>OX463236.1:181062059-181662059 GCA_949820135.1 Sylvilagus floridanus
CGAGCACCTGAGGGTGAGTAGTGGGCATGGGTGTGCCCACCCCCTGCCCCCAGGCAGCCCCCACTGGCCCAGGCCTTGTCCTCCTGCCCGAGGCCAGCGCTGCCAGCTCCCTGGGCTGCTGGGCCATACAGCACTGCGGCGGCGCAGGGCAGGCAGGCAGGGACGCCCTGTGGTTGCTGCCCTCGGGTCTGCTCCACTCGGGGTCAGGGTAGCAGGAGGAAGGCTGAGGCCCCCACGTGAGGGGAGCTGTGTGCTCCCCCAGCCTGCACGGAGCAGACGGCTCTCCCGGGCGGGCTGGCCTGGGGGGATGTTTTGCTTCTGGCCAGGGTCCACGCCCCCCTCCCTGATGGACTGCAGGAGCGCCTGCCCAGCCCTCACCGACTCACCAGGGGCCGGGCGCTCCCTTGTCCTTCCCGGCTCGGAGCAGTCCACCACCTAGGGCCGCTGAGCCCTCTCTTCCATTCCACCCTGCAGGGCACCCCGGGGGGCCCAGTGCTCACCGAAGGAGGCCCCTGGGACCCCGCTGCCTGGCGCTGGCCGGCTGTCCCCCAGAGAGAGGGAGGAGGGACACAGGTACCCGAGTTTTCTGGGCAGTGGTCCAGAGCCCCAGCCCCTGCTGCTGGTCCCGTTCTGGCCTGCACCTGTGGGTTAGACACAGGCACCTGCTGTAGCCAGGTCTGGGGCTGGCAGCGGGGGCCCAGGCCCACAGCTGGGCCTCTGAGCTGCGTTTGATGAGGGCTGCGTGCCGGGTGAGGCGGGGGCTCGGGGGCCACGTGCTCCAGGCAGTGCCTGCCACCCAGGGCCCCTGGAGAGGGGTGCAGGGTGCCGAGGAGCCTCCCTGAAGGTCTCGGCTTCCTACCACCCCAGGGGAGGGACCGGGCTGCAGGGCTGGCTGGGAGCTCTTTGCCGCTTCCCAGATGCCCTTGGGAAGGAGAATGTGGGGCGGTGGCGGGGGGACCCCGGGCTGGGGCAGGGCCTTGGCTGGCCCGGGCTCCTCCCTGTCGTGCCCTCTGCTGACCTCCCGTCCCCCTCCCCCCCCCCGCCCTGCAGCCCCGGCGCCATGAACGACACCTGCGGCTCTGGGAACCTGACCTGGCCCCGGTGGCTGGAGCACACCTTCTCCGCCTACCTGGCCTTGCTGCTGGTGCTGGGCCTGCTGCTCAACGGGCTGGCGCTCTGGGTGTTCTGCCGCCGCATGCAGGGCTGGACGGAGGCCCGCGTGTACATGACCAGCCTGGCCGGGGCCGACCTCTGCCTGCTCTGCGCCCTGCCCTTCATGCTGCACTCCCTGAAGCACACCTCGGACACACCGCTGTGCCAGCTCTCGCAGGCCGTGTACCTGCTGAACAGGTACATGAGCATCGGCCTGGTCACGGCCATCGCCGTGGACCGCTACGTGGCCGTGAGGCACCCGCTGCGTGCCCGCGGCCTGCGCTCCCCGCGGCAGGCGGCGGCCGTGTGTGGGACCCTCTGGGTGCTGGTGGCCGGCTCCCTGGGGCTGCGCTGGCTGCTGGGGGTGCAGGAGGGCGGCTTCTGCTTCCGGAGCCACTCGGGACACACGCTGCACACGTCCGTGTTCTCGCTGCTGGGCTTCTACCCGCCACTGGCCGTGCTGGCCTTCTGCTCCCTGCAGGTGGGGGCCACGCTGGCCCGGAGCCCGGCCACCAGCGCGGGGCAGGGCGCGGCCACCCGCAGGGCCGCCCGCATGGTCTGGGCCAACCTGGCGGTGTTCGTGGTCTGCTTCCTGCCGCTGCACGCGGTGCTGACGGCACAGCTGGCCATGGGCCTGCAGCCCTGCGCCGTGCAGCTCACGTTCAGGCGCGCCCTCTTTGTCACCAGCAAGCTCTCGGACGCCAACTGCTGCCTGGACGCCATCTGCTACTACTACACGGCCAGGGAGTTCCAGGAGGCATCAGCCCTGGGCCGGCCCCACAGCGCCAAGGCCTGCAAGAGCCACGAGTCCCTGTGCGTGACCCTCACCTAGTCCCGTGGGCCCCTTCTCAGGCTGGAGGGACCCTGACCAGCGGCAAGGAGCCCAGGAGGGGTCTTGGACTCTGAGGCCTGTGGGTGCTGCCCAGGGAGCAGGGCTGGGGGGACGAGCCGGGCACAGGCCTGGAGCGCTGCACCCACACCCCAGGAAGGGGCCCCCGAGGGCTTCCCAAGGCCACACCCAGCCCTTGCACCGTGCTTTGGGGCTGGAATAAAGCCGAGTCTTTGGAGCTGGTCCCGCCAGGGCCTCCGTGTGGCCCACACCTGAATGCGGGGAAAGGAGGGGGTAGCATGTGGCTCAGAGGCCATGGCCAGGCCTCCCTGGATGGTTCCCCCTGCCCCGGGCCTTCTGCTGGGGGCATCCTGGGGCCCTCTGTCCCTCCCCACCGCCTGCAGAGCTGCTGGGGGTGTCTGGTGGCCAGAGCCTGGCTTTCTCTGCTCAAGGCAGGGTTGGGGCCGTGCAGCCAGGCCCAGGTGGGGTGGCTAAGGTCTCGCCGGGGAGGCACCCAGTCTCCCTCCCCTGCCATCCGAGAAAAGCCAGAAGCCACGTCTGGCAGAGCCAGGACCTCCCTGCCTGGGGCTGGGCGTCCAGACTCAGCCGGATGAGCCGAGCTTTCCGGAGGCTACCTGTGGCTGTGGCGGCAGTGGGCCTGGCTCCGACCCAGCTCCTGCCGCCCACTGCATGTGCTCGAGCACCAGCCCCACCGGCTGTGGCGGGTGCAGGGCAGTTGTGGCCCCGCCAGCCGTGGCGGGTGCTGGACAGTTGTGGCCCCACCGGCCGTGGCGGGTGCTGGGCAGTTGTGGCCCCACCGGCCGTGGCGGGTGCTGGGCAGTTGTGGCCCCGCCGGCCGTGGCGGGTGCTGGGCAGCCGTGGCCATGGCGGGTGCTGGACAGTTGTGGCCCCGCCGGCCGTGGCGGGTGCTGGGCAGCCGTGGCCATGGCGGGTGCTGGACAGTTGTGGCCCTGCCGGCCGTGGTGGGTGCTGGACAGTTGTGGCCCTGCCGGCCATGGTGGGTGCTGGGCAGCCATGGCCCCACCGGCCGTGGCAGGTGCTGGGCGAGTGCTCAGCCTCTGAGTTCCCAGATGTTTGCTCAGTGCTGAGCCTGCTCAGCGTGTGGACCGCTGGCCCAGGTGGGCTGGGAGCTCGTTCTGGGGTGGGCAGGTGTGAGAACCTATGCCTGTGTACCGTGGGGCTTGGTGGCCTCCGCCACACTGCTCTGGGCACCCACAGGGCTGCCGCCTGCCCAGCGGGAAACATCCTGCCCCTGAGCCCGGGTCTGCCGTGGAACCGGCTCAGGTGGCTGCAGAGTGTGTGGGGGTCGGGGCGGGGGTGCAGCAGTCCCAGACCCCCCCGCTCAGGTCCATTGAGCCAGGTCCGTAGGCCCAGAGCAGGACCTCTGGCCATACCTGGAGCCAAAGCCTCCCCCAGTGTCCAGGCCCTGGGGGTCCACCCTCACCCCTCCTTTCCACACACCCACAGGCCTCCCTACCTCCAGCCCCCCACCTGCTCCCTCTGGCCCCTCACCAGCCAGCAGCAGCTGGGGGGCCTTGAAACTGCAAAGCTGACCCCAGGCTCCCGTGTCCAGCCCTTCAAGGCAGCCTTGGAGTCTTGCTTCAACCGTGGCCCCAGCCCTCCTCCCCCACCCTGCGACCCACCATTGCTGCTCAGTGGGCTCCCAGCCCCCAGGACCAGGGCTCCTCTGCACCCCACTCTGCCTCACTCTGCGAACCCTGCAGGGGGCGGGGCCAGGACTCACTGGCCTAGAAGGCAGAGGGGACCAGATGGCAAGGGTGCTGGGGAGCAGGGGTCTGAGGTGTGGGGGCACCGTCAGCAGCAAGGACTCTTTACCCAGACTGCAGCCACCTGCCCAGCCCCGCCCCCACCCCATGCTCCAGGCAGGAGTCTCCCGAGGCTCATCAGGGTCTGCCTGGGGTAAGATACTCAGGGAGAGGAGGACACACCCCTAAGGGCCAGGACACACCCCTAAGGGCCAGGACACACCTCTAAGGGCCAGGACACACCCCCTGAGAGCCAAGACACACTCCTAAGGGCCAGGACACATCCTTGAGGGCCAGGACACACCCCCAGTGCCAGGACACATCCTTGAGGGCCAGGACACACCCCTAAGGGCCAGAACACACCCCTGAGGACCAGGACACACCCCTGAGGACCAGGACACACCCCTAAGGGCCAGGACACACCCCAAGGGCCAGGACACACCCCTGAGGACCAGGACACACCCCTAAGGGCCAGGACACACCCCAAGGGCCAGGACACACCCCTGAGGACCAGGACACACCCCTAAGGGCCAGGACACACCCCAAGGGCCAGGACACACCCCTGAGGACCAGGACACACCCCTAAGGGCCAGAACACACCCCTGAGGACCAGGACACACCCCTGAGGACCAGGACACACCCCTGAGGACCAGGACACACCCCAAGGGCCAGGACACACCCCTGAGGACCAGGACACACCCCTGAGGACCAGGACACACCCCTAAGGGCCAGGACACACCCCTGAGGACCAGGACACATCCCTAAGGGCCAGGACACACCCCTAAGGGCCAGGACACACCCCAAGGGCCAGGACACACCCCTAAGGGCCAGAACACACCCCTGAGGACCAGGACACACTCCTAAGGCCAGGACACACCCTTGAGGGTCAGGACAAACCCCCAGTGCCAGGACACACCCCTGAGGACCAGGACACATCCCTAAGGGCCAGGACACACCCCTAAGGGCCAGGACACACTCCTAAGGCCAGGACACACCCTTGAGGGTCAGGACAAACCCCCAGTGCCAGGACACACCCCTGAGGGCCAGGACACATCCCTAAGGGCCAGGACACACCCCTGAGGACCAGGACATACCCCTAAGGGCCAGAATACACCCCTAAGGGCCAGGACACACCCCTAAGGGCCAGAACACACCCTTGAGGGCCAGGACACACCCCTGAGGGCCAGGACACATCCTTGAGGGCCAGGACACACCCCCAGTGCCAGGACACATTCCTAAGGGCCAGGACACACCCCTGAGAGCCAGGACACACCCCCAGTGCCAGGACACACCCCTAAGGGCCAGAATACACCCCTAAGGGCCAGGACACACCCCTGAGGCCAGGACGCCCCCAGTGCCAGGACCTGGCCTACCCCCAGGGCCAGGCACCCCTGTGTGGGGGAGGGGTGTTCGAAGCAGCACCTTACCTGTCTGTCACCTGCGGGTCAGGGTTAGACCCAGAAAGTCCAGGCTCCGGTGAGGATGCCCAGGTTCAAGTTCTGGGTGTGAGTTTGGCTCCACCTCTGATCCAGAGCCCCTCCGCCAGCCCCCAGCTGCACTCTGCCTGGGGTACACAGGGTGCCCAGGGCCCCGGTCAGCACCACTGCAGAGGGTGGGGCAGCCGGTCAGAGACAACCCAGGCAGGAGAGCAGCAGCCTCCGGAGCCCGGGCCCTGCAGGCCCAGCCCAACGCCACCTCCTCCGGGAAGCCCTCTGCAGGCTGGGGCAGGCCTCCTCTTGCCACCTCCCTCCACCCTCTTGCTGGGCAGCCCAGTGAGGAAGGGGCAGGAGGGGCCGGGGGCTCACAGCCAGGCTGCGCCTTCTCCTGCCTGGCCCGAGCACCCCGCCTGGGTGTGAGTTCCGGTGGGCCCAGGCCCTTCTGCTCACGACAAGGTTCCGGAAAGGACGGGGGCCCCGAAGGGCTGGGAGCAGAGGCAGCGCCCCACAGCCTCCCCCAGGCCCAGGGAGACAGAGGGGGGCGCCTGGGGAGCTGGGCCCACAGCCGCTTCAGAGCCCAGCCCAGCTGGACACGGCCCACAGGCCCCTCCTCGGCCTCCCGGCTGCACAGGGAGACTTCAGGGGTCAGGGACCCTTTGTGGCCAGCCATGGCCCTGGAGTTGTGGGAGGCAGCGCTGCCCACGTGGGCACCATCTCCCCTGGGAGCAGCTGTCTCTGCGGCCTCCACCCAAGCAGGGTGACCCCGACAGCAGGGGTGACCCCAACAGCAGGGGTGACCCCGACAACAGAGTGACCCCGACAGCAGGGGTGACCCTGACAGCAGAGGCGACCCCGACAGTAGGGGTGACTCTGAGTGCTGACCGTGGGTGGCGGCCGCGCCCCAGCTGCCCTCCGCAGAGCCAGGAGGGAAAGCCACTCACCTCCCACCACCATCCTGCCGGGCACCTGCTCGTCCTCAGCCCCGGGAGCCTCACTGCCCCTGCCTGCTGCCACTCTGGCCCGCTGCTCACATACGAGGGACAAGGCCAGGTCACTCCCACCACACACAGGGCTGGGGGACAGGACACTCCCACCACACACAGGGCTGGGGGGACAGGTCACTCCCACCACACGCAGGGCTGGGGGACAGGACACTCCCACCACACGCAGGGCTGGGGGACAGGACACTCCCACCACACACAGGGCTGGGGGGACAGGTCACTCCCACCACACGCAGGGCTGGGGGACAGGACACTCCCACCACACACAGGGCTGGGGGGACAGGTCACTCCCACCACACGCAGGGCTCGGGGGACAGGTCACTCCCACCACACGCAGGGCTGGGGGGACAGGTCACTCCCACCACACGCAGGGCTGGGGGGACAGGTCACTCCCACCACACGCAGGGCTGGGGGACAGGACACTCCCACCACACACAGGGCTGGGGGGACAGGTCACTCCCGCCACACACAGGGCTGGGGGGACAGGACACTCCTATTGCACACAGGGCTGGGGGGCGGCACTCCTGGACCTTAATGGGGGCCACCTTACGCGTGGGGTCCCAGCAGGGGTTGCTGAGGACAGGGGAGTGGCTGCCCCCAGGAGGGGCTGTCTGGACGCACACGGTGGGGGGAACCCCTGCCCCCAGCTGGTGTCTGGTTTGTCTATCGCTGGAGCCTGGGGCGCATCCCAGGGCCATCAGGGCGCACAGAGACCTCTTGGTGAGCAGTCGGGGGCTCAGCATGGGGTTTGAGCTTGTGTCCGTGACTCTGGCCAGTGCAGGGGACACCGTCAGCTCCGGGCTGGGAGTGTCGGGAGGCGGGCAGGTGGGAGACGGAGTCCCTCCTCCTCCTCCAGCGGGAGCAGGGAAGCCGGGCCACCGGACGCCGTCCCCGTGGGCCAGGGCTTCCGTCCCTTCTGCCTGTGCTAGTCACAGTGAAGCAGCAGTGGCTGGGAGAGCCGGGGGGGTCGGCCGTGGGGGTGCCCACTGCAGCCTCCTGCTGAGGGCAGTGGCTGGCCCACAGGGAGCAGAATCCTGGGTGGGGATTCCGCGCACTCTCAGGCTGTGCAGAGGGTGGTGCAGGCTGGACCAGGGCACGCTGCCCTGCTGCCCCCGGTGGGCAGAGCTTGGACAGGAGCCGGCGGGCAGCAGAGTGCCCATTAGAGACCCAGGACCGCCCTTGCTTGTAGCAAGCCGGGAGCCAGGCCCCAGGTCAGCGGGCGGCCAACCCTCTCTAGAAAGGCAGGTGGCAAACATGTCCCATGTCCTTCACCACTGGTCCTGGCCCTGCTGAGGCTCAGTGCACCCCGGGCCATGGTCCGCCGAGCCCCGTGCCCCCACTGCATCTGTCCCCAAGCACACAGGGACGGTCTCCTCCCGGATCCCAGACTGCTCCCCTGAGCTGCATGTGGGGTTCTTGGACGCGTGGCCAGGGCTCCTGTGGTGAGCAGACTCCTCTGGCTACCACCTGCAGTGCCAGTAAGGGCACAGATTCGAGTCCCGGCTGCTCCACTTCTGATCCAGCTCTCTGCTGTGGCCTGGGAAAGCAGTAGAAGATGGCCCAAGTCCTTGGGCCCCTGCCCCACATGGGAGACCTGGAGGAAGCTCCTGGCTTCGGATCAGCTCAGCTCCGGCCATTGTGGCCATCTGGGGAGTGAACCAGCTAATGGAAGACCTCTCTCTCTCTCTCTCTCTCTCTCTCTGCCTTTCAAATAAATAAATAAATCTTTAAAAAAAAAAAAAAAAAGAGGAGGGGTGAGGTGTAGAGGGCCGTGACCCTGCAGGCCCAGGTCTGGGAGAAGGGGCCCAACTCTGGCCCCTGGGGCAGCTGCCCCCAGAGCAGCACCGCGGGCAGCGGGGTGGGGATGCACAGGAGGCTTCGCGGCCACGGGTTCTGAGTCTGACCCTGGGCTGGCTTCTTCCTCTGCACGGGTTCCGCTCTCCTTGCTGGGGGCGGGGCCACAGCCGGGGAAGGGGCCACAGCCAGGGGCAGGGCCACAGCAGGGGGCGGGGCCACATCCAGGGGCAGGGCCACAGCAGGGGCGGGACCACAGCCGGGGGCAGGGCCACATCCAGGGGCAGGGCCACAGCAGGGGGCGGGGCCACATCCAGGGGCAGGGCCACAGCAGGGGCGGGGCCACAGCCAGGGCGTGGGGGGCAGGTTTCAGACTTGAGCCTCAGGACACTGCCGGGCAGGGGAGGGGCTCACAGTGGTCCAGGCTCGGGACCACATCTGCTTTCCCAAAGGCCAGGCTGCTGTGGAGGGGGCAGGGGGTCTCTGGGCCACAGGGATGGCCCCAAGGGAAGCCAGATTCTAAGCTGTCAGTTCCCAGTGTCACTGGGAGTGGCACAGCAGTGGCTGAAGGAGGGGCGAGGTGGCAGCTTGACCTCTGAGGTCCCTTCTAAACACGAGGGAGGCCGAGGGTCAGAGCAGGCCCGAGGTCAGGCCTAGGATGAGGGCTGGGTCTCTGGACTCCACTCAGGGCCCCTGGGGCACCTCTGTGTCAGGCTGGGACAGTGAGGTCAGCAGTGTCCTGGGGTGACCACTGAGCTCATCCTCTGTAGGAGCCCCCAGAGACGCTCTGGACAGGGAGGGGAAGGGGCACATGGGGAGTGAGGCGGGGGCTGGGCTGGGCCTGGGGGAAGCTCCTGCCCAGGCTGGCCCAGAGCGGGCTGTGGGGCTGAAGGGCAGCAGGAGGCGGTGTCCACGGGGCCAGGCCCTGTGGCGCCCGCAACGCCGCACATGCAGGGGACAGAGGAACGGGAGGCGTTTTTAGCAGCGTCACCCGAGCTTCTTCCAGAACCAAACTCCAGTGGGCACGGCTCTTACACTCACACGTGGAGTCCCTGCTGGGCACCGCCTCACCAGCCCCTGCCCGGTCCTGAGTGAGGAGGCCCAAGCCTGGGACACTTGCTCCAGCCTTGTGCCGTGCAGCCACGGCCGGCCACAGCCTGGAGTCGTGGCCGGTCCCCACGCCAGCCATGGGAGCCTCCTGCTCACGACTGCGGGCCGTCAGGCGACAGGAGCTCACGCATCCATCCTCGAGTTTCTGGGCGTCAGGTGGCCGGAGACCCTGGGGTCCTTCACTGCACCGGGCTGGGGAGAAGCCGTGCCATCACCCGGATCCTAACAATGAGACCAAGAGAAAAGCCGAGCCGGTGAGCGCCACCCAGTGAGCACCGCACCTGAGAGCGTCGGCCACTGGGGGGCCCTGAAGACCCAGAGGGACCAGCCGACGCCCGCTGGGGAGGCCAGTGCCCAGCAGAGCAGCAGCAAGGGGCTTGTGCTATCTGTGCACCCAGGGACGAGCTGTGGGGGGAGCCCGATATGCGGGGGGCAGCCAAGGGGGTGTGACCACAGGGCGTGGCCGGGGCGAGGCTGGGGTGGCCACCTGGAGGAAGGGGTGAGTAGGAGCAGCAGGTGGGCAGCGGGAATCACTGAAGGGACCACGAGGGCGGGGAGTGTCCACGCCCCCCCCACCACGCACACAGCCCCGCAGGTGCCAGGAGCCGCACGCAGGGCCCCGGAGCAGGAACCGCGCTCGGTCCGCTTCCTCCCGAAGGTCCCGGTCCCTCCCTGGCTGTGCCACACCCTCTGACGGCCCAGCCTGCTGCTTCCCTTCCCTGGGCTGGCCCCCGGGGTCGCCATCTCCTGGCCGTGGGCCTGGCCCTCGGGGTGCCCGGCCGCTGACACTGTGGCCTGTAGGGGCCCAGTTCTCTGCAGGGGCTCGGCGCAGCTCAGCAGTGGCCGACCTAGGGCCCTGGACGGGGCCAGCACGGGCGTCCAGCAGGGACTCCCCAAGGAGCACCCAGCTCTCCCCCACTCGCTCAGGACCCCGGCGGTGGGCAGCCGCCGGGGATAGGCCGGGGGGCAGCTGTCTGCAACCAGTCCCGGACCTTCTACTCCGGGGCACAAGAGGCCAGCAGATTCAGTGCTGCCCACAGCCCTAAGAAGGTGTGGGGCCGAGGGCAAGGGTTGAGGCCTCCAGGTGGGCTCAGTGCGGGGTGGGGGTGATGCCTGGGCTCTGCCTTCAGTCTCTGCAGAGACTGGTTCTGTGCTCAAGGCCCGGCCTTCCCACCCCAACCCAGCCATCGGCCAGGACAGAAGGTGGCCGCGACTCCCCACCGCTGGCTATGCTGCCCCTCCCAGGAGGCCCTGCCCTCCCACCCCAGACACACCCCTCCCCAGGCCTCCCCACCTCCCCGGAGGGGCAGCAGGGAGGAGCTCAGGGCTGGGCCCCCCGCCACGCTCCCCCTTCCTAGGCCCCCCCATCTCCCTGAGGGGCAGCAGGGAGGAGGCTTGGGCTGCCCCCACCACCACGCTCCCCCTCCCTAGGCCTCTGCCCTGGAAACACAGTTCGGTCCAGGATGGCCCTCGGAGGCAGTGCTGGGGTCATCCTGGGGCAGTCGCCGCATGTGCCCCCTCCTCTCTGCACCCCTGCTGCTCCCTCGTGGGGTCACTGCGCGGCCTGCTGACCACCAGCCCCTGGAACCGCGACCTGTGGGCACCCTGGCCTGCCGCCCAGCCGGTGCTGGCACCCAGTCCCACGGCGTCCCCAGCTCCTCGGGCCTTGAGAGCTGACGGACAGATGGGGCCCCCGGGATGTCCTGGACACGGCGGCCTTTCTGAGAGCATTCCAGCCCAGGTGCGAGGCTGCTGAGCTGGGTCGGGGAAGCCTAGAGCCAGGTGGACGCAGGGCTCAGCTCCCCAGGGGCCAGAGCTCCCCCAGCCCCACAGCCGGTCCCACCCTGCCCACGCCGGTGCAGCTGACCCCGAGGGTGGGTGGCACTGGCAGTGAGGACATAGGCCGGGTGCAGGGGGATGCCCTGGCCCAGTGCGGCCGGCGCAGGTCGGGGAGGAGCAGGTGTCCTGGTGAGTCACGGAGCGCGGCTGCGGGCTCGGGGAGAGCAGGCGCCAGGGGCAGGCGGGGGTTGTGGGGGCAGGCGAGCTGGGCCTTGCTGTGTCCCACGCCCCGGGGGCGGGTCTCTGTGGGCGTGCACGGGGCGGAGGTGGTGCAGCTGCGCCTTTCCCACGGCTCCGGCGCCCCAGGCCTGCCAGGAGTCACCCGGTGTCCGCGCGATGGCGGGGCTGAACGTGTCCCTCTGCTTCTTCCTCGGCACCTGCGCCCTCTGCGAGGCGGCCAGGAGGGCGGCCAAGGCCCTGCTCCCGACGGGCGCCTACGCCTGCTTCGCCCGGGAGGCGGCGGGCGCGGCCCAGCTGGCGGCCTGCTGCCTGGAGCTGCGGGGGCTGGCGGAATTCGGACCCTGGGCCGGCGGCTTCGGGCCTGACGTGCTGCTGACCCTGCTCTTCCTGCTGTTCCTGGTGCACGGGGCCACCCTGGACGGGGCCTCGGCCAACCCGGCGGTGGCCCTGCAGGAGCTCCTCATGGCCGAGGCGTCCCTGGCCAGCACGCTGCTGAAGCTGGCAGCCCAGGGGCTGGGCGTCCAGGCCGCCCACGCGCTGACGCTGCGCTGCTGGGCCTGGGAGCTCAGTGAGCTGCACCTGCTGCAGAGCCTCCTGGCCGGGCACTGCAGCTCCGCCCTGCACACGTCCGTGCCCCACGGCGCCCTGGTGGAGGCCGCCTGCGCCTTTGTCTTCCACCTGACCCTGCTGTGCCTGCGACGCAGCCTCCCTGCCTACAGGGTGCCCGCCCTGGCCCTGCTGGTCACCGTCGTGGCCTACATAGGTGAGCCCCCTACCCAGACGGGCCCCCCGGGAGCCCCAGCTGGCCAGGTGTCCACGAGCTCGCCGAGGCCGGGTGGCTCCCAGACTGGACACCAGGCCACCCAGCTGTGCCTCTCCCCAGCGCCCAGCTGCTCCTGTTCTGCCTGGGGCATGGGGAAGCTTCCCCAGGCTCTGGTGTGGGGGCCCTGTGTCCTCGGCCACCACCCCTCCCCAGGTGACAAAGCCCGAGTCCTTTCCCACCCAGTTCTTGTCTTTCCCACTGGGCCCTCCAGCTGGTGAAGTTGGGCTCTCTACCCACACCGAGACCCCGAGCCAGGCCCCTCCTGCCCCACCCAGAGACCCCGGGCCAGGCCCCTCCTGCCCCCACTGAGACCCTGGGCCAGACCCCTCCTGTCCCCACTGAGTCCCTGGGCCAGGCCCCCCCTGCCCCAACCCAGGCTGATCCAGGTGCCCCAGACTCCTCCCCACAACAGGGATGCTGGGTGCAGGCTAATCCCACAGGAGGGCTGCAGCCCAGGCCCCTCCCTGTCTCCACTCTCAGGACTGATGTCAGCCAGGACCCTGTACCCTGCACCCAGCACCCAGCCCCAGATACTGAGCGCCAAGGCCACAGAGGCCCACGTGGAGGTTGGGGGGGACCAGGCCGCCTGGGCTCCTGCCTTGGTACAGGAAGACCCCAGGGCCAGTGCACTGGCCTCACGGGTGGGTCTGTGCACCCAGGTCTGTACCTGCCTGGGCCTGGCACTCTCCAGGGCCCCACCCTGCTTCTTAGCGGTGGCCCCCTGTGCTGGGCTGAGGACACTGCTGGCTCTGTCCCTCGTCCCCCTTTCCTGTCGCTGGCCTCTCTGAGAGCCGCCTCCCTGCCCCCAGCTGTGGCAGACGTGGCCCCGGGTGAGACCCTGTCCCAGCCGCTCCCTGGCTGTGGGTGGGTTTGGGTGGCCAGGGGCCACTGCAGGCCGGACCAGCCTCAGGACTGCCTGGCCTGTCCACAGCCGGGCCCTACACGTCTGCCTTCTTCAACCCTGCCCTGGCCGCCTCGCTCACCTTCCACTGCGAAGGAAACAGCTTGCTGGAGTACGCCCAGGTGTACTGGCTGGGCCCCCTGACAGGTGAGCGCAGGTGAGCGCAGGTGTACCGGCTGGGCCCCCCGACAGGTGAGCGTAGATATATAGGCCGGGCCCCCCGACAGGTGAGCGCAGGTGTACTGGCTGGGCCCCCGACAGGTGAGCACAGATGTACTGGCCGGCCCCCCCGACAGGTGAGGGCAGGGACTGGGCTGGCCCTGGGGAGGGGCTGTGGGGGCAGCACGCGTGAAGAGGCCCTGCCTCCCAGGGTCACCTCAAGATCAGTGAGGGGCTGTGATTGGCCCCATCAGAAGGGGCTGGAGCCAGGAGCACAGGTGGTGCTGGGGGGACATGCGGAGATGGTGTCTGCTGGGGGGCTCCCCGAGGGCCTCCCCACCCCGGGCTGGTGCTGCTGAGGGTGGAGCCTCAGGGGAGCCCAGTGGCACCAGTTCAGCTGTGGGGGCTGGGCTCTGGGCTGGCTGTCCCTCCCAGGTTAGCTGTGGGGGGCTGGGGCTGGGCTCTGGGGTGGCTGTCCCTCCTGGGTCAGCGGTGGAGGCTGGGCTCTGGGGTGGCTGTCCCTCTCCTGCCGGCCCCTGGCTTCCTCTCGCTGAGCATCCTGGGTGCTTCTGCTTCACCCAACGCCACCGTCTTCTGTCACGACTCGGGGGGTTCCCCGTGGCACCTACCTTTTCCCAGGAGTGAGCCTACCTCTCGCCCACTGCTCCAGCCTCCGTCCCCACCCTATGTGGGTTCACAACATCTCTTGGGGGTGCACCTGACCCTGGCCAGTGCACCCCAGTGCCCTTCCCAGAGACGAGGGGCCTTGGTCCCCACAGCCCTTGGAGGCCGTTCCGGCTGGCATTGGCGTCTGGGCTGAGATCCTGCCCGAGCCCTGAGCACCCCCGTCCTGGACCCCAGGGTGGCTCCCTGGGCGTTCGTGTCACTGGACCCTGGAGGACCCACGTCCGGGAGGAGGGCTCGGCAGGCTCTGCTCCTCCCGCCCCTGGGGCTTAGGGCCATGTCGGGCAAAAGCTGTTCTTTTTTTAAACATTTATTTATTTATGTGCAAGTGCGAGTAACGGAGAGAGAGGGAGACACAGAGAGGTCTTCCATCCGCGGCTCACTCCCCAGATGGCCGCAGCAGCCTTGGCTGGGCCAGGCCGACGCCAGGAGCGTCACCCAGGTCTCCCACGTGGGCACAGGGGCCCGAGCACTTGGGGCACCCTCCACGGCCTTCCCAGGACGTAAGCAGGGGGCTGGATTGGAAGTGGAGCTGCCAGGACTGGAACCGGTGCCCATGTGGGATGGCAGGGTCACAGGCCTAAGCCGCTGTGCCACGGCGCCGGCCCCATGGCCCCAGCAGAACTGTCCTGGTAAAGGATTTCTGAACTCAGAGACGCTCTGTGCCCTTCTCAGGGACGCTGAGCCGGGGGCTCAGGATTCTCGGTTCCTGGGGTGTGGGCCGAACAGGGGCCCTGCCTCGTCAGCCTCCCGGGACAGAGCGCCCCCTGCAGGAGGCAGGCCACACAGGCTCCAGGCCTTGAGGGAGCAGCCCTCAAGGTGGCTTGTACCCACCTCCCGAGGGGAGTGGCCTGCCAGGAGCTCCCCAGGGCCCCCGCAGGACCCCCTTCCTGGGTCCCCATCCCGGGGTCTGCACTCCCGGCTGACCTGGTCTCTTGCAGGCATGGTGCTGGCCGTCCTGCTGCACCAGGGCCGCCTCCCCCGCCTCTTCCAGACGAACCTGCTCTACAGGCAGAGGAGCAAGTACCGCAGCCCCAGAGCGAAGCCAGCCCTGAGCTCCGGAGACCTCGGCCGGGAGGCGGGGCGGGGCGGGGCGGGGCAGCCGGCCCTCAGCGCCCACTGAGCTGCACTTTGGTGGAGGATGGAGTGGTGAGGGCTGAGCCCTGGGACCTCTGGGAGCCCGGGTTGGGGGGGAAGCTGGGCTCTTTGTCAATAAACCCTTGCTGTGACCTTGCCGTGACCTTGTGTGCAGCTCCCTCCTGCCTCTTGCTTACAGACTCAGACCCTAAATGTCAGTGTGTGGCTTCCAGTGGTGAGCAGCTTGGGGGCAGTGGGGGGGCTAGGAGCCCCCCAGGCAGCAGGAGTAAAGCCCACGAGAAACCCAGGCAGTGCGAGTGTCTCCCATACCGCGTCCCTTCCTTGTTCAAAAAAAAAGTTGACGGACACAGAGCTGGTGCCTCACGCCGTCTCCACACGCATGCCACGCACACGCGTGTCCCCCGCACGCCATACAGGCAAAGCCCACCCAGCGGGCATGACCGCAGCGGGGACCCCAGGACTGGGAGCAAGAAACAGAACCAGCTCTGTTTATAGACGGTGTCACCGACAGCCCGGGGGACACCTACAAGATGCTCGGCACGGGGACAGCACAGCGGTGACCGTGGGCTGCATACGGCGAGAACCAGAGCTGTGACCCCGCGCCCCAGAGACTCACCACAGCCCCCAGGGAAGGGAGGGTGTGGGCGCAGCCAGCCCCCCAGGTCCCTTCTCCCACAGCGCCCGGCAGAAGGCCCGAGGCGAGAAACCCACAAGATACAACCCACGCCCGGGGCCGCCACGCGGCTGGCAGAGGCCCGCGACCCCCTGGGGGAGGCCGTTCTGTGCCTCACCCCAGGGGGAACGCCCAGGGGGCCCATGCGGGGAGTGTGCACACATGGGGAGGGGGTTCTCTGTCGGCTGTGAGCAGGCCCGAGCCCCACCCTTAGCACAGCCTGTGACCCCACACGTGGCCAGGACCCCGCCACAGACAAGTGGGAAACCAGGGGAAGTGTTGGAGACGCTCGCCGCGGACGGAAGGTGAGCCCCAGCTCACTGAGAACTCTGGCGCTGTCCCAGAGTGGCGCTGTGGCCGCCACCCGCAGTGCCCGCATCCCATATGGGCACTGGTTCGAGTCCCGGCTGCTCCTCTTCTGATCCAGCTCTCTGCTAATGTATCTGGAAACCCAGAGGAGGCTCCTGGCTCCTGGCTCCTGGCTTCAGATCAGCCCAGCTCCGGCCATTGCGGCCAGCTGGGGAGTGAACCAGCGGATGGAAGACCTCTCTCTCTGTCTCACTCTCTCTCTCCCCTCTCTTCTCTCTGTGGCTCTGCCTTTCCAATAATAAGTATTTAAAAGTGTTTCAGAACCAGGGAAAAAGAACAGGACAGAAGCAGATGAGTCCCGTGGCCCAAACCACTCAAGGCAAGAGCAGCACAGACCGGATCGGCCCACGACACCAGTGCTGGCCCCAGGCTGCAGAGGCAGAGCCCAGGCCCACAGCTCCTTGGCCCAGCCTGCTGGAGTCGCGGGGAGCCTGGGTGGGCAGGGGCAGGCAGAGGTGGGCAGGGGTGAGCAGGGGAGGGCAGGGGCGGTCAGCCCTGCGGAGACCCTGGCACCCTTTCCCCCACCCCATCCCTGCCCCTGCCCCGTGTCTTGTCTAGTGGCTCCTGCTCTCTTGCCCCCTCTGGTGTGTGTGCTCGGGACTGCAGGTTCTCTCTGCGGATCCAGGGTCTCTGTCCACAGGACAGCACCAGCCCTGGGAAGCAGGAGAAGGTGGGAGCACATGCCTGGGCGGAGCGTGGTGCCCACGGCTGCAGCAAGGAACTCCTGTGCCCAGTGCAGCCGCTCTACGTGCTGGAGTGATTGATTGATTGACTGAAAAGGCCAAGTGGCAGAGGGACCGAGAGAGACCAAGGTGCTCGCTCGCTCCACTGCTGCACCCCCAGAGCCCAGATGGCTTTTCCGGGTCCCTCCAATGGCCTTATTACCATGTGATTCTCAGATGGACAGCAAGGGGTGAGTCGGGGGGAAACAGCATCGGCAAAGCTCAGGGCCACGCCCCACATGCACCGAGCTCGGGAAAGCCGTGACTGCGCTGGCTCAGCCCACGCGTTCCTGGGACCCGTGGAGACCACAGTGGAAGGCTCCAGAAGGCCAGGGAGTGGGAAGGCACCCCCTGTCGGCGTCCTTGTGGGTAGGCGTCCCATGGGCAGATATCCCCTGCAGGCAGGCATCCCCACGATTGGGCGTCCTTATGGGCAGGTGTCCACCCCGGGGACAGGCGGGGCCCCACAGAAGGCACAAGGAGACCCAGAGCGTGTGCTGCACGAGAGCCACGTTTATTTCATCATTGGACAGAGTCATAGGTGCACAGAACAGAACAGGGGTCTATAGCTAACACTCGGGGCGTGGCGTGGGGTGGGGTCTGGGTGTGCACACGGCAACCACGTATGTACAAGGGGGGATGGGTGGGACGGGCTCGGGGACACACAGGCCCAGCAGGAGGGCGGGCACCTGTGACATCGGCTGCACTGGGGGTCCCTGGGGGCTGCTGTGGGGGCCAGGGGCCAGGATGACAGGACCCCTGGGTGTGTGCGTGTGGTTGGCTGGTTTTGGGCGACCCTAGGGCGAGGCCTGCAGTCTCCCACTCGGCCTGTGGAGCCCAGTGCTACCCTCTCACCTCGCCAGGGGGATGGCTGCCCACTCCGAACAAGGCCGCGCCTGGTCGTGTGAGGAGGACCCCAGCTCCAGCCAGCACTGCTCTCCTCAGGGGCCCAGGCTGGCCCCGAGCACTGCCCTCAGCTTGCTCAGCAGGGGGGTCGGTGGGCCGGGCAGGCGCGAGGACCGCAGGTGTTCTGTCAGCTCCGGGCTGGGGACTCGCACTCCGGCTCCCCCCGCCCAAGGTGTTCCAGAGCAGCGGGCACGGGTGGTGGAGGCGCCTCCCAGGCTCCCTCGCTCGGCGGGTGGCCTGCAGGCTGGCTGGCCTCAGGCGCCCACGTGCTGGGCCCCGGGCCTGACTCAGGCTGGCAGACCTGAGCAGCCACGGTGGCCTGCACCCCTGCCTGGGAGCCGCTGTGCTGGGAGCGGCTCGCTCCACCCGCGTCTCCTCCCCGCCGCTGGGCAGCCGTCCTACGCTCGTCCACGCTGCTCAGTCACCTCCACTCCCTGGGGCACCCAGACGCCCCGCCCCCCACCCAGTGGACTCAGCCCAGGTAGCAGGGGCACTCCGCCCCAGCCGCCACCTCCTCTCCCCTCCCCCAACACAAGCTCAGCCCCCTGCGAGGGCAGCCAGGCCACCTGGACCCTGGCCTCATCTGGCTGAGGGGTGCAGGTGGGTGCGCCCACACAGCCTCAGTGCTGTGGACACCTCGGGCCACATCAGTGCCACGTGGGGCCAGCCTGGATGGGAGGGGCTGTCTCAGAACCTCCGGCTCTTCCACGCTAGGTGGCAGGAGCACCCAGCCCTGGCGTGGACCCTCAAGGACCTGAGGGTAGCTGGCTTCGGTCGCAGTGGCACGGAGGGCGTTCTGTGGCTTGGTTCTGCTCTTTCTCCTCAGCTGGGATCCCGGGGGCCTGGGTGTGTGGAAATAGCCCTAGGGCAGAGGCAGGGGGCTCCCTGGAGGAGGAGGACCCCCTTGCTGGCCGCCAGCCAAGGCTGCTCCTTGCATCTGGGGAGGCCAGGCCCCAGCACCCCTGGAGGGACCCCGGGTTCCAGGCCTGTCCCAGCCCTAAGCCCTAACACAGGACTCCTGCAGGGCCACCGGGCCACCCGGGGACCCTGAACCTCTCCCTCCAGCCCCCAGCCAGCACGTCCCTCAGGGCCCTGTGCCACCTGCCTCCCAGCCTGTCCCGGGAGACCTGCTGGCCTTGCCCCAGAGGGACATCACAGGTGTTGCCCAGGTGATGGGGCGCCGGGTGACAGGTGGGCTCTGCCTCTTCTGCGCAGCTGGGACTTCTGGCACCAGGAGCCCCACACGCCCCAGGGGGTACCTACGACCAGGGGCCTGGCCTCGCCCGCCTCTGCCTCCCCGAGGGGTGTGGGGTGCATGGGGACACAAGGCTCTTACATGGCTACATGGGGCCTCCGAAATAAATACTTATAAATAGAACTCGATTTCTGGGCGGACTCGGTGTCACTAAGGTGGATTAATTATGTCTGTCTATGCTTAAAAAAATACCAGAGCGCAGCGACCCCGCCCTGCCCTGCCCTGCTGGTGGGGAGGGGGCAGGTGGTGACCACAGGACAGACAGGGGAGAGGGCGGGGAGCGGCCTTGATGGCCGTGGGACAGCCGCCACTCAGACCCTCATCTGCGCAGACCTCCTCCGGGACAGCTTGGACCTGCGGGGTCAGCAGGGAAGGAGGAGTCAGGGCTGTGCCCACCCCACCCCCACCCCCACCCCCACCGCCAGGCCACCTGACTCTGCTGCCGCTCCCCTTCCCTCCCAGGGGGAGGGCCTGGGAGGAGCCTCGGCCCCTCCTCCCTCCTCCTCCTCCCCTTCCCTCCTCCTCCTCTATGGTCCTCCCTCCCCCACCCATCCCTCCCCCTCCCTCCTCCTCCTCTATGGTCCTCCCTCCCCCACCCGTCCCTCCCCCTCCCTCCTCCTCCTCCTCTATGGTTCTCCCTCCCCCTCCCTCCTCCTCCTCCCTCTTCCTCCTCCCCCTCCCTCCTCCTCCTCTATGGTCCTCCCTCCCCCACCCCTCCCTCCTCCTCCGTGGTCCTCCCTCCCCTCCCCGCCCTGTCCCTCCCTCCTCCTCCCTCCTCCTCCTCTATGGTCCTCCCTCCCCCACCCCTCCCTCCTCCTCTGTGGTCCTCCCTGCCCCGCCCTGCCCCTCCCGTACCGGATGGTCCCGGCCAGCAGGGGGTTGAAGGCATACAGCCAGTCGTGCATGTCCTTGTCGCTGTTGGCCTGCAGCAGGATGCCACGGTGCTCGGTGCACACGGCGAATGTGTTGGGCGTCTGTGGGGAGAGGCCTGGTGAGCGGGGCAGGGGCCTCTGTGGGGGGAGGGGCGGCGGGGGAGCCCTTGGGGGGAGGAAGTGGGAAGGAGACAGCAGAGCCTGATCCTGTGCGGACAGAAGGACCACAGCCGCCCTCACCCTGCACAGAGTCCTGATGCCTTCAGGAAGCCTCCATGGTCAGCACCCCTGCCCCAGGACTGCCCCCCAACAACGTGCCCAGCAGGCCCCCTCCGGCGCCTTCTCCACGCCCCTGCCCATCACGGGGGGGGCACGGGTGGCAGGCTGGGTTCCACGTCTACCCCACAGGGGCTCCACCCCCAGCCGGCTCTCCCCAGCCAGCCTGAAGGAGCGGGGACACCTGCAGGGCTCACGGCCTGGCCTCAGGTGTCCCCAGGAGGAGGGCAGGGCCCAGGGCCATCCCACGGGAGAACGACCAAGCCCATTGGACCCCCGCGGCGGCCAGGCGGCCGGGCGCACCTTGAGCATGGCCTGCTGGTCCTCACTGTACTCCACCTGGGCGGTGGACAGGTTGAGCAGGAACCTCTCCACGGCGTCCTTGTCGCTGTTGTACATGTAGGCGTAGGGGCGCCGGACCACCACGAACCGCTTGGCCCAGCCGGCCGTGTGCGGCTCCAGGAAGTGCAGGTACCCCTTCTTGGAGACGATTGGGCTGCCGGGAGGGGACGCTGCTGGCTCAGACCCTCCTGGGCAGCCACGGGGATGCTCCCGTCCAGCCCCAGAGGCGGGCCCTCCCTGCCCCTGTCTCGCCCGGGGCCCCACACACCTGACTCGGATCTCCTGGATGTCAGGGACCAGCAGGCGCTGTGGCTCCTTGTCGGCCTCCGGGGCCCGGGCGGGCGAGGGGAGCTTCCTGGCGTCGGCCTCTGGTCCGGGCTCAGGCTCTGGGCTGGCTGGCCGGGAGCAGGGCTGTGGGGTCCTGGAGGGCGGAGGGAAGCCGTTGCCTCCTGCCAGAGAGGCCCTGGCGTGTGGGCCACGTCCCCTCGGGGGTGCTGGGGGCAGCCTTCGGGATCTGCCTGGCCATGCCCGGGCGGCTGTGGATGTCCTGGGATCCACGCTGGGATCGCAGTGACTGGGGCCCTGGCCGCGCCTCAGGCCTGGCAGCCTCTGAGGTCTGTCTTGCCATCTTTCTGTTCCACTGAGGGTTTAGGCACTGACCGACCCAGCACAAGCTGTCCGTCGGCTGCCCAAGTCGAGGTGGGGCACAGATGCACCTGCAGGAGGGGCCGCAGACCCCACGGCACCAGGCCACACTGAACCCACGTGGCCATCCTCAGACCCCGGCCTCTTGCCCCAGGGCCATGGCCACTGTCCCCAGTGGGCTCAGGCTCTGGACGCCTCTGTGGGAGCCAGGAGCTCTCTCACCTCAGCTCAGCAGCACCATACCGCCCTTCAACCAGGGAGGGGCAGGTGGAGGAGGGGGTGAGCGTGGCGGCCCCCAGGGGGGACATGGATGGGTCTCGCAGCAGGGTGACAGACATCTCGGAGAGCTGTGGAGGGAAGAGGCCTCTTGCAGGGGGCCAGGGAGGGGCAGTCCCCGGGCCCCCCAGCCATGCCCGTCCACCCTCTCCCAGCCCCTGTACCCTGGCCTGTCCTTCCCAGGGCACTTGGGAGGGGGCTGATTCACCTCCCCCAGGGAGGGTGGGCACAGCTGGCTCTGGACAGGGTCCACGCAGCTGGGCGAGGCAGAGGTGGGCGCCCCGGCCTGACTTGGCAGGACCTGGACGGGGCTGAGCCAGCAGGGAGGCAGCTGGAGGAGGGCCAGGCCGCACAGGCGAGGGCCAGGAGAGCGTGGGAGGCCCGGCGCCGGTGCAGGCCCGCCCTCCACGGCCCGGGAAGCTGCGGGCACCCACCTTGCTCTCGCTGGCGCTGATGCAGACGTGGCTGTGGGTGTACTCTCTGTTGAATGTGTGCGTGAGGAGGCGTAAGCACTGCAGAGGACGGCACAGCAGGTCAGGGGTCAGAAAGAGCTGCTCTGGATGGGCGTGGTGAGACCCCCCAAGTCAAGAGAGGGCGGTCCCCGGGAGGAGGCCGTGGGAAGCTGGGCAGGGGTGCTGGGCCGGCAGGGACTGCACGGACCCCCGCGGCTCCCAGCTCCTGGTGGCTCTGACCGGAGTCAGCCGGACCAGGCTGGGCTGCCGGCAGCACCCGGGGGAAGTGGGTGGGCCCGTGACCTGCCTTAACTGCCAGCTCCCGCTGCCTCTCGCTGGGGGCCTCCAGGGGCGAGAGCGGGGAGGAGGCGCCCGAGGAGCCGCAGGACCCCGAGTCCTCGCTGGAGCCCGGGGACAGCACGTCAGGGCCGGGCCGCTGGGCGGTCTCCAGCTTCTCCCGCAGCAGCAGGTAGTGTCTGGTCTTCTCCACCTGCACAGGAGGCACGGGGGTGGGGGGGGGTGGGCTCGCTGAGCCTCTGGCCCCCGGGAAGGTCAGCAGCCCGGCGCTCGGAGAGGAGTGGACAGACCCGGCCCCGCCCAGTGCCTCACCTCCTGCGGCCTTAGACCCCAGGCCGCCTCACCTCCCGTGGCCCCCGGACCCCAGGCCACCTCACCTCCTGCAGGAGGCTCAGCTTCTCCAGCTCCCACTGATGGTCCAAGATGAGGCTGTCGCTCCGGGGCCTCCAGCCGGCCAGGTTCTCCTCACCCCGGACGTAGGCCACAGACGTGTCCAGCACCCGCCGGCGCCGCCGCTGCATCCCTGGACAGAGGAAGGAGGCGCCGGCCCCACCCACAGCCGTCAGAAACCCCCTCCCCTCTGAAAATTGGCTCCCCAGGCCCCGAGCCCACCCTGGGGCCACAGGGCCTCGCTGGCCTTGTCTGCAGGAAGCGACACAGCCTGTGTCCCGCGGGCTGGGCCTGGGGTCCTCTGTGCACGGCACCCCCTGCCCAGGGCACCTCCGGGGTGGGGGTGGAGCAGCCCGGCCCAGGGCAGGGGTGGACACCTACCCGGGCTGCCCGCGTCGGCCACACGGCACAGGCTGAGCTCATACACGCCCGTCACACGGTTGCTGCAGGGACAGAGTGGGGACACACCGACGGGGCTCAAGTCCCACCCCACGCCTAGGCGCCTAGGCCGGGGCCGGGCACAGGGGAGGGGTGGCGGGCCCCACCCCCACCAGGCCCCGCTCACCTCTCGGAGGCCCGCAGGCTCCCACTGCCGAACAGGCTGCGGATGGAGCGTGAGGCGGGCAGCTTGGCGTCGCGGGAGTAGAACACCATGCAGAAGTCCTTGGTGATCACTGCTGGCTGTGTGCAGTTCTCCATCTGCCAGGCGGGGCGGGGCGCGGCTGTGGTGAGCGCCTGCAGGGCGCCCTGCCCTGCAGAGCCCTGGGCCTCCCCCCCACCCGACTCCAGGCGTGGCTGCCTGGGTGGGGGCCGTGGGGTCTCCCTCCAGCGTGGCACATGGCCCAGGCCCCCTGAGACCAGACTGGACCCCGTTCTGCACCAGCTTCAGCCACAAAATGCACGGAGGACACCCCCGGCAGGCTCGTGTTTTCCCGGAGTTCTGGGCGGCTGCTGGCCCTGGCTGAGGGCCCCGGGCCCTGGGCAGAGCTCCCCAGGTCTTGGCTGACCTCAGCAGTCAACGGTGAGGTGGCACAGGCCCCAGGCTGTCCCTGGGGGATCTGGTCTCCGGAGAGGGGCGCCTGCCATAGGCCTAGCCGTGGGCACCTGCCCCCCTCCCCGCTCCCTGTGCTTCCAGAGAGGGGGCTGCGGCCTGTGTCTGGTTGAGCCCCAGACTGGAGGCACCAGAACAGAGAGGTGGGGGTGTGTGCTTCTGGTTTGGCACTGCCTGGAACACAGATGCAATGTCTGGTGGTGCAGCAGCCATCTTGCAACCCCCGAGGATGAGTCCACCGAGGACACTGGAATAGGTCAGCTGTGAGTGCTGCCATTGCAGACAGCACTGGGCGTGGTCTGGGGTGAGCACTGGGCGTGGTCTCTGGGGTCAGCACTGGGCATGGTCTGGGGTGAGCACTGGGTGTGGTCTCTGGGGTGAGCACTGGGCATGGTCTGGGGTGAGCACTGGGCGTGGTCTCTGGGGTGAGCACTGGGCATGGTCTGGGGTGAGCACTGGCCATGGTCTCTGGGGTTGGCACTGGGCATGGTCTCTGGGGTTGGCACTGGGCATGGTCTGGGGTGAGCGCTGGGCGTGGTCTCTAGGGTGAGCACTGGGTGTGGTCTGGGGTTGGCACTGGGCATGGTCTGGGGTGAACACTGGGCATGGTCTGGGGTCGGCACTGGGCGTGGTCTCTGGGGTTGGCACTGGGCATGGTCTGGGGTGAGCACTGGGCATGGTCTCTGGGTGAGCACTGGGCGTGGTCTCTGGGGTCGGCACTAGGCATGGTCTCTAGGGTGAGCACTGGGCGTGGTCTGGGGTCGGCACTGGGCGTGGTCCCTGGAGTTGGCACTGGGCATGGTCTGGGGTGAGCACTGGGCACGGTCTGGGGTCGGCACTGGGCGTGGTCTGGGGTCGGCACTGGGCGTGGCCTCTTGCCTCGATGTAGGCGGACAGCGTCATGTAGATCTTCTCGCGGTATGGGGTGACGCGGTTCAGCAGTAGGGAGTTGTGCATGGAGCTGTCCCACGCAGCCTCGAACTGGTAGAAGGTCCTGGGGGGATGCAGAGAGGAGGGAAAGACAGCGTCGTGGGCGGCTCGCAGCTGGGAAGGGGACATGCAGACGGGGGGACAGACAGACGGACGACGGGGGGTGACGGCAGGGACGGCCGCTGGGGTCAGGCCAGGAAGCCGGGGTGGCGGTGACAGGGGGACCGGGCTGAGCTGGGCCCCCGCACCGCCCCAGGCCACACCCCAAAGGCTCCCCGAAAGGAGGGATGGGGGAGGGGGCACACAAGGGGCGGGTAGGATGGAGGACGAGGCACGGGGGGCCCCACCTGGCCTCAGCCCGAGTCAGGAGGCTCCACGCCACTCCCTGCCCCGCCCACCAAAGCCCGCCACCGCCACCCAGGTGCACGGAGGGGAGGATGCTTGGCATGGAAGCAGGGCGGCCACCACAGCACGGCTACTGCCCTGCCGCAGGCCCCGGAGCGGCCTCTCCTCTGACCCTGACTCAGATGCACAAGGAACCCGTGAGCCAGGCAGCCAGGGCCACCCCTGGAGGCCAGCGCTTCCCATGGACTGCGGCGTGGGGTGGCGGCTGCCCTGCTCCGGTCAGGGTCTCTGTCCTGTGTCGGCTTCACCCCCCGACCCCGGCCTTAGGCTGCGGGCTTGCTTGGGAAATCTGCCCAGTCCACAAAGCGGCAGCTCCAAGACCTCAGGCCACAAGGCTCGGCCATGCTGGCCACGCGCCCGATTTCCAGCCAAGCACCCTCAGGGGACAGCTGAGCTCATCCACACCAACAGCCGGGCACAACACGGCCCCAACACGGCCCGGTGCCCAGGGAGCCAGGCTGCGCTGGGGCTCAGGCGGTGCCATGCCGTGCCCTCCCCCGCACGGCACGGTCAGGGATGTGGGACAGAGCACAGGGAGGGGGCAGGACCACTGCCGGCCACACGTCACCGAGGAGGACCCTGGGCAACCGGGAGAGGGCAGAGAGCAGGCAGACGTGGGGCTGGGGGCACTCGGGCTGCGGGGACAGACCAAGCAGGGGTGGGGGAGGGGAGGCAGTACCTAGTGTCACTTCCGAACGACAAGCTAGGGGCGAGGCGGTGGGCAGGACACACGCACACACAGAAGAAACGGAGACGTCAGAACCAGCCGCCCGGGCACGGAGTGCGTGCTGGCCCCGCCTCCCCAGCCTTGCCTTCCCAGGTCTGCTCCCAGGGGGCGGGGGCGGGGCACAAATGCCTGGGGCGTCACCAGCATTCTGGGTCAGCGGCCCCTACCTCACACAGATGCCCTGCAGGTGCCACGCACTGGTGGGCGAGGGACACGAGAACAGCCCATGGCACCACCGCCGTCATCCCATCCCCCGGCCTTTCCTGCCCCACTGGACCCCTCTGTCCACCTTACTGCACCGTCCTGAAGCGCCCTGCTGGCCCTGTCCCCCCACCCAAGTGCTCCCCACATGTGGACACCGTGCACCCTGCCTGGCCCCCAGCCCCCAGCCCCTGGATCGGGCAGCGAGCCACAGCCTGCTCCTCAGGACACTGACCCCAGGCCTCTGCCAGAGCTGGACCCCCTGTGCCCCTGCCTCCTGGGCAGGCGCTGCCCGGATGCGACCTTCCCAGCAGCCAGCCCTGCCGGCCGGAGTCCTGCAGCGGAGAGGCATGGCCTCGGGACCAGGGGGTGTCCGGGCTCACATCCTGGCCCCGACTGGTCAGCTCTAGCCATGTAGGGCCGAGCAGCCAGTCTTGGGACAGAGGCTGCCCTCGGCAGGAGCCCAGCGGTGGGACCCAAGGGTTTCTGGCTGCCACATGTGAGGCCGCTCACAGGGAACCCCAAACACTCGCTCGACAAGTTGTGTGCCCTGTGCCTCTCCTCCCCGCCCCACCCCGATTCCAGACAGGCAGGCCATGGGCTCCGCCCACACAGGCCGCAGGGCCAGGGCAGGTGGACCTGTGGAACGGGGACCCCAGGCTCACCCTGTGGACGCCATGGCTGAGCCAGCACAAGGCCCGTCCTGCCCAGGAGCACCTGGGGTGGGACACATGGTCACCTTGCAGGGGCTGGGGGCAGGCAGGGAAGGATGACAGCCCCGTGGCTCCGTCCTGGCCCTTCATGTCCTGGCCATTGTGGGCAAACACGGAGCAGGACAGTGCCCCGAGGCGAAGGCCTGGCCGGGTCTGACACCCGAGCACCAAGCTCAGGGTGCTGCCGGGAAGCCCCTCTGCCAGCCGGGGAGTGGGGTCCCAGCATGGGGAGGAGCCTGGAGCGGTGCCATCCCAGCTCCGAGCACAGGGCGTGCGGCAGCACAAACTCAGGGACCCTGCTCACGGGGCACAGAGGCCACCTGGGGCACAGCCACGCAGCCTGGAGCCCTTGGGCCAGAAGGGACCAGAGAACAGTGGAGCCCAAGCATCTCTGGGGACCAAAGTGGACGCTGGCAGGCACCGGCCCAGCCACGGCGACCAGGGAGCCTCCCGCCACCCGCCTGAGCACCGATCAGCAAGG
Source organism: Sylvilagus floridanus (assembly GCA_949820135.1). Lineage (NCBI taxonomy): Eukaryota > Metazoa > Chordata > Mammalia > Lagomorpha > Leporidae > Sylvilagus > Sylvilagus floridanus. The sequence goes on from OX463236.1 coordinate 181,088,836, forward strand.
CCTCTTCCCGCTCCTCGAAGGCCCTTCCCTCAGGAGCATGGAGCCCAGCCTGGGCACAGTCACAGATCAAGGCAGAGGAGGGGAGACCCAGGCCGACAGGTGGGGAGGTGGCTGGAGGCAGGGGCACCGTGCAGGGTCTCCAGGCCCAGGAACTAGGATGGCAGGTGTCAGGACAGCTGTCCACACCCACCACTTCCTGGGCTGAGGCAGCACCAGCTGGGAGGCCATGTCAGAGACCCCAGCCCTGGGGTCACTGCTCAGAGAAGGGAGCCTGCCCGGAAGTGCTGCAGGGGAGACGCCAGCGCAGGGCCCCGCCTGGGAGCCGCCCTGCCGGCTCCGCCCCCTCCTCCTGGCCTGCAGCTCCACTGTGTCCCCAACACAGTGGGCCCGGATCCCACGCAGGGAGGTGGAGGTGAGGGGCCAGCACGCTCTCGGGCAGCTCCAAGCTCCTCAGTGAGTGAGCGAGTGTCGGGGCCCAGCCCGGAAGGGGAAACCGAGGCACGGGGTCTCAACACGATCCTGCCCCAGCCCTTCCTGGGGAGGCTGGAGGAGCACCAGGGATGGACCCGATCTTTGGGGAAACATGTGGGGCGGGTGAGGGTCCTCAGGCCTCACCGCCCCCCGGCCTCCCGGCCAACACCTCAGGGAGGAACCTGGGCCGTGCCAGCTCGGGGCAGTGACCTCTGACCTGGGCAGCAGCCTCTGGGACCCCGGCTAAGACACAAGAGCGCTTCACAAACATGGCTGGGGCCGCGGGCTCCCCTCCCCCGGCAATCCCATGCGGCTGTGGGTGGGGCAGGGACCCCTGCAGGACCCGGCACAGCCCCTGGGACCTTGACCACGGGTACAGAAGCTGCACTGCTCGCGAGTGGTGCTGAGTGGGCTGCCAGGCCCTCTGCCAAGAGCCCTCGGGTGCCACCTCGTCTGACCCCACGGCATTCGGGGCCAGGACCCGCTACTGCCACACTCTGGGGTGGGGAGAGGCCCCCTTGGGTCTGCCCCCCCTCCACTGCCCACATTCTTACCACCAGCCCAGCTGCACGACCCAGGGTCCCCCCTCTGCTTGTCTGCAGAACCACCCCCACGGTGGGTCCCTGCCCACTGGCGTCCGATCTCGGGGCTGTGACCACCAACCTCCGCTCCCGCCCAGGCCCTGGTCTCCAAGGCCTCTGCCTGTGGCGTAAGCCCAGGGCCGCTGCCGACCAGGCAGTGCCGAGCTTACCCCTCCATCCCTGGTTTGCTGGCTGCACCCGGAACCTTCCTGGGGGTGCCTGGGGCAGCCCGAGGGTCCCCCTCAAGCACACAAGGCTACAGAACCCAAACACTGGACAAACTCAACCTTGAACGAGACACGGGCCACTCCAACGTGAGAGTGGCCAATACTCATGGAACCTTCCACGTGCCCGGAATACAGCCAGGTTCCCTCCGAGGGCTGAGCCGTGCAGCCGACTCCACAGGTCACCACAAACCCATGGAAACTTCCAGGCACTGGCGCAGCCGCACGCCGGCCGTCACCTGCCTCCTAGAGGGAGCCCACCCGCCGACTGCGCAGGCAGGGAAGTCCCTGTGCCCCCTCCTTGGGTGTGGCCCCCAGCAAAGCTGGCCCTGGACAGGCCCCTGCTCACGGGCCGCAGCCCACAGGGAGGGCCGCACAGCTGCCGGCCAGCAGCAGCTTGGGGCCACCACCTGTGCCTCTTCACAGATGGGCTGCCGCCTGCCCCGTGGGGCCCCTCGGCCACAGCTGCCCCTGTCCCGGTCACCACAGCCGACACGTGACACGAGCGTGGCCCCCGGGGCCCACCTGCCGAGGGGGGCCCGCACCTTGCGCCTCCCGGTCACGCAGCTGTAGGCTGGCCTTGGTGCCGGAAGGTTTTCACCAGTTCAGAACTGGCCCCCAGCCTGACCGCCACGAAGCACTGGCCACCACCCTCCCGGGCCTGAGGTGACGGCTGGAGCTCTCGGTGGGCCAAGTGCAGCCCCCAGCCTCACTGACCCCATTCCACTCGAGAAAGTGGGACACAGTCTCTCCTGCTCAGACCCAGCGCCCGCTGTGGGTTTAAACCTGGGGCCCAGGGACTCACTGGCCACTTCCCAAAGGGAGGCCGTGGCCAGAGGGGCAGGGCTGGGCTCCACCCAGGTGGGTGCCTGCGGGAGGGGGTGCCCGCTCCACGTTCTGCCTGCCCCCCTGCCCCCCCATCCCTGTGCTCTCGGCTCTGCCCACCACAGGCCCTGCAGGGGAGGGGAGAGCTGGTGGGAGGAGCTGGGACAGCCCAGGGCAGCCTGGCAGCGGCCTGCATGCGGGAGACACCTGCGCCCAGGGCAGCTGAGGTGGGCGAGGCGCTGGCGGGAGAAGCGGGGTGGGGTCAGCCAGCGTCTAGGGGGCCGGGAGGCTACACAGCAGCCAAGAGTGGGGGCAGAGGAGACAGCCAGGATGGTGGGGGGAGCAAAGAAGGAAAAAGGACCCCAAGAGCAGCTTGGGAAATAAAAATAGAGGAGACGGGGAGGGGAGCGGGTTCCGGGGAGCCCACAAAGCTGCAGAACTTTCCGGGGTGGGGCGGGGTGGGGTGGGGCGGCTTGGGGGGGGGAGGCTGAGATGAAGCTGAGGGCACACGAGATACCTAGGGATGTCCCAATCAAGAAACTGCCTGCAAGACACAAACGAGCACACGTTAGAGTCGGAGCCGGGCAGCGGGCAGCAGGGCCTGGGAGAGGGAGGAGAGGCCACAGGGCAGCAGAGGCAGGGCGGAGTGGCAGGGGGGCAACGACCCTTGGAGCCGGGCAGTGGGGTCTGGGAAAGGGAGAGGCCGCGGGGCAGCGGGGGCAGTGCGCGGGGCCAACACTGACCCTTGGAGCCGGGCAGTGGGGTCTGGGAAAGGGAGAGGCCGCGGGGCAGCGGGGGCAGTGTGCGGGGCCAACACTGACCCTTGGAGCCGGACAGCAGGGCCTGGGAGAGGGAGAGGCCACAGGGCAGCGGGGGCAGTGCGGGTGGAGGGGGGCAACACCGATTCTCAGAGCTGAGCAGTGGGGCCTGGGAGAGGGGGAGGCCATGGGGCAGAGGGGGCAGTGCGGGGGGAGCCAACGCTGACCCTCAGAGCCGGGCAGGCTGCACAGCTGGCCTGGGAGAGGGAGAGGCCGTGGGGCAGTGGGGGCAGTGCAGGGTGGGGGGCAATGCCGATTCTCAGAGCTGGGCAGTGGGGCCTGGGAGAGGGGGAGGCCAGGGGCAGAGGGGGCAGTGCGGGGGGAGCCAATGCTGACCCTCAGAGCCGGGCAGGCTGCACAGCTGGCCTGGGAGAGGGAGAAGCTGCAGCCCTGGACAAGCTGGGGCAGCTGACACAGCACGGGGGCTCTGGGCCTCAGCATCTGTGTGCAGGAGGAGGACCCTGGGGGTTGGCTGTGGGCGGGGGAGGGTCCCTGGGGGTCTGGGCCAGGCCAGGGTGGCCCCAGCTGGGTGAAGCACAGACCACAGCAGCCAGGTCAGATCCCCCCCGCCCCCCATGTCCTCCTGCTGCCCCAGGGAGCTGAAGGCCACGAGGTGGCCTCCAGGAATGGGAGGAGCCGCCGGCCGCTACATCACCTCCTCCCTACCCCCCTCCCTGCCTTAGCCAGCAGGTGGGCTATGCAGACCCCATAAGCACAGCCGTCAGTGCAGGGGACGGCAGGGGAGGAGGGCCTGGGAGACGCCCACTGACTGCACCCCTCCTCATTGCCCCGAGGAGTTGTGGGGGGCAGTGGGAGGGTCAGAGATCACAGCCAAGCAGTCAGGGCCCAGGCCCCACAGTGCTACAGCATGGCCGACAGGCCCTTCCCTCTGCTGTGGGTGATGCCAGGCTGCGTTTTCTGGGCCATGGGGAGTCCTCAGGTCCCACCCACTCCACGCCTGCCAGGCGAGCCCCTGCCTGCACGTCATGCTGCCACCTCTGTGTGACAGCCTCCCCCCCGCCCGGCACCCCCAGCCCCACGGGACGCCGTGCAGGGTACTCCCTCCCAGCAGTCCTGCCTCGGCCCCCACGGTGGAATGGAGCTGCCCGACCTAGAAGCCAGGACGGGATGCGCCCTGCCCAGGACTCCCTTCTGCAGAGCAGTGCCCGGGAGCAGTGGACACAGCCACAGCCCCAGCTCGCCACGCAGGGCTGGACCAGGCCGAGCCCTCGGGGTCCTGGAGCCTGGGAAGGCAGCGTCGCAGACCCCTGCCTCTCACCCGCTCCAGACGCATGCGACTGGGGGCCGCACAGGCTGTGGGGACCTTGGAGGGAGCCTGGAGATGGGTGCATCTGCCAGCCACTGGCCTGGGGCACCCCCCACCCCGGCTGACCGCCAGGCAGCGCAGCCCGGCCCTGGACACTGCCAGAGGCCAGACACTGGCTGCAGCAGTGTGGTCCCTGGAAGCACCGGCCTGGGCCACCCACAGCCCCACTGTCGCCCGCTCATCGTCCCAGGGGGACAGGGTGATGGGCATGTGAGGGCGCTCCCAGACAGGGAGCTGGGGGGCTTGGGGGCCGGGTAGCAGAGACAGTGGATGGTCCTGACCCAGGCCCTGTCCCCTGGCTATCGCCCCGGGGGACTCACCGGTCATCCTGAGCCGGCTGGATGTACCCAGAGGAGAGGATGTTGAGAGACAGGATGTTGGGGTCGATCAGAGACTCGTCGGTTTCTGGAGTGTTCCGGATGCGACCTGCAGGGACGGCGATGTCACTGCCCAGGGGTGGACAGGGCCCCACAGGGCGCCCACTGCTCCTGCCCCTGGAGGCCCTCCTCCCTGCAGGCTGGAGCTGTAACGGATGCCCTGCCAGCTGCACCGCCTGGGACGGGCAGGCCTGGCCCCAGCCACCAGGGAAAACGGCTTCTCTGCTTTTCATGCTCAGAAACACACCTGGGCTGGGGGAGTTTCCAGCAGAGCCCCCGCCCAGCAGGAGTGCCCCTAACAATCCCTCTGTTCACCCAGAGGACACACGTGGCACACAGCCACCCCAGGGCCCCACCCCTTTGAAAGACCCCTTCCCCCAACCCCGCCATCCCAGAGTTCTGTGGGTGGGCACAGGGCTGGGCTGTGGACAGTGGGCTCAGGGTCTGGGGGAACAGGAGAGGGTCCAGGGGCCCCCAGTCAGCACAGGAGGCAGAACCGGCCCCTTAACTGGACTCCCCAAACCTCTATCCCCACCCTGACTCCTGTCTGTACTTCCATGGAGGGGGCTTTGGGGGGAGAAAGGGGCGTGGGGCCACGCTGGGGATGGACAGCAGTGCAAGGGGCCCCAGGCAGGACGCCCGGGCCTCTCCCTGTCTGGAAAGGCTGGTAGAACAGCCTGGCAGGACACCGCTGTCCCCAGTGTGACCAGGAGTGCACGGGCTGTGGCCCTGTCTGTCAGTGACCACCGGCCATGTGCACCAGCTCAGTCTGGGTGACCACTGACCGGGTGTGTGTGTGTGGCTCAGCCTGTGAGTGACTGCTGACTGGGTGTGTGTGGCTCCATCTGAGTGACCACTGACCAGGTGGATGTGTGTGGCTCAGCCTGTGAGTGACCGCTGACCGGGTGTGTGTTCAGTCTGAGTGACCGCTGACCGGGTGTGTGCTCAGTCTGAGTGACCACTGACCAGGTGTATGTAGCTCTGTCTGAGTAACCACTGACTGGGTGTACATAGCTCTGAGTGACTGCTGACCGGGTGTCTGTAGCGCTGTCTGAGTGACCGCTGACCGGGTGTGCACCAGCTTACTCTGAGATGGCTGACCGAATGCTGCACACTGGATGCCCGGTGTTGGGTCAGGGGTCCTTGGCCACCAGAGCGCCCGGGACTGAGTGTGCTCTGTGGAGTGGCCTTGCATGACCGCACACCCAGAGTAGACACCGCCGCCCGCGTCCTCAGCACGGGCAGACCAGAGCTGAGAGCCATGGAGAAAATGCTCCGAGCCCCTCCCTGTGGACAGACCATGTGCCCGGGGTGGCAGGACGGGCAGCAGGAACGCGCCCCTGTCCCACACACTGGTAACTCCTGGAAGGGACAGCGGCATGGAGGGGCCCCAGGGGCAGCGGCTCAGCCACAGCTTCCTGGTGTGCGGCTGTGCCGTCTGTGGAGTCAGGCTCCGGTCCCACAGTGAGAGGACACTGGCAGCCCCAGCCGCCCTGGCCGTGGGCCTCGGCTGGCCCTGGACACTGACCCTGTGGGTAAGCAAAGCAGGTCATCATCCTGCCCTGGGCTCTCCCCCTGAGAGGCTTGGCCGGTTGGCACAGTGACTGGACAGAGCTGGCTGGAGTGTCACCGGGCCATGGCCTCCGCAGCCCCACGGCTCTCACAGCCCCCACGGCCCCTGAAGCCCCTGTGGCCCCTGCAGCCCCCGCGGCGCACCTCACCCACAGCTCCTACGGCCCCACTCACCCACAACCCCCGCGGCCCGGCTCACCCACCACCCCCGCGGCCCCGCTCACCCACGACCAGCTCCCGCACTTCTTTCCAGCGGATATGGCTGCCCGTCTCATGCAGAAGCGTCACCGTTATCCGTCTCTGGATGCCCTGCCGGCCCCGGGAGAGAGGACAGGTTGGTGCTGGGGCCGGGCGGGCAGGGGGGTAGCGAGCGGGTGGGCAGGGGGCTGCGCACCTGGTGTAGCAGGAAGGTCCCCATGCACGGCATGCCTCCCCGGTGGTCCACCACGGCGGGGATGTAACTGCAAGAGAATCCGCGTGAGGGCCGGCCCCTCTGCCTGGTCCCGGGGCGGACAGAGGACACCGCGGCTGCCTGGAGCCCTCAGCACTGTCCGCCCCCCTGTGCCCACCATACCGGGAGTGATCCAACAGCCCCCAAGGGCCTTGGTCTCTGTTCCCTGCGTCCCTGGCCCATCAAGGGACCTGGGTGAAGTCACGGCACAGCCCCTGGGACTCCCCCAACCTTGGGGCACTACCCAGGCTGGCTCCCAGGGTGCCAGGCAGAGCCCACTGGCCCTGCACTGCAGCGCCACGGATCCCCCCCCCCCCGCCACTTCCTTCAACCCTCACTCAAATGTCCTCAATCACTCCAGAGCCCAGCACCCTCAGGGCCCCAGCCCCACCTGGCAGGGACCCTCATCTGTTTATCCCTAGCACAGGGACAAGGCCTGGCCCAACCTGGCCCACCTCTGTCCTGTTCCCACGGCCTTCTCCTTCCTCCCACAATCTCAGGGGAGCCCTGTCCCCACCACAACCCCTGGGGAGTCCCACCCCATCACCCCCCTGGGGAGCCCCGCCCCCACCCGGGAGCCCCGCCCTGCCCAGCACTCACTCCCCGTTGGCCTCCAGCTCGCAGATCTCGAAGTAGACCAGCAGGTCGTACTTGCAGTGGCAGGGCCCGGGGCAGGGCCGCGTCAGTGTGCTGAGCTTGGTGGCCGGCACTGGGGGAGGGGAGGCAGGCACAGGTGAGACCCGACTCAGCAGGTGTCCAGGGCAAGCTGGGGGCAGCTCCCACGCCCCCAGGGAAACAGCCGTCGAGGCCACTGCCAGCCCCCCCCCCCAGCGGGCTGGGCACAGGCCCTTGAAGAGGGCAGAGGCCGGAGGCCCCAGCAGCAGCAGGGGAGGCAGGAATGCCTGCCCAGGGCCGCACGGGGACCCTCTCTGCGCCGTGCGGCCTGCACCAGACATCAGCCACAGCCCACGGCACCAGTACTCAGCCTGGCCCCACGGCCCTGTCCTCAGCTCCCCCGGCTCTCCACGTCCCCTCCCCCACCAGGTCCGCTCTGGGCAGCCCTGCTCCTGGGGTCACCGTAGGGCAGCTGACCACTCTGGGAACACGCTGGACAGAGCCCCAGACTCCAGGCACTGGGCCGGCAGGAGCCGTCAGCCAGCAAAGCACCACCCGCGCGGCCTGGGTCTCACTCGCAGCACCACGGGACGGGCCCCGCCTACCTGGCTTGGACAGCGGCATCACGCGGGGGAAGTGGCGGCGTGAGGGCCTCAGGGGGCTGCAGAGAGGGCCAGCAAGAGGCCACCTTCAGCTGGGCCTGGGCCTGGGGCTGCCGGCCCCATCCTGTCCCTGTCTCCCTCCTGCTCTGTCCAGCCCAGAGAGACCACGGACTCAGGCCCTCCCGCAGCTCAGATTGGGGAGGGGGCCCCTCAGGAAGCAGTCCCCGGCCCCCAGAACAATGCCTGTCACTGCCCTGCCTTTCCCAGACCCCCTGCACACGCCCTGGGGGTCTGCGCTGGAGACCTTACCCACAGCCCCCGGAGACCCTCCCAGCCCCCATTCTTTCTCCGTGGGAGGCCCCATGGCCCCCAGAGAGGGAGGCCAGGCACAGAGCCAGGGTCTGAACGACCCCCGGGCACACAGCCCCAGACTGCAGCCCTGCGCGGGGGCCGGCGGCTGACCTCAGCACGTCCTTGCACAGCGGCGGGAAGGGGTGCTGCTGGTAGTGGCCGAAGACCTCGAACACGATGGGCTGGCTCCTGATGTACTCCACGAAGGACCTGGTGACCTCCACCGCGATCTGTGGGCGAGAGGGCACGGCCACGCCGCGTCCACAGGGAGGGAGGTCCCAGCCAGCACTCCCCTCCCCCACTACACCAGGGGTCTGCCTGACACACCCAGGTCAGACAAGGCAGAGGAGGGGTCCCTGGTAGTGACCATCTAGGGTCCACTCCCCAAGAGCCCAGGGGTGAACAGCCCCCTCCCCATTCACACGGTGAAGTCTAGCCCCTCCACCCACCCCCCCCGCCTCAGTGGCGGCCGCATCTCAAAACTGCCTCGCCCCCGCAGGTCCCGGGGCTGCTGGGGAGACCCCTCCAATGGGGGCCAACGCAGACTCGCAGGAGGGGCAGCAGACTCAGGGGGCTCAGAAGGCCTCAGGATGGACTCCAGCTCCAGGGCGCGAGGACACGCAGTCCTGCGGTTCAGCTGCCCACCTGTGGGCCTCCTGCAGGTCTCCAGGCTGCCCACCAGGCAGCAGCTGCCCCACCCAGCAACTCAGGGACCCCCGTCAGTGGCTGCCCTGCCCAGGGGCTCAGCTCAGGGACCCCCGTCAGTGGCCGCCCCACCCAGGGGCTCAGCTCAGGGACCCCCGTCAGTGGCCGCCCCGCCCAGGGACTCCTGGCTAGCTGGCCCCGGCCCCTTCTTGGGCCGCTCCGCTGGGAGCCCAGCTGAGACGCTGAGCTGCCTGGTCATTCCCGACCTCTCAGGATGGCGCCGAGGGGCTCCGCAGCCCCAGGGGCCGCCTCTCTCAGCCCTGGAGTTCAGGCCAGGCCCAGCTCTCAGCACAGACCCTGGGCACCAAGGCACTGGACGCTGTGTCTGTGTCTGCCTCTACTCGCGTGGGGAGTTCTCGGGGTCTCTCCTGACCCCAGCTGCAAGTTTAAACCCACCCGGGGGCCCCGCTGCCGGCTGCAGCCCACACACCCCTGCTGGCACAGGAGGCCTCGGCCCTGGGGCCCTGCTGGCTCCTGGCACCAGGCCGGTGTTGCCAGGGCGAGGCAGGGGCGGGGAGGACAAGCGGGTGGCTGGAGGGAGGGGAAGGGGCTCCGACGTACGTTCTGGACGTGGTAGAAGCCGAGAGGGGGGCCCCTGCCTGTGTTCTTCAGGGGCTCCGTGGAGAAGGCCTCGTCGTGGCGGTGGATGAAGCTGCAAAGTGGACGGAGGCTCGTGGCCGGGTGGGGACGGGCCAGGTCCGCCGCCTCCCGGGCACAGCCTGCCTGGTGCGCTCACTTGAACTGGCAGAAGATGTCGGCGTACTCGGCCGAGATGCTGGAGGCCTGCAGCACTGTGACGCGGAAGGTGAAGGTGCTGTTCAGGCGTAGGTGGTCCCCGGCCGCGTCCAGGGTCCCGTCCAGCATGGCTTTCTCGGGGCTGTCGAGTAGGCCGTCCGCGGGCACCGCTGCGGAGCCAAGGGGAGAGAAAGGGCACCTGCCGGCCACGCCCCAGAGTGGCGGGGCGGGTGGGGGGCCACAGGCGGTGGGCGGGCCACCTACCCGAGCAGGTGTTGTTGTTGACCTCATCGGCCGAGGGCCCAGTGTCCGCGCCCTGGCCCTGGCCCTCCACGATGCGCAGCTCCTCCTGGGAGGTCCCCGAGCGCGACATCCCCACCACGGCGGGGCAGGACTCGGACTGGAGCTGTGTGGGGGACAGACCAGAGCCCACAGGGGGAAGGACTTGGACTGGAGCTGTGTGGGGACAGACTAGAGCCCACCACAGGGCAGGACCCACAGTGGAGCTATGTGGGGGACAGACCAGAGCCCACAAGGGGCAGGACCCACAGTGGAGCTGTGTGAGAGACAGACCAGAGCCCACACGGGGGAGGACCCACAGTGGAGCTGTGTGGGGGACAGACCAGAGCCCACCACAGGGGAGGACCCACAGTGGAGCTGTGTAGGGGACAGACCAGAGCCCACCACAGGGCAGGACCCACAGTGGAGCTGTGTGGGGACAGACCAGAGCCCACCACGGCGGGGCAGGACTCGGACTGGAGCTGTGTGGGGATAGACCAGAGCCCACCACAGGGCAGGACCCACAGTGGAGCTGTGTGGGGGACAGACCAGAGCCCACCACAGGGGAGGACCCACAGTGGAGCTGTGTAGGGGACAGACCAGAGCCCACCACAGGGCAGGACCCACAGTGGAGCTGTGTGGGGGACAGACCAGAGCCCACAGGGGGCAGGACCCACAGTGGAGCTGTGTGGGGATAGACCAGAGCCCACAGGGGACAGGACTTGGAATGGAGCTGTGTGGGGGACAGACCAGAGCCCACCACAACGGGGCAAGACTCGGACTGGAGCTGTGTTGGGGACAGACTAGAGCCCACACGGGGGAGGACCCACAGTGGAGCTGTGTGGGGGACAGACCAGAGCCCACAGGGGGCAGGACTCGGACTGGAGCTGTGTTGGGGACAGACCAGAGCCCACCACGGCGGGGCAAGACTGGGACTGGAGCTGTGTTGGGGACAGACCAGAGCCCACCACGATGGGACAGGACTGGGACTGGAGCTGTATGGGGACAGACCAGAGCCCACACGGGGCAGGACCCACAGTGGAGCTGTGTGGGGGACAGACCAGAACCCACCACGGCGGTACTGCCTGGGGCCTGCGGGCACCTGTGGACATCTGTGAGGCAGCCCCGCCCCTCCCTGGGCCTCCTGGGTTCACTCCCATCTCTCAGCTCCGTGAGGCCCTGGAAGGGGACACTGGGGACTGGGGAGCTGACCGTGCCTTCAATACTGGCCCCTCCCACCCCCACGGGCAGGAGGCTGGTGAGTCTTTTGTCCTGCATGTCTCCAGCTCTGAGAACCCCCTTCAGGAGAGGGAAGGGGTTGGGGCAGACCCCAGCCTCAGTCACTGGGCACTAGTGCAGGGGTTGTTGTGTTGGGTGCCCAGTGTGGAGGGTGCTGTGGGGGGCCAGGCATGGGAGGCCCAGCATGGGGGGGCGAGTGGGGGGTGCTGCATGGGGTCCCAGCATGGAGGTCCCCGCTGCAGTCTCTCCTGGGAGAAGGGAGCTCTGGGTCGGGTCCCCTCTTGTGAGCACGAGGCTCGGGGAGGCCGGGTGAGGGGCAGTGCAAACGCAGGTGCTGGGAGAACGGAGAAGAGGCGGCCCAGGAGGGTGGTCAGAGCCTGGGGCCTCTCGGCTCTGCTCCCACCCTGTGCTTGGCCCAGATCAGGCCAAGGGTGGCCCTGGAGGGAGATGGCTGGATCCGGTGAGCCATGCAAACCAGGGGAGGGGGCGTGGTGTGCTCCCAACAGGGAGGGACAGAGCCATGGGAGGACCCTGGCCCCAGAGGCCTGGAGCAGCGGCCCAGCCCAGCACAGCCAGAGCCCCACTCGTACCTTTTCGAAATGCTGGTCGTCAAAGGAGATCTTCGCAGTGCCTGACTGGCGGACACCGGAGCCATAATCAGGGGCCTCCTCGTCAGCTGTGAGAGAAACCATGCTGACGGTCAGAGCCCTGCAGGTCCCCAGGGGGTGCGGGCGGCCAGGCCGAGGTGAGGGCACAGGACACGTAGCAGGCCGCAGGCTCTGGCCCCACACGCCCCAGTCTGCGCTGCCCAGGGCAGGGCCACAGGAGGCCCTACTCTTTGATGGGGCTGGACAATCGCCCCAGGACCTGCTAGCTCCACCTCTCGGAGGCTACCCACCTGGTCACTGCATGGCCCCAGGCGGCTCCCATGCGCCCTGGCCCGCAAAGCCTCCAGCGATCTCCCCACCCCTTCCTGCGGCCTCAAGATGCCCCTGACCTGGGCTCTGCTGGCCACCCTGACCCCCAGGCACTTGACCGTCTGTGCCAGGCTCCACTGTCCTCCCCGAGCCCCACACGGGCCGCAGGACAGTCTCACGGCCCTCCCCACCACGCAGCTGCTCTGCCGCCGCCCAGCCAGGCCTGTAGCTGGCGGGCTCGGCGCCAAGACAGCCGGCACCACGGCCACAGGCGCGGGTACAGGCGCCACCCAAGCAGGAGGCCTGGGGGTCCGGCGCAGGTGAGGGCCCCTGCAGCAGCCGCCTCCCCTTGTGACCAGGGGACACAAGGACTTGGGGGTCCCCGACCTGGGCACCTGCCTGACTGGTGGCCCTGGCAGTAAGCCTCACAGAGCTCTAACGCCGGCCACAGGGACCCCAGTAGCCCCCTCAGGTGGGGACAGGTGGGGCAAGTGGGGACGACTGTGGTCTGACTGTGAGGGTAGCAGGGAGGAGTGGAGACGCCTGCACTGGCCCGTGAGAGGCCCCGCAGAGCGGGAGCAGCCCTGGCGGGACGAGGGCGCACCTCATGTGCCCGGTCCCCCTGGGCTAGCGGTGACAAGAGAGCAGGCTCCCGGGCCACCCGGGGGAGCTAAGGGAGTGTTCGGAAGTGGGGCCCCATGAGGATCTGACAGAGGGGTCCGGTTAGTTAAGCGAATCACGAGGTGGAGCTGAAATCCCCTAAAGAGGCCAGGGTATCAAGGACACAGCGGAGACCAGGCATCCGAGTGGGGGGGGGGGCGGCACGAGGCATCTCCAGGGGGTCACGTGCAAGTCGAGAGGGCTACGGCCATCCCAGGAGATAGGCCTGGAGATCTTGGAGTGCAGGGGGCTCTCGGGAGGGGGCACGGAGACACCTGGCTGGGGGCTGGGGCCCTCTGAGGCTGTCCCCGCCCCGTCCAGCCAGCTGCCCAGTCTGTCTACCCCTCCACGCTCTCCCCAGGGTGCCCACGTGGCCAAGACCCTTGACAGGGAGGCATGTGGGTGAGGAAGGGAGGAGCGGGCGGACGTCCCGCTGGGGGATGTGCTGACCCTGGTTTCATTAACCAGCGAGCAGACCAATACCCAGAGATGGTGCAGTAATGGGGCCACGGGCGGGGTCTGCAGCCTTCCCCGGGGGGCGGTGGGGAGGCTGTTCCTGATGGGAGGAGGGGGCTCAGAGGGGCTGGGCTCAGGAGGCGGAGCCAAGGGCTGCCCCGCGCCGAGTCGCACACACCTGAGATTGCCTGCACGGCCACACGGAGGAAGCCCTTCACCTCGCCCTTCTCGCTGACGATGGCCACGCGGTGCACCAGTGGCACGGGGTACAGCAGGTTGCTCAGGTAGACGAAGGCCCTGGGGGAGCAGAGGCCGCGGTCAGCACCACCCCCAGCGCGGGCGGCAGGAGCAGCGGCGGACAACACGGCTGCAAAGCAGAGCAAAGCGAGACAGCCAGGGCGGGCGGGGGCAGGCAGGACGGGGGGCGGGGGTTCCCTGGGGAGTGAGGCACTCAGGGAGACAGGAGGAGGTGCAAGAGGAGGAGGAGGAGGAGGAGGAGGAGGAGGAGGAGGGCGTGAGCCGCAGTGGGCAGACGGCGGAGGCCGAGCACAGGCCCTCTGACCAGAGACCGCTGGGGGCTCCAGCCTGCTTCAAGGACTCTCAGCTGTGACGGGCGCCTGGCAGCGCCTCCGCCTCCCCCACCTCCCGGGGCCCTGGACGTTGGTGGGCTCCCCAGATGGGCACGACTCCCCCAGAGCCCCTTCCACAAACGGCGCAGACGCTCGGCGGGTCAGGGGGACGGGGCACCCCCACATGGCACCAAGGCAGGCTGGTGGATGGAGCGCCCGGACCCAGGGCGCTGCCCGGTGGTGCCCCTGCTGGCACCAGGACCAGCCCAGGCCCAGGCCATCATCGTCAGGGTGTGCGCTATGTTCCGAGGAGGACGGGGGGGGGGGGCCCTGGAGGACCCTCGCCCAGCACTCAGGATCTCCTGGGGGCAGGGACCGGGCACAGGAGGGTTGTCCGGGTGAGCTCAGACTGGGAACCCGCCCCCAGTAGAGGGGTTAACAGCACTGCACCCCACGAGGGGGTGTGGGACCAGCTCGGAGTGGGTGGGCAGGACGTGCACACGGGAGCAGGTGGGGAGAGCAGGCCATGGAACGGGAGCGGGTGGGCAGGACATGGAAAAGGGAGTGAGTTGGCAGGATGTGGACACGGGAGTGAGTGGGCAGGATGTGGACACGGGAGCAGGTAGGCAGGACGTGGACACGGGAGTGGGTGGGCAGGATGTGGACACGGGAGCAGGTGGGGAGAGAAGGACGTGGACATTGGAGTGAGTGGACAGGACGTGGACACAGCAGTGGGTGGGAAGGACGTGGACACGGGAGCAGGTGGGAAGGCAGGAAGTCAGGATTGGGTGGGTGCAGGGGTGGGGAAGGAGCAGAGAGGCCTGGGGTCTCAGCCAGGAAGGCAGGCGATGGGGGACAGGGAGGGGAGTCCACAGCCTGCTGGCCAGGGGGACACTGGGTGGGGGTCTGGGAGTGGCGAGCTCCCACCCCACCCCCCAGCTGTCCTGAGGGACATGGGACTCCAGACAGGCACCGTGGCTCAGGCATCGGGTCGGGTAGGGGGGCGAGTGGGGCTCCTCCCAGCGGGGCCCTGACCCTGTTCCACTTCCCCATGGCAGGGACTCAGAACCTGGCGCCAGCCTGGCCCCTCCTCCTCCTCCACGCCCTCATGCCACTGCAGGGGGCTCCCTGGAGCTCCTCACTGGCCAGCACTGGCCCCTGCCAGGGTCCACAGCAACCAGAGGGTCTCTGGGCACTGACCTGATGGGACCTCCCTCCGGCCCTGGACAGCTGGGTTCAGGGCGGGAAGCAGTGAGGTTGAGGCAGGGCAGGCCCGGCTGCCCCACAGTGCCCCCTACTGGTGAAAGCTGGCAGGAGCCAAGCGTGGCCTCTGTGAGTGGCTGACCTGTGGGCTCAGGAGCCGGGCACAGCCCAGATGCAGCTTCCCACATACAAAGTGGGGGCCGGGCTCATGGACCAGGCTCAAGCCCCTGTGAGGCAAGCTGGCAGCCAGGGAGGCCGGAGACCCACAGCGGCCAGTGCCTTGGCGAGCACTCACAGGGACGGAGCCTCCGCGGTCGGGGTCGGGGTCGGGGTCAGGGCTGTGTCCCCAATAGGGCACTGTGGCTCCTTAGGGGTGCACAGGCCAGGATCCCTGATGGCCCGGAGATCTGAAGCAGTGTTTCGGAAGAGGAACCAAGGCACAGAGCAGGGCCCAGGCCCTGAACCCACGGCCAGCCCCTGCCCAACTCCCACCCAGCGCTGGCCACGCTCCGCTGCCCACAGTTCTGTTAACAGAGAACCAGCCCAGGTCACACTCAGACCCGGCTGGGGCAGCCACTGCCCGAGGTAGGAGGCTGGTGCTGAGACAGTGACAGCGACCATGGGGGCTGGGCCCCTCCTCCCTTCCCTGAGCTCACAACCGCACCGAGGGCAGGTGCACATTCCCGGGGCATTTGCCCGGGGCGCCCAGGCGGGGGTCGTGGCTGTGTTGGCAGCTTTGGTGCCAAGTGTTGTAGAAGCCAACGTAGCCTCGCTGGCTGACCCCACCCCATCCCAGTCCGCTTGGTGATGGTGAGGGAGCCCTTGGGACCCCCAGCCACTGTCCCCAGGGCAAGCACCAGCCACTGGGGGGGCCTGTGGGCCGGGCCTGGAAGCTGCCTGACCCATGTGGGGCTAGCCCAACAGATGCAGCTGGGGCATAGGACGATGGGGCTGAGGGGACAGCGCCTCCTGCTGCTGCCCAGGCCTCACAGCCCTCGCGGGGGGCAGGCTGGGCTCCTCACACCTGCCTGCAGGTGCCAGAGCCCAGCCCAGCCCTGCCCCGGCTGGCCATGCCCCCAGGCCCATTTTCTCCCTGGGCTGCAGACACCCACCCTCTCCCCCACCCCCAGGCCCCCCAAGGCCCCTAGCTCTGGACACAGGACTGGCCTTGCCACGAGGCGAGTGTACCTTGAAGCAGACTGAAACGCACCCCTAGGGGAGGAGGCGGCAGAGGCAGACACGGCATGGCAGGAGGGAGGAGGCAGCGCTAACCACAGATTGGTGAGGTGCAGAGATGCATGCTGGGACCCGGGAGCCTTTCCAGAGGGGACAAAAGTGGGCGCCCAATTTTGCCGAAGCTTTGGAGAGAGAGCCAGCAGCTACCAGGATAAAAGGCCAATCCCGGTGGGTCCTTCCCAGGCTGGGCCTGCACAGCCGCTGTGCGGGAGAAGCCAATTCTTGCCAGAACAAAAAGACCAGGATGGCTGCCCACGAGGCCGTCAGAGGCCGCCCTGGACGGGGGCCGGGCCTCTCAGCGAGGACCGTCGTTTGGTTTGGTGGTTTTGTAAAATCTCAAATCCACGAGGGGGAAAGAAACGGTGGAAGGACCCAGCTCTTTCTGGCCGGCACTGCAGGAGCCCACGCCCGTTTCTCCCAATGTGCCACCCCTGCAGCTGCTGACCCCGCCCACTGCCTCCTGGACACCTAGAGGCCTGCGTGGAGCTGGCCTGGGGTCTGCTTCCTTTCTCAGCCCCTGCAGAATGTCCAGAGCCTGGCACCTCGGAGGGAGACGGCCGTGACGTCTGTCCCCAGCAGGCTGGCCCACCACCCCCACGACACTCGCAGAAATCCAGGCACCTGCTACCTCCCCGGGGCCGGAGTGAGCCCAGCGCTAACCCCGGGGCCAGGGGCCACCGAAGCCTTCCGGCGCTGGGCTGCCCGCTCCCTGGCCTGGCCAGGATCCAGAAGGGGGGTTGCTATGAAAAACCGTCCAGGGGTTCATTTGGTGCGGCCGTTAGGGCTGGGCTGGGCAGCGGCCCCCACAGGGGAGTCCTGGCTGCTCCGGCGCCACCTTCCCGCTAATGTTCAGCAGGTGACGGCTCAAGTCCTGTGCCCCTGCCTCCCACGAGGGGAACCGGGGTGGAGCTCTGGGCTCCTTGCTCCGGCCTGGCCCAGCCCTGCCTGCTGAGGGCACTCGGGGAACGAGAGCAGATAGCAGATCTCTCTCTCTCTCTCTCCCTGCCTCTCAAATAAATAGATTTAAAATTATTATTTTTAATTATTATTAATTTAAAATTATTTTAAATTATTATTAATTATTTAAAATTATCTCGAGCCTCGTGATGTACATGAGCTCGGGACATCAGCCACTGCCCGCTGCAGCTGGGTCTCCGGCTCCTGCTGCCCACGCAGGCTGCACGTGTCCCACGTGGCTGCAGGGCAGGGCTTGTCCCCACGGCCCGCGCCCACCTCCTGGCCTCGCCTCTCGCATCGTCCAGGAGGGCTTAGCAGCAGCTCCACTCTGCCGTGGGCAGTGGGCCAGGATGATCAGGGGCCGCGCTCTCCTCTAGTGGGCCAGGGTCTGCCCAGGCCCCCAGGCTTCGGGTGGGGGAAGGGGGCCTCAGCACAGCCCCTCCGAGCCCGGCTCCTCCTCCACAGACAGCTGCTCCCGACAGCCGTGGAAGGAAGTGAAGCCACTCCCACCAGGACCAAGCCGAGCCCCGGGACGAGGGGCCAGGCACCTGGGCCACGGGCGGCTGGGCCTCGCTTTCCAAGGCCCCTGCACAAGGAGGGCATCAGGGGCCTGGGTCGCAGCCACCCTGGGGCTCCCAGGCCGGGCACTCTGCCTCTCCTGTAACTGGACCGACCCCCTGCTGGGCCAGAGCCCCCCACCCTGGGGACGCGGGGAGCCCAGGCTCCCTCAGGCCCCTCCCCTCAGCCTGCCTGCCCAGGCTCCGCCCGCGGCAGTGCTCCTGCGCCAGAGCTGGGTCCTTCCCAGCATGCCGTGCTCGGCCTCACCAACCTTCCTACTAAACTGAACAGGGGGGGCCGGTCGTAAAACGGGTCCCGGCCGTCGCACAGCGCGTGCTCCGGAAAGACGTCGTCCTCCAGGTGCTCCTCCTCCTCCTCCTCCTCCTCCTCCTCCTCCTCCTCCCCCACGCTCTGCTCCTCGGCAAGCTCGGTGGCGTCGGAGTCGGGGCTCGAGAAGGTGGGGGAGGGGGTGAGAGCAGCCATGCGCTCGCTCATGCATGTGTTGAGAAGAGGGTAGCTGTTGCAGCCAGAGATGGCTGAACTGAGTTAGTGCGACAAGACAGAGAGAAGTTAACACAGCCGCTCGCGGGGTGGGCGGGGCCGGGGCGGGCAGGGCGGCTGCTGTCAAACCCAGACCGACACGCAGCCGCCAGGACACGGAACAAAATGCCCCCGTCCCCGGGCTTGGGAAGAGACCGTGTGTGGCCAGCCAGCCGGCTAGGAAGGTTCTGGAAGGCACCGGAGGTGTGGGTGATAACAGGGGTCCTGGCCGGGCACAGCTGGTGCTGCGTGAGGACCTCAAGAGCTTGGCCGTGTGGGGTGCAGGGCTGGACACAGCCCAGGAGAGGGACCACGGGAGGACGGGGGCTGGGACCCAGCTCCGCCTCATGTTCCCCCCAAGGCCAGCAGGTGACGGAGCCTCCCATGGTCACACATGGACCCAGGGTCCTGCACTGCAGGTGTGGGTGGGCGGTGCCGAGCCCCCCTCCCAGGTTGCTTGGAAGAACGGGGGTACTGTGGGCCAGAGGGGGCTCTGTAGGGCCTGGGCAGGCGTGGGGTGTACACGGGTGGGGCTGGGATGGGAAAGCGTCCTGGGCGTCTTCTCCTGTGGGGGCTCCAGGCCTCAGGAGGTGGCCCACTTCCTGCCCCCATGGACCCCCACCCTCTCTTCAGCCAGGGATGGGAGGAGGCGCCCACCTGCCCACCAGCCGGAACCAGGGGAAGCGGTCGTAGAAGGGGTCTCCGCCGGTCACCACGTTGTCACAGTCTTCCACCACGCTGGAGGGCACCTCGGCTGCTCGGTCATACATCTCCCGCATCAGGTCCAGGCGCTGCCTGCAGGGGGCAGAGCCATGAGGACCAGGGCCCAGGGCCAGCTGCAGCAGGGTCACGCGGCCTGGGCGAGGTGGGGGGCACTGCAGGAAGCCCCTGAGCCACCGCAAGCGACAGGCTCACCCCTGACTGCCCCCACCCCCTTGCAGGACAGCCGCAGGGTGGCCGAGGTCCACAGCTGGGAAGCTACTGGGGGAGGGAGGAGCCGCCCCAAGCAGAGCTCAACACAAAGGCTACACAGGTTTTACCCCAAGAAGAAAGAAACGCGGGGGCCGTGCCCTGGGGGGGGGGGGGCTCAGGCCAACCCCGAGTGACGAGGTGAGCGTCTGCCTGGCGTGAGCGGAGTGGAAGTGAGCATGCAGTGGGGGTGAGCACGAGGCTGTGTCTGACTGTGCGAGTGCCTGCAGGCGCATGGACAGGAGTGCCAGCAGCTGAACCGCACCAGAAAGGGGAGGGTCTGAGAGCGGTCACTGCGTCACTCACACCTCCGGGAGCCCCTCCCATCTCGCTGCTCCCAGAGGCAGCACCTTGCGGGAGGGGGCCCACGCCCAGGAGGGGGCACCAGCAGCCCTGTTCTGACTCGCTGGTCCCCTGCCCCGCCTGCCCCTGGCTCCCTCCCGGTCCCGACCACGGGCTGCCTCCTCTCCGCCCGCGGACTGAGTGATGCCCAGCTGTGCCTCTCGGCGTGACAGTGAGACCCGGCGCAGGCCGGAGTGTGTGCGGTACAGGAGCCCTCCTGTCCAGCAGGGGACGGACAAGCGGTCCCTGGCTGCCCTCTCCCGCTCCCTGGCCAGCCCCTGCCCCAGTTCCACCTCTACCTCCCGCAAGTGTCTGGGGTACAGGAGCTGCCCCCTCCCTGCCTCTCCCGGCTCTGGCTGCCTGGGGGACAGTGCACCCCCAGGCCCTCTGGGCTCCTCCCACGCAAGCCGTCGGACCAGGAACACTGCCATACTCCTGGCCCCTGGCCTCAGCCCCCATCTCCTTGTTTTCCACACATGACCACAGAACGAAAGCAGGAGAAATGGCGCATCTACCGTCCCCGGGGCAGGAAGCCCCGGCCCCTCGACTGCCCGCCAGCCCACCTGAGCTTCTCCAGCGTCCAGTAGTGGGTGGCCCCATTCTTCTGGTCCTGGACCTCCACGGCCACGATGGTGCGGGGGAAGGGCCGCGTCTCCCGGTCCTTGGCCGCCTCCGGGGGCAGCAGGTCCGGAGGCAGTGGGGAGTACAGCGTGTCGGTGAGGAGGACAAACTGGAACTGGACCTGGGCAGGAGGGAGACGGCCCGGTCAGCCAGGCCAGGGCCTCCCTGCCACCTTGGATCGCAGCCCCACACCCCCGGAGTCCACTGGACGGTACCACCTGCTCCATCAGCCCCGATGGCCATGCCTGCCCTGGGCACAGAGGGTGATGAGCCCACCCCAGCCGGTCCCAGGGCCACCCTCAACTGCCCACACTTCCAGTGGCCCAGGCTGGGTGGGCGGGGCTTCAGAAGGAGGGGCGGGGCCTGCAGAGGGAGGGTGGAGCTTCAGAGGGAGCGGCAGGGCCTGCAGAGGGGGCGGGGCTGCAGAGGGAGGGGCAGTGCCTGCAGGGCGGGGGGGGGGCTGCACCTTCTTCTTCAGCTCCACACTGATGGCGTTGGCTTCCTTGAGGAAGATGGCGTTGCCCCACAGCAGGTCCCGCAGGGACGTGAACTGGTACCACTTCCACTTCCGGAAGGCCCACAGCGCCAACTCGCACTCCCGCTCCGTCCACTGAACTGTGGGGAGAGGCCACAGCACTGCCCACCACGCCCCGCCCGGGGCCAGCACTGCAGGGGGCCCTGGCTGACCCCACAGGGTGGCGCCCGGATGAAAAGATCACAGGCTGGACACTGACGCCCACCGTGGTCCCTGTGGCCTGAGGGGGGAAGGGGGCAGGCCCCTGTCCTGGCTCTGTGGCTCCAGGCACCCCCTCCAGCCCGGGCCAGGGCGGCTCTGTGCCAGGAGAGGGTGGGCGACCTCATCCATGGGAGCCACATTCGGCACTGGGGGCGGGGAGGTGGGAGGGGGCGAGAGGGCAGATGATGCCCACAGGGTGGGACTGGCTCTCCCAGGGCATGCACCTGTCTGTCCACTGGGCCCTCGGGAGAAAGGCGGGGGGCTCCTCCTGGAGCCAGGACTGCCCCTCCTCCCTCCCAGACCACTGCCCCCCTCCCAGACCACTGCCCCTCAGCTGCCCCTCCCACTCAGAGTCCCCGAGTTCTGAGAAGGAATCTCACTGGACTGGTGAGTGTGTGAGGTGTGTGTCTTTGTGCGTGTGTTAGTGTGTCAGTGTGTGTGTGCACATCAGTGTGTGTCAGTGTGTGAGGAGTGTATCAGTGTGTGTGAGGAGTATGTCAGTGTGTGTGCATATCAGTGTGTGTGAGGTGTGTGTGTGAGGTATGTGTGAGGAGTGCATCAGCATGTGTCTGTGAGCATGTGTGAGTGTGTCAGTGTGTGTGAATGTGTGTGAGATGTGTCTGTGTGTTGTGTGTCAGTGTGTGTGTGTTAGTGCCAGTGCCAGTGTGTGTCAGTGTGTGTGTGTTAGAGTGTCAATGTGTGTGAGTGCATGTGTGAGCATGTCAGTGTATGTAAATGTGTGAGTGTGAGATGTGTGTGTCTGTGGGTGACATGTGTGTCAGTGTGTTAGTGTCAGTGTGTTTGTGTCAGTGTGTGTGCCAGTGTTAGTGTGTTGTTGGTGTGCATGTGAGTTAGTGTGTCAGTGTGTGTGGGAGCATGTTTCATGCGTGTCAGTGTGTGTTGGCACGTGTGAGTTAGTGTAACAGTGTGTGTGTGTGAGCATGTCAGTGTGGCCAGCTGCTGCATGCCAAGTGCACATGGACCTACAGCCCCAGCCCCAGCCCCGCCCACGGCCCACTGTGGCCAGTGGGGCCCGCCCCCACCGAGCACACACTCAGGATCCCGAGGTCAGGGTGGACCTCCACCTTGGTGGTCTCCACAGCGCACAGAACGGGGTGCACGCACACAGGCTGTGGGCACGGTGAGCCCACAGTGTACCAGCACGGACCTGTGCGGCTCAGGCCCCATAATCCTTCCCAGGGGCCAGGAGGCAGTTCCCCTGGCACAGAACCTGAGCCCGGGGCGGAGGTGCTGACCTGGTGACCTCCCGAGGCCCTCACCTTCGTCCTCCGGCTCCTCCTCCTCCTCGTTCACCTCTGGGCAGTACCTGGAATCCATCTGCTTCTGCAGGGCCTCCAGCTTGCTCTCGTAGTCCTGTGGAGAGGAAGGCCATGTCTCTCGCCCGGCCCGAGCCCGCACCCCCGCCGAGGCCTGGCCGCCCCCACCCCCACCGAGGCCAAGGCCCGGCCGCTCACCAGCCGCTGCTGCTCCAGCAGGTAGGTGGCCTCCTCCCGTTCCCGGCGGTACTGGTCTTCCAGCTCCTGCAGCCTGCGAGGGGGCGGGCGGGGGTGAGCAGGGGCGCGGGCGGCGGGGCGCGCCGGGCCCACCCAGCCTCACCTCTGCTGCATCTCCTGCTTCATGTCGATGCCCTGCTTCTCCAGCAGCTCGCGCTGCGCGAAGGCCCAGTCCACAGGCTCGGCGGGCGTCTCCGCGCAGGGCGTGCGCTCCCTCTCCTGCCGCGCCTGCTCCGGGTGGTTGAAGCGGAACACGTGGCTCTTACCCATGATGATGCGGTTTCCTGGGACAGAGGCACGGCTGGCCTTGGGGACCTGCAGGTCTCCGGTGGCCCCAAGCAGGGAGGAGAAAGCAGAGGCAGGGGTGCGGGCCCTCGCTGGACCCGGGCCTCGGGCACTTGCCTGGCCGCCAGGAGCACCTTACCCCCTGCCCCCAGCTCCAAGCCCTACCTGCCGCCCCCTCCCCTCAAATCCGCCTCCTCAGGCCGCTCCCAGCTCAGCAGCCAGCAGCAGCTGCAAATGTGGGCCTCTGCTGTACCCAGGCTGACCCCGGGTCGGGAACAGGTGTGCCCAGGCTGACCCCGGGTCGGGAACAGGTGTGCCCTCCGGGACCCCAGGCTCCAGGCTGACCCCGGGTCGGGAACAGGTGTGCCCTCCGGGACCCCAGGCTCCAGGCTGACCCCGGGTCGGGAACAGGTGTGCCCTCCGGGACCCCGGGCTCCAGGATGACCCCGGGTCGGGAACAGGTGTGCCCTCCGGGACCCCGGGCACCAGGCTGACCCCGGGTCGGGAACAGGTGTGCCCTCCGGGACCCCGGGCTCCAGGCTGACCCCAGGTTGGGAACAGGTGTGCCCCCAGGACCCTGGGACCCCGGGCTCCAGGCTCACCCTGGGTCGGCATCAGATGTCTGCCCTGGCTCCACCACCCAGGCCTAACTGTGCCCCGTCTTCCCAAATGGGCTGGCAAGGTAACCCCAAAACTCAGGAGGCCCCTGGCCCTCCCTGGGGGCCCCAAAGGCAGGCTCTCAGACTCGTGGACATGCCCTTCAGGGCGGGCGCGGGGGCCTTCCTGGCCCTCATGCCTGGTGGAAGCTGGCAGTTGGCGGGTTTCGTGCGTCTGCCGGGCTGCGCTGCGGCACCGCAAGGCAGTTGTGGGCTGTGTGGGTGTCGCTGGGGCTCTGGCGCAGGCCCGGCCTGCTAGCAGCTGGCTGGACAGAAGGGGATGCGGCAGCGTGGGCCTCGTCCAGTCGGGCACAGACCCCGAGTCCCTGCCTGCATTTCCAGCTGTGGCCACACGCCTGCCAGGCCAGCCCCACGCTCGCAGCGGCCGGCTCCTAGACTGGCCCGTCGTGCACGGGAGCGCTGAGTCACTGCACCCTCCGTCTGCACCACCCGGGCCAGGCCCCCACACGCCTTGTGCACGGCGCTGAAGTTAGACTTCAACACCACTCGCCTGGGAAGTCAGGACGGCTGCCGACGGCCGCCCCCCAGTCACTCACCACACCTGTCCAGGGCCGCCTGCTGGAGCCCGGGCAGGTTCCCCTCACCCCACTGTCCACTCACTGGCTCAGGGTGCCGTGGCATGGCCATCTCTGCCTGGTATACCCCGCAGAGAGGGGGCGGGAGTCACGGGGGCCCCAGCATCTTGGGGCACAGCTGGGGTCTCAGGTGCAGATGGGGTGACTGGGACATGAAGACAGGGGCCACCTCGCGCCCCTGCCTGCTCCTCCGCCTCCCCATGCCCCTCTCCCAGTCTCTACCAGATCGGTCACCTTGGGCCCCTCCCCTGCCCCACGACCCCCTACCTGACCGCAGGATGCTGGGCTCTGTCACTTTCTTGCCATTGACGTAGGTGTCTGCCCCCTCGCAGGGCTCCAGGGTCACCACGGCTGCAGGACAGAGAAAGGGAGGCCCGTGAGAGCTGGTGCCAGGCCTCCCTCCCCGCTGCTGTCCACAGAGCCCGGCCACAGTGCCCCTTGTGTGGCCTCAGAGGGGGCTGCAGGGGTCCCAGCCCAAGTGGCAGAGGAGAAAACGGGCCAGTGAGAGCCCGGGAGGCTGCTGGGCCTGAGCCCCCAGGCCCCGGCCAGGTCTCAGGCAGATACAGCCCAGAGACTGAGGCCAGCCTGACCCACCTGACCCTGGGCTCACCCACGGAGCAAGCAGCAGGGGCTCGGGGCTCAGTGGACAGAGGAGAATTCTGGGAGTGCCAGCTGTCACTAGCACCATTCAGCACCACGTCCGGTGGACAGCAGGCTTCAGATACAGGCCTCACACGCTACGACAGCCCAGGGGCCCAGCAGGCTTGTCACCACGACAGCAGTGCCAGCTAATGGGCATGCCCACTGCTGTCTGGAGGGAGCGGTGGCGAGGCAGGGAGTGGACAGATGGCTGCTTCCCAGGGCTCTCCGCCCTCCCGGCTGCCCAGCCATGCTTCCTGGCTGGCGGCCCTGGCACGGGGTAAGAGGAGGGGCAGCTCGCCCGTGTCCCACACTGAGCCTCCCAAGGGGCTCAGCTCCCCCAGCAGCACCCACCCCTGCCCAGCACACAAACACCACGCCCACCCACGGAACCCGGGGCTGAGGGCGGGTGGGGCTCACCTTCACTGCCGCCCCTCGAGTCGCTCCGGAACACACAGTGCTCTTCCTTGATGAAGTGCCCGCTGAGGACGATGTCCTGCCGCCTCTCGCCGTCCTCCCTGCCCACTCTGGGGGGGCGGGGCATCAGACCGGCAGCCCCGCCCAGCAGCCCTGCCCAGCCCCCGCATCTGGAGATGCCCTGGGCCCAGTAGGCGTGGGGCCTCACCTGGTGATACCATCTTTGATGTAGTAGAGGAGGCACTCGGACATCAGAGGGTCCTCGTTCAGGTTGACCAGATGTGGTGTCTGGAGGAAGGCAGGAGGGTCACCCCTGGTAAGGGCAGGAGCCCAGGCTGGCTGTTGCACCTCCCTCTCCCAGACGCCAGACACCACTGGTCCTTGGAGGACACAAGGTGCCTGCTGCCTGCGCCCTCCTGGGCATGCCGGTGGCACACAGCAGTCTGACAGTGGGAAGGCTGCTCGTGTCTGCTGGTGCAGGGCGGCCGCAGTGGGCTGGCGCCCCCTCCCCCGCCCTGCACCTGGCCTGGCTGAGGAGCCCTCCCAGTCTCAAAGGGGTCGGAGTGGGGGTCCAGGTGCATGAGCCACTTCCTCCTGGCAGAGGATCCACATATGTAGTGAAAGGTGAGGGCCCCCAAAGACCCCCGAGGCCCAGCCCAGGCCTGGGACCTGTGAACTGGTGAGCGCCACTCAGCCCTGGCTCCGGCTGCACTCCAGGGGCCAGCCACAAGTGGCTCAGCCCCACATGTCTCAGGTCTCCGGCTGGGAAGTGGCTCCCAGCCTGGCTCTCCCCTTGGGGGCTGACTCCACACCCTAAGTGGCTAAGACCCCCCCCCAATGTTCCAAAACCACCAGAATGCCCCTCTTTGAGAAAGCAGAGGGCAGGTCCCCTGCTCAGAGGAAGATCCAGCCGTGGGTGGCTGGGCTGCGCCCACCATGCCCCTCCTCACAAGAACACAAGCTCTCCACCAGCTCCGTCTCCAAGTCAGGGTGGCCTCACGGCCCTGGGTCCACCGGGTCCCTACCTTCTTGGGAGAGAACACACCCAGGGTGCCGCCGTCCTCCCTCATGGCCACGCCCATCTCAGCCAGCAAAGCTTCCCTGGGGGACAGAGAGGGGGTCAGCAGGTGCTTCCAGGACTGGCCTCACCCAGAGCCAGCAGGGCTGTGGGCCTTGTGGTCAGCGAGCTAAGGCGCCCCCGGCAGGGACCGGCCCTTCTGCACGGAGACACTGCCAGGGCTGGGGCGCCCACCTCTCCATGCGGATGGCTTCCGTGCGCCGCAGCTTCTCCTCCCAGGTCTCGTTGAGCTCGGCGATGATCTTCTCTGTTTCCTGGGGGCAACACGGAGCATGTGGGGTCCTGGGTCAGGCCCAGACCCCTGGGCCACCGAGGCAGGGGGTGGAGGGAAAGAGGGGGCGAGGAAGACGTGCCCTGCAGATGTTGCCACGGCTCCACAGCACTGCCCGTCCATTCCCAGCACCAGCACCCTCCTTCCACGTCCTTCTTCCTCACTGTCCATGGATCCCATGCCCCAGAGGGGCCCCCGCACCTAGGCACCACCCGCAGCCCCGCCTCACCCTGGCCTCGGGGCCTCAGCACCCCTGTCTCTGGGGCCACCGCCCGGCCCCCACCCCCTGCACAGCTGGCACTGCAGCAATGTGGGAGTGGACACCTGAAACCAGCCAGGCCCACTGGGAACCAGGGTGTAAGCAGAGGGCAGCTGGGGCCTGCACAGCGGGGGCCAGCTCTGGCGGGGAGGCTGCCGCACCCTAGCAAGGACACCGTGGGGACCCTGGGGGCCGGGGGTCGTGGCTCCCTCTCCCCTGCAGACAACACCGGGCTCACGTTCCAGAGACAAGGACCAGGGACGCGATTAGAGTTGAGAAGAGACCGGGCCCTGGGCATGTGGCTCTGAGGACTTCCCTCTCCCTTGCTGGTGCTCGGGGACAGGCAGCCCCAACACCGGGACTCAGGGTCCTTCACGGGCACTTTCTGTCCATCAGTCCAGGGACCCCTAAAGCCACTGGGCTTCCCTGGCTGCCATGGGTGGGCTGGGGACAGGCCAGGGTCCACCTGGTGGCCACACACCCGAGACACCTACTGCTGCCCCATCCTGGCCCCAGGAGGACGACCCGGCCCTCCCTGCTCTCGAGGCGCCCTGGGAAGCGCCCTCGGCCAGCCCTGCCCTCACCTTCAGCCTCTCGATGGCCTCCTCACTGCCCGGGGCAAACAAGATGCGCTCGTGCAGGCTGGACACGGAGGCCGCGCGGCTGGACAGGGCCGAGAGCGAGCACGAGGGGCTCATGCCCGCCAGGGCGTCGGTCACTGTGGAGAGATTGTCAGGGGCCTCACTCGGCTGCGCCCCGCCGCGGCCGCGGTTATTGTTCTCAAGGTCGGACGCGTCTATGGGAGGGAGGCCGGGCGGACAGACCGACGGAGGGAGAGAAAAGAGAGACGGAGTCGGGGAGAGGCGAGAGGCGCAGCCAGGAGTCCGCAAGCAGCACGGCGCAGCGAGCGCGGCAGCAGCCCGCGGCCCAGGGCAAGCACATGCGAGACCTCCAGGAGCCCCAGCCCGCCAGGGAGCCTGCGCCGCCCGCTAGGGGGCGCACACCCACCAGGGAGCCTGCGCTGCCCGCTAGGGGCGCACACCCACCAGGGAGCCTGCGCTGCCCACCAGGGAGTGCACACCCACCAGGGAGCCTGCGCTGCCCGCCAAGGTGGTGCATACCCACCAGGGAGCCTGCGCTGCCCGCCAAGGTGGTGCATACCCACCAGGGAGCCTGCGCTGCCCACCAGGGGTGCACACCCACCAGGGAGCCTGCGCTGCCCGCCAGGGAGTGCACACCCACCAGGGAGCCTGCGCTGCCAACCAGGGGTGCACACTCACCAGGGAGCCTGCGCCGCCCGCTAGGGGGCGCACACCCACCAGGGAGCCTGCGCCGCCTGCTAGGGGGCGCACACCCACCAGGGAGCCTGCGCTGCCCGCCAAGGTGGTGCACACCCACCAGGGAGCCTGCGCTGCCCACCAGGGGTGCACACCCACCAGGGAGACTGCGCTGCCCGCCAAGGTGGTGCACACCCACCAGGGAGCCTGCGCTGCCCACCAGGGGTGCACACCCACCAGGGAGACTGCGCTGCCCGCCAAGGTGGTGCACACCCACCAGGGAGCCTGCGCTGCCCACCAGGGGGCGTACACCCACCAGGGAGCCTGTGCCACCCACCAGGGAGCCTGAGCCCACCAGGGAGCCTGTGTCACCCACCAGGGGGCCTACCCCCACTAGGGAGCCTATGCCACCCACCAGGGGGCCCACACCCACCAGGGAGCCTATGCCATCCACCAGGGAGCTTGCGCTGCCCGCCAGGGGGGCCACACCCACCAGGGATCCTGAGCCCGCTAAGGGAGCCTGAGCCTACCAGGGAGCCTGTGCCACCCACCTGGGAGCCTGTGCCACCCACCAGGGAGCCCACACCCACCAAGGAGCCCATGCCCACTAGGAGCCCACACCACCTGCTAACCCACCCTGCATTGTGGCAGCGCACAGCCTGTGAGCCAGGCGCTCTCCCAGGCACCTGTCCTCCTGCCACTGCCCCACCCACAGCCACCTGGCAGCCCCAGTGCTCACCCTCATCCTCTGTGTGGGTGCTGCCGGCCCCTCACCCACACTGCGCCTCACCCCGGAGTTGCAGGGGATGGGCCGGCCCCGCTGAGCGCGGAAATCCACCCTGGGACCGGCTGAAGGAGGGGGTGAGCGGCTCCCCAGTCTCCCCGGGGAGCGCCTACTCCCACACGAGGAGCCGCCCAGGACTGAAGCCCCTACAGCCCAGGAGCGGGGCGTCCTACCCTCCCCTGGGTGCGAGGTCCCCAGGCCCCTCCAGCAGAAGCAAACACACCGCAGAGCAGCAGCGAACACAGGGCAGCACGGGGGCGGGGGGAAGGGGGTGCCCCCTTCCGCCTCAGGGCCTGGCAGGCACAGAAGCCTGCGGAGCCAGCCCAGGGTCACCTAACGCCTGGGCAGGGTCTGGTGGCGGCCACCACGAGGACCAGCTCACGGCCTTTCTGGAGAGAAGGGGCCCTGGGCACTGGGTGGCTGGAGAACCTGGAGAAACGCCAGGCTACCTGGAGCCCTGGCCAGCGGCCAGGAGGGGTCAGCCCCGCTGTCCTCCTAGCCCCACGGTGCTGACACTCCCCTGCCTGGCCTCCGGGCACACAGGGGACCTCTCCTCACCCCCTTCCACCCTAAGGAGGCATGGGCTCCACCCTGCCCCATGCCTCAGTTTCCCTCAGACGCCATCCAGGCAGGATGGGCAGGAGCCCAGGCTCCTCCAGGCAGGGAGTGAGAGAGGCCATGGGACCCCCGTCCGCCCCCCGCCCGTGCTGCCCTGGGCCCCCGGTGGGCCAGAAGCAGTGCAGAGCAGCGAAGGGGAATACACACATTTGGGTCCTCCGGGCACAGTGTTGGCTACGGGGCAGGGCAGGCGTGAGGAAGGGAGGAGAGACAGAAACAGAAGAGGTTTGTTCCCGGCAGGCTGGCACCGTCGCGGGCTGGGAGCCAGGAGCAGGCTGGGCGGCGACAGGCAGGGGTGCAGTCTGCAGCCCGGGGACCCAGGTGGGCTTCCAGGGACACGGTCTCTGGCCTGTCTGGGCCAGTGCCAAACCCAAACCACACAGCTCCATCCAGCCAAGGCCAGAAAGCTCGGCCCTCAGCCAGGGCTCCTGCCTGGACCACCCTCCCCCCCCAATCCCAAGGCAGCTGGGCCCAGGGCAAGGGAGACAGGGGCTGGGAGAGCAGGCACGCTGGGCCCCAGGGGAGGCCTCTGGGCCTGTGGCCCCTGCCCTGCCCTGGCCGGGCCGGCACAGACACTCACTGTCAGTGATGTCGCCGAGCCCCTGGGCATACAGCAGATCGCGCAGCCGCGTCACCTCGTCCTTTAGCTCCCGGATCAGCTTGTTGTTGGGGTCCTCGTTGATGACCGCGTTACAGCGGATCTGCTTGGCGCGGTCGGCATACCTGGGCGGCAAGGGGAGGCATGGGCCAGGCCGAGTCAAGAGCTCTGCTCGGCGGGCCCAGGGGGCACCCACAGCCCTGCCAGGGGGCACTGGCAGCACCCCATGGCAGCAGGAGCTATGGGCACGGGGACCCTGGGCTGCCATAGCACTAATGTGCAGGAACAGAACAGGGCCCATAAAGGCCGGGAGCCCCACAGAGCCCCAGGGAGGCCCTCAGGGAGGCGGTCCCTCTCCCAGGGGTCCCGACCTCGGGCACCCACCTCAGGGTGCTGAGAGTCTCGTCGTAGTTGATGTCCGCGGGGCTCAGGGCCGCCACCATAGCTGTCCTGGAGTTCCCACCTGGGGCAGAAACCAGGCTGTGTCCAGGGCTGTGGAAGGCTCACCCCGATCCCCACCCCTCCCTCCCACTGCCATGTCCAGGTGGGAAGCTGAGACAGAGAGGTAAACGAGGCACAGCAGTGGGCCCGGCCCTCCCTGGCTGGGCTGCGTCTCCACACCGGGCACCCTTGCTGGGGCTGGGGCGCGAGGCAGTCACCCCAGACGGCTTCGCGCACTCTGTTCAGCCCCAGCAACCAAGAAATGCGCAGTGAGCGGCGCGGGTGAGGGCCGGGCGGCAGGGCCTGTGGGGTTGGCCCTGACCGGCCCCACCGCAGCCCTCAGCACCGCTCCAAGCTCCAGGGTGGACAGGTGGTCTCACCTGCCTTCCTCTGTGGCCTTAGGAGTACGGTTCCGGAAGTCCCCACAGGGACGGCGAGGTGACAGCGAGAAGGACCCAGGCCCAGCGCTACGCTGGACCCCCAGAAGGCTACCTGGGGCCTCTCCCGCCCCACCCTGGGCCTGAGCCTGGGCAAGGTCTCCCTTGCGGCCACAGCTGGGTGCTCCTGCGATGCCCTTGTCCTGTCTCAGCGAGGCCCACGGGCCCCTGCCGGCTCCTCCCTTACACAGTGCCACAGCACAACGCATCGCCAGGCGGCTGCAGCCACCCATCTCAGCCCCACATCGAGGGAGACCACAGACCCCGGGTCAGCCCAAGACGCAGCCACCTCCCTAGGCGTCAGCTCTCTGGCCACTCACATGGCCAGGGCGACATGGGAGGGCTGGGGTCTGGGTTTGGTGTGCCATCCTCTCCCCTTCCCCACTGAACGCCCTCCCACAGCTCGGGGCTTGTTGGGGGAGAAGGGGGGCTCGTGGCATCGCACCCCAGTTGAGGAAATCAGGCCACTGGGTCTGGGGGCACAGCTGTCCCAGCCCAGACCCCCAACACCAGTGGATATGTCTGCAGCCCCCGTGGGTCATCCTGGCCCCCCAGACCTGCTCCCGCTAACCCCCTGCCAGCCGCTGCCCCAGGCCCTCCACAAGGACTGCCTGGCACCTCCACGTTCACCTCGGCCTTGGCCTAAAAAGGGGCAGGCACTCCCCCCGCCCCTGCCCGGGTGGCTGGGTCGCCGGCCTCCCCCGGCCCAGGTGGAGGTCAGAGCGGGGTGGCCGGCCCGTGCTCACCCAGGTTCTCCCGGAGGAGCCAGGTCAGCACGGAGTCCCGGTATGGAATGAAATCCGTCTTCTTCTTCTTCTTGTTCTGCGGGAGAGAAAACGCCAAGCTCAATGCCGAGCCTCCGGTGGGGGGGGGGGGGGGTCACAGGGCCTCACGTGGCCAGAGCTGGGGCGGGGTGGGGGCTGGGCCCGCACCCAGAGACGGGGCGGGCAGCGCACTCCTCAGGGTCGAACCTCGCCCAGGCAGCTGGACGGGAGCCGGGATGGCTCACGTCCCGGCCCCCATGTCCTCCCTCTACTGTCAGAGGGACTGGGCTGAGTCCACGGCGCCGTCAGCATCTGGTGGCCCCTTCTGGCCAGAGGGAACGATCCCTCTGCAGGCGTGGCTTCCCCCAGCGTCCACGCCGCGCCCCTCCCCTTCCTGTGCTCTTATCCCTCCAGGGGAGCCCCCACCGGCCCCCGCCATGTCACAGCTGCGGGAGATGCTCCTCGGGACGCCTCACAGCGGATGTCCACCTCCTGACAAGTGCCCTGCGGTCCCTCAAGGGCACTGGCAAGGAGCCGACCACTCAGTCCCCTCGTACAGGCCCAGCACCTCCCAGACACCTGGCGCCTCCGTCTCCTGCGCCCACACGAGGCCAGCCCCCCCCCACTCTCCACCCAGCCGCCTGGCGCATTCCAGACTAATCTGACCCGGCCCAGCCACTGCTTCCACAGAGCCACGTGCAAACGGCTCGTGGCCACCGTCCACAGGACCACGGGCTCTATCCTCAACCAGTTCCCCAAATTCTCTCCTATGTCCTGGGTTTGCAGCCCCATGTGTCCTCACCACCCTCACAGATGACCCCAGAGAGCACTCACACAGCCAGGTCTCCCCCGTCCTCTCATAGCCCCCAAGTCCCTCACATTCAGGGACGCCAAATTCCTTCCAGTTCTCACCTCACCTCCAGGCATGTCAGCCTCTCGGGTCCTTGTACAGCTCCCATGCTCCTCACACCCTCACTCATACCTCTCACACCCTCACCCCTCACTCACACCCCTCACCTCTCACTCACACCCCTCACCCCTCACTCACACCCACACCCCACACCCCTCACTCACACCCACACCCCTCACCCCTCACACCCCTCACACCCTCACACCCCTCACACCCTCACTCATACCTCTCACACCCTCACACCCACACCCTTCACTCACACCCACACCCCTCACCCCTCATTCACACCCCTCACTCACACCCACACCCCTCACTCACACCCACACCCCTCACCCCTCACACCCCTCACCCCTCACTCACACCCACACCCCTCACCCCTCACTCACACCCTTCACACCCTCACACCCACACCCCTCACTCACACCCACAACCCTCACTCACACCCACACCCCTCACACCCCTCACCCCTCACTCACACCCTTCACACCCTCACACCCACACCCCTCACTCACACCCACACCCCTCACTCACACCCACACCCCTCACCCCTCACTCACACCCCTCACTCACACCCACACCCCTCACTCACACCCACACCCCTCACTCACACCCACACCCCTCACCCCCACACCCCTCACCCCTCACTCACACCCACACCCCTCACCCCTCACTCACACCCTTCACACCCTCACACCCACACCCCTCACTCACACCCACACCCCTCACTCACACCCACACCCCTCACTCACACCCACACCCCTCACACCCTCCCTCACACCCCTCACACCCTCACTCACACCTCTCACACCCTCACACCCACACCCCTCACTCACACCCACACCCCTCACCCCTCACACCCCTCACCCCTCACTCACACCCACACCCCTCACCCCTCACTCACACCCTTCACACCCTCACACCCACACCCCTCACTCACACCCACACCCCTCACTCACACCCACACCCCTCACCCCTCACACCCCTCACCCCTCACTCACACCCACACCCCTCACTCACACCCACACCCCTCACTCACACCCACACCCCTCACACCCTCCCTCACACCCCTCACACCCTCCCTCACACCTCTCACACCCTCACACCCACACCCCTCACTCACACCCACACCCCTCACACCCTCCCTCACACCCCTCACACCCTCCCTCACACCTCTCACACCCTCACACCCACACCCCTCACTCACACCCACACCCCTCACTCCTCACTCACACCCCTCACACCCACATCCCTCACTCACACCCACACCCCTCACCCCTCACACCCCACACCCTTCACTCATACCTTCTCACACCCCACACCCCTCTCATCACTCACCTGCACTCACACCCCACGCCCCTCACCCCTCACCTCTCACATCCTTTCACACCCACACACTCTCTCATCACTCACCCGCCCTCACACTCACACAGCCCCCACAGTCCCACACCCCGCACCCCGTCTCCCCCGTCTCCCTCGCCACCCCTCACAGTGCCTGAGTCTCAGCTCGGCTCCCGGGGCCCCCGTCCCTAACACTCTCGCCCACAGGTGTCGGCGCCCCCCCCCCCCCCCCGCACACCCAGGGCTCCCGCGGCGTCAAGGCCGTCGTGTCTGGTCACGAAGCCGCTCCCTTCCCGGGATTTACCCCACGTGTGATGCTGCCCTTATCTTTCTGTGTGTCTGACTGCCCCTCCCCTGTGGTGCAGGGGGGCACCAGACCCCGGCTGTCCCCCGCCAGGGCCGGCTGCGGCCAGGCTCAGCGTGCTTCGCCATGTCGACAAGCGGGTGGGCTTTACTGTGGGCCTCCCCGGGGGAGCCGGGCTGGGCTGCCCAGGGCTGGACGAGCAGCTTACCTTGTTGGGCCCGGAGTCCTGGAAGAGAACAGACGAAAAGTCAGAGGCTGGATGAGGCGGGGGCCTCGGGCACTGGGGAGAGGAGGCGGGCGGCAGGCACCTGGGCCCAGCACCCACTGGTCACCCGGCTGCTCCTGGCAAGCAGCCAGACAACCGCTCAGGCCCCACACTGCGGGGCAGGGCAGGTTCTTCCCTGGCCTATGGCCGGTGTCTTGTGAGTGCGGGGCATCACACCCAGCCCTCCCCTGCAGGAGCTTGGCAGTCTCCGGAGCCAGCATGCTCACGAGAGCACAGCCCACGGTGGCCTCAGAAGGGTCCAAGGGAAGGGACCCACGCCCACGGTACAGCTGGGAAAATGAGGCCTCAGGCGGGGCAGTGACCAGAGCCCACGTCCAGCCTGTGCCGCTCCCCTCAGACCACAGCCTCCTTGCCGGGGCAGGGGCCAGGCTGGGGAGCACGATGAGTGGGTCCCAGCATCTTCTGCGGAGGCTGGGGCAGGGAACCCCCAGGGTCCACCCTCTCAGTCCAGCCCCAGAGGCCCGGCGCCCACTCACCATTTCCGCCAGGGCGGAGATGACCTTCCCCAGAGTGGTCAAGGACTTGTTGATGTTGGCTCCCTCCTGTGTGCAGGAAGACGGCCGGGACTCAGCAGGCCCGGTGCCCCCCGCCCCAGGAGAAGCCCCCGGGGCCTGC
This sequence comes from Sylvilagus floridanus, assembly GCA_949820135.1. Taxonomy (NCBI): domain Eukaryota; kingdom Metazoa; phylum Chordata; class Mammalia; order Lagomorpha; family Leporidae; genus Sylvilagus; species Sylvilagus floridanus. Next base: position 181,123,859 of record OX463236.1, read on the forward strand.
CCTGTGCAGCCCTGACCCCCCAAGCTCAGCCCTCCTGCCCCACCCACCCTAACCGAAGTGCAGAGGGTGCCGGCTTGGCGCGCCGCGGCGGGCAGCCCTACCTTGAGCCGCGTGCCCTTGGCTCCCGTGGAGTCTGCCCGCTCGCTCCCGGCCAGGTCCACCAGGCTGATTTTGCTCACCTGGAACGGCAGACCTGTCAACAGCTGGCGGTGCCTCTGTGCTTGGCCTCAGGAGCGCTGGAGCCATGGCCACGCCCCTCCCTGGGGTCAGGGGGCCTCGGGCCCGCGGAGTTCCCGGAAGCACCGCTGATGGCAGCTCCTTCCCACTCTGCTGAGCTGCGGTGCCAAGCGGCACCAAGCACCTCCCCAGCCAGCTGTGGCCCTTGTGCTGGTGCCGGGCACTCCCCACTCTCCCGCGAGCTGGCAGGATTGGAACCCAGCTCCAGAAGGACCCTGGCCACTGCTCACTGCCTTGTGGGCGTAGCTCCCTCACAGCCACTGGGCTGCGGCCAGGCTCCCAGCTGAAGCTCACACGGCCTGGGCTGGGGGCCACAGCACCCCAGGGAGGCCCAGCACCACTTCAGCCCCAGCCGCGAAGGCCAACAAGGGAGGCAGGGCAGAAGCCCCAGCCTGGACGTCTGGGGTAAAGGCCAGGAGACGAGGCCCCCGCCTGGCCACTGAGGGTGCCAGGGCAGGTGGCAAGAGCCTGTGGGGCGGGCGCCGGCCGGCTGTGCCTGCTCAGCACTGGCACCCCTTTGCGGCGGCCCCAGCTCTCCAGCAAGGGCAGGGAGCTGCTGTCCGCCTGCACCTCTGTGACAGGTGCGCCCTGACCCGCCAGCCCCTAGGATGCTCTGAGGGCCACCCAGGCAGGGCTGAGCCTCATCCTGTCCCATGGCCTATGGGGCTGTGCTGGGTGCAGCCCTGGGGACCTCCCCGCTGCACCCCACCCCCAGTCTCCACAAAACTGCCCAGCAGGCACCAGGCCCACAGCCCCTCGACTCGGCCCCTCCCACACCCAGGTAGCCCCACATTCTGAGATGCAGACCCCATCAGTCCCCCACTGGGGCTCACGCTGGGCTGGGGCAGGAAGTGCTTGGCGTGGGGACACTGGCACACCTCACTGGCCTGCTGGCATCCTCACTAGCCGGTTTGGCATCCTCGCCCTACCCTGCCCTGCCTGTCCTCGCATCCCCCACCGTCCCTGGCCACTGCCCTGGCCCCTGCCCCGCAAGGCCGCTCTACACGCTCACTTTCTCGGTGGTGATGTTGGTCTCTGCGTCGTGGCGCTTCTGGGTGAAGATGATGTTGAAGACGGCGTGGGAGCGGCTGCTGGTCTCGTTCATGTTCGTGGCGGCCACCGTCCTGCGAACAGGAAGCCACACGGGGTTGCCCCTCGTCCAGCCGCTGGGCACCAGAGTCGCTGGTGGTGCCAGCCCAGGGGACCAGGTCACCAGGCCTCTCCCAGGGCTCCCCTGCCCAGCCTGGCAGTGACTGTGTCCCCGTGAGTGCTCAGGCAAGAGCTGCACCACCCTCCTACTGTGATGTCCCCAACCCCAGCCCAGGTCCCGCTCACGGGGGTGTAGTGAGTGACTGGGGGCTCCCAGAGGCTCAGTGATGCCCAGGTGTCACTGGGCAGGAGACCCTGAGTGACCCCAGAAGAGAAGGGAGTCTCCCTTGCCTCCCTGGGGAGCCCGAGGAGCCCACTGTGACGCAGGAGCCCCACCGCAGGGTGACAAGGCTCAGCACTGCGGCTGTCATGAGAGCCAGGGCCCTCATAGCAGTCTCCCTGGGCACCCCACACCCCTTCCCCACCCAGCACAGGAGGCCACGGTGACCACCTGACCCTTGTCAGAACAGCACCCACACATGGCCGCTGGGGGAGTGAGACGCCCCCTCCACCACCCAGGGGCCAACACTGACCCAGGCAATGGCCTCACCCTCACTCAGCAGGAAGTGGCCCCTCCCCTGGGGCCACCCAACACCCCAAGAAGGTCCAGCAAACTGGCCCCACACAGTCCAGTCCTGGTGGGACAGCTGCCCTTGGGGATAGAGGACAGCCTAGGCAGCTGGACAGACGCAGCTGCACCAGCCCGGGAGACAAAGGCGACAGTGCCTCCCATGCAGGGGCCGCCCCGGGCCTCCCTGGGGCTGGCACAGAGCCCACCAGGACACTGACAGGTGCCCCAAGGGCCAGGCCAGAGGAGCAGGCAGGGTTCCCTCGGGAGACTGGTGGCAGTGAGGGTGGGGCGGGGCTTCTGTAGGTCTCCCCACCCCACACACCTGGCCTTGTTCCCTGAGTCCATGAGGTCCTGGATGTCATTGTAGGAGGTGACAGCCAGCTTGGAGAGGTCCTCCACATAGGGCCCCAGCAGCGGGTGCTCCCTCACCCGCAGGTTGCCCTTGTTCTTGGGGTTCAGGAGGTCACGGACGCGCTCACAGTAGATCTCCATGTAGCTGACCTGCAGGGAGAGGGCATGGGGACCCTGGGTGGGGGTGCAGAAAGCAGGCACGGGGACCCTGGGTGGGGGTGCAGGGAGTAAGCCAGGGGACCCTGGGTGGGGGTGCAGGGAGTAAGCCAGGGGACCCTGAGTGGGGGTGCAGGGAGCAGGCACGGGGACCCTGGGTAGGGGTGCGGGGAGCAGGCACGGGGACCCTGGGTGGGGGTGCAGGGAGTAAGCCAGGGGACCCTGGGTGGGGGTACGGGGAGCAGGCACAGGGACCCTGGGTGGGGGTGCAGGGAGTAAGCCAGGGGACCCTGGGTAGGGGTGCGGGGAGCAGGCACGGGGACCCTGGGTGGGGGTGCAGGGAGTAAGCCAGGAGACCCTGGGTGGGGGTACGGGGAGCAGGCACAGGGACCCTGGGTGGGGGTACAGGGAGCAGGCCAGGGGACCCTGGGTGGGGGTGCAGAAAGCGGGCACGGGGACCCTGGGTGGGGGTGCAGGGAGTGGGCACGGGGACCCTGGGTGGGGGTGCAGGGAGTAAGCCAGGGGACCCTGGGTGGGGGTACGGGGAGCAGGCATGGGGACCCTAGGTGGGGGTACGGGGAGCAGGCGTGGGGACCCTGGGTGGGGGTGCGGGGAGCAGGCACAGGGACCCTGGGTGGGGGTACAGGGAGCAGGCCAGGGGACCCTGGGTGGGGGTGCAGAAAGCGGGCACGGGGACCCTGGGTGGGGGTGCAGGGAGTGGGCACGGGGACCCTGGGTGGGGGTGCAGGGAGTAAGCCAGGGGACCCTGGGTGGGGGTACGGGGAGCAGGCATGGGGACCCTAGGTGGGGGTACGGGGAGCAGGCGTGGGGACCCTGGGTGGGGGTGCAGGGAGTAAGCCAAGGGACCCTGGGTGGGGGTACAGGGAGCAGGCATGGGGACCCTGGGTGGAGGTGCAGGGAGCAGGCACGGGGACCCTGGGTGTGGGGGTGTGGGGAGCAGGCACGGGGACCCTGGGTGGGGGTGAGGGGACCACCAGGCCACATGGACCCTGGGTGGGGGTGCAGAAAGTGGGCACGGGGACCCTGGGTGGGGGTGCAGGGACTAAGCCAGGGGACCCTGGGTGGGGGTGCAGGGAGTAAGCCAGGGGACCCTGGGTGGGGGTGCAGGGAGCAGGCACAGGGACCCTGAGTGGGGGTGCAGGGAGTGGGCACGGGGACCCTGGGTGGGGTGCAGGGAGTAAGCCAGGGGACCCTGGGTGGGGGTGCAGGGAGTAAGCCAGGAGACCCTGGGTGGGGGTACGGGGAGCAGGCACAGGGACCCTGGGTGGGGGTACAGGGAGCAGACCAGGGGACCCTGGGTGGGGGTGCAGAAAGCGGGCACGGGGACCCTGGGTGGGGGTGCAGAAAGCAGGCACGGGGACCCTGGGTAGGGGTGCAGGGACTAAGCCAGGGGACCCTGGGTGGGGGTGCAGGGAGCAGGCACAGGGACCCTGAGTGGGGGTGCAGGGAGTGGGCATGGGGACCCTGGGTGGAGGTGCAGGGAGCAGGCACGGGGACCCTGGGTGGGGGTGCAGGGACTAAGCCAGGGGACCCTGGGTGGGGGTGCAGGGAGCAGGCACAGGGACCCTGAGTGGGGGTGCAGGGAGTGGGCATGGGGACCCTGGGTGGAGGTGCAGGGAGCAGGCACGGGGACCCTGGGTGGGGGTGCAGGGACTAAGCCAGGGGACCCTGGGTGGGGGTGCAGAAAGCGGGCACGGGGACCCTGGGTGGGGGTGCAGGGAGTGGGCACGGGGACCCTGGGTGGGGGTGCAGGGAGTAAGCCAGGGGACCCTGGGTGGGGGTGCAGGGAGCAGGCCAGGGGACCCTGGGTGGGGGTGCAGAAAGCGGGCACGGGGACCCTGGGTGGGGGTGCAGGGAGTAAGCCAGGGGACCCTGGGTGGGGGTGCAGGGAGTAAGCCAAGGGACCCTGGGTGGGGGTACAGGGAGCAGGCATGGGGACCCTGGGTGGAGGTGCAGGGAGCAGGCACGGGGACCCTGGGTGTGGGGGTGTGGGGAGCAGGCACGGGGACCCTGGGTGGGGGTGAGGGGACCACCAGGCCACATGGACCCTGGGGTGGGGGTGAGATGACCAGGACAGGGGACCCCTGGGTGGGGGTTGAGGGGACCAGGCCACGGGCACCCCTGGGTAGGGGTGCGGGGACCAGGCCAGGGTACCCTTGTGTGGGGGTGAGGGGACCACCAGGTCACATGGACCCTGGGGTGGGGGTGAGATGACCAGGGCAGGGGACCCCTGGGTGGGGTTGAGGGAACCATGCCATGGGACCCCTGGGGTGGGGATGTGGGGACCAGGCCATTGGGGACCCTGGGTGGGGTACGAGGTTGCCCTGCGGGGCAAGGGGAGGCTGGCAGAGGCTCCGGGTGCCCGTGGGGCCACAGCATCTGCCTGCTGTGAGAAGCAGGGGGGTCAGCCCCCTCCCACCTGCTCAGTGTTCCGCCCACACCATCCTGGGACTCACTCCCCAGTGCTGACCCAAGGTGGTCACACCAGGGCCACCTCAGCCCAGCACAGCCAGGCCATGCTGCTCTCCGGGCCTCGGCCTGGACGCCGGAGTAACCGCCGGACAAACTCCCATGAGCAAGGGCCGCCCCGTGGCTCCGCGGCTCCGTGAGATGCCGGCATGGCTCTCACCAGGCCAGGGCGAGGGCCAGGCCGGTCATCCAAAGTCAGAAAGCATCAGCAGCCACAGCTGGGATTCCCCAGCCCTGGGCGTGGGCCGGTACGGGCGGAACCCTACCTCCACAGAGTAGGACATGTTGTCGTTGGTCGTGTCATTGATCCGAGAGAAGAGATCCTCGCAGAGCTGTGGGGATGGACACGCCGTCACCAAGGGGGCTACATGGAGCTCATGGCCAGGACCACCCCGGAGCCCTCCCTGGATACCATGCCCGGTACCAGCCCGGAGCCCACCCTGGATGCCACCCAGATACCATGCCTGGTACCACCCTGGATACCACCCCTGGTACAGGCTGGAGCCCACCCTAGATACCACATCCAGTACCACCCCAGAGCCCACCCTAGATACCACCCCTGGTACAGGCTGGAGCCCACCCTAGATACCACCCCGGTACTACCCCAGAGCCCACCCTTGGTACCACATCCAGTACCACCCCAGAGCCCACCCTACATACCACCCCTGGTACAGGCTGGAGCCCACCCTAGATACCACCCCGGTACTACCCCAGAGCCCACCCTGGGTACCTTGCCCAGGTACTACCCCGCACCACCCCCAGAGCCCTCCCCAGCGGGTGCTCTCCCCTAGCCCCTCCCCTTTCTCAGCACACACTTCCGCCCCACCCTGAAGCCACTGAGAAGGCCTGAGCCGACTCGGGGGCACCCACTCCCATGGACCTGCCCTCACCCCACAGCCCCAGGGGTGCCCACTCCCATGGTCCTGCCCTCACCCCACAGCCCCAGGGGCACCCACTCCCATGGACTTGCCCCCACCCCCACAGCCCCAGGGGCACCCACTCCCATGGTCCTGCCCTCACCCCACAGCCCCAGGGGCACCCACTCCCATGGACCTGCCCCCACCCCACAGCCCCAGGGGCACCCACTCCCATGGACCTGCCCTCACCCCACAGCCCCAGGGGCACCCACTCCCATGACCTGCCCTCACCCCACAGCCCCAGGGGCACCCACTCCCATGGACCTGCCCCCACCCCACAGCCCCAGGGGCACCCACTCCCATGGACCTGCCCTCACCCCACAGCCCCAGGGGCACCCACTCCCATGGACCTGCCCCCACCCCACAGCCCCAGGGGCACCCACTCCCATGGACCTGCCCTCACCCCACAGCCCCAGGGGCACCCACTCCCATGGACCTGCCCTCACCCCACAGCCCCAGGGGCACCCACTCCCATGGACCTGCCCCCACCCCACAGCCCCAGGGGTCTCCCTTCCCGGCTCAGAGCCAGAGACCCCCAGGGACTGGGCTGGGGAACAGGTTCCAGCTGCTCTGAGGAGCCGGCGCACCTGTGTTTGGTCACCCCTTGCCCGGCCCTGACCACCAGACACCGAGCTGCAGCTCTCCCGGTGGCCGCCTGGTGCTCACGACGGGGCCCCCCCGCAGCCCCCGCAGCCCCGCCCGCCCGTGCCTGCGGGATGATGCCCTGCTGCTCCTTCTCCTGCTTGCCCATCATGGTGTAGGACTTGCCGGCGCCCGTCTGCCCGTAGGCGAAGATGCACACATTGTAGCCTTCGAAGGCGTGCTGCAGCATCTCCTCGCCTATGTCCCGGTACACCTGCTTCTGCGAGGCGTAGTTGATGTCCTCGGGCTGTGGGGGAGGAGGCCGCGGTTGCAGGGCGCTGGGGGTCGCCTTCCCCTCGCTCCCACCCTGCCCGGGGGTCTCCCGGGAGGAGGGGCCCCTGTGTCACAAGTGAGGGCTGACGAGCAGGGGAGGGCAGGAGGGCGGAAGGGCGTTCCCCCGGCGGGAACGGCATGCGCAAAGGCCCAGAGTGGAGCTCAAGAGCAGAGGCAGGTCAAGCTGACAGCTGCACACAAGGCGATGAGCACTGGGGCCGGAGGGGCCCAGAGGCCCACGGGCACTGAGGGGCCACCTGGGGACAGGGCAGACTGAAGTGGGCACCAGGCGCTCACAGCCGTGGAGGAGGTGGACTTGGGCACCTGCCTCCTTCCAGAACTGGGGTGGGGGACATCTGGCCCACGGCCACACAAGCCCACAAGTCACTGGGCTGGCCCTGCTCAGGCAACGCAAATCCACAGCAGGTACAGAGCTGTCAGTAAGGATTGCACTAGGCCTCGGCCAAAGGCAGGCTGCGGGATCCAGGGGCCCTGGGGTCCGGGGCAGGGCCTGGCTCACCAAGGTGCATGACGGGGGCGGGGCCCGGCTCACGGAGGTGTGTGATGGGGAGGGGCCTGGCTCACGGGGGTGTGTGATGGGGCGGGGCCTGGCTCACAGAGGTGTGGGATGGGGCGGGGCCTGGCTTACCGAGGTGTGTGACCAGTAGGAGTAGTCGAAGCTGAAGCTCTTGGGCGTCTCCTTGGGCTGTTTGGGGTTAATGATGGCTGCAGGAGGACACAGACAGGTGCTCAGTGCTGTCGTGAGGTCGCCGGCAGCCCAGGTCCACGTCCCCCAAGGCAGGACACGGAGGGTTCGGCCCCCAGAGAAGCCAAGCCCCAGCACTGGCGGCAGGGTTCTCCCTGGGTCTGCCGCAGACAGGGCGCCACCGACACCCACGTCTGCCCACCTCTGCTCTCCACCCCCGGCACCGTGGCCACGGAACCCTGGGCAGATCCAGATCCCAACCGGGTCCCCGTTCCCACCATGGCTGCAGCCCAGTCGGGGGTCCTGACTGGGGGTCTGCAGCCCCACAGGGGCCCTGAGCTCCTCAAGTGTGGGGCCCCCCAGGGCCAGGCCGTGCCCAGGGAGGGCTGGGTGGGCAATACTCTGCGGGCAGCAGAGGTGAGTGGGCAGGGAGGGGTCGAGCAGGGGGCGTGGGCCACGGGGACCCCGGGCCTGGAACTCACCGGCCCTCTGCCCCCACCAACTGGGTTCTCCACCCTCTGTCACTGCACACGGGGCCCTTAGCTGCAGAGGGGAGCCGGCCCCTTCCCAGGCCCCAGCCCCAGCCCCTGAGCTGGCTTCCCAGCAGCACCTCAGATCCTTGGGAAGGGACAAGAAGGCAGCCCCCAGCCCCCGCCTGGGATGGAGTGAGGGGAGAAGCCTGGCCTCCTAGGGAGAGGCTCCTGCCCCTCCTGCCTGCCTGCTCCAACCAGAGCCCCGAGGCCCAGTACCACAAGGTGCCCTGCACTCTGCACAGGGCCTGGCCATGTCACCTGCGAGGCCTGCTGGGGACTGAAGCCAAGTCCCGGGCAAAGCCCCCACCCCCAGCCCCCGGAGGGCCTCTGGAGGCGGGGCCTCTGGGAGGAGGTCCTGTCCCAAAGATGACAGCTGCAGAGGGAGCCCGGCACAGGCCTGGCTGAGCCCACCCTGCAGCGCTGCAGGAGGCGACACCCGGCCCCCAGGTCCTGTGACGTCCATCAGCTGCAGTGACCCACATATGTCCAGCTCACAGGGCCCTGAGGCCGCCAGCCAGGGAAGCAGGGCAGGGAGGGGCTGAGGGGGACGGATGCTCTGCCCTGGTCTCGGTGCAGGTGACCACGGCGCCCAGCGTGAGAGGGCTCACCGTGACCACCCCCCGCCCCCACACATCACATCACAGAGAACTGAACCTGAGAAAGAGCTCGTGGGGCGTGGTGAGGAGACTGATCCCTGAGAGAGACAGAGACAGAGACGGAGACGGAGACGGAGACGGAGATGGAGACAGAGAGACAGAGAGACAGAGACGGAGACAGAGACGGAGAGAGAGACAGAGACAGAGACAGTGAGAGAGACAGAGATGGAGACAGAGAAAGACAGAGACAGAGACATACAGAGACACAGAGACAGAGAGAGAGAGAGATAGAGAGATAGAGAGACAGACAGACAGAGAGAGACCAAGCGCCTGGGCGCAGCGAGGAGACTGACCCTGAGAGGGAGCGAGCTTGGGCCAGCCCGCCCTCTCCTGCCTCAGCGCTGGGACCCTGTGTCTGTCCACAGAGGCCCCCGGCACAGGTGCATCGCCCTGACCCCTGGAAGTCACTGCCCCCCCGCCCTACTCATGGTTACCACAGGCCTCCCACCTGAGACAGACGCCAGGGACCAAGACCCCACGGCAGCCCCCGGCTCCTGCACCACAGTCCACGAGCAGAGACGTGGTAGGCTGCTCAGGTGGGGACACACTGGGGTGGGCTGGGCCCCCAGTGCACTAACTGGGTCCTTACAGAACAGCCGTGCCCTTACAGGGACACACACCGGAGAGGCCACGGGCCAGGAGAGGCAGGACCGGAGCTGGGCTCTCAGGGCCCGCCAGAAGCCACAGGAGGCGGGGGGACTCCTCCCCCGAGCCTCGGGCCCGGCCCTGCTGACCCCCTGAGAACGGAGAGTGAATTTCTGGCTTTGGAGCCCCCGGGAGGCTGCCGTTTGCTCTGGCAGCCCCAGGACGCTGCACCGCACCAGGCCAGGAGGCGCCAGGCCAGGCCAGGGCGGCCGTACTCACTGGTGGTGCTGCCAGCCATCTGGATGATGCACTTGGAGTCGCGGCTCATCTCCCGGGAGTTGAAGGGGCGCACGCGCACCGCCACCTTCACGGAGGCCCCGGCCATCTCTGCGGCCTCGGTCGGTCACTCCCAGCGGGGGCAGGAGACACCTGGGGAGGGACAGGAATTAGGAGCAGAATCTGAGGGGCTGAGTCCACTCCTCCCCGCCCCGCTGAGGCCAGGACCTGAGGTCAGGCAGCCACAGGTGAGCCACAAGGCGGGGCCCAGGCAGCCCTCCTGCAACCTGCAACGCCAGAGCCCGGCGAACGCAGGAGGTCCCCGCAGTGACTGTGAGGGTGCCTGCAACCCAGGCCGACTTCTCCACGAGTGGTTCAAGTGGACAACATGGCCCAGGGCAGGGCTGCACCGCGAGGTCGTGGCCTAGGGGAGGGCTGTGCCGGGAGGTCGTGGCCCAGGGCAGGGCTGTGCCGGGAGGTCGTGGCCCAGGGGAGGGCTGTGCCGGGAGGTCGTGGCCCAGGGCAGGGCTGTGCCGGGAGGACGTGGCCCATGCCAGGGCTGTGCCGGGAGGACGTGGCCCATGCCAGGGCTGTGCCGGGAGGACGTGGCCCATGCCAGGGCTGTGCCGGGAGGTCGTGGCCCAGGGCAGGGCTGTGCCGGGAGGTCCGTGGCCCAGGGCAGGGCTGTGCCGGGAGGACGTGGCCCATGCCAGGGCTGTGCCAGGAGGACGTGGCCCATGCCAGGGCTGTACCAGGCCACAACAGCGAGTGCTGGCTCAAGACCAAAATGCCAGGACGTTCTGAGTGTCCGGTCACACCCCCCTCCCGGCCGTCCACCAGGAGCCACCTCTGCGTCAGCGCAGGCCGAGCAATGGGACAGAATGCTTCCAGCATCTCACCGGGGCTGATTCCCGCCGCAGCAGAGAGGAGGCGCGGGGAGGGTGGACAGCCCGCGGGTCCCGGCAGCCCAGGGTTGGGTCCGGCCCCAGCCCCAGCCCTGCTGCTGTCCCCGCTGTGACTCAGCCCCGAGTGCGCAAGTCTGACCCCGCAGCAGTTTCGCCTCTCAGGACCTGGGACCCCGAGGAAGGCTGCGGGAGCGTCTCCCAGAGCGCCGGGCAGCCACAGCTGGGCAGGGTCCTCGGGTGCAGGGCGAGGAGCACGCTCGGCCCCGGAGCAGCCAGAGCTCCGGCTAGCAGTCGCAGACTCCCAGCAGCGCTCTGAGCGGATGTGGACCTAGTTACGTGGTGAGCCCCCCGTCACTAGGGGCATCCAAGCGGAGCGAAGGCTGGACCTGAGGCTCCCCGGGATTCACACCTGCCTGGTCCTCAGGACGGCCTGGCCCACAGCTGTCCCTGCAGCAGGCGAGGGAGCACCACAGTCCCAGACCCCGCCGGGCAGTGCACTGGCCCCAAACCCTGCAGACTGGCTGGATCCGGCCAGGACTGACCACCCCTCCCCCACCCTGGCAAAGAGGGCTCTGAGGGGCCACCGGGAGGAGCGGTGCCAGGCCGCCCAGTGCCTGCTGGGAGCAAAAGCCGGTGGGGGCTGGACTCCTGCTGGCCGCCCCACCGCGGCCGCTCTCAGCCAGGCTGAAGGCTTCCGTCTGCCCCCCCACCCGTCCACGGGGCCAGCCAGGACCGGGTGAGGGGACACCCCCTCTGAGACCCCCGTATGTCGTGTTGAAAAGTCTCAGCACTGAGAGTGGAGGACGTCCGAGGCCCGTGGGCCGGGCCGGGAGGAGAAAGAGTGAGGACCCAGGTGAGGACGCCCGCGGCAGGCCTCCCGCTACTGGGGAACTCGAGTGCGGACCCAGGAGCAACCGGAAGTGACAGGAAACAGTTATGGAGGCGGGTAACGGCGTCGCCAGAAGTGCATGACCCCCACAGGCAGCTCTGTGCACTCCGGTGGCCCCAGTGGCCGTGGCCCCAGGGGGTGCTGAGGAGACTTTTGTAAAGAACAGAGGGGGCGGGCCCCCAGCAGCTGTCACTCAGGGCTGCAAAGCCATGGGCAGCTCCAAAGGCTGGGCGGGGGAGGGGGCCTGGGGGAGGCCGCACAGAGGGGTGGACACAGGCAGGGCAGGGGTGGGGACACGGCTGGCCCACGCAGGGGCAGAGCACGGGGACTGGATGCGTCACCGCAGCGTGGGGCGGGGACCGGGCCAGCACTCCCCCGTCCCAGGAGCAGGACAAAGCGTCCGGCCTGCTGAAGAAATCGGGGGCCCAAGCCCAGCCACAGAGCAGCGGGGAGGGGCTGCCGGGCAGCGGCACCGCCCCCAGCCATCTGCAGTCCAGGCAGGGGCGCGGGCAGGGGGCCTGCAGTCTTCTCGCATGCAAGCAGTTGCCCAGGGACGGAGACCACCGCAGAGGCCCAGACGGCTGAGGGGAGCCCCTGGTGGCCTCCCCCGGAAGCCCCGCGGGCGAGAGCTCCTGGCCTGAGGCCCAGCCCCGGGACCTCGGGGGACCCCGGGAGGCCAAGCCCGAGCTGTCCCTCACAGAGAGGAGGCCCAGGAGCTGGGGGCAGAGGCCCGGAGCCCACGGAGCCGAATCAGGCAGGAGCTGACACAGTAGCCCACCAGCAACGCCACAGGGTGGTCACAGCCCAGCATGGCATCAGCGCACGGGGGTCCGGGCGCGGAAAACAGAAAATGGAAGGCCGCAGGGAGCAGGAACGCAGGGCAGCGCGCGGAGCAGACACACGCGGGACGTGGCCACAGGGCCCAAGGCCCATGGGCCCCGGAAACACGAACCCGCACCCAGGCACCTAGCACCAGGCCGGTGTGGGGGGCGGAGCTGTGCTGGGGACCCCAAGCTAGGAGCGCAGGCCTCGCCAGGCCGCGCCTGCCTCCCGCGTGCACGCGCAGGCCCCAGAGCCTTGCGGAGCAGCCTCCGGCAGCACCTGCGCCACGCGGTCCACACTTCACCGTTGCGGCCTGAACGGACCCAGGCAGGGAGAGCAGCCACGCACGGTCCACGGGAGCTCACGCACGTCCACCGCCCACCCAAGAGCTCCTCACACAGCAGGCAGAGGGCCACGGAGCTCGCTGGGCGCTGAGGAGACGAGGGGAGTGGGGGCGAAAGCAACAACAGGCGGCGCGTAGAAGGCTGCGCCGGTTCACAGCGGCGACCGCAGGTGGACAGCGCGGGGCGTCTCCATCCGGTCCAGGACCCGCCTCCTCATCGCCAGGGCTCAGTAACAAGCCGACACCAGGGGTCTTCAAAAAGTTCGTGGAAGCATATACGCCCTCTAATGTCTTCTAATTCCATTTTCTGTAAACTTCGTGAAGACCCCAGTAGAAAGAAAAAGAAAAATAGGGGCCGGCGCTGTGGCGTAGCGGGCAAAGCCGCCGCCTGCAGTGCCGGCATCCCATCCGGGCGCCCATTCGAATCCCAGCTGCTCCACTTCCGATCCAGCTCCCTGCGTGGCCTGGGAAGGCAGCAGAGGAGGCCCAAGTGCTTGGCTCCCTGCACCCGCACAGGAGACCCGTAAGGAGCTCCTGGCTCCTGGCTCCCACCTGGCCAGTCCTGGCCATTGTGGCCATTTGGGGAGTGAACCAGCAGATGGAAAATCCCTCTCTTTCTGTGTAACTCTGTCCTTCAAATAAATAAAGTAAATGTTATAAAAACAAAATCTATTCCTCCCACCAAAAAAAAAATAAATAGGCGGCAGGCTCAGACACTTTGTACAAGTGAGCTCTACCAAACACTTAGAGACAAAGGTGATTCCATCTCACACAGACTGACAGGATGGGAAAAGGAGAGGGAGGCATGGTGAGAGAGGGGGAGAGGGAGAGGGAGAGAGAGAGAGAAACACTCCCAGCTGACTTGTGCAGTGGCCAGAACCCGCGGGGGCGTGCAGGGCTGCCGCCCGGCACGCACCAGGTTAAACTGGAAAAGCAGGGGCCTTTCCAGACCCACTGGTGATAAATCTGCGGAAACTCCGCAGTGAGAGAGACCCTAGCTTCTGCTTCCGAGAGCCGTCCCGAGCACCACGCTCAGGGTGACGTGGAGCCAAGAGCCCAGGGCCCCAGCCGCACCGCGACAGGACAAGCCAGCGTCAGGCAGACTACAGAGCAGAGACCAGGCCCTGCTCATCTGCAGGTCGCGTGGCCGTCTGCACAGAAGTCGGGAGGACACACAGGTGAGTGGTTTGTGACGGTCGAATCTACCAAAGCCTTGGAAGTAACAGCCCTACGACACAGGACCCAGGGACAGGTGTCACAGGTCCCTGTCGCTCTTACGAAGAAACATTTGAAATTTAATCCCCAAAATGATAGAAAAGCTGCATAACAAGGAACTGCAGCCTGTTCCTAGGGAGGAAGAAACCTCAGTGTCTGGAAAATACGGATTTTTCACCCAAATGAATGCAAAAATCCAGTGCAATTGCAAACGAAGCCTCAAGTTGCTCTGTGTGATGTCAGATTACTCAGAACGCAGGAGATGCGTGTGAGCCGAGGGCAGCAGCCGCAGGCCCCACTCCTGGCTCAGTGCAGAACCCAGGCTCCAGGTACAGCGACGATGAAGACGTCACGGTCAGAGCGCACCAGCCACTCCCACCCCGCACCTGGCCCAGCCCAGCCTCTCCAGCAAGGGCGGCCACCCACAGCCCGCAGCCAGTGACGGCACCTAGCACTAAGTCTGCTTCGTGACAAAGCGTGTCACGTGTGGTTTAGTGACTGCTGCACTGAAAGCTGGGCCTCAGTGGCCATGTGTGTGTGTGTGCATATGTGTGTGCATGTGTGTTCACGTGCATGTGTGGGCATACGTGTGCATGTATGTGTGCTTGTATGCATGCCTGGGCATGTGTGGGCATATGTGTGCATGTGTGTGTGTTCATGTATGTGTGTATGTGCATGTTTGGGCATTTGTGTGTGTTCATGTGCATATACAGGCACATGTGTGCATGCATGTGCGCTTGTGTGTTTGTATGCATGTCTGGGCACATGCATGGGCATATTGTGCATGTATGTATTTACATGTGCACACATATTGTGTATGTATATATGCATGCAAACATACGTGTGTGCATGTATGTGTGTATGTCTGGGCATGTGTGTGCATGTATGTATGATTATGCATATGTGCATGTCTTGGCATATGTGGGGGCATATGTGTGCATGTATTGTGTTTGTGTGCATGTATGCATGTCTGCAAGTGTGTGTGCATGTGCATGTGTGGGCATATGTGTGCATGTATGTGTGCTTATGTGTGCCTGTACGCATGCTTGGGTGTGTGTGGGCATATGTGTACGTGTATGTGTGTTCATATGTGTGTTCATATGTGTGCATGTATGTGTGTGCGTGTCTGGGCATGTGTGTGGGCATGTGTGTTCACGTGCATGTGGGGGCATGTGTGTGCATGTATGTGTGTTTGTGTGCATGTATGCATGTCTGCAAGTGTGTGTGCATGTGCATGTGTGCACATGCGCACCATTGTGAAGCCAAAACCTCCTCCACTGTGCATTAAGTCAAGGTGGTATCAGGGTATGGGGGGAAGCCACCGATTCCACAGAGGGGCTCCTAGAAACCAGCCTGCGTGGTTTCCAGGCCAACGGGGAGGAAGAACCCCTGGATGGTGGCCACAGGACAGATTTCAGCCAGACGGAGAAAGTTCCATATCAGAATCAATCACCAGTGGGTCAAAGACCTGCAAGCAAACAGAAAAGCGAAGGCAGCAAATGAAGGGGGCGGGGAGGAGGAGGAGGAGGAGGAGCTGCTCTTCTGCTGCCCTGAGCTCTTCACCCATGGAAAACACCAGAAGGCAAGGGCTGCAGAGGGGTGGGAGAGGCACCCCCAGCCCAGCAAAGGACTGTATGCAGAACACACAACCCGTAGCTAAGTACAGAGATGCTTCAAATCAGAAACAAAATGGGCAACAGGTATGAACAGGCGACTCACATGAGCACGAGAACCAAGAGAGCATGTTCTAAAGCTGCACCCATCAGACAGCAGCAGTACAAGGTCTGATGGTGCCACGTGCAGTGAGCAAGGGCCAGGAGATTTTAGAGCTCCCCGTGGGGAAGCCGCTGGTATAGCCACTGTGAAAACCAGCTGGTGCTCTCCAGGCAGGCTGCAGACAGTGGGACCCACAACCACGGGCACCCAGAGGCATCACAGATGCTCACAAGCACTCTTTATAATTGCAGGAGGAGCAGAGACATCCGGGGTGTGCAGGGTGCATGGACGTGTGTGTCCTCATGGGCGGATCTCACACACAGCACAGGACACACAGACACAAGTACTGAGCCATGTTCAGACACACGAGTGAGGCCACGTGGAACCTCAGACGCACACTGCTGGACAGCATCCTGCTGACACGGGGCAGGGAGCTGCCGCTAGCACCTCCAGCTGGGGTGGGGAGGGGTCTGCAGCAGGGACTGGCTGGTGGCATCAGTGTCAAGGGCTGCAAGGCCTAGATGCATCTCAGAGCACACAGGGGAGGGGTGGTGGAGGGGTCAGTGACGCCATCACATGCGGGGCAGTGACCCATGGTGACCCTGCAGGACAGGGAGCTGAGTGCTGGGAGCCAGGGCTCCCTGGGAGGAAGACACACAGACCCCTCCCCTCACTCAGTAAAAACATGCCAAGGATCCACCGTGGGACAGGCCTGGAGGCTCACCATAGACCCAGGGAGTGGGGCCGGCCCTCAGGGTCCTCACCTGGTTGGGGGAGGGGGAGGTGAGGCCGAGGTAGATAGGAGTGTGGGGGTGTGGGAGGTGACAGGAGGTGACTGCAAGACTGCCTGGACCTGCCCGTGACCGGGAGCCAGGCTCAGGAACCAGTCTCAGCTGCAAGGACGTGAAACATGGACGCCCACACAGGTGCTCAGGGCCACCTGGTGACTTTCACCTGGGAGACCTGTCCACCTCCAGGCTGGTCCAGCGGTCACACACACTGGGGACGGCCCTGGACACAGCATCAGTGAGGAGGCCCCCTCCAAAAAGCCCACCCTTTCCGAGGAGCTTAGGACAAAGCCCGCAAGTGCACGGAGGGCCAGCCCTGTGTCCTCAGCACCCTGCAGGTGCACGAGGGCCAGCCCTGTGTCCTCAGCACCCTGCAGGTGCACAGAGGGCCAGCCCAGTGTCCTCAGCACCGCACAGGTGCACGGAGGGCCAGCCCTGTGTCCTCAGCACCGCACAGGTGCACGGAGGGCCAGCCCTGTGTCCTCAGCACCCTGCAGGTGCACAGAGGGCCAGCCCTGTGTCCTCAGCACCCTGCAGGTGCACAGAGGGCCAGCCCTGTGTCCTCAGCACCGCACAGGTGCACGGAGGGCCAGCCCTGTGTCCTCAGCACCCTGCAGGTGCACAGAGGGCCAGCCCGGTGTCCTCGGCACCACATAGGTGCAGAGGCCAGGGCAGGCCACACCCCAGACATGCTGGGGCAGTGAGGTGGGGGCCTTAGGCCAGGTGCCTGCAGGCCCATAGTCGCTCTGAGACCCCAGGAAATAAAGGGCAGAGGACCCCAGGCTCACCCCCAAAGCTCAGGGCAGGCAGGGGTGGGTTTGGACGCTGAAAGTCTAGTGGAAGAGGCGGGAATGAGGAGTGAGGGGTACACAAGGACCCTCTGGCCACACTGCCCACCCCCAGCCACGCTACCCACCCTCAGAGGCAAGGCTGCCAGCACCCACGGACATCTGCAGGCGTCCCACGGGGTGGGAGGAAGCACCGGGTGAGAGAGGAACCTGCAGTGGACACTGCGTCCGTGGCCAGTGCTGGGGGACGCAGGGCAGGGCTCCCCCAAGCGCCCGTCAGAACCCCGTTCACAGAGACAGCGGCTGCACACATCCTGCCTGTGACCCCACGCGGCAGAGGCCACGCGTCTCCCCGGCCATGAAGCAGCCGGGGCTTCAGAACAAGACCAGAATAGACCAGCAGAATGCAGGCCTGTGGGAAGCAGCGAGGGGCAGCAGGAAGCCCGATTCCCGTCCTCGGCGGCCTCACAGGACTGGACGCTGCGACACAGGGACGGGGACCGCGGGCAGCACAACCAGACAGCAAAGCCTCCACAGTGTCCCCGAGGTAAAACGCGGGCGACGAGGACAACCACAGGCGACGGCAGAGGCAGGGAGGAGACGTGAGGGCTGGGCCCGGCAAAGCCCACCGGCTGCCCGCACGGCGGGCAGAGCCCACGGGTGAGAGAGGACGCGGGCTCCAGAGCCGCCACACGCACCCCAGGCGGCGTGGACGCAGCAGGACACAGCGGGACGCGCGGACTGCACGCAGGGTGTGCTGCAGCCGAACACGACAGCGGGAGGCAGGGAGGCGGCTGCACCGCGGGGGCTCCGCAGGGCTGGGGGCAGGGGAGGACGAAAGCAGCTCGCTCCGTGCAAGAAGGCGGCCACTGAGACCTGGGCAGGCCCTCAACCTCGCACGCCCAGGCACAGTCACACAAAGGCAGTCAGGCCCAGCAGTACTCCCCATGGGACGGATGGCCGCTGCCCGCCCAGGAGCAGCCAGGGACCTGCAGCCCCAGAGAGGCCCTGGCCCAGGAGAGGCCAAGAGTGAGGGCAGGACGGTGCCGGGAGGCTGCACCACCCCCGCCCAGTCCCAGCCCCACCTCAGAGGCTGCATACCCCCACCCAGCCTCAGCCCAGTCCAGAGAATGGACCACCCCCACCCAGCCCCAGCCCCGTCCAGAGAATAGACTACCCCCGCCCAGCCTCAGCCCAGTCCAGAGAATGGACCACCCCCACCCAGCCCCAGCCCAGTCCAGAGGCTGCAGCACCCCCGCCCAACACCAGGCCGGCCACAGCCCCTCAGGAGCTGGGTCCCTGTGGGCCAATGGGCATTGAGGTCCAGCCCTCCCCACCATCTGCTGGAGCCGACAGCAGGTGGGGAAGGACACTGGGGCCTACCTGAGGGTCTGCAGGGCTGGGAAGGGGGTGGGAGTCCAAATGCCCCCAGGGAGCCCCAGACACCACCACCTCCCTCTGAGGGAGGTCCAGGGGCTGGGCTTGAGGGGAGAGGGGCTGCAGGGTGTCATGGGCCACCCCATCCCGACAGCTGCAGCCCAGGAGCCCAGGTGAGATCTCGGGGGAGGGGGGGCACCACCCACCAGGCTCAGGCCCTGAGTGGGAGACTGGGAGACCCTCAGACTCCCATCCAAAGAGGCAGCCGCTCCCTGCGCCCCAGGACATGGACAGCAGGGGCTGAGAGAACTGCTGGCTGGGTCGGGGGAGACGGTGTTTACTGAGCGAGCCCCTGCTGTGTGACCGGCAGTGGCCACCCAAGCAGGGGCAGGGAGATGAGGGGCGGCGAGCACCCAGCACAGCCTGCGGCATCCCCATGCGTGTGTCTCAGCATCACAACCACCACAGGGGCTCAGAATGCCAAGTCCAGGATCCACACCAAGAGCACAGCCCATGGCACCAGTAGGTACTGGCACAAGCACCTGGGCAGTGGGCGGGGCGAGCGCTGAGGGGTGGGGCTTACAGCAGCCTCAGGGGGAGGCAGCACTGGAGGGGGCCTGGAGACCTGAGGAGGACCCAGGTCGGGTGGAGACACAGAAAGTCAGGG
Organism: Sylvilagus floridanus; assembly: GCA_949820135.1. Lineage (NCBI taxonomy): Eukaryota > Metazoa > Chordata > Mammalia > Lagomorpha > Leporidae > Sylvilagus > Sylvilagus floridanus. The sequence continues at coordinate 181,142,911 of OX463236.1, forward strand.
ACCCAGGGCTTCTGTGTGTCCGGTGAGCATGTATGCAAGTGTGTACATGTGTGTGCTCACAAGGGAGTGAACGCAAATGTGAGTGTGTGCATGTGACTGAGTGTCCACATTCATGTAAGTGTATATGTGCACAATTGCACACATGCAAGTGGAGACGGAGTCAGTGTGAGGATGAACACATGTAAACGCGTGTTAGTGTGTATGCACATGTGCAAGGAGAAATTGAGTCTGAGAATGAACACGTGAGCACATGTGTGTGTTAGTGAGTGTGCGTGTACATGGGCTAGTGGAGACTGAGTCTGTGACAATGAACACGTGAACACATGTGTGTCAGCAAGTGTGTGAGTGTACACGTGCAGGTGGAGACGGTGTGAGGATGAACATGTGTGCACATGCATGTGTGTGAGTGTGTGCAGGTGTACATGGGCTAGTGGAGACTGTCAATGTGAGAACAGACACATGAGCATGTGTGCATGTTAGTGTGAGTGTACATGGGCTAGTGGAGACTGAGTCTGTGAGGACGAACACGTGTGCACATGCGTGTGTGTTAGTGAGTGTGGGTGCACATGTGCAAGTGGAGACTGAGTCAGTGTCAGTGTGAGGATGAGCACATGTGTGTGCATGAGCGTGTGCTGACAAGGGTGCATTGTGTAAGTACACACGAGTGTGGGAGTGTACCTGGCTCCATGCTCATGAGTGTGCATGTTCGTGTGCCGTGTGTGTGTGTGTGTCTGGGGTCCCCAGGGGCGACGTGCGGAGCAGGGGAGCAGGCTGTGCCTGGGCTTCCCCTCCTCAGCCACCACAGCCTCCTGGCACGGGCGTGGGGCTGGCACTCGAGGAAGCCCCCGAGTCCTGGTGAGCCCCGGCGCAGCAGCTGGCAGGGCCTGGGATTAGCAGCTTAAGGCCAGGGCCAGGGGCAGCCCCTTCCTTCAGAGCCAACAGCACTGCCTCCAGGTCTGCACCTGGGATCACCCTCCACGCACACGGCTGGGCTGGCTGGAGGGGCTGGAGGGGCTGGGGAGGGCCAGGAGGCTCACCTGGGCTGGCGGCTGGCCTGGCTGTGCCCTCCACCTGGGCAGTGCCCGTATGCAGCACAGAAGGCCCGGCTCCTGGTTGTTAAAGAACAAGCCGCTGTGCTGGGTAGGGCCCCCCTGTTCTGCCCCAGACCCAGTGCTAAGGGACCCAGATGCAAGACCCAGGCTCCAAGTCCTCCTCGCTCAGGGACAGGCCCGGTGGGCAGACGGGACAAGGACTTGGGCCCAGCACTGTGCGGCTGAACCCCTGCTTGGGGCAGTGTGTGCTCTCCCAGACACTCCTGGAGCGGGCGGGCTGTGTGGGGCAGAAGGTGACACCGGCACTTCCCACTGGCCATCAGCGTGCACTGCCCAGCCCTGTCCTTTGGGCCTGAGAGCACTTGATGGACTGGGGCCAGGAGGCACCTAGGGCCACAGGAGGCAGCCACGGGTGGCTACAGAGTGGCAGAGGCCGGCACTTCCCATCCTCCCTGACCCCGGCTCTCCGCCCACCTGGGACCCTGTTCATGCTTGAGGACCTGGCTAGCCTGGCTGGGTCGGTGGGCCATGAAGGACTGGTTGTGCCAGGACTGCCCAGCCCACCCGGCCACCTTTCTAGGCTGGGCTGGCCTGAGCCGAGAGGGCCAAAGCGATCCCCCAGCCCCTCCAGGGTCTTTGAGGCCTCGTGGCCGCCTCCTCCCACGGCGCCTGCGCCCCCAGCCCTCTCCCACCCTCCTCAGACCCACCCCTGGCAGGCAGAGGTGACGGCGAGGATGGGAGGGACCCAAGCTGGGCTGGAATTCAGCTCGGCCACACCCAGGCCTTCAGGACGCACCGACCACTGCTGGCCAAGCCGGGCAGGTGCTCAGACACGAACACTAACACACGTGGGCCTGGCCCTACCAGAGTGGAGGGACCTAGGTCACTCTGCAGTGGGGCTCTCAGGAGGAGCGTGTGGCTGCCCTGTGTGGGGTCCCAGCTACCAGCTGGGGCTGGGCCCCGGCATGGGGAGGCACGGATATGTGGGGGAGGGGGCTGGCTCTCTGCGGGCCTCTTGCAGGCCCTTCCTGGGAGCTGCAGGTTGCACTGACCCCAGATTCGGCCTGCCCTGTGGCCACACCTGTCCTGCTCCTCCACGCAGAGGATGGGGCTGATGATGCAAACAAAGGCTGGGGCGCCCCCCAACCTGGGCCCACGGCCAGTGGCCTCCCCGTATCCCTCAGGTCCAGAGGGGCACTGGAACCCTCCACAGCACCCATTTCTCCAAGGGAGCGGACCCTCTGATTCCGGGGTTTGCAGGATGCAAGGGTGGGCCTGAAGCTGGGCAGGCCCTGGCACTCCCCCCACCGCCTGCGAGAGCCACACCTGACCACCCCACCCCACTGCCCGACAGCATCCTGGCCAACCACACCTGCAAAATGGCCGCCGCAGGTGCAGCCCCCACCCCCACCCCCAGGCCCCAGAGCTTCCCCTAGACTGAGAGGGGCCACTCCCGGCCACAGGGTGGCCATCTCCTGCATGTCCCTGGGGTGTGGTGGGGCTGCCCTGCAGCCACCCAGTCCCCTGGCCCCCGCAGGCCTTCAACCCCAGCAATGCGGGCAGCCTCTGCAGGGGTGGTCGCTTGGAGAGGGGTCCCTGGTTTCCTAGGAAAAGCCCCTCTTCCTGGGGACATGGGCGCGCATCGGGTCCGCGCCGGCAACGCCGCGCCCCGTGCCCGCGCCCAGCAGGCCCCATGACTTGGCATTCCGGCCTCCCCTCCCCCTCCGCCCGCGGCCGCAGCCGCCGGGGGCCCCCGCCCGCACCCCGCGCCCCTCCCCCGGCGGGGATGTGGCCCCAGCCCCTCTCTCGGAGGGAGGGCAGTGCTGGGGCTTTGCTGGGAGGTGCGGGAAGCAGCGGCTGACAGGGGGAGGGGCCGGGGTCTCTGCGGCCAGTGTTCCTTCGTGGGAACCGCGCCCAGGCATTTGGGGGGCCAGCAGCCCCCACCCAGCCGCCGCCGCCGCCAGCCGCACCTGTTCCTGGGGCGCTGGCTCCGTAGATGCCGGCCGCGTCAGCTCGCGGCAGCCCCCAGGGGGTGGGTCTCACTGGAAGGGAGCTGGGGTCTCCGGGGAAAGGGACACGGCCTGGGGGGCGTGGATGGCAGCCCCCGCGGTGCGCACCGAGCGCGTGCCCGGCCTCGCGCCGCAGCCCCCGCGCGTCCGTTTCGCTCTCGGCTTCAGCATCCGCCCTCCCCCACCCCGGGAGCCGAGCAGCTGCCCGCGCCCCTCCCCTCCGTCCTCGCCTCTCCTGCGCACCGCGCCCGGGCCCCGCCGGTGTCTCCTCTCCGGGGAGGATGCGTCCGGGTCCCGCCCGCGGGACTCGCCCTCCCCGAGGGTCCCTCCGCCTGCGGCGCTGCGGCGCCGGGCCTTCGCCGAGGGCACTGCCCCCCACTGCCCACGAAGGGCGGACGCCCTGAATGCGCCGCATTGTTCTCCGCGGGGACCCAGAGGCCGGAGGGAGGAGAGGGGCTGCGACAAGGACGCGGTGCAGGTGCAGGATGCGGGGTGCCGGCGCGGAGAGGGCGCGCCCCCGGCCCCGGAGCAGCGACCTTACCTCTCTGGCGTCAGTGGCTGCGGCCCCGCATGGGCACTGGCTAGGGAGCGGGTCCCAGCGCAGAGCTGCGCGGCTCCCCGCCTGCGCTCGGCCTCTGACGGCGGCGCCGCGTGACGGGCTGCGCGCCCCCGGCCCGGCCCGCCCCCGCCCCGCCCGGCACGCTGGTTGGCTGCGAGCGGCAGCCGAGCCCCAGCTGCCAGTTGGTTTGCTGCGGGCCGAGGGACGCGCGTCGCGGCCGCCGCGGGGCTGGGGCCGGGGCCGGGGCGGGGGCGGGGGGGGGCTGCTGGGGCCGGGCTGTGACATCAGCGCGACGGCGCGCGGGCTCGGAGACCGCATCCCTCCCCCACGGACCCCGCAATCGGCCCGCCCCACCCTGGTCCCCTTCCACCGAAACCGTGAAAATCCACCTGCTCCCTGGCACACCGTGGGGACAGAGCTGGGGGCGGCTGCGGGGCGGCGACCGACAGGATTCGGACCGCGTAGGGTGCGGCTGGAAGTCGCGCCCCGCGCGGGGCCCCAGCACTTCAGTCCTAGTCCCCCGTCTGTCCCTCGGGCCCCTGTCCCCGCATCCCATCTGCAGCCCCCTGGGGCGGGCTTCACGCCGCCCCGCAGCCCCGCCACGGCGGGCGCCGGGCACCCCCCGCAGAGCCCCCGCCTTCCCGCACTGCGGTGCGGGGTGTGGTGACGTCACACACCGTGGCGCGGGCCCCGGGCCCTGGGCAGGTGCGGGCTTGGCTGCGGGGCTTGGCTGCTCCGCCAACTGTACGCGCGGCCGAGGTGGCGGTGGGGGGAGGCGACTGGTGCGGACCAGGGGCTCTGCCCCGCCCGCCTCCCCGAAGCCCGCAAGGCCGAGGGCGGCTCCTGCGTAAACCAGAAATGAGTTCTCCCCAGTGCGCCAGATGCGCGGACTCCGAGGGGTCCCTGGCTGCGGGAGTCCCGCTGCCATCACGCGGGCTGGCGCGGCCGCGCTGTGCCTGCAGCCGTTGACGTCTGTCCAGGAATTAATCCATTTCGGCTCCATTTAAAAATCACTCGCATATCCACTCTGTGTCTGCTGTTCTGGACTTCGTCTTCTTGTTCTGGGTTTCTCGGGCGCGTTTTTCTCCGGTTTTAAATGTCTCCAGAGCGGCGCCGTAGTGCCAACGCCCTCCCTGAGGTTCTCTGCCTTCTGTCGCCGCTGCTTCTTCCCTCCTGGGTCTGCGTGCTCTCTGTGGCTCCAGGCGCCCCCACGGCACCTGCACCACAGGCCCCAGCACCCGCAGACCCCACAGCCGGGTCTCCAGCTCCGGACCAGGACGCCGGCAGCCACCGCGTCTGCGCACTGCGTCTGCACATTTCCTGAGGGCCCGGCCTCTCCTGTCCTTGCTCACTGTCCAGCAGGGCAGTCCACAGCCCAGCAGGCGACAGTGACCAGGCCCCTTGGGCTGGGCACAGGACGCCGTGTGGAGGCTGTGGACATGGGCCGTGGGCTCAGAGGCTTCCCAGCCCCTGCCTGCAGAGGGAGGCTGTCCCGGCCACCGGCCATGCGGACACCGGAGGGCACCCAGGCAGCAGGGCCCATTAGGGCAAAGGGGCGTGGGACGCAGGAGCCCCCAGCCTTGCCAGGCTGCAGGTCCTCACCCGGGCGCCATGGAGGCTGCAGGCTCTGCAGGACCGACAGCTGGCGCAGGCATGGGCGTGGGCACAAGTGCGGGCGCGGGTGTGGGTGCGGGCGCGCTCCACAGTCCAGATTATCCGTGGCGCGAGTCCGGGCAGGAGTTCCTGCCCCTCTGCGTGGGCCTGAGCTGCTGAGTCGCTGTTTTCACAGAAGCTGCGGGTACAATGGCGGAAGGTCTGGGTCACCCCGGTGATGCTGCGGCCACTGTGTTCATCTGGCCTCGAGTCCCCCATCTGCTGTTCGGGATTTGGTTACCTCACAGCCCCGCTCCTTTGTTTGCTATCTGCCTGTCTTTTTCCATCAATCTAATTTTGAACTTGTTCTATCTTTTTTAAGTGTGTATCTTTCAGGTAAAACATTGTTGCAATCTTGAAATCTACTCTGTATCTGCTCTCAGACAGGATTCAGTCCTCTTAGGTGTCCAGGAGCCACCGCTGCACTGGGCTTCCTTTAGCACCTTGTTCACAAACTCAATTTATTAAATATTCCCCCATTTCTCTAGAACACACCAAGCCTTCTGCTGACTTATCCTTATATTTATTTGTATGGAAACTGTCTCATTTTTCTTTTTTTTTTTTTTGGAAGGGCTCACACACACATGTTTACACACAAGCATACACGCTCGCACACACATGTGTGCAAGGACACACAGGAGCTGGAGCTGGCAGCCAGGAGCTCAGCTCAGGTCGGCCATGCGTGTGGCCGGAGCCCTCACCGAGGCCTCCCCGCGTGTGAGCAGGAAGCCGGAGGTCTGAGCTGGAGCCTGCACCTCCAGCCGGTGCTTAGGGGTTGGACTCGGGCGTCTGAGCCACCAGGCCCGTTGCCCTTCCCTCTCGTTCCTGTGTGCCCCACACGGCTGATGCTGCCCTCCGGGGCTTTCGATGTGATGTCCTAAAATCAGGCCAATGTCACTGAGTCACAGACTCACAGTGACTCTGCACCCCAGTGGGAAGCAGACTTAGAGATGGGGCCAAGCTGCACTCAGAGGGAACATCTAGCTCTTTACACAGCAGGAGCCCCGACCCACAGGCGGCCTCAGCAGTAAACACGCCGAGGGGGCCGGCGCTGTGGCGCAGTGGGAAAAGCCGTTGTCTGCAGTGCCGGCATCCCATATGGGGGCCGGTTCGAGACCCGGCCTCTGCTATGGCCTGGGAAAGCAGCGAAAGAGGGCCCAAGTGCTTGACCCAACTTGCACCCATGTGGGAGACCTGGAGGACGCTCCTGGCTCCTGGCTTCAGATCAGCGCAGCTCCAGCTGTTGTGGCCAAATGGGTAGTGAACCAGCAGATGGAAGACCTCTCCCTCTCTCTCTCTCTCTAACTTTGACATTCAAATAAATGAATAAATCTTTTTTAAAAAATGAAGTAAACGCACCAAGCAGTGTGTAACTCGGCAAGGCAGAGCCCTAACCAACCAAGTCGCGCACGCTGGCCAGGGAAGGCCAGGCAAAGATGACCTGGGAAGCCCAGAAACAACATCTTCAAAGCAGGGTCCTACGGTGTGGAGCCAGCTGCCGAGCGTGGGCTACCCGGGGAAAACACGGAAGAAAGAAGGGAAACATTAAAAACAGAATAACTGCCACGGAGAGGGAGGGACGGAAAAGCCACAGAAATAGTCTCGAGCACACAAGATGAATGATTGTCTGCGAAAACAAAATCTCAGGAGCTGAGACCCAAACAGCGGAGCCACGCGGCCCCTAACCCTAACTTCACTCCTTCTCGGGGTCCAAATCAAGGCCGTGTTGACCGGACTTAAAGCGACCGGCCATGGACGGAAGAATTCTGGTGGAGTCAGCGTAACAGCGGTGCCAGCTCCTGGAGGAGAGACCTCAAAATAGAAAGCCACAGAGCGAGTTGGTGCCCCGTGGCTGCACCGTGGCTGCCCGCGTCCCTGCAGTGCCGGGGTGGCTCAGCATCAGGGCTGCAGTCACAGAATCCAGACCCCCCCCCCCCGTGATAGTGCACAGCAGCCAGGGCTGGAGCTCCGCGCAGGTCTCCTGCGTGGGTGCAGGGCCCAATACTCGCAGCATCGCTGCGGCCTCCCAGGTGCCGCGGCAGGACGATGGGGGGGGGGGGCGGTGGGGAGAGGAGCCTGCGGCACACGACGCTGCCCCAGGGCCCCACCTTCCTGGCTTAAAAGCGAACAAGTAGCCCATGGGGAGCCAGGGCTCTGCCTCACCGGGGGACAGTCAGCCTGCAGGGCGGCAGCCAGGGCACCGCAGGGCAAGGTCTCCTGCAGCCGGGGTCAGCACAGCACTGGCCTCAGACAGGCTGGAGAGGCAGAGAGGACCCAGCGCGTGTGGAATGCTGAGGCAGGCCTGGGCCCGCAGCAAGCCCCTTGGAACCAGGGCTGCAGTGAGGGGACGGGGGACACCTGGAAGGTTCCAGAAGGACACACGTGACCATCCCCTCAGCGCAGAAGAGAATAGGCACAGTAGGAAACATGGCGTGGTCTCAGATTCGGGGCCCTTGTGAACCCCAGAGGGAGAGGGGTGCTAAGACCACGTCGGGGCCAGCACGCAGCTCCTGAACCCAGACTGCGGGCTCCTGAGGTTTCCTGGGGGATGGGAGCGCCATCCATAGAACGGGTGACCCTTTGGTCTCCAAGACGTGGAGTTGGGCTTAGAAACGCGGAGGTCCAGACTCACGGCCTGCTCCAAGGGCTGGAGTGTGCAGACAGAGCACGTGCCGGCCCCCATGGCCCTGCTCCTGTTGGATCTCGGTCCCCAGCGTGAGTGACAGCACAGTGGCCGTGGAGAGACCCGGGCCAGAGGCGGAGCCCTCCCCGCGGAAGGACACACGCCTGCAGCCCGCAGAAGCGAGGACAAGTTCCCATTCATGAGGGACCCAGGCTGCCGGATTTGCTGTCGCAGCCCTGGGAGAAATCCCTCCACTGCGCGTCCACGCCTGCGCGCCAGCAGGGAGGGGACTGTGACACCGGGGGCAGCCGGCGCCTCGGGAGCAGCAGGTGCACACAGGAAGCCCAACGCGTGTTACACAGCAAGAGCAGAGTCACCTGTCCCGTGCTAGAACACGGTCAGAAATTCGCCGGCGCTGGAGGGAGAAGCCTGCCTTTCGTGATGGATCACGTGACAGGGAGCCACCAAGGGCCCGCCCCCAGGTGACAGCGAGAGACGGTCCCACGGGGGAAAATGCAGCCGGGACAGTGCGGAGGACGCGAGACAGCAGCTGCTCGGCCCACACCGGAAGAGGAAAGGAAATCCTTAGATAATAAACCCCCCCAAAAGCCAAAAATCAAAAATCCCCATCGCAGATAGCACGAGAAGCAGCGGTGGGACAGCGGCAGCTGTGCGGGGGGGGGGGGGGGGGGGGCAGCGCGCCCCTTGAGAGTGGGAGCGGGGTGGGAGGGGGCAGCCCCTCCTGCCTTGGTGCAGCCCGGGCAGGGGCTACCCAGAAGCACCTGCATGTCAAGCGCCCCTCGCCCAGCTTCTGCAGCCCCAGGCTGGACACCCGCTGTGGCCGGAGGAAGTGGTCATCCAGCCACAAGGGCGAGAGTGAAGTGGGATACATGGGACTGTTCTCCGAGGCTGCTGAAAACAGTCTCAACAGGAGGTGCTGATGCTCAGTGATTTCCAAGGGACACAGTCGTGTGGGAAGCAGCACCCTGCCCCTTTTCCTTCCTGGAACATCGCAACACACTGGTGACAGCTAATTCATTTTTAAAATAATTTATTTATTTAAGAGGCAGAGAGAGAGGTCTTCCATCCACTGGTTCACTCCCCAGATGGCCACAATGGCCGTAGCTGAAGCCAGGAGCCAGGGGCTTCTTCCAGGTCTCCCATGCAGGTGCAGGGGACTTGGACTTGGGCCATCCTCCACTGCTTTCCCAGGCCACAGCAGAGAGCTTGATTGGAAGGTGCCGGCCTCCCAGGCCACAGCTTTACCCACCACGCCCAGCACCAGCCTACGGTGACAGCCGATTCTAACCGAGCATCAGGGCAGAGGTGAGGCCCACGTTCCTTTTTCTGAAACTCCTCGTTTATTTATTTGAAAGGCAGAGAGACACAGAGTCATGCCTCAAATGCTCACAGCAGCTGGGCTAGGCTCTGCCGAAGCAGCAGCCAGGAGTGCGGTCAGGGTCCCCATGGGGCGCGGATCAGGGCCTCCCGGGTGTGCAGGACAGGAAGCTGCGCCCGCACGCGGCCGCGGGGTGCGGGCCTCTTACCCGCCGCGCCATCTCCGCGTTTACTTCCTTCTGTGCTGCCCTGGACTGGGTTTTAGTGCAGCACATCTCTGAGGACTTCTAGGAAAAGCAACCAAGGAGAAGGAATTCAGGTTAAATCCCAGGAAGACGACTCCGAGACAAACGGAAAACCCAAGCGCATGGTCCTCCCTCTGCGAGGAACCCGCGCCCAGTGCCCCGCACAGGGGAGCCGCAGCTGGGGGAGCTGGGCGGCCGCGGTGGCTGAGTGCCCTGCACCCACCGGGGAGCCGCACGGGGGACAAGGAGCTGAGGACCCTGGCACCGCCTTTGGAGAACCTTCCAGAACTGCTGCGGTAACTGCTCGGTCCCGAGGAGCATCCACAAAGCAAAGCCGCCCAGAGCAAGACCGAAACACGAAGCGGGGCGCAAGCACACAGCGCCCGCGGGGAGAGCCCGGCCTTTGCGCGGCCCCCGGGTGGAGCCCCCGCCACCGCTGACCCGGGCGCTCAGTCAGGCCCCGCCCCGGCCCCGCCCCCAGGCCGCCCTGGTTGCCACGGCGACGAGGCCTCCGGTCGTCAGGTGAGCCGCGCTCCTCTCCTGGGAGGGCCGTTGCCATGGCAACGGCGGGGCTGGTCCAGTCTGGCTCAGGGCTTCCCGCGGGCAAATGCCCCAAGTGCGGACAAGCCTTGAGGACCCCGGGCTCGCCTGGCACTGGCTGCAGGGAGGACCCAGCCCCGGGGCTCCTAGGACCCGTCCAACCCACGAGAGACCCATTCCACCACCTGCGCTCAGGCGGCTCCCGCGGGTGACCCTGGGGGCAGGTTCCTGGCCTGGACCTCTGGCCTGTGTGCAGAGCTGCTGGCTGGCATGCCACCTGCCCACCTGGTGCTGGCTGACCCCTTCAGTGCCAGCTCCTATGCACACTGCAGCCTTTGCCCACCTTGTGGTCACCTTTGGTTGTCAGCCTGCCATCTGAGGCCTCCCACCCTCCAGATCACCACTGGGACGCTGCCGCCTCCCCCAAGCACTGGCCTCACCACTGATCTCCCTGCTCTTGTTCCATCCCTGCCCACTTTGCTCTGTGCACTGTGCCTCTGAGGGTGCAGGGGCCACTGTGAGTGGGGACAAGTCTATCCTGGCCTTTGGGGAAGAAACGGGGCAGGGCCTCGGCTCTCTGAGAACCAGGCTCTCCCAGCAGGTCAGCTAGGGGGTCGTTCATCCCACTAAACCCCAGCTTCTCCCTTTGGGCAGTGTGGCCACTCCTGCAATCTCACCACAGTGACCAGGGAACAATGAACAATGGGCTGGGGCTGGAGGGGCAGGAGGCTGGCCAGCAGGGGCCACTGGTCTGGGGGTGGGGAGGCCACTGGCCCTGCATTCCCAGAGCAGCTGGGGTCGAGGAGCTGGGCAGAGACCCAAGTCCTGGAGCTGGGATTCTCGTCCAGGCTGGAGGCAGGCTTGGCTGGGGCCGATGGAACCTGGGAGGGGAGCAGGCGGCCCCCCAGGGACGCTGTGGGCAGCGAGCAGAACCCAGGCCCAGCCAGTAGGCACCTGCTCCTGGCTCTGCTCCATGGGCTCCCCACCCCTGCTCGAGCACGGAGCCTCCTGGCCCAGGGCAGATCAGACTCACCTGCCTCTCCGCTCCCCTCGGAGACCCTGAGTCTGAGGGGTTCTGGGGGGCTCCCCGGGGCACTGGGACCCTGGTGGGGAGAACCTGAGAGCAGGAAGCAGCTCCAGGCCCACTCTGCTCTAGTGGACGCTTGCTCGGGGAGCCCACTCTGGGCTTGGAAGGGGAGCCCACTCTGGGCTTGGAAAGGGACCCAGGCCCTGCCCATCTCACAGAGGGGGCAGTGAGGCCCAGCATGGCGCCAGGTCCAGGCCGCAGGACAGGGGCCCCAGATGGACAGCCCCTCCTGTTTCTGTTTAAGGGACAGTTGTCCAGCCCCCTTGTTCCTGGTTGTTCTGAAAAACCCAGTGTTTATGGACGTGGGAGCCCCAACAAGAAGTGCACACGGGTGTCCCTCAGAAAATGGTGTGTTGACCAGAGTCCTGGGCGTGTCCCAAGAGACATGGACTGGCACAGCGAGAGCTTCCTGGGAGTCCACTGGCCTCTGCCTCGCAGGACCCACAAGGGCAGCCACAGTCCCAGGCCAGCTCAGCCCTTGTGCCATCCCACCTTCCACCGCAGGGGACTCTGAGACTGGAGTGTCCACAGGGGGACAGGGACCCAGGCCACATGGGACGCTAAGAGCTGGGGTGTCCACAGAGGGACGGGGCCCAGGCCACAGGGGACCCTAAGACCTGGGGTGTCCACAGAGGGACAGGGGCCCAGGCCACAGGGGACCCTAAGAGCTGGGGTGTCCACAGGGGGACAGGGACCCAGGCCACAGGGGACCCTAAGAGCTGGGGTGTCCACAGAGGGACAGGGGCCCAGGCCACAGGGGACCCTAAGAGCTGGGGTGTCCACAGGGGGACAGGGACCCAGGCCACATGGGACCCTAAGAGCTGGGGTGTCCACAGGGGGACAAGGACCCAGGCCACAGGGGACCCTGAGACCTGGGGTCCCCATGGTTGAGGGACTCAGGCCTGGGCTGGGTCAGGGACACTTTGCCGGCATGGTGCTGATCCTCATTGGTCTGTGGATGGATTGGAGGAGTGGTGTGTGAGTGTGCACGTGTGTGTATGTACCCACATGTGGTGTATGGCTGTGAGACACCCTCTCTCTTGGCGGTAAGGAAAGGGTCTGAGTGTGGAGTCCTGGGGGCGGGGGACCCTGTCAGCCACGCCCTCCCCCCCCCCCCGCAGTGTCTCCTCAGGAACGCTGGGCCTACTCCCACCCTCACTGAGCTGCAGACGTGGGAGGCAGGGGCCTGGCCATGCATTCATTCCACGGAGGGGGGTGCTGGCTGCAGGACGCAGGTGCATGGGGTGGGGGTGGGGTGCAGCGAGGCAGCCCCGCCTGGAGGAGGCAGCAGACTGCAGGGCCCCACGGCCTGCCCAGCTCTGGCCTGCGGTGTGGGGAGCCCGGCTGGCTGGCTTGGCCCCGGGCGCTGGGCGGCCAGCTGCTGACTCAGTGCCTGTTCCGGGCAGCGGGCCGTGGGGGCAGCGGCCGGGGCTGGACCAGGGCGCCGTCGGGACCCAGCCTCGCGGGGGTGCCCCCAGGTCTGCTTGCTTGGCTCCCAGCCGCTCCAACGCCCCTCCTCTGTTGGCCTGCAAACTCGCCCACGAGCCCCCAGCTCCCTGTGGGGCTGGAGGTTTGGGCACAGGAGTGGCTGTCCTCCCCCGAATGCCGCCTGCCTCCTGGGCTGGCGATGGCAGGGTCCCTCTAGTGCCTGTGATGCCAACACCGCACCCGAGCTCCAGCTGAGTCCTGGCTGCTCTGCCCCCAAGGACAGCGGGCGCGGACGCTGCAACATGCCCTCCTGGGGTGACTGCTCACACGCGGGGGGCCTGTTTGGATGAGCATGCATGTTTAACTGTGATGACGTCCAAGTTCCCATGGCCTTGTCTCTGCTGCTTTTCTGCGCCCAGGGTGGCCTGGGCGCCTCCCCCGCCTCCCCCGCCTCCCCCGCCCCTGCAGGCCCCGTGCAGCCCCCGCTCAGTCTCGCCCCACACCGTGGGTCACTGCCTCCTGCCGCGGGTGTAACCACAGCTCTCCATGGCGCGGCGCTGCTCTGGGAGGCCGTGGACTCAGGCCCCTCAGCCATTCTAGAGCGAAGTGGGGCAGTGGAGGGCACATGCGTCGCGTCCACAGCAGAAGTCCACGCCCTGGCACACACTCAGTGCGTGAGTTTCTGCGTGGTGCTCCCGCATCTACACGACCAGGAGACGTCCCTTCTGGAACGGGACGTGAATTCAATGAGATTTCTATAAAAATCATACAAGGATAATTTAGGAACTGAAATTCTTTCTCGAGCCAATCAACAAAACAAACAGGAGCGGATAGCCAGGAAAAATGTGAAGAAAATAAAAGAACAATTACTAAAATTCACTTATCCTAGGGCAGAATCAACTGGGAGTCTGTGCTAATCAAAGCCGTTCAGTGCCGGGAGAGGAGCGATGCTGCCCGGGAGGGGCGACGCTCGCCCTGCACGAGGCCCTGCTGACCAACGGGGTGTGGGAGCCACGTGCGTCCTCACATATGTGGCACACAGGGTGGTGGGAGTCACATGTTTCATCACACACATGGCACACAGGGTGGTGGGAGTCACATGTTTCATCACACACATGGCACACGGGGTGGTGGGAGTCACATGTTTCATCACACACATGGCACACGGGGTGGTGGGAGCCACATGCTTCCTCACACGCGTGGCACATGGGATGGCAGGAGTCATGTGTTCCATTACACACGTGGCATTCAGGCTCCAGAGTGGCAGCTGTCAGAGTCTGAACCCATAGCTCTCCTGCATGCCTCAGTTCCCCGGGGCCGCGGTGGCCATTGGCTGTGTCCTGCCCCTGTTCTGCCGGGTGGGCAGTGCCCAGACAAGTGTTGTGGTGGCGGGGGCCAGCGGGCTCTACGCCGAGACCAGAGCATAGGGCAGTGCCTCGGCCCCTGTCCACACCCCGTATCCACGCCAGCTGAGTGAGCTGTGACCACTCGGGACACCAGGTGTGCCCAGCTCAGCCAGAGGCAACCCCCGGCCCCGCTTGCCCATCCTAGGTCAAGGGCCTGCAGCTGAGGGCTGGGGAGGATGCACCGCCTGCCCCAGGGCCTCCGTGTCCTCACCTGGGCATGGGGGACAGAGCGGCTGAGGGCCTGGACGCCTGCGCCAGCCACCTGGGCTCCAGACCTCGGCTCCGTGTCCCCGTCTGTGAGCAGAGACCACGGTCTCCCTCCGCCTCGCGAGCTCTGTCTCGGGGTGGGCAGAGCTGCCCACGGGCCTCGGGCCCCTCGCAGAGGTCGGGAGATGACGCTGCAAACCCAGCTGGCAACAGAAGTGGCGGAAATTAAATCTTCCCTTCGATCTTGGCAGAAGACAGGTCGACCTTGGAAGGAGGCGTGGAGGATCGATTCTCTCATCTGCTCCTCGGGAGGCTTCCACGAGGCCAACCCGGCTCCTTCCACCCCCACCCCAGGGGAGGGTTCCGGGAGACTGAGGCCTGGCCCGAGGGGGCCCTGACCGAGGACAGCTGAGAAGACCCTGCAGAGGGGTACTCGCGGCTGCATAGGGGAGACCCCGGCCTTGGGAGGTGGCACCGGAAGCCATGACGGCTCCAGAAGGGGCCGGAGAGCCTAGGAGGTCCCTGCGGCGGCCGTCACCGCGCGGGCTGCACTGTCGGAGCGGAGGGGCCGGCGGCTCTGCTGTGTGGCTGTGAGGGCTGAGCTGAGCCCTGTGGGGCCTCTCCCCACGCCGCGTTCTAGAACTTTCAGGAATCCTGCTTCCCTCCTAGTCTGTGTCTCTTCCCAGGAGAGTGGTGGGGGAGGGAGCCCCGGGGCCCCCTCTCACATCCCACATGGCCGCAGGCACCCCCACAGCCCCCGGGGCCTCAGAACACCCACAGGCCGAGGGCAGCACAAGAGGGCATTCCCCAGGACCCCTGCCAGGGCCGGGCAGAGCCCAGCAGGGGCGACCAGGCAGCGAGGGGGAGAGGGACTTCCGCCGCCCCCTGTCCGCCTGTGCGGCTGCAGCAGGAGCCCGAGGCTGGGGGGTTACCAGGGACAGGGGCTGACAGGGCTCAGGCTCTAGAGAACACAGCATGGTGCCGCCATCTTGGGTGGTGGGGGGAGACTGAGCCAGGGACCAGAATGAAGCTCCCTGGAGGGGGCGTCCACCCTGGGGTCCACACACCTTCCAGAAACCTGCCGGCGGCCTTGGAGTGCCAGGCCCGTGGTGCAGGGCCCATGCACTTGCCTGACTCAGGGCTGCAGCCGCCTGTGGAGCCATCTGGTTCACAGCCGGGATGGAAAGACGGGGAGGCCCAGAACCACCCAGCCCTCCTGACACAGAAGCGGGAGATGCAGGGCCCAGCCCCTGCCTGGGCGTGGCCTGCCCACCTCGCTCTGCCATTCCGTGTGCCCCACCCGTCCCGGACGGCAGGCTGCCTGTGCAGCCTGGGGTCGGGATGAAACCCCAGGCCTCCGGAGCCAGTTTTAAATGACATTTTTCAGACAGCTGGGAAAACGTGCCCATGCAAGCCTCTTACATAAAAGTAAGGAGTTACTGGGAGGGCTTTTTTTTTTTTTTAAGAATTATTTATTGGTTTGAAAGGCAGAGCAAGGGAAGGAGGCAGAGAGACACAAGGGCCACACATCCCTCCTAGGGCGGGTTAGTGCCCGTGGCAGGGGGCGTGCAGCCTTGCTCGGGCCCAGCACTCCCCACTCTGACGCCCACAACCCCTGTGCAGCCTGCGCCCACATACCCCCAGGAGAGTCTAGGGGCGAGGCAGGTCCTCTGTCCACTGGACCCTTCTGTGCCGCCCCTCCCCCACACGCCCTGCCCGCAGTCGCCTCTGCCACCAGGAGGAGCAAGACACTGCTTTGGGGGAGGGGTGCAGTGTGCATGCTGACCACTGGATGTCGCTGTTTTCCTGGAGACCAACACGTGTCCCCTGACCTCCCCTATCCAGCCCTGGCTCCCACACAAGGGTTTTCAGCACAATGACCTCTGACCCCAGGCCCGCCTCTCTGGGACCCTGCTGAAGTGCCCATCCACTGTGTGCCCGCTGGGCAGAGCACTGTGGGTCTCCCCGGGGGCCAGGACACCCACCACCAGGTGCTGCTCGAAGCCCCGGACTCAGATCAGCACCTTCAGGAATGAAGATTCCCAGCCCCCCTGCCATACACAGCCACAAACTCTAGGGTAGGGGCCAACCATAGGCAGCTTCTCCCACCCTAACTGTCATCTGGGACCACTGCCCTCCAGGAACCAGGCCCAGGGACTCCAGGCAGCCTGGGACGGAGGCCACGCCAGTCAGGAGAGGCTGCCTGCCTGCCAGGGCACCGCTATGTCCACCTGCGAGAAAGCCCTCCCTGGGGCACGGACTCCAGGCGGCCATCACCGAGTGACGACTGTCCAGCAGGGGCAGGCCAGGACGGGAGCGAGTGACGACTGTCCAGCAGGGGCAGGCCAGGACGGGAGCTGAAGCCAGGGCGAGCCCCTGCCACAGCACACCCTTGTGCCTCCCCACAGTGGCCACCCCCAGTCACCCCCATGGTCCTGCTGGGTGGAGTGGGCCCAGGACACACACTGGACACAAGTCCCCAGACGGCAGGCTGACCACAGCTCCTGTGTGCCCAGCGTTTCCCGTGTTCGGCACATGCCAGGTGCTCTCCTGCCGTGTCTCCTGTAACCCCCCACCCTGCCCCAGGGGAGCCAGACAGCAGCGTGTTTGCAGAGTGGCAGAGTGACTTGCTCAGAAAACACGCGTGGGTGGGCCATGGGGCAGGGCACTGGGGAGGAGAGGGTGGGATTGAGGCGTTGAAACAAGGGACCCAAAGCCCAGGGGAAGCAGGAGCAGGAAACCGCCCCCCAGGAGTCACCCAGCGGCAGGGGCTGCAGCCCCTCCCCCTGACCCGCTGGGAGCATCCCAGACCTGCCCTGCCCTCGACACAGCCCTGCTGTCCTGACCACGCTCACCACGTGGCAGCCTCAGCAGTGTCCACACACAGTTCTCAGTCCTGGAGCCAGAGGACACAGGCCAAGGGGTGGGCAGCCAGCTCCTAGCCACCCCCCGTGTGTGTCCTGAGCTCCTCCCTGCCAGCCCCCCGTCCTATGGGTGAGGGTCCTCCAGCCCCCATCCTGTGGGTGAGGGTCCTCCAGGCCCCATCCTGGTGGGTGAGGGTCCTCTAGCCCCCCATCCTGGTGGGTGAGGGTCCTTCAGCCCCTGTCCTGGTAGGTGAGGGTCCTCCAGCCCCCCGTCCTGGTGGGTGAGGGTCCTCCAGCCCCCGTCCTGGTGGGTGAGGGTCCTGCAGCCCCCGTCCTGGTGGGTGAGGGTCCTCCCAGCCCCCATCGTGGTGGGTGAGGGTCCTCTAGTCCCCCGTCCTGGTGGGTGAGGGTCCTCCAGCCCCCGTCCTGGTAGGTGAGGGTCCTGCAGCCCCCATCCTGGTGAGTGAGGGTCCTCTAGCCCCCCATCCTGGTGGGTGAGGGTCCTTCAGCCCCTGTCCTGGTAGGTGAGGGTCCTCCCAGCCCCCATCCTGGTGGGTGAGGGTCCTGCAGCCCCCGTCCTGGTGGGTGAGGGTCCTCCCAGCCCCCGTCCTGTGAGTGAGGGTCCTCCCAGCCCCCGTCCTGGTGGGTGAGGGTCCTGCAGCCCCCGTCCTGGTTTGTGAGGTTCCTCCCCACTCCCAGGCTCACCAACCCCTAACTGCTTATTTAAAACGCTACCTCCAGTACAGCTGCCTTCCACGCCGGACTTCCACCCACCGGCTGAGGACATTACCTGATGCCCACCCAAGCCCCCGCTCTCCCTGCTGTGTTGCGGGTAAACCCTCTTTCCGTGCGTCTAAGGGGCTCCTGGCCCCCAGGATGAAGCCCAGAACTTCCCAAGGCCTCCAGCCCCAGCCCCACCTCTGGCCTCCTGTCACCCTGCAGCCATGGCCTTCTCTGGTCCTGACCGTGCCCAGCGCTCTCTCATCTGGGGTCTGGCTGCTTCTGGACTTCACCTTCATGCCCTTGGGAGCCCTCTCCCCTGTGGAAAACCTTCCCTGCCTCCCGCCCACCAAGTACACAGACCATGGCTGCACCCATGTGGACTACAGCAGTGTCATGGCCGTCCTGGGCCAGGGAGCTGGGGCAGTGGGGGGGGGGGACTGGGGCAGTGGGTGGTGCTGGGGCGGTGCTGGGGCAGTGGGAGAGGGGCTGGGGTAGTGGGTGGGGGGCTGGGGCAGTGGGCGGGGGGGCTGGGGCAGTGGGCGGAGGGCTGGGGCAGTGGGCGGTACTGGGGTAGTGCTGGGGCAGTGGGCGGTGCTGGGGTAGTGGGCGGTGCTGGGGCAGTTCTGGGGCAGTGGGCGGTGCTGGGGCAGTGGGCAAGGGGTTGGGGCAGTGAGCAGGGCTGGGGCATGGGGGAGGGCTGGGACAGTGGGCGGGGAGCTTCCTGGCCACATGGCTCTTGATCAGATATTCTCGCATGATTGACACAAGATGGCCTAGAAATGGTGACTAACAGCAGCAGGAAGCCAGAACGCCAGACTGCAGAACTCCCAGGAGGGGAGGGAGCAGGAGGAAGTGGCCTCAGGGAGGAAGCCAGCCGCCAGGACCTGACTGAGCACCTGCAGCGCTGGGGGACACAGGAAGCCAGGCCACCGTCGGGGCCAGAGTCGTGGTGCAGGGGGTTAAGTGGCCGCTTGTGGCACCCGCATCCCAATTCAGAGCTGGTTCGAGTCCTGGCTGCTCCACTTCTGACCCAGCTCCCTGTAAATGTGCCTGGGAAAGCAGCGGAAGATGGGGCGAGTGCTCAGGCCCCTGCCATGCACGTGGGAGACCAGGGTGGGGTTCCCAGCAGTGCCAGCATCCCATATGGGCATGGGTTCGAGTCCTGGCTGCTCCACTTCCGATCCAGCTCTCTGCTATGGCCTGAGAAAGCAGTAGAGGATGGCCCAAGCGCTTGGGCCCCTGCACCCACGTGGGAGACCTGGAAGAAGCTCCTGGCTCCTGGCTTTGGATTGGCGAAGCTCCAGCCAATGCGGCCATCTGGGGAGTGAACCAGCGGATGGAAGACCTCTCTCTCTCTCTCTCTCTCTCTCTCTCTCTCTCTCTCTCTTCTGCCTCTCCTCTCTCTCTAACCCTGATTTTCAAATAAATAAATACATCTTTAAAAATAAAGAAAGAACTGCAGGTTTGGCTCTGGGGTCCACATCCTGCTGGCGCTGCTGGGGAGCCACGCGGTCAGCAAAGGCCACCGGGGCCTCCACGGCGCTGTGCGGGTGGACGGCGTCTGCTGAGCCGCCTGGAACCTTCGAGATGTCCCGGCACCCAGGGCAAAGCGGTTCTAGGGGCAGACCCAGGCCACACAGCGCGAGAGGCGGTGGGCTCCTGCTGCCCACTCCCGGCGTCGGGGCCAAGGGCTGTGACGCCCTCGAGCTGTGAGCAGCTGTGGAAGAAACGGCCTCCAGGGCCCGGCAGGGGCTAACGAGTGCAAGAAACGGGCTCCTCAGGACCGGGCGGACCCGGCGGGGAACAGTGGGCAGAAGCTCCTGCGCAAGCGCACGGCCTGGAGGCTCCTTGGCGGCGGCCGCGTTGTCACAGTGTCCCCGGAGTCGGTCCCGGTGCAGCTTCTAGCCCAGTGCCCGCGTCCTATGTCCACGTCCGATGCCCCGTTCCCCACAGGGGTGCCCGTCGCTGGGTGTGGTGACCCCCATCCCGGCCCCACATGGATGGAAACTCCCTTGGGGCAAGGCTGGGCGCTCCCTGACTCCAGGGAGACGGGCCTGGGGCTGCGGGGCGGGCAGTGCCTCAGGGGCTCAGGCCCACCCTGGAGGAAGGATCCGGCTGCGAGACCAGAGACGGCCGCTGCGACCCTGGCCTGGGTGGGCGGCCCCTTCGGCTCCCCCTGCCCCCCGTGCTGCCCGGGACTCGGAGCAGGGCCAGGTCACAGGGCACTCGGCCAGCGAGGAGGCCCGGCTGGTCTGTCCTATCCAGCTGCTCCACCTGCTGACCCAGGAGCTCCTGTGCGGGGTACAAGGGCGCCGGGAGGGGGCCGAGGCCCCAGCCGTTTGCCGGTTCTGAGGAAGGCCCCAGAGGATGGACGCGGCCACCGCAGAGTGACCTGTGCCTCCCCCAGGACGAAGCTGCTCCGAGCAGCCGTCCAGCCTGTCTCAAGACCCAGAGGGCGCCTGTTGAGATTCGTGCACGGCCGCTGCTCGAGGCCACCGGCTCTGGGCTGGGGGATGCGAAGGCGGGCTCCTGCAGCACCAGAAGCAGTGTGCCGGGCCCAGGTGTCGGTGGAAAACACCCGAAACGTGGGACCCTGATAGCGACTGGGGCCTCTCCTGGGTCCATCCAGCCAAGCCGGTACACGCTGCCACGGGCCCGGGGTTCCGCCCGGCCACAGAGCCCTGACCGCTCGACAGGCACTGTGCGGGGACCAGTGCACACCTAGCGCCTACCGCCCAGGGGCCTCACATGGGGACAGAGCAGAGTCCCTCAGCAGGGGTGGCCGTGGCTGACATGTGCTGCTGTGGTCAGTGAGCCATCCCTGTGCCCAGCCTCACCCGGGGAAGGGTGGGCTCGCCACTCACTGCCCCCTGCACGGGCCGGCTCACAGGCTGGGGAGCGGTGGCCGCCACTGCCTCTCCCCGCCATGGTCAGTGCTGCGCTGTGAGGAGCGTGTGGGCCGGTGTCCCGCTGGCCCTGACAGAACTTTGCTGCTCCTCCCTGGCGGGTGGCCCGGGCACTGTCCTGCCTTGGCCCGGCCTGGCTCCTGGCCTTAAGCTGCTGGACTTTGTGCGTACAGGTGTATCAAACACTCAGGACCTTGTGTCCTGGGCACTGAGAGGAGGGCGTGTCCAGCTCAGCAGGGGAGGGGCACCGGCCACGCTGTGTCCCCTGGACTGCTCTGTGGGACGGGCTCCCCACAGCCTCCCTGGTAGAGGTCCAGTCCTGCCACAGCACCCCCCAGCAGAGCTGCCCGGGGGCTCCCGCCCAGCGCCGGGGGCTGTGGGCTTTAGGCCCGAGGGCTTTGCCGGGAGGCCGTGTCCTGGTGGGCAGTGCCCCAGCTGATTCCAAACGGCCTCCGGGGGCTGCCCACAGGAGCAGCAAGGAGACGGCACCCCTGACCGCAGGCCAGACCAGCAGTCGCCACAGCCCTACAGCAGGTGCGAGAGACAGCGCCGGACAGAGGGGCCCGGTGCTGGCAGGGCAGGTGCCCCAGCTGTGCAGGGGCTGGGGGATTAGTGATCTGGCCCTCGCACCCCCACCCGACCCCACAGCTGCTGGCCCAGGGCCCCGGGTTCCATGAGCTGCCCGTGGCCTTGGCTTGGAGGTCCGGACTGCCCAGCCCACCTGACCAGGTAGCTGTCTCTCCGGTCAAACCACATCGTCACTGCCCTGCTGTTTGCTTCCGTCAGCAGCCAGAGAGCTCCCAATCAGCTGTCGGCCTGAGGAGACGCCCCCCGCAGTGCGAGCCCAGGAGCCAGCTCACCTTTCCGCTGTGGGACAGAGCACACGCCTGTCCCCGCCCCAACCCCGCGAGGGGGCCCAGGCTCTGTGCCTCCCATGTGACTGAATGCGGGACACAGAGCCACGTATAGGGGGTCCTGCCTGGGGAGGGGCGGGCAGCACACACAGTGTGACGTGTGCCTGTGGCCTGTGTGACACATGTGTATGGCCCGTGTGGTATGTGTGTGGCCCAGGTGACACTGTGTGTGGCCTTTGTGACACATGTGTATGGCCCGTGTGGCATGTGTGTGGCCCAGGTGACGTGTGTATGGCCCGTGGGACACATGTGCATGTGGTCCGTGTGAAATGCGTGTGGCCCAGGTGACACGTGTGCACGTGGCCCGGGGAAGTGCCCTGGCTGCAGGAAGGGGGTCCGAAGCCTGGGCTCCTGGAGTGAGGGAGCAGGAGCGGCGTGTGTAATGGCCCTGGAGTGCTGGGGGCTGCGCCTGGGAGGGTGTGCACAGACCCACCGGTCCAGGGAAGCCCTGGGATTCAGGCCTGAAGGCAGGGCAGGACTGGGCCCCAGGGGTGAGCACTGGAGTCTACAGGAGGAGGTGCTGGGGCTGTGAGCCACAGGCAGGGAGCCAGGCCATGTGTTCTGGGGGGGGGACTGCCATCCGGCCTGACAGCGGCTCAGGCGGGGGAGGGGCTCACTTGCAGGCCACAGCAGTCAGTACTGGCTTGGGCCAGGTGAGCTATCACTGACCCCAAAGACCCATGGGGCTGCCCAGATACCACCCGAGCTGAGACCCCAGGCCCCACAACAGAGCAGGACCCAAGACCACCAGCTCTGTCCTGAACATGGACCTCGTGGCTGCAAACCTCCAGCCTTGGAACCTGGGGTCCTTAGCCGCCCCCACCGCTGCAGACCCCAGTTCCCCGGGAGTCTCAGCCCTGCCCCCCGCAGATTCTAGTTCCCAGGAGCCTCAGCCCTGCCCCCCGCAGACCCCTGTTCCGCGGGAGCCTCAGCCCTGCCACCCCCCGCAGACCCCAGTTCCCAGGAGCCCCCGCAGGTTCCCTCCGCTTCCCCTCCTCTCTGCGGGCTCCACTCACGACCCCAGGGCGGCCTCGCCAAGTGCCTGTGTCCTGCAGGTGCCGCCCTAGGGACAGTGGCACACAGTCCAGGCCCAGAGTGCTGGGCAAGGAGTAGGGGAGGGGAGGGCAGCAGAAGGAGGACAGAGAGGAACCGGTGCCGCCGCCGCCGGGGCCGCTCCTGTGCTGCCGGACCACAGCTTGTCCACCTTTCCTGGGCCCGACCAGTGACAGAAAGCTCTGGGCACCCAGGGGAAGGGCAACTTTGGGTGGGAGGTGGTGAGGCACAGGCCTGGCTGCCTTTGCCCATCTCATCGTCTGCAGCCCAGGGACCCACACACCCCTAGGAAGGTCAAGGGTGCCAGCCCCAGCCATGCAAGTCCCAGGGGAAAGCTGGGTGCCTCCCTGGGGGCAGTGGCTCTGGGTCAGAGCACACAGTGCTGCGTGACAGCACATGCCTGTCCCCACCCCACCCCCACCCCCGGCTCTGTGCCTGCCGTGTGACCATGAATGCGGGCACAGAGCCACACCCGGGGGTCCTGCCCAGGAAAGGACATCTGCTGTGTCCCTCTCTGCCTCCCCTTCAAGGGGGAGATCTGCCACCAGGGGACAGGGCACCAGGCGCAGCAGCATCGCCGCGTCCCTCACTGAGCACCTGGGCTCCAGTCCCAGCTCCCGCTGAGGCACACCTGGGAGGCGGCAGCGATGGCCCAAGGGCGTGGGCCCTGCACCCACGAGAGAGAACGCGAAGGCTCCCGGCTCCTGGCTGCAGCCTGGCCCAGCCCTGGCCATTATGGCCATTGGAGGAGTGGACCAGTGGACGGAGGCGCGCTCTCTCTCTCTCTCGCTCGCTCTCACTCTCTCGCTCTCTCTCTCTCGCTCGCTCTCTCACTCTCTTGCTCTCTCGCTCTCTCGCTCTCTCTGCCTTTCAATAAGTAAAACAAGTCCTTTTGTAAAAAATAGAGAGATCTTTGCTCTGAGCATGTGCGAGGTTCTGAGGTGACAGGGGTTTGCAGGGCTGGGAGCAGACAGCTCTGTGGGCCTGGAATGGAGGGCGGGGCTCGGCTGGTCTGGCTCCTCCTCCTCCAGGGAGGCTTGGGGTGCATCCCCCAGCCTGCAGGGGGGCGCTTCAGCGGCCACATGAGCCCCATCCTCACCCAGCCCCCGCGCGGAGTACACAGGAAACACCTGTTCACAAGGTCAGGGAGCAGGTCCCGGGCGAGTGGATGTCGGCACGCGTGTGTGTGGGTATGTGTGAGCACACTCCATTGTGTGTGTGAGAGTGAGTGTGGGTGTGTGAGTGAGCACTGGGTGTGTGAGAGTGTATGAGTGTGTGAGTGGTGGAGGGTGAGCACTGAGTGTGTGTGTGAGTGGTGTGTGAGTGAGCACCGAGTGTGTGACTGAGTGTGAGCACTGAGCATATGAGATAGTGTGTGAGTGTGTACCTGTGAGTGTGTGAGGTGTGTGAGTAGTACATGAGTAAGCACTGAGTGTGTGACTGTGAGCTCGGAGTGCAAGTGTGCATGTGTTGAGTTGGCAGGGGTGAGTGTGTATGAGCACTGTGAGTGTGTAACAGTGTGAGTGAGTGTATGAGATAGTGTGTGAGTGTGTAACAGTGTGAGTGAGTGTGTGAGATAGTGTGTGAGTGTGTAACAGTATGAGTGTGTGAGATAGTGTGTGAGTGTGTAACAGTGTGAGTGAGTGTGTATGAGCACTGTGAGTGTGTGACAGTGTGAGTGAGTGAGTGTGTGAGATAGTGTGTGAGTGTGTAACAGTGTGAGTGAGTGTGTGAGATAGTGTGTGAGTGTGTAACAGTGTGAGTGAGTGTGTGAGATAGTGTGTGAGTGTGTAACGGTGTGAGTGAGTGTGTGAGATAGTGTGTGAGTGTGTAACGGTGTGAGTGAGTGTGTGAGATAGTGTGTGAGTGTGTAACGGTGTGAGTGAGTGTGTATGAGCACTGTGAGTGTGTAACAGTGTGAGTGAGTGTGTGAGATAGTGTGTGAGTGTGTAGCAGTATGAATGTGTGAGATAGTGTGTGAGTGAGCACCGAGTGTGTGACTGTGAGTGTGAGTGTATGAGAGTGTGAGTGAGTGGCTGTCTCCCCCACACCATGCACCTGTGTCTGCTAAATCAAACTTTGCCATCAGCTAAGCCAGCGCCAGCAAATCTGGTGTCCTGTGTGCAAATAAAGTTTTATTGGAACAGAGCCAAGCCCGAAACATTTGCTCTGTGACCCTCTGAGGGAAACGTCAGACCCCAGAGCTAAGCAGCAGGGGGGGAGCTCAGCCTCCCCCCTCCATGGACACCCCCGCCCCCGCCCCCTCTGATGTTGGCCCTGATAGGAAGGAAACAAAGGCGTGGGTGGCCAGGAGTCCATCGGCCAGGCCCCGCCTCCAGGTCGCCACCGGGCTGGCTAGGAGACACCCCAGTCACCGGCCAAGGCCAGTGTGGCCCTGGGGCCCCAAGTGGCAGGTCGGGTGCAGACCATGGCCTCCCGCCAGCTGCTGGTGGCGCCCCCGCAGGCACTGCGCGAGCCCCTCTGCACCCCCCACCGGCTGCTGCTGGGGCCGGGCCCCTCGAACCTGCCGCCCCGTGTGCTGGCGGCCGGCGGGCTGCAGATGATCGGTCACATGCACGAGGAGATGTACCAGGTGGGCTTCGACGCCGCACCCGTGGGGGGCCGCCTGGCCCCTGGGGGCCACGTTTGACCTGTGCACCCCCTGCCCCAGGTCATGGACGAGATCAAGCAAGGCATCCAATATGCCTTCCAGACCCGGAACGCCCTCACGCTGGCAGTCAGCGGCTCGGGACACTGCGCCCTGGAGACCGCCCTGTTCAACCTGCTGGAGCCGGGGGATGCCTTCCTGGTGGGAGCCAACGGCATCTGGGGGCAGCGGGCTGCCGAGGTCGGCGAGCGCATCGGTAAGGGAAGGCTGCCCCCCCCCCCCCCCAGCCTGCTGCCTCCTCCAGGCAGGCGTTAGGGTACTCCTGGGGCCTGGACCCTAGGGCTCAGTGTGCAGGGGACCCCCGATCCGGAGCCCTGGGGGGCAGCTCTGAGGGAAGCCCCCACACCCCTGAGTCCTGCAGCCCTGTGGGGCCCCAGGCCCAGCTCTGCCCTGTGACAGGATGGGGCTCCCCTCACTTCCGGGAAACAGCTCCTGGGGGCGTCTGGGTGGGAGTCCCAGGGCAAGGGGCACGGGCAGCCTTCCACCCAGCACAGCACCGGCCCCACAGGGCCAGGCTGGTTAATGGACAACCCGAGGCCCTTCGTGGACCCCTCAGTCAGAAGGGACAGGCGGCCCCTAGCACCCAGGCTCGGGCTCCTGTCACTCACTCCTCACACCGTGGGGGCGTCCTGAGGGACCCCCTTCTGGGTGCACAGGAGGCTCTGTCAGCTGTGGAGGAGCGAGGCAGGGGCGCCTGCAGCCCTGGCCCAGGAGAGCCCACCCCCACTCCCCTCCTGTCAGCCGCCAGGCTGCGGGGCGGGCAGAGTCCTGGCTCTGCATGGCTGCCAGGGCCCTGGATCTGACCCCCTCTCTGCCTCTGTGCCCAGGGGCTCGAGTGCACCCCATGATCAAGGATCCTGGAAGCCACTACACCCTGCAGGAGGTGGAGGAGGTAGGGTACCAGGAGGGGCCTCAGGGGTCAGCCCTGCAGGCTGGGCAGGGGGCTGGGCCCCCTGACCCCCAGCCCTTCCTAGCGTCTGTGAGTGGCCACAGGAAGAGCAGTCTAGGGCTGGGAGCAAGTGGGAAGATGGGAGGGGGGTCTGGCAGAGAAACCGAGTCAGCCCTGGGGGCGGGAGGCAGGGTGACGGGTCCCTGACACTCGGGGTGCCACAGCTTCCTGCCCAGACCACGGGGACTCCGCCTGGCGGGGCTGGGAGGCTGGGGCCACGCCTCCTCCACCAGATGTCCCTCCTGGAAAGGCCTCCTGCCAGGGCCCCCACTCACCCCTTCTCCCAGGGCCCCCGCCCCCACTCACCCTTCCTCCCAGGGCCCCCAGACCCCACTCACCCCTCCTCCCAGGGCCCCCAGTCCCCACCCACCCTCTCCTCCCAGGGCCCCCAGACCCCACTCACCCCCTCCTCCCAGGGCCCCCGACCCCACTCACCCCCTCCTCCAGGGCCCCCAGACCCCACTCACCCCTCCTCCCAGGGCCCCCAGACCCCACTCACCCTCTCCTCCCAGGGCCCTCAGACCCCACGCACTCCCTCCTCCAGGGTCCCCCAGACCCCTCCTACCCCCTCCTCCCAAGGCCCCCAGACCCCACCCACCCCCTCCTCCAGGGTCCCCCAGGCCCCACCCACCCCCTCTTCCAGGGCCCCCAGACCCCACTCACCCCCTCATCCCAGAGCGCGGTGCCCCCAGCTGTCCCCCACCTGACAGCACCCACCAGGAGGGGCTGAGGTCACCAGGCTCCCGCTGGACCTTGTTCACATGCATTTTGGGGGCTGCTGGGGGACCCCACCCTATCCTCACCTGCAAGAGTCCCTCCTGCAGGGTGTCGGGGAACCCCTCTCAGCTGTGCCCCTAGCTGTCACTCTGCCCTCAGTGCCTGGCCCAGCACAAGCCCGTGCTGCTGTTCCTGACCCACGGGGAGTCATCCACGGGCGTGCTGCAGCCCCTCGATGGCTTTGGGGAGCTCTGCCACAGGTGAGCCTGTCCCACAGGGGAGCACATCCCACAGGTGACCCACCCCACAGGTGAGCCTGTCCCACAGGTGAGAACATCCCACAGGTAAGCCTGTCCCACAAGTGAGAACACCCCACAGTTGACTCCACCCCTACAGGTGAGCCTGTCCCACAGGTGAGCCTGCCCCACAGGTGAGCACATCCCACAGGTGAGCCTGCCCCACAGGTGACTCCGCCCCCACAGGTGAGACCACCCCACAGGTGAGACCACCCCACAGGTGAGCCTGTCTCACAGGTGAGCCTGTCCCACAGGTGAGCACATCCCACAGGTGAGTCTGTCTCACAGGTGACTCCGCCCCCACAGGTGATCACATCCCCAGGTAGAACACAGCCTAGAGCCAGCAGGGGTGAGTGCTGGCGTGGAGGGTAGCAGAATGACCAGACTGCACGAGCCCCCATCCCTGGGCCTGGCCACACAGCATGGGGCATAGGCCTCTCTGGGGGCCCCACCCTGAGGATGGGTCAGGGGCTGGGGAGTGGGCACTGCCCCCCCGGTCTGCATCCCACAGGACGGGGCCTTGAGTGGAGCTGGGAGGGGTCCCAGAGCAGTCAGCGATGGGACCCCCATGGCCTGCAAGTCTGCATGTAGAGGTGACTACAGGACAGAAGGTGAAACCCTGCCTCGCCCGTGGACAAGGCTCCCCAGCTGGCCAGGGCTGGCTGGGGTGGAGTCTGGGGGCGGGGCTTCACGGCCCTCCTGAAGGTCCCCCTCCGGCCCCTCTGCCAGGTACAAGTGCCTGCTCCTGGTGGACTCTGTGGCATCCCTGGGCGGGGCCCCCATCTACATGGACCAGCAAGGTAAGAGCAGTCCCTCCCCCGCTGGGGGGGCAGAGGAGGGTCCTGGCTCCGCCCACACTGGGGTGCAGGGGACAGCACAGCTCCTCAGGGGCAGGTCAGGCTCCAGGGGAAGTGACCCCCACGTTTGCTGGGCTGCCAGAGCCAGGCGGAGCCTGGTGTGGGAGCAGCATCTGGGGGTGGCGCTGGGAGGCCCTGAGGCTGCACCCATGGGTGCAGTCAGGTGCAGAGAGGGGGCGGCCTCTGGTCTGTGTGGGACCCTGCATCCGGCAGGTGTGTGTTCAGCAGGGAGCTCACAGCCGGGGTCCCCTCGCTCCGAAAGAGAAGACCGAGGAGGGAGTCCCCAGTGCTCCTGGGCTGGCCTAAGCCCGGGCCTGAGAGGCCAGCCTAGGACCCCTCCCCACTTGCCTGCCCAATCTGGAAGCTTGACGCGGGGCCTGGGCGGCTGGGTGACCCTGCCTGCCGCCCCCAGGCATTGACGTCCTGTACTCCGGCTCCCAGAAGGCTCTGAACGCCCCTCCCGGGACGTCCCTCATCTCCTTCAGTGACAAGGCCAAGTGAGTGAGCTGAGGCCGGGCCCGAGGCAGGCTGGCCCCGGGGAGGGAGGGCCAGCTGGAGCTCTCGCCACCTGCCCTGCACGCCAGGGACAGGGCCTTCCCGGGGGTCCCCCGCTTCACAGGGGGGTGCAGCCCGGTGCGGGCACCAGTGGCCAGCGTTGGGGCTGGGCTCCTGGACACGGCCATTTGGAGTCAGTGGAAAACAGAAAGTTGGAGGCCCGCTGGTGTGCCCTGGGGCCTGAGGGCAGAGAGGAGAGGGCCCCGGCAGAGTGCCCCCCTCAGGTGTGTGGGCGGGGCCTTGGAGGAGGGGCCCTGACCCCCTCCCAGCTTTGCAGCTCATACCCGGGTCAGTGGCAGCGTCCAGGAGAGCGGGGGGCCCGACCCCAGGCCCCAGCCTCGGCTTCCCGGTGTCATAGGCTGGGTTGGGTTTGCCAGCATTGTGGGGCGTCCTGTGTGTGAGTGAGTGGCCACCTCCCGTGAGCCGAGGATAAAGGCAGGGTGACCCTGGGATGAGGGCAGGCAGTCGCAGGCCAGGCCACGCCGAGGTGGCCGCTGGGACAGCTGCTCACGCCAGTCCTTCCTCCCCAGGAGCAAGATCTACGCCCGGAAGACAAAGCCCTTCTCCTTCTACATGGACGTCCAGCTGCTGGCCAACATCTGGGGCTGTGACGGCAAACCCAGGATGTGAGGCCACAGGGGCGGGGTGGGGCGGGGCGGGGTGCTCAGAGTGCGCTGCCCCCAGGACTCACCCCTCTTATGCAGTGGGCTCAAACCCCAACCAGTTCCCAGAGTGCATGTGAGCTCGCCCTGCCAGGCCGTCCAGGGTCCTGCCCTGGCCTTCTGACCTGGAGGTCCTGTCCACCAATGCTGTCCCCTAGAAGTCCCCAGGCATCCTCAGTGGGGCTGGACCTGGCCCCAAAGGAGCAAGGGAACCAGGGCGCTGCAGGCGGCCTTGGCCACGTCCTACAGCAGGACCAGGCGCCAGACACCGTGCCCTGCCCCAGTGGGTGCCAAGAGGCCAGCGCCAGCTTCCTGGGAACACTGGGGCCCTCGGAGAGGGGTCTCGGTGGGGAGGGGGCGCCCAGCTCTGCGCCTCAGCCTCCCCTGCAGGGCGGCCAGGGCCCACGCTCAGTCTCGCTCTCCCCAGCACTCCAGCTGCCCTTCCGACTGCAAGTCCACGATTCTGAAACCAGACCCCGCTGCCCGGAGGCCTCGCTCGGGTCGGACACACCCACCACTGTCCCCCTGCGGCTGACGTGGGCCCTCTTGTCCCCCAGGTACCATCACACCACACCTGTCATCGGCATTTTCGCCCTCAGAGAGAGCTTGGCCCTCCTGGCGGAGCAGGTGAGAGGGGCGGGGGCATGGCCCCGGTGCGGGGCAGCTGGCCGCTGGGGGTGCCCGGGCCGAGGCCTCGCCTCCAGGAGGCTGCCTGCCTGCCACTGCCTCTGGCGACTCTGGACAGATGGCAGGACAAGGACAGCAGGGTCCTGGCTGAGACTGCTGTGACCACCGAGCCGCTGCTCGGAGCTGGGTTAGAGCCCTGGTGTCCTGTGTGCCGGACACCACCTGGCCTGGGTGGAGGTGTCCTCCTGCCCCCAGCTGCCCCCAGCAGTGGCCTGGGACCCTCTCCCCGCAGGGCCTGGAGAAGAGCTGGCAGCGACATCGCGAGGTCACCCAGCACCTGTACCGCCGCCTGCAGGAGCTGGGCCTGCAGCTCTTTGTCAAGGACCCGGTGAGCAGGGCCGCATCCAGGGGGTCCTCAGAAGGGAGGGGCCCCAGGGGTTCAGCCTGCAGTCCCCAGGGCAGTGAGGGCCGCTCTGCTGGGTCTCGGGACAGCCTCCCCCAAGGCTGCCTGCCTACGAGTACCTGGGGACGCCAGGGATGTCCCAGCTGGAAGACCTGGACCCCGCTGGGCTCCAGCTCCAGGGTGGGGGCAGGTTCAGCTGAATTAGCCACACCCCCAGAGACCAAGCCCCAGGTGAGAAATGAAGCCCCTCGCCCCCCAAGGTGGGTGTGACCTGCACGGGGAAGGACCTGGACAGGTGTCCCGAGGGCTGCAGACGGCCCTGACGCCAGGCCACTGTCCAGGCGGGGGCCCCGCCCTCCTCCTGGCCCTGTCGAGGGCCCACGAGGCTGAGCCAGGTCCCCTGCAGGCCCTGCGGCTGCCCACGGTTACCACGGTGCACGTGCCGGCCGGCTACCACTGGAGGGACATTGTCAGCTACGTCATGGACCATTTCAGCATCGAGATCACGGGCGGCCTGGGGCCCTCCGCGGGCAAGGTGAGAGGCTCTCGCAGGCCAGGCTGGCCGGGTGCTCACAGGGCCTGGACAGCAGGGGAGTCTAGCCAGGACGTGTCCTCCGGCCCCTCCCACCTGGCTTGGTGGGTCACTGGACGCCGCCTGTCCGATTCCACCCAGAACACCCTTCCTTTCCACCCAATGGACTCTGAAAACCCAGCTGGGAACCCCACATCAGGTCCCGCTGTGTCTACTGGAGGGCGACCTGAGTGGCCACCTGACCCTCACCCCAACCCCGTCGCCACCTGGCCTTGCAGTGGACGTCCGCGGGGACAGGGGCTGCCCTGGCCTATTTCTTCAGGGGCCTCCCTGGGGGGGCCCGCACTGGTGCGCCCTGGTGTGCCCGGGGGCTGAGCTCGGCCCTGTGCCCCCAGGTGCTGCGGATCGGCCTGCTGGGCTGCAACGCCACCCGGGAGAACGTGGACCGCCTGGCGGCCGCCCTGAAAGAAGCCCTGCAGCACTGTGCCCGGAGCCAGCTGTGAGCGCCCCCTGCTGCCCAGGGCACAGCCTGTGAGGTCCCCACGCCTGCGCACAGGGGCCCCAGAGCACACGGCCCTGTGGGCTCTCCTGGCCCGGCCCTGGCTGTCACAGGCGTTTGGGGTCTGAGCCAGTGGATGGAAACTCTCCGTCCGTCTGTCATTCTGCATTTCAAATGAAAGAAAGCTGAAGGAACAGTTGCGTGGGGCCTCTGTGCTCGCCGTGGGGCCTCAGTCCTCGCCGTGTGGCCTCTGTCCTCGCCCTGGGGCCTCTGTCCTCGCCCTGGGGCCTCTGTCCTCGCCGTGTGGCCTCTGTCCTCACCGTGGGGCCTCTGTCCTCACCCTGGGGCCTCTGTCCTCACTGTGGGGCCTCTGTCCTCGCCGTGGGGCCTCTGTCCTCACCCTGGGGCCTCTGTCCTCGCCGTGTGGCCTCTGTCCTGGCCGTGTGGCCTCTGTCCTCGCCGTGTGGCCTCTGTCCTCGCCCTGGGGCCTCTGTCCTCGCTGTGGCTGGGCTGTGGGAGCGGCAGGAGGCCCCAGTGTGACTCCAGCCCCAGGGTCTCACCCCCGACACTGCCTTCAGGAGCACACCCCCCAGGGCTGGCCGAGACCCCACTTCAGACAGGGGCACGGCCTGCCCACGAGTGCCAGCACCAGGTGGTTCCAGGCCCACTGTGTGCGGAGGGGGCCCAGCCCCTGCCCCCTCCTTTGCCTGGCTCCCACTGGCCCTCGGCCCACCTTTCCCTTCTAGAAGTCTCTGATGCACCAGCCATCCAGTCCATTCAGGACCAGGAATGGGCCAGCAGCCCGGCCCCACCGTCAGGGTCCTCCCTGGTCCCAGGAGCCCCAGAGGATGGCTGGGCAGCACCTGCGTCCCCTTGTGTGGCCACTCCATCGCTCTGGCCACAGGGCAGAGTCATGTACCCTGGGAGGGCCCTGAGCAGGGGCCGGCTGTCAGCACGGACATCCGACCCCGGCCAGCACAGGATGGGGATCCCAGACGGCTCAAGGGGAGGGGCTGTCGGCAGGAGGCTGCAGCAACGTTGGGCGGGCAGGGCCGTGTGGCACTGGCCAGGCGTCTGTCCAGAGAGCAGCCCTGACTCAGCCTGGACTCCCCAGTAGCACACGCCGAGGCTGGGCGTGGGGGGCAGTGGTCTGCATGGGAAGACCCCGCCTGCGAGGCCCCGCGCCCGAGCCCCAGCCCCTCCTTGCGCTGTCTGGGCGGCCTCGCGGGGTCCCTCCACGCCGATGGCATGCTCTCCCACGCCCGGCTTCCTCCGCCTCACCTGGACGCTTGCAAGGCGCTTTCCCACCAGCTGCAACCTGCCCGGCTGTGGGTGTTTGCGGCCGAGGCTCTGGGGGCCGGCGCCCTGGTTCTGCTTTGGAAGGGGGGGGGATCGCGGCCTGGGGCGTGACGCGGGCGTCCACCCTGGCGCAGCGCTGCCTCTGTCTTCAGTGGCGCCCTGCCTGGCGAGCAGCTGCGTGAGTGATGCCCAGTGCGCATCTCTGGGCAGCGCCAGTTATCGTCTGAGCTTCATCGTCTTTCACGGTGGACAGGAGAGACGTCTCCGTACCCCAGGCACCCCACACTTTGTCCCAGCATCCTCCACCCGGTGGTGGCTCCCCCTGCCGGCAGAGAGCATGTGTGCAGGGGCCCAAGCACTTGGCCCATCTTCCACTGTTTTCCCAGGCCATTTGCAGGGAGCTGGATCAGAGGTGGAGCAGCTGGGACTCGAATCAGCACCTATATGAGATGCTGGCACTGCAGAGGGTGGGTCAACCCACTAAGCCACGGTGCCGGCCCAGGGGGTTTTTCTTAGTGTATGTTTTCATCTACTTGAGGGCAGAGCCAACAGAGAGAGAAAGGGGGAGGGAGAGAGAGAGAGAGAGAGCATCCATCTGTTAGTTCACTCCCTGAATGCCAGCAACAGCCGGGGCTGAGCCAGACCAAAGCCAGGAGCTGGGAGCTCCACGCTGGTCTCCATGTGGGTGGCAGAGACCTGAGCACCTGAGCTATCACCTGCTGCCTCCCAGGGTGCAGGAGCAGGAGGCTGGATCCGAGGGAAGGGGCCGGCTGGGGTGTGGGCACTCCACATGGTGGCTTCACCCACTGCAGGGCGTTGCCCATCCCTGGGCGGTGTAGCAGGTGTGCACTCGGCTCGCTGTCCCCTGCATCTCAGCTCACTGTCCCCTGTGTCTCACCTGGGTGGTATAGCTGATGCGTCTCACCTGGGCGGTGTAGCAGGTGTCTGCTCAGCTCACTGTCCCCTGTGACTCACCTGGGCGGTGTAGCAGGTGCGCGCCCGGCTCGCTGTCCCCTGCATCTCGGCTCGCTGTCCCCTGCTGGCTTCCACCCCCATGCGCATCCCCTGCTTCACTTCCACAGGCGTCCCTGCTGTTTTTCTGGCTCAGTAGTGCGCTCGGCTCACTGAGCCACACACATCTCTGGTTCCTAGCGAACTCCCCTGAGTGCTCTCTCTGCACACTGAGGTGAGTTCTCGCTGAGCAGCGGCCACAGTTTCCCAGGAGCCTTCTGCCGGCTCCCCGCCGAGGGCCCTGGGTGGGCACGTGAGACCCGCGTGTCCCGTGAGCTGCCCCATGGGGTCCTTCGGGTCCCCGCACCCTGACTGTTGTCTGCAGCTATAGCGCAAGGCCCAGTGTGGCTGCTGCTTTGTCCGTTTCTTGAAACTTCCCCGTTTGCAAAGCCCGGGCAGCACCCCTGCCCACCCGTGCACCTCCTGTCCCCCGCTTCATGGCTCCAAGGACGCCCGCACCCCTGAGCTTGCAGAGCTCGGCTCAGACACATCCATCAGGGGCCCGCACGGCATCCGGCGCCCACGCCCACGGCCCAGCCTCATGGCCCTGCCCCACGGCCCAGCCCACACCAAGGTCACACACGTGAGGGTGGAGAGAGGCTGGGGTCACCCTTCGGGACTTGACGTCCAGGCTGCTGCCCCCTGAATGGACCTGTCCCCACGTTCCCTCTTGGCCTGACCGTCCATGTCCACTGTATCACGTGGCCTTCCCTGCCACCCAAAACACGTGAGCCTGTGACAGGCAGCTCAGGTCACGGGGGCCCCGGGTGTGCCCAGGCCAGGGGCAGCTGCTCTTCAAAGAGCAGAGTGGCACCGACACCGCTCCTGGCTGCAGACCAACCCCGGAGCCCCACCCACTTGGGAGCCACGCCCTTCCCACAGCAGCCGGGGGCATCCCCAGCCCGTGAGTCTCCAGAACCAGCAGGCCCAGCCGCGTCCTGTCTCCTCAAGCCAGAGACAGGGTGTCAGCCGAAGGCCCCGGAGACGCCAAGGGTCAGGGACCAAATGCATGGGGCAAAGCTACCCGGTGAGCGCCATGTCCTGGTCAGAACCAGGCCCGCACCCCCAGCACCCCAGGCGGCAGAGCGCGAGCGGACCCTGCAGCTCATGCAAGGGTGAGTGGGCGGGGGAACCGAGCCGTGTCCCCCTCAGGGCCAGGCCTCGCATGGCAGCCACGCCTGCTTCCCTCTGTGGGACCCTTGGTCATTCGTTGTCCTGGGTGCTCACTGGAGCTGCGCCTGTGAGCCCCAGCCTGCATGGTGGCACCAGCTTCCGACGTCACCCCCAGGACGTGGGCTGTCCCTGGAATGGATGTGGGGGAGGCCTTTTCTTCTTCCGCACACTCACCCCTGACCCGGACTCCACCCCCGAAAATGACACAGGGCCCCCTGGATCCCCATGAATCAGAGGGGGACCAAGAGGTGGTCGGGGGCAGGCACGAGGCCCTGGTGTCGCTCAGATGCAGTCCCTCGGCCCTCACGGGACAGGCTGGGGCTCCTCAGCCCAGGATCGGGCCCTCCCCAGGAGGCTCAGGGCGGACGCAGTGGGCACCTGCACAGGGACGGGGCGGGGCTCCTGCAGGGCCCCCTCTGCCCGTCTTGTGGGTAGGGAGGTTCCGTGCCATCGGCGCGAGACAAGGGGAAGCAAGGCCCACACACACCGGGTGCAGGCACGGCCTCTGCTTTACTCAGGACCGAATGCGCCACGAGCCACCACCACCACCACCTGCCACGGGGCCACAGCCAGCGCTCGGCCTTTCCCGGTGTTCACAGGCCGGGCCGCGGTGGTCCCAGGGGGCGCCTCGCCCTGCTCAGGTCTCCCCAGAGCCCAGCTTCTTGGTCTTCTGGAAGACGCTGTGCATGGCAGAGACTCGGTCCTGGTCCTGGATGTTGAAGACCTGGAACTGAGGCCGGGCAGGGAGACAGGGTCAGGGATGTCTGGGGCCATCCCAGGGTCCCGGCGCCCGGAACTCAGAATCAACAGCTTGGCCTCCTGCGTCCAGTCCTCCTGCCCCCGGCCCTCCCGCCTCCCGCCCCCGGCCCTCCCGCCCAGGCTCTGCCAGTCCTCCCGCAGGTGCACTGCGCCGGCTGCCTTCCTCACACACGGCTGCCCTACCCTAGCTGAAGCTGACTGTCAGGCTCTGCCCACACAGGCCTGCTGAGAGCCTGGGAGTGGGGACATGGGGGTAGCAGTGAAACCGTGGGGGAAGAGACCCGGGAGGAGACCCCCAGGAGGCGATCAGCTCCCAGCAGGTGGCGTTGGCTAAAACAGAGAAGCCTAGATCATGGTGGTCATGGGGCCTCAAGGTCGCTGCATGGAGGGGACCAGAGATGGGGGAGGGGAGCAGGGTGGGGGAGGCTCTCGGAGCACCGCCCCAGAGGTGTGGCTGTGGATACCCACAGGGAAAGTGTGGCTCTGAGCATGATACTGGGGCCTCAGACGCCTGCCCCGGCGTCCAGAGAGCAGCCCTGAGCCCACAGCCCCTCCCATGGAGCCTGACTCCCTCCCCGGCATCCGCCCAGCAGCCAGACCTCACCTCCGGAGGCCGTGGCCAGGTGCCGGAGCGGCTGCAGCCCCACCCCTGTGCACCTTGTCCAGCAGGACGTCGAAGTAGGCGGTGGCCCAGTAGGCGGGGTCGCTGGCCGGCAGCTGCAGCAGCGCCTTGATGCCATGGCCGATGCGAGGGGGCGGGCAGCGGCCCAGGTGGGTGGCGTGGATGCGCAGGGACGCCTCGGGCTGGCTGGCGAAGTGCTCCACGCGCGGGTACACGGCATGCAGGTCTGGGCCCAGGGCCCCCAGCAGGTTGTGGGTGGGGCACAGCGGGTGGGGCAGGTGCTGGGTGGCCAGGCAGCTCAGCAGCACCACCAGCAGGCGGTAGACAGCACCCTGCAGCTCCGCCCAGTCCTCCGGGGACGGGAACAGCGCCGAGGCCCACAGCAGCACCGCCTGCGGGGCGGCCGGTGAGCCCCTGGTCCATACCCTCCCCCAGGCCTGGCTCTGCTCCTGTCATGAACCCCGCCAGAGCCTCGCTCTGTGCTGGGTGGCACGGAGCCCCTTCGGGCCACGGTGCTGCCCGGCCGCTGTGGCCCCAGGGAGCCCCAAGAAGGGGACCGGCACTCTCGCCGACCCCAGCTCTGGCCAGCGGTGTCCCCAGCAGCCGGCGCTCTGCGCCCACGCTTGTTGCCAGATGCCCCACGACCCACAGCCTTGCCCCTCAGCCCCCAGGGACCTCGGCATCCCCCAGCACGGAGCTGGCTCCAGGCGCCCCTCCAGGCTGAGCTGCTGGGGCTCGAGGCTGTGCCCCTGCCCGCCGCCCCCAGGGTACAGGCGGGGGCAGCTGCCTACCTTCAGGTGGCTGAAGCTCAGGCCGGGGCTCTGGCCACCGTCCCGCCAGCTCTCATGGTTCACCCTGTCCAGGATGCAGAGCCCATCCAGCCTGTGGCCTGGGAGGGAGCCCAGAGCGTGCAGCAGCCTGGTGAGCAGGTAGTCCGTGGAGGCCCTGGAAGCCAGAGCCGCGGGCTGAGCACAGGGCCCTCCCCCAAGATCTCGGGAGTCCCGAATGACCCTGCAGACAGCGGCCTGGCCCGGCTGCCGGAGCCCCGGAGCCCCGGGCCCCCGCGTTCCCCAGGAGCCCCGTTCTCAGGAGCCTCCCAGGCCCAAGACAGGAAGGGACTGGTGTGGACAGAATGACGTGTCTCAGACCTGCCATGGGGAACGGCAGTGCCCGGCCAGGCTCAGAGCCTCTGCCCTCACCCCCAGTGCCTGAGGTGCCCGCTGGACGCTCAAAAAAGCGACTGAGGCCTGGAGCCCGGCCACGCCCCGGGCCGCAGTCTTCAAAGTCTCAGGGCTGAGCCTCCCCCTTCTCGCAGCTCAGTTGCCGGCGCAGCCCTGCTCTGCGCGTGGGCACAACCTGGCTAGCCCAGGCCAGCGGCACAGCCCACAGGGCCCAGGGGCTGCGGCAGGCAGAGGGCACCGCACGTGGCCGCTGTCCACCGGCGTGGGGACAGGTTGCCAGGCCCTGTCCCCCATGGTGCCTGCTCTGCTCTTTCCCAGCAGCATGGGGCTGGCTCCCAGCCTTGGTGTGGGGTCTCTAGGCCAGGGCCCCCTTCCTGCCCCTCCCAAACACCAGCTGGGGTGCAGATGACCCTCGCAGAGTCCACAGCGTCCTGGTTGTAGAGCAGGGGATCCCGGGACTTGGTCATCTGGGCAGCCTCAGAAGGGACCTCCAGCAAGGCCCTCCCCGCATGGGACCCTGAGACCCAGACACCTCGGTGGGACAGACATCCACGCCAGGGCGGGCGGCTCCCAGCGGACACCTACCTCCAATGCTGGCCGCTGGCCGGCACCAGGTCCACCCCGTAGCGGAGGATGCGTTCCAGGCTGCCCTCGGGCAGTCCCGGCGACAGCTGGGCCCCCTCCAGGGCGGGCCCCGGGCACTCCCTCCTCACCACGGGCACCACGTTGAAGCGGATCTTCCTCCAGCCGCCGGACACCAAGAGGGACAGGTGCAGCGGCTCCTCCTCCAGGCTGGCTGCACTCAGGGAACCTGCAACGGCCCGCCCCGCCCGCCAGCTGCCACTGCACAGCCCTGGCCCCTCGCGGCAGCCCCCAGGGACCCTCAGCACCGCGGCCCCTCCTTGTGGACCTCTCTGACCGGGTCTATCTGCCCCCCAGAGAAAGGGCGCAGTGGCCCCAACCCCGGAGTATGGAAGTGGAGGCGCTGTCAGTCACAGCTTCCTGTGTCCACACCTGTCAGTCACACAAGGCAGCCAGCCACCCCTGGCCCCGCCACCCCTCCTGCAGCCCCGGGCTGGTCTCACCGGTTCCCAGGGCGGGGGCAGCCAGGTCCCAGTCCCTCAGCTACGCTGGGCTTCCTTCTAAGCAAGTGCCAGGACCAGAGCCCCAGAGGCCCTGATGCCCAGCTCAGCCGCCCGTGGCGTTGGCCTGGGGTGAGAGCAGCCCCTGGAGTGGGCTCCCCAGTGGGTGCCCATTGGGGACAGCCCTGTGGGGCCGGGCAAGGGGATGTGGCCCAGGAGGTGGCCAGAGGTCCCGACAGGGCAGCTGCGGGCTGGCCCCTAGTGACGGCTCAGGCCCTGGGAGGCCAGGCACCGGCCCAGGACACAGGGCAGGTCTGGGGGAGGCGCTCCTGGACCCCCGGCCTAGCTGCACAGGTGCCGGCCATCCGCCTCCCCCCACAGGACGAGCCAGAGGGGGTGGCTCCTGCAGGGGGCTGTGGCCCTCACCTCACATGCTCTGTGGGCTGCGCCAACCATCACCACTCACTGCCCACAGAGGAGGGCATGGCCGTGAGCTCCAGGGAGGAAGTGGCAGCCACGCCTGCCCCTCCCAAGGGAGGCAGGAGGCCCTGCCTCATCGCTCAGGCCCCCACCCTGCCTGGGCCTGCTGCAGGCAGCCCACCGAGTCTGGCCCCAGGCCACACCCACACGACCCCAGAGGAGGGAGCGGCCAGCACCTGTGTGCGGGGGAAGCAGCCAGCATCCTCAGCCATGCACACGTGCAGGGTCACCATGGCCGTGACTGACAGCAGGACCCCATGTCCAGGACCACGCCGGGCGCCCCCACAGAGCAGAGCAACCATGGCCAGTTAGAGAGCAGCATGGCGCGACGCCGTCCCAGGAGGGCAGAGGCGTCCTCTGCCTTCAGGGAGACGCTGGGCTGGGGAGCCTCAGAGCGCTGTTCCCAGCTCCCGAGACTCGAGCATGCAGCCAGGGCTCACTGCACACACACGTGTGTGCATGCAGCCACACAGGACAGTCACCCCTGTACACACATGCCACGGTCACACACGCGTGCTCCTGCACATTAGCAGACACCGCCACTGTGTGCAGTGCCCTGGGAGAAAGCACAGACACACACACACACAAACCACCATGGCACACATACACACATACACACACATACACACCACCATGGCTGGTGCCCCTGGCAGAGCACACACACACACATCCTACCATGGCAGGTGCACCTGTGTGAGCACACACACAAACACACACATACACATACACACACACATACACATATATACATACACACACTTCCTACCGTGGCAGGTGCACTTTGGTGAGCACACACACACACACACACACACACCACCACCACCATGGCTGCTGCTCCTGGGAGAACACACACATACACACACACACACACACCACCACCATGGCTGGTGCCCCTGGG
Source organism: Sylvilagus floridanus (assembly GCA_949820135.1). Lineage (NCBI taxonomy): Eukaryota > Metazoa > Chordata > Mammalia > Lagomorpha > Leporidae > Sylvilagus > Sylvilagus floridanus. The sequence goes on from OX463236.1 coordinate 181,182,788, forward strand.
AGCACACACACACACACACACACACACACCACCACCACCACCATGGCTGGTGCCCCTGGGAGCACACACACACACACACACCACCACCACCATGGCTGGTGCCCCTGGGTGAGCACACACACCCTACTGTGGCAGGTGAACCTGGGTGAGCACACACACAAACACACACACATACACACCACCATGGCTGGAGCCCCTGGGAGAGCACACATACACACACACAAACACCCTGCCATGGCAGGTGCACTTGGGTGAGCACACACACACATACACACACATATACCACCATGGCTGGTGCCCCGGGTGAGCACCCACGCAAACACACACACACACACACCCCCGCGCGTGGAGCCGCTACCTGGGGGGATGAGGCCGTGGTGCCTGCAGTGCACAATGGCGGCCACCAGCAGCTCCCTGAGCACACGCAGGACCTTGCTGGGCACGATGTGGCCGCAGCACTCGGCGTCGGCCTCCGAGGACGCGCTGAAGACGTCATCCGTCGTCCAGCGCTCCAGGCCGGCCGTGTCCCTGGGGACACCCAGGCGGCAGCACCCGGGACCCTGGCCGGGCTCGGCGGCCTCGAGCTCCTGGACCAGGAGCGCCTGGGCGTCCACGCGCAGCGGCACCTGCACGTCCAGCGGGTCCTCCGAGGAGCGCAGGGCGAACTGGAAGGCCTCGGCGTCGCGGGAGTAGTCCACGAGGAAGCGGGCGTCCAGGGCCTGCAGGCGCTCCAGCACGGTGAGCAGCACGTCCTCCGCGCCCTGGAAGGCCTGTGCGCGCGGCGCCTGCCGCGACCGGGCGGCCTGCAGGTAGTGGTGCCACGGGGACACCTGCGCGGCCATGGCTGGGTCCAGCGAGGGGCGGCTCCCCACGCAGCAGAGTTCCAGTGACAGCCAGGCGGCCGCGGCTAAATAGCTGAACGGGGGCCAAGGCCTTCGCAGTGGGTGAGTCAGCCACCAGCCACCAGGAATGTCCCCGGAGGCGCGGGAGGTGGGGCCTGCTCACCACCCTCCGCCCACCTCCCTCCTGTCACTGCCACTCCCGCCCGGGGGGCCCCACGCAGGCCCAGGGGTCAGCTCCCTGCCACCCCCACCCGATAGCAGGAGGCACGGCCTGGGAATGGCGCCGCCAGGCTGGAGGGGACAGAGAGGCAGGCGGTGGCCACCCAGAGCCCCGTGTGGGAGCCGTGCTCTCTCCCAGGTGGCTGGGAGCCCTCAAAGCCCTGTGCTCCCCAAGGTGGGAGCCCCACCCGGCAGAGCCGCAGCCTGGGTGTGGGTCTGGCCTGTGCGTCCTGAGCCTGCCCACCTGGACTGGACCCGCAGGCTGCCCACCCTTCCCATCCCGGCCTCTGCCAGGCGGGAGCCGGCACCCACCTGGCCTCAGCTGGAGCTGTCTGGTGCTGGAGGAGGCAGCCTGGGTGGCTCCACCCCGCCCGACTGGAGAGCCTTGCCCTGCCTGCCCCCCCCCCCCCAGGCACTCTGCAGCGTGGAGCAAGTCTTGACAGGCAGATAGGACCCGCCCCCATGACCCTTGACCCCACGGCACCGGCGCCGGCAGCCCAGGCTCTCTTGTCTACAAACAGTGGACGTGGAGACGCCACCTGCAGCTGCTGGGCCGGAACCTGGGAGCTGCACTCCGCAGCCACTCAAAGCCCCATCCTGCGTCTGCCCCCAACCCTGGTGGCCCGTCCCCCTCGGGGCACCCCAGGCCAGGACCCCCGACCTGCTGTCTGGGGACGCCTCTCTGGCCTGGCTCTGGGGTCGGGGGCCCACCTTGTGTCCATTACAGTCTTTGCAGTGCCCCCCCAGCCCTAGCCCTCTGCTCTGCACCCCGGCCCAGACCCCCACTGCCACCCCGAGTCTCTCCAGGGTGTCCCACAGGCTCCTCCCCCCAGCAAGCTCGGCGGCTGCTCCACACCCTCCCCCAGCACCCAGCACCCAGATCCCAGCTCCTACCCCAAGAGCAGGCCCCACCCCACACAGTCCCGATCCACCTCGCCCCTCCCCCACACCTCACCCTGTTTCCCTGCAGCCCGGGCCGTGCCACCCTCCTCTAAGGCAGACAGGGCTGGGGGCAGCGGCCGGGCCACGCCCTGGCTGCCCCTGCTTCGACCTTGGTCACCCACAGGATGGAGACTCCTCCCCTGGCCTCAGGAAGCCCCAGCCCGACCCCTGCTGTGGCCTGGGCTGTGACATGCTGTCCCTCGCGGACGCCTGCCAGCTCCCCTGCTGGACAGAGCCGCTTGTCCTGGGGCCCCTTCTGCTTTAGCTGAGGGGCCGGTGCCCTGAGGACCACACAGCCCCGGGCGAGCCACGCCCTTCCTTCCCAGGGCCCCGGCCCGTGGTAGATGCTCAGCTCCCAGGGTCTCCTCGGGGTGGCGGGGCTGGGCGCAGTGCCGGTACAGAGCGGGCAGCTCCGGGGACGGGGGCCCACCAGTGGTGAAGCTGCACCGGTGGGGACCGAGCAGGCAGGGCCAGAGGGCGGGGGAGGCGCAGGTGCCCATCCGTGGCCTGCATGGGGCACGTATTGTGTGGACTGCGTCTCGGGGCAGCTTGGGGACTGAAGCACAGATCCTGTATTTCAGGAATTCCCAGGTGTGCTGGGAGGGGTGCGTGGGGAGGGGACGTCACACCTGAACAGAGTCCACGCACCCCAGGAAGCGCCAGGGGCAGGGCTGTGCTGTCTCCATGGCAGCGCTGAGCCCAGTGCTGCCTGAGCCCTGCAGTGGCTGCTCGGAGTCGGCCCGAGTGTCCTGGGGCTGCTGTGACTGACCACAGGCCACCACGGGCCACCACAGGCCACCCAGAGCTCCCCATGCTGCCACAGTCCACCCCAGGCCACCCAGAACTCCCCAGGCCACCACAGGCCACCCAGAGCTCCCCATGTTGCCACAGGCCACCCAGGCCACCCCGGGCCACCACGGTGGTGCTCAGTTCAGGGGGGCACGCAGAGGTCAGACCTGGGCACCAGAGGAGCTGTAGCCCCCGGGCTCCGTGTGCAGATGCGGCAGGTGGGCGTGTCCACATCCAGCTCCCTGCTAGCACACCCTGGGAGGCAGCAGGGGCGGCTCTGGTGCTTGGGCCCTTACACCCACGTGGGGGCCCAGCTAGAGAGGGCAGTGAACCACTGGACGGAAGATTCTCTCTCTATGTCTCTCCCCCCTCTTCAAATAAATAAATAAACTTTAAAAAACCCTCCGCAGGGAGTGCAGGGGCAGCACCCAGGCTCCTGGACGCTGCTCCGGGCAGCGCCTTGTCCACCCGGAGCCGCGAGGGCCTCTCCAAGAAAGCAAATGTCCACCCGGAACAGGCCCAGCCAGACAAGTCCTGACCCCAGCTGCGCCCTGGGGCCTCACAGGTATAGTGGCCGCACCAGGTGCAGGGTCCGGGGCCAGGGCTGGGGCAGAGTGAGGGGCCGGGCCCGGGGCCGGGGCTGGGGCCGGGGCCGGAGCTGGGCTGGGGCAGAGTGAGGGGCCCGGGCCGGGGCTGGGGCTGGGGCTGGGCTGGGGCAGAGTGAGGGGCCGGGGCTGGGGCTGGGGCGGGCCGAGCTGGGCACCTCCGCAGGGTATCCATGGCCCCCTCTGGCAGGGAGGCTGTGTTCTCACGTCAGACACCTGCTGGGGGGGGGGGGGGCCGGCAGGGGTGTGTGGACCCCAGGGAACAAAGCAAGGGGAAGGACTGCCTCTGAAGGACCGCGGGGCTCCAGGTGGTCGACAGCTCCCTGCCCCGTGCTATGGGGGCCCAAGGCCCGCAGGGAGCTCTGGAGCTGCTCTGGGCCTCGGTCTTCACATCTGGAGGATGGGCGTGCGTGCGAGTCACTGCAGGAAACTTGGGCTGGGGTGGGCGTGCTGTGGGAGGGGTTTGGCCTGGGCTCCAGGGGCAGCTCTGGCCACAGCGGGCCAGAGGGTGGGACGTCCCAGCCCTTCTTGGGGAAGCCCGGGCGGTGGGGAAGAAGCGGCCAGTTAAAATCCCTGCGGACAAGCAGGTCCTTCCGGCTGTGGCCGGCCGGCCCACCCTGCACCCCGAGGGGCTGTCTGGCCAGCGGCCCACACGGGCCACACCAGGAAGCCTGGGGCACCCGGAGTTCAACTGACGGAGCAGGAAGGTCGCCAGGTCAGCGGGGCTGCGGCAGCTCAGCCTGGGGGCCCCCAGGGGGCCTCGGAGCAGCTAGGGCGGTGGCCGCCATCTGCCTCTACAGCGGGCCCAGCGCACACTCGGACCACGGGAGGCCCTGGGAAGAGCCCCCACCCACGTGCCTGTCACTCAGTGTCCCTCAGCCCCCCCTGCCGCACACAAAAGCGCCACTCCCCACTCTGTCTCTGGAGCCCACAGTGCCCGAGGGCCTCCAAACACAGACCCCTGTGGGGTGGCCTCACCCCACCCGCCCCCAGTGGCTTCCTAGAACTGGGGCCTGAGGTGTGCAGAGCTCAGGAGTCGAACCCCAGCACCCACCACGGCTGCCATCGCGGCCAGAGGGGACCCTGGGTCCTGGCGCCCGGGGATTGTGTGCTTCCTCGGCATATGCAGGCGTGGGGGTGCCCGCTTGGGTGCTGCCTGTCTGGGTGCTGCCTGTCTGGGTGCAGGTGTGTGTGTGTGGGGGGGTGCTGCCTGTCTGGGTGCAGGTGTGTGGGGGGTGCTGCCTGTCTGGGTGCAGGTGTGTGTGTGGGGGTGCTGCCTGTCTGGGTGCTGCCTGTCTGGGTGCAGGTGTGTGTGTGGGGGTGCTGCCTGTCTGGGTGCTGCCTGTCTGGGTGCAGGTGTGTGTGTGGGGGTGCTGGCTGTCTGGGTGCAGGTGTGTGTGTGTGCGGGGTGCTGCCTGTCTGGGTGCAGGTGTGTGTGTGGGGGTGCTGGCTGTCTGGGTGCAGGTGTGTGTGTGTGCGGGGTGCTGCCTGTCTGGGTGCAGGTGTGTGTGTGGGGGTGCTGCCTGTCTGGGTGCAGGTGTGTGTGTGGGGGTGCTGCCTGTCTGGGTGCAGGTGTGTGTGTGTGCGGGGTGCTGCCTGTCTGGGTGCAGGTGTGTGTGTGGGGGGTGCTGCCTGTCTGGGTGCAGGTGTGTGTGTGGGGGTGCTGCCTGTCTGGGTGCAGGTGTGTGTGTGGGGGGTGCTGCCTGTCTGGGTGCAGGTGTGTGCGGGGTGCTGCCTGTCTGGGTGCAGGTGTGTGTGGGGGGGTGCTGCCTGTCTGGGTACAGGTGTGTGTGGGGGGGTGCTGCCTGTCTCAGTGCTGCCTGTCTGGGTGCAGGTGTGTGTGTGTGTGGGGTCCTGCCTGTCTGGGTACAGGTGTGGGGGGGGTCCTGCCTGTCTGGGTACAGGTATGTGTGCGGGGTGCTGCCTGTCTGGGTGCAGGTGTGTGTGGGGGTCCTGTCTGTCTGGGTACAGGTGTGTGTGGGGGGGGGTGCTGCCTGTCTGGGTGCAGGTGTGTGGGGGAGTGCAGCCTGTCTGGGTGCAGGTGTGTGGGGGAGTGCTGCCTGTCTGGGTGCTGCCTGTCTGGGTGCAGGTGTGTGTGTGGGGGTGCTGGCTGTCTGGGTGCAGGTGTGTGTGTGTGCGGGGTGCTGCCTGTCTGGGTACAGGTGTGTGTGTGGGGGGGTGCTGCCTGTCTGGGTGCAGGTGTGTGTGTGGGCGGTCCTGCCTGTCTGGGTGCAGGTGTGTGTGTGGGGGTGCTGCCTGTCTGGGTGCAGGTGTGTGGGGGAGTGCAGCCTGTCTGGGTGCAGGTGTGTGTGGGGGGGTGCTGCCTATCTGGGTGCTGCCTGTCTGGGTGCAGGTGTGTGTGTGGGGGTGCTGCCTGTCTGGGTGCAGGTGTGTGTGTGTGTGGGGTCCTGCCTGTCTGGGTACAGGTATGTGTGCGGGGTGCTGCCTGTCTGGGTGCAGGTGTGTGTGTGGGCGGTCCTGCCTGTCTGGGTGCAGGTGTGTGTGTGGGGGTGCTGCCTGTCTGGGTGCAGGTGTGTGGGGGAGTGCAGCCTGTCTGGGTGCAGGTGTGTGTGTGGGGGTGCTGCCTGTCTGGGTGCTGCCTGTCTGGGTGCAGGTGTGTGTGGGGGGGTGCTGCCTGTCTGGGTGCTGCCTGTCTGGGTGCAGGTGTGTGTGTGGGGGTGCTGCCTGTCTGGGTGCAGGTGTGTGTGTGTGCGGGGTGCTGCCTGTCTGGGTGCAGGTGTGTGTGTGGGGGTGCTGCCTGTCTGGGTGCAAGTGTGTGTGGGGGGGTGCTGCCTGTCTGGGTGCAGGTGTGTGTGGGGGGGTGCTGCCTGTCTGGGTGCAGGTGTGTGTGGGGGGGTGCTGCCTGTCTGGGTGCAGGTGTGTGTGTGTGGGTGCTGCCTGTCTGGGTGCAGGTGTGTGTGGGGGTGCTGGCTGTCTGGGTGCAGGTGTGTGTGTGTGGGTGCTGCCTGTCTGGGTGCAGGTGTGTGTGCGTGGGGGGGTGCTGGCTGTCTGGGTGCAGGTGTGTGTGCGTGGGGGGGTGCTGGCTGTCTGGGTGCAGGTGTGTATGGGGGGTGCTGGCTGTCTGGGTGCAGGTGTGTGTGCGTGGGGGGGTGCTGGCTGTCTGGGTGCAGGTGTGTGTGCGTGGGGGGGTGCTGGCTGTCTGGGTGCAGGTGTGTGTGCGTGGGGGGGTGCTGGCTGTCTGGGTGCAGGTGTGTGTGCGTGGGGGGGTGCTGGCTGTCTGGGTGCAGGTGTGTGTGTGTGGGGGGGTGCTGCCTGTCTCAGTGCTGCCTGTCTGGGTGCTGCCTGTCTGGGTGCAGTCATGGGGGTACCGCCTGTCTGGGTGCAGGTGCATGTGCGGGGTGCTGCCTGTCTGGGTGCTGCCTGCCTGGGTGCAGGAGTGGGGGGGTGCTGGCTGTCTGGGTGCAGGCGTGGGTGGGGTGCCTGCTATATCGGTGCCGCCTGCCTGGGTGCTGCCTGTCTGGGTGCAGATGTGTATGGGGGTGCCTCCTATCTCGGTGCCGCCTGCCTGGCAGCTGCCTGTCTTGGTGCCACCTGCCCGAGTGCGGTGAGCTCAGTGCCCAGCCAGCTGTGGGACCTGTGGCGCTGACACGAACTGCGTCTGCCTCCTGTCCTCCCTCCTAGAGGCCACGGGCCCGGGACTAATGGCGTGAGGAGGGGGGCTGGGCGTGGCCAGGGTGGGCCAGTGCCCAGGAGGGGTTGCAGGGCGGCTCACCAGGGGAGGAAGCTGTGTGAGGCAGGGGGCACTGGAGACAGCAGGCTCAGGGTCGGGCTGGAGCCCCCTGCACGGGGTCCCCCTGCCTGGGCCCCAGGTGCCCCCTGCATGCACAGCAGGTTTTTTTTGATTGTTAATTGGTTTCTTTTTTTTAAAGATTTATTTATTTATAAGTCAGAGTTAGAGACGGGGAGAAACAGAGAGAGATCATCCAGGTGCTGGTTCACTCCCCAGTTGGCCACAACAGCCAGAGCTTGGCCGGGCCAAAGCCAGGAACTTCATCCGGGTCCCCCAGGTGGGTGCAGGGGCCCAAGCACTTGGGCCATCATGGCTGCTGTCCCAGGCCATTAGCAGGTAGCGGGACCGGAAGTGGAGCAGCCAGGACTCGAACCAGCACCCAAATAAGAAGCCAATGTCCACGGCCAGCCTGTCGGGGTTTTTGTAAACTGCCGTGAATAAACAGAGCAGAGTTCACCGCCTCAGCCGTTTAGGTGCCTGGTTCAGCGGTGCCGGCCCCTGCTGCGGCTGCACAGCCGTCAGCTCTCCCTCCACGCCTGCGCCCAGGCACGGGTCCAGGCCATGCGGTACTGACGCTCTGCTCTGCTGGTGCCGCCCGCGGCCCCGTGGCCCAGCTGTCCCCTCCAGGGCCGTCCCCAGGTGCCCCCGGCGGACTCTCTGGACACATCCATGGTGATGATGGGCGCTCCTCGTCCTGGCCCCGGGACCTGGCAGGACTGCCTCCGGCACGGGTGCCCAGGTGCAGCCACCCCGGCCCAGCCCCGCCCGGAGAACAGGTGCTGCCTGGGGAAGGCCCCGCGCCCGCCGGCCTCACCCCTGCCCTTGCTCGCCCTCGCCGGGCGGCCAGGCACAGCGTGGTGCTGCTGGTGGCTCTGCGGCGGCCCCAGGGGACGGGTCACCTGCAGGGCAGCGCTCGGGCGGAGGTGAGGGCCCGCAGGAATGCAGAGGCTCCCTGGCAGCCCGCAGCCTCCAGGGCGGCCCGTCTGCTGTCACCTTGCTGGAATCTGCTTCCCGTCTGTCTCGGTGACTCTGCGCCCCCAGGGACCAGCACCTCCTCCACAGGGGCACGGCTGACCCAGGCCACAGGTGTGTCCCTCGGGTGCTGGACAGGAAGGGGCCGGGACCACGCCATGCATGCACCAAAACACAGCCATGTCCTGGACTCGGCTCCGCACCGCCAGGAACTGCTGATGGCACAGAGGCTGCTGCCCACGGCGCTCGGGCGTCTGTGCCCACCTGCTCCGTCCACCCAGAGCTGGCCCCGTGGCTCATGTCTCTTTGTGGGTCCAGCGCTGCAAGGGCTGTGGACACGAGGGGCTGCAGAGAGGACCACGGTAGATGGTCACTCTCAGGCCCAGGGCTGAGGCCAGCCCAGGAGCTCTCGTCTGGCCCAGCCACAGTCCTGGTCAGGACACTGGTGGTGCACACGGGGCCCGGACTGCCCAGGGTGTCCAGGGAGCCATCGCCCTGGGATGGGGGACTCCCACAAGCAGGGACTGGGCTGGACAGCTTACAGGGCACTGCCCACACTTAGGTGCCAGAGACGGGCAGATGTCGCCCTGGCCTCTGATCCACACAGGAGCCCCCAAGGGCCCCTCACCTGCCCAGCCCCAGAGCAGGGACCAGATGCCAGGCCGGGGCTGCCTGTGCCACCCCACGCAGGGGCTACAGGGGCTCTGACGGGGCTTCTGCCTCAGGGCGACAGGATGCCGTCCTCTGGCAGATGGCCCTGGATGGACACCCCAGCCTCCACCCCGACCCCAGGAGCTCACCCTGGAGGGCAGGGTCACAGCCCCTGGGCCCTGGACCTCGGCTCCCTGTGGCTCAGCAGGGTCCAGTCCTTGGGCAGAGGCCCTGGGATGCAGGTGGCCGTGGTGCTAGGGAGATCCTGGAAGGCCGCAGAGTCTGAACCTGGAGCAGAGGTCAGAGGTCAGCACTGGCCCAGAGCCACCATCAGAGGCACTGAGCAGGCTCCCGTGCCCTGGCACTGTCCAGTGAACCCTGGCCGCAGGTGTCAAGCAGGGCTTTGTCCAGCCAGCGAGCCTGGCCTGACCCCAAAGGGACACCCTGGCCACTCTGCCCTTGGCCCTGGCCATGGGCATTTCACGGTGTTGGGGAGGGAATTTCTCTCTGCAGGAGACCTCCCTTTCCCAAGTGTCAGTTCTGAGAGGTGGTCCAGGCAGGCTTGGGGTCGGACATGCTGACCAGCCCAGTGGTCACTGTCACTGCCTGGGCCCCCTGGCTGTGCTAGGAGGCAGGGTGGGGGCACCTGCCAGTCTGCGGCCAGCTCTGAGGGCTGTGAGGACACCCAGTCTTCGCCCCTGAGCGCGGGGGGGCTCCCCCAGAGGGGCTGCACCAGCACCAGCCAGCAGGAGGGGGCAGAGCAGCGTGTGCAGCACAGACAGCCTGGGGGCACAGGGATGGGGGGTGGGAGAGAACCAGCTGCCCCAGGGTCCCAGGGACAGCCCCTCCTGCTCCAGCCTCAGTATCCCCTCTGCCTTGCCACCCACCACCCACCCTGAGTTCCTGGCACAGCTGCAGCTCAGGGCCATGGGTGGCGGGGACTGGAGGTTTGTGCCGTGTGCTTGGTGCATGGCTGCTGGGTGCATGGGGGCTCTTGGGGGGCCATCCCCGGTGTCCTTGCTCAGGATGGCCTTGCTGGGTCTCCAGGGACACAGCTTGCAGCCAACAGAACTCCTTGGTGGCCATAGCAACAGGGCCCACACGCCTGTTTCCAGAGAGACCCAGCCCTCAGCGTCCTGGTTGCTGGGCAACGCCCACAGCTCCAGTGACTGCACGAAGGTGTCCGGGTGTCCAGGTGCCGGGCAGGCGTGGGGCCGGTGCACCGGGAAGGCGTCTCTGAGCCCTGCCTCTGGCCACCATGAGCTCCGTGCCCAGTGAGCCTGGTGACCGGGACACCACCCAGCTATCGCGTCTGGGGCTAGACGCTGTGATCCAGGTCAGTGGGTAGCCGCCCTCCTCGGCCTCTGGACAGCGGGTGCCCTGGGCACTGCAGGAAGGCCACTGGGAGGGCAGAGGCCAAGCTGGCCAGGCGCCTGCACAGCTCCTGCGCACACGAGCTCAGAATGAGAGGAGTGGGGGCACAGGCACACACACACGCACACACGCATGCACACATGTGCAGGAAGAGGCTCCCGGGAGGGAAATCAGCCCAGCCCCCGCTCCTGCTGCCAGCACTCGGCCGTCGCCCCTCACCCCTGACGGCTCACATCCTGTGCACTGGGGACGGAGCCCCTGCTTCCTTGGCTGGGGGACGGGGCGTGGCCGGGCTTCCCGGGAGACACCCTGGATCAGGGCTTCTCCCTAACCTCTGTTCTCTGGGTTCTGGAAGGCTCTGTTTCTTAGGGTTCTGGCACAGCAGCGGTGACACAGTCCTGCTCCCGGCCACTCCCTGTCCCCATAGCTGACCTCATCAGTGCCCAATCAGACCCCCTGCCCCGGGGCCTGGCCGGCACAGCCAGGCTGTCGCCATCCCTGCTGCAGCGTCATCTTTGGGGTCCCTGCGGTGCGAGAAGAGCGGGCGGGACAGGGTGACAGGCAGGCGGGACAGCGGGGCGAGACAGTTGGGCTGCTCGGGGCGGCGGGGGGCTGACTCAGCAGTTGATGAGCGGCTATCGACACCTGCGTCCACACGGCTGAGGCGACACAGGTCACCGGGAGGGAGGCAGCGCCCATGCCGGCACAGGCGTGTGTGACAGCCGGAGTCATGGCTTGGCCATGCCCTGGCCAGACGCCGTCTCTGCCCAGCTCCCACAGGGGCTCCAGGCTACAAAGTCCTTCAAAGTGTTCGTGGGGAGTGGGATCAAGAGTTTATGTTGGTGCCAAAAGAACTGAAGTCCCACACAGGCTTTCTGGAAGCTGCTGGAACATGGGGGTCAGGAACAAACCGGGGCAGCTCTCACACAGACTCTGTACCTTCGTTTCCCCGGAGCTCGCTGAGGTGCCCTGGGAGTGGCAAGGACAGCGTGGGGGCGTGGGGGATGGCTGGCGCCCTGCTGCTCACGAGTTCTGCCCCCGGCCCCGGGTCGACCCGCACGGCAGCCCTGGGAGGTCAGAGGACCCAGGCCCGAGGCTGGAGGCGTGGTTGCAGCTCCGATGGGGCTGACCTCCTGCAGAGGGCAAGGTGCCAGTGGTGTGGCTGCTTCTGCCCGTCCCGGAGTTGTCCCTCCCCCGGGAAGCTGTCATCCCAGCCACATGTGGCCTCGGGTGCGGCAGCCCTGCCTGTCTGGCTGACACCTGTCATCTGACAGTGCTGATTGAAACCTTGGTGCGATTCCATGGTGGCACAGAGACGAGACACCCAGATAAGCATCGGGGCCTGAGGGCGCTATAGCACCCAGCTATGAAAGGGGACGGTCAGGGCTTGTGGGGGGGGGCTTCAGGGGCTCCAACCCCGCTCCCTGTGTCTCGGATGTACTCTGGCCAGGGCTGGGACCCTCCTCCACACCCCAGAAAGCCGAGCAGAGGCACAAGAGCTAGGGCAGCAGCACCCGCACCCTGTGTCCCAGCCCAGCACCTGCGCCCTGTGTCCCAGCCCAGCACCCATGTCCTGGGTCCCAGCCCAGCACCCATGCCCTGTGTCCCAGCCCAGCACCCGCGCCCTGTGTCCCAGCCCAGCACCCGCGCCCTGTGTCCCAGCCCAGCACCCATGTCCTGTGTCCCAGCCCAGCACCCATGCCCTGTGTCCCAGCCCAGCACCCGCGCCCTGTGTCCCAGCCCAGCACCCATGTCCTGTGTCCCAGCCCAGCACCCATGCCCTATGTCCCAGCCCAGCACCCATGTCCTGTGTCCCAGCCCAGCACCCATGCCCTGTGTCCCAGCCCAGCAGTCGCGCCCTGTGTCCCAGCCCAGCACCCATGCCCTGTGTCCCAGCCCAGCACCCATTTCCTGTGTCCCAGCCCAGCACCCGCGCCCTGTGTCCCAGCCCAGCACCCATGGCCTGTGCCCCAGCCCAGCACCTGCGCCCTGTGTCCCAGCCCAGCACCCATGCCCTGTGTCCCAGCCCAGCACCTGCGCCCTGTGTCCCAGCCCAGCACCCATGTCCTGTGTCCCAGCCCAGCACCCATGGCCTGTGCCCCAGCCCAGCACCTGCGCCCTGTGTCCCAGCCCAGCACCCATGCCCTGTGTCCCAGCCCAGCACCCGCGCCCTGTGTCCCAGCCCAGCACCCATGTCCTGTGTCCCAGCCCAGCATCCATGCCCTGTGTCCCAGCCCAGCACCCGCACCCTGTGTCCCAGCCCAGCACCCATGCCCTGTGTCCCAGCCCAGCACCCGCGCCCTGTGTCCCAGCCCAGCACCCGCGCCCTGTGTCCCAGCCCAGCACCCATGCCCTGTGTCCCAGCCCAGCACGCGTGCCCTGTGTCCCAGCCCAGCACTCATGTCCTGTGTCCCAGCCCAGCACCCATGCCCTGTGTCCCAGCCCAGCACCCGTGTCCTGGGTCCCAGCCCAGCACCCATGCCCTGTGTCCCAGCCCAGCACCCGCGCCCTGTGTCCCAGCCCAGCACCCACGCCCTGTGTCCCAGCCCAGCACTCATGCCCTGTGTCCCAGCCCAGCACGCGTGCCCTGTGTCCCAGCCCAGCACTCATGTCCTGTGTCCCAGCCCAGCACCCATGCCCTGTGTCCCAGCCCAGCACCCATGTCCTGTGTCCCAGCCCAGCACCCATGCCCTGTGTCCCAGCCCAGTACCCGCGCCCTGTGTCCCAGCCCAGCACCCGTGCCCTGTGTCCCAGCCCAGCACCCATGGCCTGTGTCCCAGCCCAGCACCCATGGCCTGTTTCCCAGCCCCAGCAGCCCCACGGCCGCATCTGGAGACTGGGACAGGTTCAGGAAGGATCCTTAGCCCTGCCCTTGGGTGAGTGGGACTCGGAGATTGCACTGAGTCGGGGAGGCGGTGAGGCTCAGGAGGGGCGGGCCCTGCATCTGACCGACAGCTCGTCTAGGGTGGGAGCCTCTCATTCTTGAGTTTGTGCCTCATCGACTCTCAGCCTTCTTCACTGTTCTACATCTACATGTGACATACACACAACAGGAAATTCACTGTGTTTCATGGCACCACCCGGCGTCCATGTCTCACACGTGTGCAGCCACACACACACACACACACACACACCGCACACTCCCGTCCTGCACACCGAGCCCCTCCCTGCCAGCCCCGGGCGGCTCTGCGCCTGCCCGTGTCCAGCAGTCCTGTGGCTGCAGCAGCACAGTCCCTCCCCCCAGGCCAAGTCAGATGCCACTCAGCAGTTTGCAGCCCCTCCTCACTCCTCAATCAGGGTGTTGGAGAGGCTGCCCCCTGCTGGCCCCCACACGCAACGCGGCTGCAAACAGGGCCTGGCCACAGAAGCGGGGTCCTGGGAGGCCCTGTGTCAGGGCCTCAGCCTGGTCCAGCCCGGGGCTCTGCAGGCATCTGGGGAGTGGACCAGCGAGTGGAGGCGCTCTCTGTCTCTCGCTCTCCCTCTCTCTCCACCCACCTCCTTCCCCCTACCCGCGCATGCTGTCCCCTCCAGGCCGCAGCCATTTGCACGCTGAAACCAGCTGCTCCTGCAGCTCCCTGCACCACGGCTCAGCTCCACCAGCTGCCCGGAGCCAACACAGGCCCAGGGCTGCGGCCACGGCCTCCACCACACGCTGGAACAGCTCACAGGCCAGAGCCGCGCCCCTCGCCGTGACTGTCAAATGCCCATTGGTGTAAAGAGAAGGAACTTTGGGGTGCAGTCTGGGACATGACCCCCTCCTTGCTCTTTCTGTAACTGGAGCAGGTGTGGATCAGTCCACTGTATAGTCACAGGCTCCCCCGCCCCAGCCCCAGGAGCGTGGGTTGCAAACAACAGTCGGGCCACAAGGTGTCGGGTCCACTCCTGTGCCGGTTGTGTTCCTGCAGTAACGGCCACAGGTCAGGCTGGACACACGGACTCTGTTTCGGACTGGCTCTCTTCACTAAGGGCGATGCTTTCCAGATTGATCCATTCTGTTGCAAAAGACAGGATTTATTCTTTTTTACCACTGTGTACTATTCCACGGTGTACATGTCCCATAATTTGTCTTTATCCAGTCTTCCGTTGATGGACACTTAGGTTGATTCCATGGCTTAGCGATTGTGCATTGAGCTGCAGTGGACATGGGGTGCAGACAGCTCCTTTGTTTACTGATTTCCTTTCCCTTGGGTAAATTCCCAGGAGGGGGATGGCTGGGTCACGTGGCAGGTCTATACTCAGGAGGAATCTTCTCTGAGGAATCCCCATCCTGTCCTCCATGGTGGCTGCACCAGTTTGCGTTCCCACCAACAGTGGGTTAGTGTCCCTTTTTCCCCACATCCTCACCAGCATCTGTTGTTAGTTGATTTCTGTATGTGAGTCATTTTATCAGGGGTGAGATGAAACCTGATTGTGGTTTTGATTTGCATTTCCCTGATGGCTAGTGATCATGAACATTTTTTCATGTGTCTGTTGGCCGTTTGGATTTCCTCTGTTGAAAAATGTCTGTTTAGGACCTTGGCCCATCTCTTAAGCAGGTTGTTTGTTTTGTTGTTGTGGAGTTTCATGATCCCTTTGTAGATTCTGGATATTAACCCTTTATCAGTTGCACACTTTGCACATATTTTCTCCCATTCTGTCGGTCGCCTCTTCACTTTGCTGAGTGTTTCTTTTGCAATGCAGAAGCTTCTCAGCCTGATGTGATCCCATTTGTCCGTGTTGGCTGTGGCTGCCTGTGCCTCTGGGGGCTTTTCCACGAAGTCTTTGCCTGTGCCAGTGTCTTGCAGAGCGTCTCCCATGATCCCTAGTAATTTGATGGTATAGGGTAGTAGATTTAGGTCTTCGATCCGTGTTGAGTGGATTTTGTGTAAGGTGTAGGGTGGGGTCCTGTTTCATTCTCCTGCATGTGGAATCCAGTTCTCCCAGCACCATTTGTTGAAGAGACTGTCCTCGCTCCAGGGATTGGTTTTAGCTCCTTTGTCAAACATAAGTTGGTTGTAGATGTGTGGATTGACTTCTGGGGTTTCTACTCTGTTCTGTTGGTCTACACATCTGTTTTTGTGCCAGTACCGGGCTGACTTGATGATCACTGCCCTGTAGGTCTGAAATCTGGTCTTGTGAAGCCTCCGGCTGTTTTAGCTGCACAGGGGCTCCTGTGTTTCCATGTGAATTCTAGCATCTTTACTCCTTGGTTTATGATCACAGAGCACACAGCGGGAACAGCGTGGGGAAGGGAATGGAGCGAGGCCGGAGGGGGCGGAGCTGTTGGCCTCTCAGGCCCTGCCCTCAAGGGGTTTTCCCGGCTATTCCCTGCATCACTGACCCAGTGGTCGGCCCTCAGTGATGGCTCCGGCCTGGATCTGGGTGCAGCTCCTCTGCCCACCCAGCCCCCCGCGGTCATCTTTGTCCACAAACCCGAGCCAGAGATGGACTCCATGGCCCATCCCCCGCAGCTGGTTGGCGCTCTGCTGGCCGGAGGGCTGCCTCCTCCCACTCAGGGCCCTGGCTCTTCAGCGCAGGTCTCAGTCTGCTCCCCAGCAGGAATCACCCCCCACAGACAGGAAACGGGTGCGCCTCGACCATCCCCAGCTCTGCCCAGGGCCCCTCTCACCAATCCCCGTGCCCCTCGCTTGGGAATCCCACGGGAGCCCCAGGGACACCAGCACAAACAAGACAGCCCGGGCCCTGCCCCTTCTCTGCTCCTGGGTTCCGAGTCATCCTGCAAGACTGATCCACTCCTTTGGCGGTGCCACTGGGTTCTCACTCACGCTCGTGCTGGGCTGTGCTGGGGCTGGGGCTCAGACATAGAGACGCCCCCCACCCCGTGGCAGTCCCTGCTTTCACACCTGGCCCCTCGGCCTTCATGAGTGCCCAGGAGCACAGACACACCCAGGGGTCACTCGGAGCCCAGGCTGACCGCAGCACTCACCTGGCCGGGCACTGCCTCTCACACACTGGAGTCTTCCAGCTCTGAAAGCAGAGCCTGGTGGAAGGAGGGTGAGCCGGCGTCCATGACCGGCCTGGCTAGGCGCCCTGCCCTCACAGGGGCCAACCAAGCAGGGCCAGAGGCAGACCATCCCTGGGGGACGCAGGGGACAGCTCAGGCTGGGTGGGGGACACCATGGAGAGATGCCGTGAGGCTGAGTCAGCCCTCAGCCAAGGCTGGGGTCCAGCTGTTACACAGCTGCTTGTCCATCCCAATCGACCCCCACACCAGCCAAGCCTCCAGTTCCAGCACCCTACCTGCAGTGCCCCTTGTTGCCACAAGGTGGCACTGTTGGCACTCCTGCTGCCCAGGCTGTGGGCTGAATTGGAGCCCCAGCCCCGCCCACCCCTTCTCCCACAGGGATCTGAGATGGAGGCTCAGCTGGACCCAGCCAGGTCCCCCAGGGTCTCCCCTCTTGGGATCCAGGCGTGGGGGAGCCCCACCTTCCTGCAACCCAGGAGCTGGAGACCACGGTGCAGGTGCCTTCTGGCCCTGCCCTGAGCTGGTCAAGGGGTTGTGGCCCTGGCCACCCGTGGAGGGGGGGACATGGCTCTCCCACGTGGTTCTTGATGTCCCCACCTCCCCTGTAGGTTATCAAAGAGGCAGACAGGGGCTGCGTGGGAGGGCAGTTCTGCAGTCCCTAGCCTGAGTCCCTCGGGAGCCTTGGACAGCAGCCCAGCTGCCCCAGGGCAGGGAGTAGCCAGTGGGGCCCCTGTCCCCCCCAGCACCTGCTGCCCCGACTCTGGGTCCAGTGCTCCCCTGCATGCCTCCGTGTGTACCTGGGCTGACCAGGCCCTGCAGAGGAACCAGCCCAGCTTAGCAGCTGTGTCCACCCAGCAAGGGGACTGGAGCTGAGGTTCCCGAGGGCCAGGAGGTGCTGTGCCCCTTGGGCTCAGGGCTCCAGTGGCCCCTCTCATGGGTGACTTTGTGGGGGACGTGGTGTCGGGGTTCCTCCCCAGGGCTTCTGGGGCACCCTGGGTTGCAGGAGCAGCTGGTGTGGTCACCACCTTGGCTCCCTGGGTGGGGAGAAGCAGTGGCCAGCAGGAGGCTGAGAGCAGGCCAGCAGTCCCTGTGCCCCTCCACGGGGGAGGTCCTCTTGCGTGGAGTTTGGGTCGGAGGAGTGGGCGCTGCCTGCACCCTCCCCCCCCGCATAGCTGGAGACTGCCCTTCATGGTCACCTGGGCCGGCACCGTCCCCCCACACAGCAGCGGCTGCGCAGGGACTCCAGCTGCCCTGGGCTCCGATGTTGGTTGAACCGAGGAGGGTGCTGGACACAGGAGGAAGGGACATAGCCAGGCTCCACTGTGAGTCTGGGGTCTTTGGGGAGATCAGTGCCCAGCTCCGGGGTCCTCTCTGCTGTCCAGTCATAGCCCAAGGGGCCGGCGATGGGAAGCAGAGGCGGAAGGACCCTCTGGCCAGCAGAGGAGGGAGCCAGCCTGGTCTCAGTGCTCAGGTGGCCTCCCAGGACTCAGGGCCTGGAGGGGTTGCACACAGGAATGGGGGAGGGGAGCAGGGCCAGGACGCTGGGGGCCAGACACCACCTGGTGCCAGGGGAAGCTGGGTCCGAAGGCTGGAGGCCGGGCGGGCCCCTCCTCTCTGCTCTGCTCCCCCTCCCTGACCTCCGGGTGCTGCCGTGGGGGTGGCAGGAGGCGGCAGGGGATGGGGTGTCCCCCACAGGAAGCCCCTGGCCCCTCCCCTTCTGGCTGCAGCTGGGCCGAGGCCCATCCCCCCACCCCGGGCGTGCGGCCGCAGCTGGAGCCCATTACACCCCAGCGCCTCTGGGACGGCCCCGCTAAGCAGTGACCCCCGCACAGTCAGGAATGAGTCACGCTGACGCTGGCCGCTGCCTTCCCGTTAGCCGTTAGCCAGTGCCCAGGGGAGCGGGGGCGGGGCCAGCCTGGCCCAGGGCCTGCCATGTTCTTGTCACCACCACCCCACCCCCGGACCCTGTCTCTCGTGCACTCAGGCAGGAAGCTACGGGGCCTCTGCTCCCAAGGACACCCCACCCCCACCATAGCTGGACTCCAGGGCTTCGGGGGTGGGTGCTGCCGTGGGGGTCCCCACAGAGCCTGGGCCTCAGGGTGACCCTGGGCAGCTGGTCACTGGCCCAGCACCCATGGGAGAGGCTAGGCTGGGCTCTAGAGGAGGGGCACCCCAGAAGCCCCCCACCCACCAGGCCTGCCTGAGGGACAGAGCCGGGGTGTCCAGACCTGGAGGAGTCTCGGGGAGGGCTGGAGAGGGAGGCAGGAGGCCATGGGCCCCCATCCACGGGGATCCTGGGGGGACACGCTGTGGCTGAGGGGCCCAGGCCAGGAGCCCCAGTCACGTCTGGGAGCCAGAGGAGGGGCTCTAGGGAGGTGGAGGGGAGGCTCTGGTTGGCCCACGGAGCGCCCTTGGGGCCGGCATGGCTGCCTGGGCCCCCCGCAACTGGTGTGCATGTTTGACAGGCAGGCGGCGGCCTGGGCTGTGAGGCCGGGGTCTGGGCGTCTCCTGCTGGTCTGGCCACCCAGTGCGAGGTCCCCTCCCCAGGCCTGGCCCCTCCCTGGAAAAATGCCTCTCGGAGCCTTGGACCTGGAGTTTCCTGCCCACTCAGAGCCAGGAAGGGTGGGGGCTCTGCTCTGCCCCGCCCCGCCCACACGCCCCCTTCATGGGTGGGCAGGTGAAGGATTGAGCCTCCCTCTTCTACCTGTGTCAGCTCCTCCCCCAGACCCCACTTTGCAAATTAGCTGTGAGACACCTGCCCCAGTGGGCAGGGGCTGGACTTCCCCACGGCACCTGCACCAGGGGCACCTGCCTCCCAGCGTTCCCAGGGCCAGCTGGAGAGGGGACAGCGACACAGGTGCACCAGGGGCAACGGCCAGCCCTGTGCCAGCCACTCCGGGACCCTGTGCTGCCTGGTGGGTGTTGGGCAGCCGTCTCTGGGGTGTGTTTCAGAGACTGTGGGACACCATCCTGAGCCCCTTGGCCAGCAGAGCGGACCGGGCACTGACCGTGCGTGGGGATGGCCCGAAGGCCTCGCTCACCTCCGTGCCTGCCCGCATCCGTGAGATCGTGGCCAACAGCCTGGGCGAAGAGCCCCCTCAAGGTAAGGCGGCCGGGGACATGGGGGCAGCAGAGCAGCATGCTGAAGCCCCTCCCCCAGGCCCTCCTGGCCGCTGTCTGCCTAGCACAGCCAGCCCACTTGAGCCCCTGCCCCCAGGCACCCACCCTGGCCACCAATGCCCACCACACCCCTGGGCACCTCCCCTACCCCCCAGTGTCCATCACAACCATGGGGTACCCCCTGCCCACCAGTGTCCAGCATGGCCAGCACCACACCTACAGGCACCCACCCTGCCCACCACACCCCCAGGTACCTGCCATGCCCCCCACTGCACACCACACCCCCGGGCAACCCCGCCCACCAGTGTCCAGCAGGGCCAGCACAGCTCCTGTGGGACTGGCTTATGTCAGCCAGCGGTGCTTTGAGAACCCTAAGGCCGGCACTGGGGGAGCACAGCCCGCTCCCTGCTTTGCTGAGCCCTTGCACTCCACTGCCCACTGAGGCCACACTGCTGTGCTCGTGCCCCCCGGGTGTGGGCCCCAGGTGACCAGTCCCTGGTCAGCCGCTCTCGCTGCTTCCCCGCACCAGGGACACCCCAGCACCCACACCCTCTGCTCTGCTTGGGTGGAGATCTGGGCCTGGGCTGAAGTTGACAATAGCTGAGTGCTGCCACAGAGAGGAGAGCCCACCCCCACCTCGGAGCCCCGCCCACCCACCTCAGAGCCCCGCCCACTCTACCTCAGAGTCTGCCCTCCCTCTCTGCAGGCCTGGCTGTTGGGCCATGGGTGGACGCAGGGCCAGCTCCAGCCACCCGGCTGACCTGGGTTTGCGCCTGCAGGGCCACGGGAGCCGCCAGTGGCCTGGGCCGGCGCCCGGGAGGAGAGGGAGCTCCTGCAGGGGGAGCTGGTGCGGCTGGAGCAGCTGCTGGCCCAGGCAGGCGTGGAGCGGGCGGAGCTGGCCAGCAGGTGCAGCGCGGTCAGCGAGCTTGTGAGTGTGTGCGGGGTCACAGCCAGGCCCTCGGGAAAGACAGAGTCCGCCACGGCGCCACAGGCAGGGCGCCCGCCAGGCCATGGCCGAGCTGTGCCCCGCTTTGCCCACTCCCAGCCCCCCCGGGCCTCCCCCGCCCCTCACTTCCCAGGCTCCGGATCAAGGTCTATCCTGGGGCAGCCATCGGGGGCTGGGCTGCAGGCCCCCACCCCCGGGCAGCACAAGCGGGCGCTCCAGGTGTGGGGGCCACCTTCACCCCACTCTCACCTCCCTGCCCCGGGCTTCGCCGTGTGACTGTGCCGAGCCTGAGGGCCCCTCATTGCCGCCCCCGTGCACAGGGTCCTGAGGCTCCCAGCCCAGCCCTCAGCCCCTGCTGCAGGGCCCAGGGGAGCCCCCTGTCCCCCCAGGGTGGGCTTTGGGCCTGGCAGCTGGGGCGTGGTGGGACCCGGCAGGCGTCCCGCCCAGATGCAGGCGTGGCTGCGCAGGTCGGAGCTGGAGCACAGCGCAGACCTGGAGGAGGCCCTGGGCCGCCTGGAGGCCGCCGAGCAGAGGTGAGCTGCGACCCGGGCTCTGACCCCGCTGAGCCCTGGGCTGTCGGCTGCTCCTCCCAAGGTGTCTCAGTTAGCTTTGCCGGTGGGGGCCAGGGAAGGGCCTGGGGCTGCTGGCCCACCTGCTGCAGGACCCCATTCCCCATCTCAGGGCCAGGATCAGGGGCCAGGCACGCGGCCTCCTGGGCTGCCCCTGGCCTGGGCGACTGTCGCACAGAGACCACCCAGCCCCCATGCCCAGCCCACCCTCCCCCCGCATCCAGCGCCCGCCCAGCAGCAACCCAGCCTCTGACACAGAGAAGGAAAGACCCTCGGGCAGCATGGGGGGGCACGAGTCCCCAGACGCTGGGAGAAACACGTCCCATGGTGGGCCCATCCCCCCGGCCCTTCAGGCCCCTCCACGGGGTCATTGCTTTCCTGGGGGGTTGAGGGGGGTCCGGGGTTTGGGGTGCAGAGCCAGGAGGACAAGGGAGGGGTGGAGGCTCAGGAATGAGGGGGCCCAGGAGAGACGTGCTGTCGCTGGCACCCAGTCTGGGGCCCTCTGTGGGGCCCGGGGTCCATCCGTCCAAGGGTCTCGGAGGAGAGGCCTCAACCCCGCCCCCACCCGGCCTCCATCCCTGCAGGAGCGCCGGCCTCTCCCAGGTCAACAGCCTCCTCCGGGAACAGCTGGCGCAGCTGAAGAAGGCCAACGAGGCGCTGGCCCAGGAGCTGGCCGGGTCCAGAGGCCTCGTGCTCCGCCTGCAGGGCGAGCTGGAGCTGAGAGAGCTGCAGCCCCGGGCCCAGAGACAGGTGCTGCCCTCCGGCCAGGCCGGGCCCCACCTGCACCTGTGGCAGGATGAGGGTCAGCAAGGCCAGGCCAGCTCCGGGTCCCGCCATGCCACCCCCCACCCCCCACCACGGCCCCGCCAGGCTGAGTGAGAGGACGGAGCTGGGGCCGTGGGCTGGCTCTGGCGTGGACCAGCTGTTGTGAACAGGCCGGCGCCCCCATGGGGCTGACCCTTGACCCCAGGGCCGCCCACAGCGCCTGCCCCGAGGCCCCTGCAGTGACCTGGCTTCTGCCCTCACTCGGATGTGTCCCGGGCAGATTTCTTCCGTTTGGGGACGATGCTGTGCCAGCCACCGCGGCTGTGCTGTGGCCTCTCCGCCCTGTCTGACCACGAGCCTGCAGGCCTGCTCCTGCCGTAGACCCCAGGAGAGGACCACCCCGGCCCCTGCTGGCACCTCATGAACCACGGGGGTCCCCAGCATACTGGACACGGGGCTTGAGGCCCTGGGAGGGGACTCACGGTCCACCTGCAGCCCCATGGCCAGGTCCTTCAGAACACCTGGAAGTGGGAGGTGGGTGAGTGGGCCCCAGGCTGGAGTAGACGCTGGCCTCTCGCTTTCAGATGGGCCCAGGGGAGGCCCAGGACATCCTCCTCCTGTGGAGACAGACCTCAGGGCTCCAGGCACAGCTGGCCGGGCTGCGGGCGGCCACCGAGAGGTCAGGGCCACCTCCCCAGGGGGCACCCATCTGGCACTAGGAGAAGAGAGGCCCACAGGGCCTCAGGGTACCCAGTGGAGGGTGGGCTATGGGGACGACAGGTAGACGGAGCAAGGTGGGGCCTGCCTCCCCCGGGGTCAGCACCCCTGGGCCGGGAGCCTGTGGCCCCTCAGGTGCCGAGCTCGGCGATGGGGCTGCCCTTGTCTCGCAGGGGCCTGGCTGACCTGCAGGCAGAGGTGGCCAGGGCTGCCCGGCGTCTGCACACGGCCTGCCTGAACCTCGATTCCAACCTGCGCCAGGCGGCCAGCAACAAGGCTGCTGCCCTAGAGCGGCGTCTGCAGGAGCAGGGGATGGAGACACTGCAGCCGCAGGCCAGGTGGGCGCCCCTCAGGCAGGCGGAAGGTGGGGGATGCGGCTGCTGCAGGCCAGGTGGGCGCCCCTCGGGCAGGAGGGGGGTGGGGGATGTGGCTGCTGCAGGCCAGGTGGGCGCCCCTCGGGCAGGCGGGGGGATGCGGCTGCTGCAGGCCAGGTGGGCGCCCCTCGGGCAGGTGGGGGGGATGCGGCTGCTGCAGGCCAGGTGGGCGCCCCTCGGGCAGGAGGGGGGGGATGCGGCTGCTGCAGGCCAGGTGGGCGCCCCTCGGGCAGGCGGGGGGTGGAGGATGTGGCTGCTGCAGGCCAGGTGGGCGTCCCTCGGGCAGGAGGGGAGGATGCGGCTGCTGCAGGCCAGGTGGGCGCCCCTCGGGCAGGAGGGGAGGATGCGGCTGCTGCAGGCCAGGTGGGCGCCCCTCGGGCAGGCAGGGGGATGCGGCTGCTGCAGGCCAGGTGAGCGTCCCTCGGGAAGGTGGGGGGTGGGGCAGACACAGCTCCTTGGGGTCTCATCCCCATGCTTAGCACAGGTGCTGCTTGCATGCAATGTCTGGCACCGGTGTGGGGCACACGCCGCCCAAGACCACCATCCCTCCCATCTGTGGCTACTGTCCATCCGTGGCCAATGTCCTGTCTAACCACTGTCCACCTGTGACCACTGTCCTGTCTGTGATGACGTCTGGCCTGAGGCCATTGTCCATCTGTAGCACTGTCCACCTGTGGCCACTGTCTTGTGTGACCACTGTGTGTCCGTGGCCACTCTCCCACAGGCTGCAGAAGTGCCCCAGGGCTGGCAGCCGGCTCTCCTGGGCAGGCTGAGGGTGCCTGGGCACTGACCTCTCCAAGGAGGGGACTCTGCCGGGGCAGCGGCCGGGGTCGTTGTGGGGATTCAGTGTGGATGCCAGGGACGGGGAGAGGCTGCGTCCCAGCAACCCCCAGGGAAGGAGTCCAACCCCGCGGGGGCTCCACGGGGCTCACGGAGTGCGTGGGAGGCTCCGGACACCTCCGAGCTACTCCAAAAGGTGGGGCCACTGCCCCCAGGGAAGGCCCCGCCCTGCTGGCCATGGGATCAAGACCACAGGCCCCCAAGACGTGGCCACAGACCCCCTGCCAGGCCTCCAGGTGCCAGCCCTCCCACCTGCAGGGGCCCAGAGGTGTCAAACACAGCCCACCCCAGGGCCTGGGCGGTGCCTGCAGCGGGGTGGGGCAGGGGGCCTGGAAGAACTACCTTCCCCTGGACACACCACTGTGGACAGCGTCCCGGCACAGGCCACTGGGGAGCTGTGTGGGGCTGGGTGCTTCACTCCTGACACGGGCAGGGCGGGGCCTCTGGGGCCGCTCAGCCCAGCCCCCACCCTGACTTTCCCCAGACTCCAGGAGCAGACGCTGCCGGTGCAGGAGCTCAGAGAGCAGGTGGGGAAGCCCGCAAAGCTGCCTCCAAGGGGCGTCCAGACACCCGGGGGGAGGCTCTGTGTCCCAGCAGAGCACCCGCGCCCTGTGTCCCAGCCCAGCAGGGAACCCTGAGTCCCTGCCCCACACCCGTACCCTGTGTCCCTGCCCCACACCTGCACCTGTGTCCCTGCCCCACACCTGCACCCTGTGTCCCAGCCCCACACCCACACCTGTGTCCCAGCCCCACACCCGCACCCTGTGTCCCAGCCCCACACCCGCACCTGTGTCCCAGCCCCACACCGGTACCCTGTGTCCCAGCCCCACACCTGCACCCTGTGTCCCAGCCCCACACCCGCACCTGTGTCCCAGCCCAGCAGGGAACCCGGAGTCCCTGCCCCACACCCGCACCCTGTGTCCCTGCCCCACACCTGCACCTGTGTCCCAGCCCCACACCTGCACCCTGTGTCCCAGCCCCACACCCACACCTGTGTCCCAGCCCCACACCCGCACCCTGTGTCCCAGCCCCACACCGGTACCCTGTGTCCCAGCCCCACACCTGCACCCTGTGTCCCTGCCCCACACCCGCACCTGTGTCCCAGCCCCACACCTGCACCTGTGTCCCAGCCCCACACCTGCACCTGCGTCCCAGCCCCACACCCCCACCCTGTGTCCCTGCCCCACACCCGCACCCTGTGTCCCTGCCCCACACCTGCACCTGTGTCCCAGCCTAGCACCTGCACCGTGTCCCAGCCCCACACCCGCACCTGTGTCCCAGCCCCACACCCGCACCTGTGTCCCAGCCCCACACCCGCACCCTGTGTCCCAGCCCCGCACCCGCACCTGTGTCCCAGCCCCACACCCGCACCCTGTGTCCCAGCCCCGCACCTGTGTCCCAGTTCCACAGCCGCACCCTGTGTCCCAGCCCCACACCTGCACCCTGTGTCCCAGCCCCGTACCCGCACCTGTGTCCCAGCCCCACACCTGCACCTGCGTCCCAGCCCCACACCCGCACCCTCTGTCCCAGCCCCACACCTGCACCCTGTGTCCCAGCCCCACACCCGCACCTGTGTCACAGCCCCACACCTGCACCTGTGTCCCTGCCCCACACCTGCACCCTGTGTCCCAGCCCCACACCCCCATCCTGTGTCCCTGACCCACACCTGCACCTGTGTCCCAGCCCAGTACCCGCACCGTGTCCCAGGCCCACACCTGCACCCTGTGTCCCAGCCCCACACCCCCACCCTGTGTCCCTGTCCCACACCTGCACCTGTGTCCCAGCCCCACACCTGCACCTGTGTCCCAGCCCCACACCTGCACCTGTGTCCCAGCCCAGCACTGGAACCCTGTGTCACAGCCCCACACCCGCACCTGTGACCCAGCCCAGCACCTGCCTGGTGGAGCTGTCCTCCAAGGGGATGCCCAGATGCTGGCGGTGGGGCCTGGGGGGGGGGGGACTGGGAGCAGGGATGTGCGGGGGTGGGGGCTGGGGTGCAGTGCATGGCAGGGGTAGTGCTGGGACAGGGGGTGTGGTGGTGGTGGTGTGTGTGGCAGGGTTGGGGCTGGGAGGGGGTGTGGCGGAGGTTCAGTTCGTGGCAGTGGTGGGGCTCAGAGCGGGGGTGCGTGGTGTGGAGGTTTCCATGTCTCACTGAGCAACCTCCTGGCCGAAGGTGTCCCGGCACAACGGAGGCCAGCAGGCCTGGGATGAACCCAGGGCCCTGTCTTCTGTCCTCTGGTGGCCAAGAGGGGGAAGGAGCGTCAGGAGGGGCGAGAAGGTCTCGGACCCCCGTCTGTACCCCAAAGGTGGCCCAGGCGGACGATGGATGCCTGGATGTGGCCTGGAGCAGCGTGGGGGCCATGCAGGCCCAGAGCCCACCCAGGGCCCTGCCAGGGGCCACGGCTCCCCTCCCGGGGCCATCCCACCTCAGGCCCAGGACTCTGCCCTGCAGGCTGTGCCGCCAGCAGGACCGCGGGGAAGTGGGCAGCCAAGGCCCCTGGGCATGCCAGAGGGGGTAGATCCAGAGGCCCCCACGGGGCACAGCTTGCCCAGGTGACCAACCACCAGGTCTCCGCGGGGCCTGGCTGCAGCCCTCCCTGGCTCTCCCTGGGGCAGTCGGGGTCTGGCTGGCTGCTAGGGGGCTGACCTCGCACCCTGACCCTCTGACCCTGAGCAGGAGCTGCAGGGGGCAGCCGTGGCCGGGCTCAGGGAGCAGCCCTCTGAGAGCGGGCGAGAGCTGCGGGCCTCGCGGAAGCACCTGACCAAGCAGGCGCACGAGGGCCAGGAGCTGCTGGCCCCAGGAAGACCAGAGCCGGGCAGGGCGGGGCTAGGAACACCCGCCGGACACAGGCATGTCCACCGAGACCCGGCGCGAGGCCCCGTCAGTGTGCTGCCCCAGACCCCAGCCGTGTGCTCCCCTGGGGGCCTCTGAGGCCTTGGGGGCAGCCCCAGGTCACGGCCACCTGGTGCTCAGCCAGGGGCGCCCACGGCAGCCGGAGGAGGTCTCGGGGCTCAGGAAGGAGCTAGCGCGGGCACAGCTGCAGAGGGCGGCCCTGGAGCGTGAGTGCGCGGGCCTGCGACAGGCCCTGGACCAGGTATGCGCCCGCATGCCCCCACCCCCGCCCTGAGTGCCCCGGAACCCTCACTGGGCCGCAGCTCTTCTCTCCTCGGGCGGGGGTCCCTCCACCCCGTCCCGCCCGGTGCTCGCGAGCTAACCTCTAGGAGTTGGAAAGGCCCTCCCAGGGTCCCCACTGGCGGTGACCTCTGCCCCCAGGCCGAGTCCAGCAACGCAGACCTGGAGCTGCTCGTCCTGCGGCTCAAGTCGGAGGGCACAGACCAGAGGGACTCCCTGGCCAACATGGCTGCCCTCCTGGATGGGCTAGCCAGGGACAAGGGTGCCCTCAACCGCCTGGTGCTCCAGGTAAGGCCTGGCCTGGCAGAGCGGGGCCCTGGTGGGGCGGGGCCTCCTGGTGGGGCATGCCCTGACAAGGCGGAGCCTCCGGATGGGGCGGGGCCTGGGCCTCTCGGTTAGGCGGGGGCTGGTGGGGACGGGCCTCCAGGTGATGGGGCAGGCTGGGTGGCCAGGTGGGGCTCGCAGAGCCTCCGTTCCGGGGCGGCTGTGGGACTGCGTCCTTCCACTCGTGCCCCAGGCCCCTCTCGCCCTAGGCGAGAGCAGGTGTGGGGGAGCCCGGGCCTTCTCAGGGAGATCAGCGCCCCCCGCGGGAGGCCTGGGCCCCTGAGCACTGAGGTGCCTGGCGGGCTGGTGCAGACCCCCCCCCCCGCCCACCTGTCGCAGCTGGAGCAGGAGCGGGACCGGCTGCAGGAGCAGCGGAAGGCGCTGGAGCAGGAGCGGGCAGACGCCGGGGAGCAGCTGGCGCGGGCGGAGCAGCAGCTGGCGCGTGAGCGGGAGGCGCGGAGAGCCGTGCAGCAGGCCTGTGCGCACCTGCAGGGCCAGGTGGACCAGGTGCGCATGGCACTTCCCTGCTGGGCCGCCGGCTCCGCTTGCAGGTGGGGCAGCGGCTCCAGTCCACGGCCCAGGCTTTGCGCTCCTGCCCCGCCCGCGTCCCCACCTCTGTAGTGCAGGTAGCAGCGATGGAGAGGAAGTGGGGCGCATGGGGGTCTCCCCGCCCCGCCAGTGCGTCCGTACAGACGCCCTGACCCTGCTGGGCCAACGCGGCGCCACGCAGGACAGCACAAGCTTCACTGGACCTTTTTGGTTTTTTTCCCCAAGATTTATTTATTTACCTGAAAGGCAAGAGTTACACAGAGAGGTCTTCCATCCCCTGGTTCACTCCCCAGATGGCTGCCGGATGGAAGCCAGGAACTCGGAGCCGCATCCGGGTCTCCCATGTGGGTGCAGGGCCCAAGCACCTGGGCCGCCTTCTGCTGCCTTCCCGGGCCACAGCAGGGAGCTGGACTGGAAGTGGAGCAGCTGGGACCTGAACCGGCGCCCACGTGGGGAACCAGGGTCTGTGCCCCTACTTTGGTCTTTCCCTTATTTGTGGAAGTGTGATTGACAGTCTCAGGGGCGCTGACACCCCTGTGACCTGTGCCCCAGCCCCCTGCCTCCCCGTCACCCCCAGCCTGTTCCAGCAGCTGCCAGCTCTGCTTGTCCAGGGCAAGGGGACACGTGGGTCATTCCTGGCTCCGGGCTACAACGGCGGGCACAGGCGTGTGGTGAGCCCTGCGAGTCCCTGCTTGTTCTCCACCGGGTCACTGCCTTGCCACACACAATTTAGAACCACAGACTCACTGTCCAGACCCTCCCTGCCACAAAAGCCTGCGGCCAGAAGCCGGCCGGGGCCGTGTGAGTCTGTGGATGGGTGTGAGGAGGCGGCGAGGGCGCCCTGGCCTTCTGTCCTCACTCGAGCTGGCCTCGGGCTTGACCCCAGGTTGCGTTGCTGCCTTGATCTCAGGTTCCTGCTTCTAGTTACTAAGGAATGAAATGCGCCTCACTGGTGGATTCGTCTCGTGCCGGCAGGCAAAGGGCGGAGTCTGGTCCAATCGTGGGGTCTGGGAGGGGGCTGCGGCCCCGCCCTTCACTCCCTGGCTCACTGTGGGTCCCCTGCCCTGCTGACCGCCCCACACCAGGCTGTAGACCGGGGCTGCCCTGTCTTGCACCATCAGACACCAGGCTGGCCCGATCTGGGGCTGTGCGCGTGCAGAGCTGGGAGCTCACGCAAGCCTCAGGTGTTGTTTGGCTGACAAACGCGCAGTGGGTTCCAGTTCTGCACCTGTTGGGACAGTCATCGTTGCTGTCCTTATGAGACATGGTCACTCTGGGGGCTGTTGGGCCCACGGCCCATTCAGGGCTTTCCTGAGATAAACTCCACGTGGTCACGGGTTGAGATCCAGTTCATAGTTTTTATTCCATCTGTGACGTCTCGCCAGGTTCGGGATCTGACAGGTTCCACCTGTGATGACTCCTGTCCATCACGTCCTCTGTCACGACCCCCCGTCATGTCTCCCTGTCCATCGCGTTCCCCCATCCATCGTGTCCCCCCGTCCATTGCGTCCCCCCATCCACCACGTCCCCCCGTCCATCGTGTCTCCCCATCTGTCACATCTCCCTGTCCCTTGCGTCTCTGCACCTGCCGTCCTCTCTTCTCCTCAAGACCCAGTCTGAATACATCCTTTTGTCTGCCTTCCAGATCCTAAGCCCTCTCTTCAGCCGCGTCACATTTCCTGTCACAACCTTGTCCCATCTCCCCGCCCGTCACATCTCCCTATTCATCACGTCTCCCCCTCCGTCATGTCTCCCTGTCTGTCACGTCCCCCTGTCCACCACATCTCCCCATCTGTCACGTCTCCCTGTCCCTTGTGTCTCTGCACCTGCCATCCTCTCTTCTCCTCGAGACCCAGTCTGAATACGTCCCTTTCGTCTGCCTTCCAGATCGCGAGTCCTCTCTTCAGCCGCGTCTGTTCTGCCACTGAAGCCATCCAGTAACTCATTGCTTTTGTGATTCTATGCCCAGTTCCACCTTTAGTTCTGCCTCTTCTTGAACACGTCGGCCAGCTGTTTTAAATTCCGTATCTGATGCCAGTATTGCAGGGGTGGCCATGTCTGCCCTGTGCTCGTCTCCTCTCACTCCTGGCCATGCTGACGAGCAGTCACCCCCGCGTGAGAAGTGCAGGAGTGACACGAGGGTCCTGCCACACCCCTCTGCCGGGGAGGGCTCCCCAGTGACCCAGCTGGGGACCGAGGGCCCACCGTGAGCTCCAGGTCTCCTGAGGGGACACCTCTCTGTGACCCCTGCATGTGCTCAGCGCCTTCTGCAAAGAGAACCTGATTCCTGGGCCACTGGCCAGGCGTCTGCCCTGGTGGCTTGGCCTCCAGTCTGCCTGAGGCCACGCACTGCCAGGGCCCACCCTGGAGTCTCAGGTCCTTGGCTGGGAGAGGGGACGCACACGCGGTGGCTGCACATGGACGTTCAGGCTGCTTCCTCCCCAGTGCGGCCCACACAGATGTCCGTGACACATTCTGTGCAGATCCTGGTGCGGACACACTGATCTGCAGCCATCTGTGACTTCGGCCACCAAGGCTGTGGGACGCAGAGGTCCCCTCAGGCCGGCTGTTGGCTCTACCTCTGCATGCCCAGCGTGATCCGATGGGAGTAGTCATAGCTCTGTGGCGTCCACGGTCACCTCCTGGCCGCTCAGCATGGAGTCGCTTCTCCCCCCTCACTCTGCCCGCTGTCCCCTCCCGGCCTCCCCAGGTCACTTGCAAGAAGCAGGCCCTGGAGGAGCGGCTGGCGCAGAGCCTGCAGGCACAGGAGGCCCAGCTGGACACCCTGCGGCAGGCCCTGCGGGAGAAGGACGCCCTGTCTGAGCAGCAGGCCCAGCTGCTGGCCGGCCAGGAGGCCCTGGAGAGGCAGGGCCGGCTCACGGCAGAGATGGCCGCGGATCTCAGGTAGCTGCGGCCTGGGATCGGTTTGGTGGGGCTGCGGGCCTCCAGGAGCCATGGTGCAGCTCATCAGGGGGCGGCACCGGCGGGGGGTGAGGAAGGGGCCATCCCAGTGCCCTTGGGGTTGGGGTGCACCCAGGAGGGGGGCGCCCAGTGGGAGCGCAAGGACTCCTTCCAAAAGATGTGCCAAGTGGAGCGGAAACCCGAGGGAGGGTACAGCCACCTCAAGCTCAGATTGAAACTGGCCTCAGGCAAGGCTGGGTCCAGGCGCTCCCTGCCCTGGTGTTCAGTGACCGCCCAGTCTCCTCTCCCTTCTCCCCACAAGGCCCAAGCCCCCGCCATCAGCCATCTTGGGTCCCAGACGTTTCTGAACACTCCCAGGAGCCAGGGGCAGGACTCTGACAGCCAGGCCTGGGTCTCATGCCCAGCCCTCGAGTCGGGGGCAGGGTCGCCCCAGGGAGCCATGGGCTGGGTGGGGAGCAGGGTCCCAAGGATGGCGAGGGGATGGACCCCCACGCCGCCCGTGGTCTCTGCTCCTCGAGGCCCTTGGGAGCCTTCAAGCACTTTTCTAAGAAGACTTCCTGCTGGAACTGCAGAATCCGGGGGGCAGGAGAGACCCCGGAGCCTCAGATCCTCCACTTGTCCCCAGGGATGCTCTGCAGAGCTCAGAGCAGAAGCTGGAGGGAAGCTGCCCCGGGGGGCGGGGTTCCAGGCCCCACCCATGTGTCCTCCTGGGCCAGGGGGACTCAGAGGACCAGGCAGCGCCCTTCCCTGCAGCCCCTGCTGTCCAGGATACAGGCCCTGGCCCAAGCCCTCCTGAGCCCAGTGTCCTGTCCTAGCTGGAGCACCACGCAGCATGCCCGCCTGAGCCCCTGGCGTCTCAGCAGTGGCCGACAGCTGGGGGTCTCCGGGAGCGGCAGCACATGGCCTCCAGCGGCCACAGGGGGTGGACACACACACCCCCATCTCCTAGAGGAGGCCAGGCGGGGGTCTGGGGGAGGGGGCTCCAGGAGGATGCGAGGGGAGGATTTTCCGTGCAGCGCTGAGAGGAGCGTCCGGGACAGGTCGTCCTTGTAGATGCACGGAGGGGGGGGGCTCAGGGGGTGCTTATGAGTGCAGAGGCAGGAGTAGGGGGCTGGGCACCATGTGGCAGGCAGGGGGTGAGGTTTCTAAGAGGGTCCCAGAGGACCCTGCTGCAAACCCCTGGAAGGCGCCAACGAGGCAGCAGCAGGTGCAGAGAGGTGGGGCCGAGGCTGACCACAGCGCACAGGCACACCTGCCTGGGTGGTGGACTGGCCGGAGGGTGCGGGCGGACGGTTGTGTTTGAGGCTCAGGCGTGTTCGTGTGCGCTGCTTGCTCTCCTGCTGTACCCACATCCAGCACAGGATGGAGCAAAACACCTGTGGAGGATGCAAAGCGCAGGGTGCAGAGGTCAGAGTGCAGGGTGCAGTGAGTGCAGGGTGCAGAGGTCAGAGTGCAGGGTACAGAGGTCAGAGTATAGGGTATAGAGTGCAGGGTGCAGAGGTCAGAGTGCAGTGTGCAGAGATCAGAGTGCAGGGTGCAGAGGTCAGAGTGCAGGGTGCAGAGGTCAGAGTGCAGTGTGCAGAGGTCAGAGTGCAGCCAGGGCAGCTGCTGCCTGTGAAGCCAGGGCTCTCTCCCACCCTCCCACAAACGGCCCGGCGTGAGCTGCTCTGTCCGGCTGGAGTGCTGGCTCAGCCGCGGAGCCGGTGCCCCTGGCAGGTACCTCAGAGGGCAGCAGAGCGGGGGAGCAGTTTCCTTGTCCTGTGGATGCCACGGCCTCCACCTCGCTATCCCATGTGGTGTCCCAGCCAGGTCCAGCAGTGCCCTGGGTCATGCACACACTGCTGGTGCCTTGTGCGGCTGCAGAACTGAAGCTGGGAGCAGAAGTGCCGGATCTGGACACGCTGCTCTGTGGGCTTCTGCCAAGCCGACGTGTGGTGGACCAAGCGTGGTGTGTGCTGGTGAGGCTCGGCAAGGCGCCACGGTTCTGCGTCTCCTTGCAAACCGCAGGCGGGGTTCTCAGGCTGCCTTTCGGTGGCTGGTTGGCAGCTTTGTGCCTGCAGGACCCTGGTGCCTGCAGAGCCCTGGCCTCTGTCTCGTCTCCCAGCTTCCCTACAGGCGCCCCGTGCACTCCCCTGCTGCTTCGTTCCGAGCTGTTTTCCTGGGACTCGTCTGGCTCCTGAGTCCCCCTGAAACGCACTCTCGTGTGGTGTCCGGCTCATTTCCGGAAACACAGACTGAAACATCCAATTGATTTCCAACTCCCTGCAGGGCTGAGAGGGACTCTCTGGAGAGCAGCCTCTTCGGGGCCCAACAGCTGGCGGCGCGGCTGCAGGCTGAGCAGGAGCAGCTGGCGGGAGAGGCCCAGCGTGCCCAGCTGCACCAGCAGACCCTGCAAGGTGCTCCTCAGGCGCCCCCCCTCCCCCAGTGGGGTTCGGCCCCCAGGTGTCCAGATGTGCCACCTCCAGAGGGGCCCAGAGCTCCTGCAATGGAGGGAGCGGGGCCACCCCTGCTTGCGCCGTGGCCGCAGGCTGGTGCGGGGCGGCCCCTGCCGCTCTCTCTACCCCCCCTCCCCCCAGCTGGGTGCAGGCTCACTCATGGGGAGCTCCCTCTGGCCTGGCCCTCATGCACCTGCGCTTCCCAGAGGAGATGGAGCGGCTGAAAAGGGACTGGGCGCTCCAGGAGACGCGGCTGCGGTGGGACCTGGAGCAGCTGCAGAGGCAGAAGGTCAGAGAGCAGCCCTGGGGGGAGGGGCCCCGAGGCCCACTCACATCCTGCCCTCCAGGAGGCCTCGTGGAGCGCAGCAGGTGTAGGGGGCAGAACAGCCGGGCCTGGGTGTTGGCTCCCAGCATCTGAGCTGGCCCCGGGTCACAGTCACAGCCCTGTCACTCAGGGTGCACGGCGGGCACTCAGGACCGGTTCAGGAAGCACTGGACACCTGTGGAGACCCAGGGAGGCCATTCCCAGCTCCCTGT
This sequence comes from Sylvilagus floridanus, assembly GCA_949820135.1. Taxonomy (NCBI): domain Eukaryota; kingdom Metazoa; phylum Chordata; class Mammalia; order Lagomorpha; family Leporidae; genus Sylvilagus; species Sylvilagus floridanus. The sequence goes on from OX463236.1 coordinate 181,216,129, forward strand.
GGGGCCGACGGGGAGAGGCAGCTGCTGGACTGGACGGCCCCTGGGACCTGCAGGCCCTGGACCCCTAAGGGCACCTGCTGCTCTCTTGCTGCCCTGACCTCAGCTCCTGTCCCTTTGCCTCAGCCCAGGAGCCCCTGAGTCTGTCCCTGGCAGAGGAGGTGGCCCCGCGCCGGCTGCAGCAGGTGCAGCGCTCCAGGCAGCAGCGGGGCGAGGGCCACCGCCAGCTGCAGCAGCAGACACAGCAGGTGACCGCGGGGCACAGCCCTTCCCCACCTCCCCGCTTTCCCTGGGACCAGCCCAGGCAGGTGCGGCCCCTCCAAGTACCGCTGGGCAGCTGTGCACCTACAGCACCCACGGGCCTATCCGTGCAATCGACTGTCCCCCCATTCCCTCATCCGTCTGCTCACTTGGGGGTCCACACTTCCTTCCTTCATGTTTACGGCCATCCCACCACATACCCAGTTGTCCCCCCACGCACCTGTCCACCCACCCACATGACTACCCATCACTCACCTGTCCACTCACCCACATGACTACCCATCACACACCTGTCCACCCACCCACATACTACCCATCACACACCTGTCCACCCACCCACATACTACCCATCACACACCTGTCCACCCACCCACATGACTACCCATCACGTACCTGTCCACTCACCCACATGACTACCCATCATACACCTGTCCACCCACCCACATGACTACCCATCACACACCTGTCCACTCACCCACATGACTACCCATCACACACCTGTCCACTCACCCACATGACTACCCATCACACACCTGTCCACTCACCCACATGGCTACCCATGATTCACCTGTCCACCCACCCACTTGACTACCCATGATGCACCTGTCCACTCACCCACATGACTACCCATCACACACCTGTCCACTCACCCACATGGCTACCCATGATTCACCTGTCCACCCACCCACTTGACTACCCATGATGCACCTGTCCATTCACCCACATGACTACCCATCACACACCTGTCCATTCACCCACATGACTACCCATCACACACCTGTCCACCCACCCACATGACTACCCATCACACACCTGTCCACTCACCCACATGACTACCCATCACACACCTGTCCACTCACCCACATGACTACCCATCACACACCTGTCTACCCACCCACATGACTACCCATCACACACCTGTCTACCCACCCACATGACTACCCATCACACACCTGTCACCCACCCACAAAACTACCCATGATGCATCTGTCCACCCACCCACACTACTACCCATCACGCACCTGTCCATTCACCCACTTGACTACCCATCATGCATCTGTCCACACACACATCTACCCATCATGCACCTGTCCACCCCTCCATCACTAACCCAAACACTGTCCATTTATCCACGCACTTGACCTTCTGCTGACACCCCCAGCTCCCTCCCTCCACTGCCTGAAACACCATCTTTCTTCACCACTGACTCCATCCCTGTCCTTGAGTCTGACCCTCCGTGCAGTTGTCCATCACCTTCTGTCCCACACACACCTGAGCACCCCGACCCCAGCCCCCACACATAACTGAGCACCCTGAACCAGCCCCCACACACACCTGAGCACCCCGACCCCAGCCCCCACACATACCTGAGCACCCCGACCCCAGCCCCCACACATAACTGAGCACCCTGACCCAGCCCCACACACCTGAGCACCCTGGCCCAGCACCACACACACACCTGAGCACCCAACCCAGCCCCCACACACACCTGAGCACCCTGACCCCAGCCCCCACACATAACTGAGCACCCTGGCCCAGCCCCACACACACACCTGAGCACCCAACCCAGCTCCCACACATAACTGAGCACCCTGACCCCAGCCCCCACACATAACTGAGCACCCTGACCCAGCCCCCACACATAACTGAGCACCCTGGCCCAGCCCCACACACACACCTGAGCACCCAACCCAGCTCCCACACATAACTGAGCACCCTGACCCCAGCCCCCACACATAACTGAGCACCCTGACCCAGCCCTCACACACACCTGAGCACCCGACCCCAGCCCCCACACATAACTGAGCACCCTGACCCAGCCCTCACACACACCTGAGCACCCGACCCCAGCCCCCACACATAACTGAGCACCCTGACCCAGCCCCCCACACACACCTGAGCACCCTGACCCAGCCCCCACACACACCTGAGCACCCCAACCCCAGCCCCCACACACACACCTGAGCACCCTGACCCCAGCCCCACACACCTGAACACCCCGACCCCAGCCCCCACACACACACCTGAACACCCCAACCTTAGCCCCCACACACACCTGAGCACCCCGACCCCATCCCCTACACACACACTTGAGTAGCCTGACCCAGCCCCCACACACACCTGAGCACCCTGACCCAGCCCCCACACACACCTGAGCACCCTGACCCCAGCCCCCCACACACACCTGAACACCCCGACCCCAGCCCCCACACACACACCTGAGCACCCCAACCCCGGCCCCCACACACCTGAGCACCCTCTGCCCCATGGGCTGTAAAGTGGCCTGTGAGTGTAGGTCCATCCGTCTCCCCTACCACCCTGAGGTGCTCCCTGCAGTGTGAACAGAGTGGACAGGAGCACGGGACATGGGGGGGGCTCTGAACTGCCCCTGCTGTGGGCCCTGAGGGATACAAGGGTTCGAGAGGAGGACGGGGGGGGGGGGGGAGTGCAGCAGGACGGGGGGAGAGCAGGAGGGGGGAGTAGGAGGGTGTAGGGAGGGACCAGGACAGTGAGGGGGAGCAGGCAGTTGGGGTGGGGGCAGGACAGCAGGGGCAGGAGCAGGAGGATGGGGGGAGCAGTAGGGCAGGTGTTGGGGGGGTAGGTGTGAGGCTTTGGGCAGCCCCAGGCTCTGAGTGACTGAGGCAGCAAGAAGGAAAGCAGTGGTCACAAAGGGCAGGTGGTGGACAGGGGCCTGGGCAGGTGTGGCCTGGGGCAGGGTGGGGGAGGGGGACCTGGGCAGGTGTGGCCTGGGGCAGGGTGGGGCAGGGGGCCTGGGCAGGTGTGGCCTGGGGCAGGGTGGGGCAGGGGGCCTGGGCAGGGTGGAGGAGGGTGTCCTGGCAGCGTTGGGGAAGGGGCCTGAGTGGAGTCTGCACCGCGAGGCGGCTGTGAATTCGGTCTCAGGCCATCCCGGTTCTCGGGAGCCCCTGCTTCTCCAGTGCGGCGCCCACAGAGCCACAGTCAGAGGCGGCAGTGACCCAGGGGTCCCTCGGCCTCTCCGCCTCCTTCCCGGGTCCCCACGGCGATGCCGCCCTGACCACCGCTGTCCTGCGGTGTTTGCTGCTGAGGGCCGGTGCGGGGTCCTTGGCTGGCGTCTCTGAGGTCTGGACGGCTCCCCGGGCTGCACGCTCCTGCCCAGGGCGTGGCCATCCCCTTCTCAGCCCTTGCCGTGCTGAGACAGGCAGCCCCCACGGGACCCTCAGAGTGGGGTCCCCCGGCCCCTCACCTCTGGCGGACGCAGGGGTCCCTGTGGCCCCTTGGGTCCATCTGCCCCTGGAACTGCTCACTGACTTCCAGAAAGCCCTATACCTTCTAGTACGATGATTGCAAAGAACACGAGTCAGGGCGAGCGCCCAAGAAGCTGGGCTGAGGTCAAGGCATGTGTATACACACATGCACACATACAATCATACAATGCACACATGTGTATACATGTACACACTTGCATACGTGTGGACACACAGAGGTGACAAGCATGCACACACATACACATGTATACATGTGCACACTTGCACACGTGTGGACACACAGAGATGACAAGCATGCACACACATACACATACACATGCACACACCCATGCATGTGCGTACGCATATACAGTGCACACAAATACACCCCTGCATGCATGCACACATCCATGCACATACATGTGCGCACAGACATACATATAAAGGTATGAAGCTGGGGTGTCCTGGCATCCCTGGGGCAGTGGTCAGGAGCGGGCAGGGTGTCCGGGAGGCCCCCGCATGCCCTGCACTCAGAACCTCTGTGTCCTGCAGCTGCGTGGGTCTGCAGAGTGCACACGTCTCCCCATGTTGTTGGTCCCCCACCCACAGCGTGGGGGCTGTGCTGTGACAGCTGAGGACAAGGCCCCTCTGCACCTGCTCCTGTCTCCAGGCCGCCTTCCCAGCCGGCACAGAGGATGCCAGGGTCATCCGCATGGCGCTGTTGGGTCCCTTCCCTCTCCCCTGGCTGAGGGGGCAGCCGTCCACCCTGGCATCCCACACATGGGGAGCCCTTGTCTGCTCCATGCAGGGTGGAGGGGGGCAGCCCAGGCACGGAATGAACCGGCCAGGCCCTGCAGGCAGCATCTGTGGGGGGCTGTGGAGCCAGGGCCATTGCACTGGGCACTCCCCTGGGGCCTGGCTCCTTCCTCGAGCCCCCCTGCTCTCCCACAAGCCCCCGCCTCCACACTCAGGCCCTGTCCCCGAGCGAGGCTGAGAAGCGCCTGCTGAGCAAGGAGCTGTCCAGGGCCACACGGGAGCTGGAGCAGGTGCGGCAGGAGGCCCAGAGCCGGCAGGAGCAAGCCGAGGTGAGTACCGGTGCCCGCCGGGCAGGAGCACAGCCCGACTGTGCTGGCGGCCCTCCGAGGGACCCCTTCTGCCTAGCCCCCACCAGCACCCCCTGCCTGAGCCGCAGTCCCCCCAGGCGTCCCCAGGGGACACTGCCTTCAATGGGACCCCACTCATCTGTGCAGGTGTGTGCAAGGGAGCGGGCCCCTCGCAGCTCCACTGCCCCAAGCCTCGCCTGCCTGTGACTTGAGCCCACTACGGAAGGAGCCACAGCGGCCGGTGTGGCGCCAGGGCCAATCCTCAGCCAGAGAGGTCATGAGGTGGCCACAAGGTCCCCCGTCGCCAGCTGTCCACACAGACAGCTGCAGGCAGCTGGCGGGGCCACCTGGGACCCCGACTCCTTGTCTGGGGCCTGCGTGCAGGAGCTGAGCAGCCAGGGCATTCCGGGACCCAGAAGCCTCACGTACCAAGAGGTGCAGGGCCTGGGCGTGGGGGCTCCAGGGTGTGGAGGCAGTGGGGGCCTGGGCGTGGGGGCTCCAGGGTGTGGAGGCAGTGGGGGCCTGGGCGTGGGGGCTCCAGGGTGTGGAGGCTGTGGGGCCTGGGCGTGGGGGCTCCAGGGTGTGGAGGCAGTGGGGCCTGGGCGTGGGGGCTCCAGGGTGTGGAGGCAGTGGGGGCCTGGGCGTGGGAGCTCCAGGGTGTGGAGGCAGTGGGGGCCTGGGCGTGGGGGCTCCAGGGTATGGAGGCAGTGGGGCCTGGGCGTGGGGGCTCCAGGATGTGGAGGCAGTGGGGGCCTGGGCGTGGGAGCTCCAGGGTGTGGAGGCAGTGGGGGCCTGGGTGTGGGGGCTCCAGGGTGTGGAGGCAGTGGGGCCTGGACGTGGGGGCTCCAGGGTGTGGAGGCAATGGGGGCCTGGGCGTGAGGGCTCCAGGGTGTGGAGGCAGTGGGGCCTGGGCGTGGGGGCTTCAGGGTGTGGAGGCAGTGGGGGCCTGGGCGTGGGGGCTTCAGGGTGTGGAGGCAGTGGGGGCCTGGGCGTGGGGCTCCAGGGTGTGGAGGCAGTGGGGGCCTGGGTGTGAGGGCTCCAGGGTGTGGAGGCAGTGGGGGCCTGGGCGTGGGGGCTCCAGGGTGTGGAGGCAATGGGGGCCTGGGCGTGGGGGCTTCAGGGTGTGGAGGCAGTGGGGGCCTGGGTGTGGGAGCTCCAGGGTGTGGAGGCAGTGGGGGCCTGGGTGTGGGGGCTCCAGGGTGTGGAGGCTGTGGGGGCCTGGGTGTGGGGGCTCCAGGCTCCACGAACGGGGAAGAGGCGGCCAGGGCCCTGCGCAGAGGGGAGTGGCCATTGGCCCTGGGGCACTGATGGGAGCTGACACTGAGCAGACATGGGGTGGGGTGCACCAGGCTGATTGGGAGCAGCCCCCAGGCATTGGGGGCCACAGCTCCCCCCGACCCTGTGTGTGTGTGCAGGCAAGGTCAGGGTGAGGCTGGGCCCCGCCCACACCTCTCTGGCCACGCGTGCCTGCCCTGGGCCCCCTGCCTTGCCCTCAGGAGTTTGCTAGCCCATGCTTAGCTCAGGGACACCTCCACCCTGGCCCGGCACAACACATCGGGGAGGGGGTCAGTGGCCGGAACCACCCGGGGGCGAAGGGGGAGCAGGCCACCCCCAGGGTGCTGCGTTGCGGCTCCAGCTGCAGTTGGGCTCCAGGAGTCTTGTTCCAGAGCTGCTCCCACGCCTGCAGCCCCAGCTGTGCACGCGCCCCCTCAGGGGACCAGGACCGAGCTCAGCAGGGGGTGGTGACCCAGCCCCTCCTCCCTGCCCATCCCTGGCCTGGCTGCCGCCTGGGCCTTGGGAGACCCTGGGAGCCGACACCGCACACTAAGGGGTCTCAGAGCCAGCGCTGGCCACCAGCTGGCCTCCTCGGGGTGCTCCTTGGAGGGCGCCTGTGCCACCTCAGCTCTGACATGGAAATTAAAACCCGCTGAGGGGAGGGCACTGTCGTCCATGCCACAGCAAGCCTGGGTCCCCTCTGCCTCTGGGTGTGGGGGCTCCACACAGCCGCGGGCAGAGGACCCCTGCCCCCTGCAGTGCCAGGAATAACGCACTCAGGGGAAGCGCCAGGCGGTGTAGCCACAGCACTGCAGGGCGGCCGAGGCGTGGCCACAGCACTGCAGGGCGGCCAAGGCGTGGCCCAGGCAGTGGACGCCCCCGAGGCCCACAGCCTGTCTGACAGCTCCAGAGACCAGGGGGCCGGGGGGCTTGGCCGGACAGCAGGGCCCAACAGTCTTTGCCCCATGCTGGTGGTGGGCGCCGCCCTGTGCTCACCGTGGCAGGACCTCTGGCCTCCCTGTGCCTCTCCTGTGCCTGGCAAGCCAGCTGGGGGCTCCTGAGGGCCAGGTCAAGGCCTCTCCTCACGATCCAAGTGGCCAGGCTGCTCCCTGACCACCAGCAGAGATGGCAGGCAGGAGAGGGGGTGGGTGTGTAAGTCCACAACTGGACCCTGTCTGGGGTCCTAGGGCTCAGAGTCCCCAGCCCCTCCCTCACCCCCCACTCCCCCATCCCCGGCACGGGTGATGTGGCTGGGGCCAACAGGCTGACCAGGCCGCAGGCTGGGCCCCAGGACCGCGTGGGGCTATGCAGGTCACCCCGGGCTCACTGCTTCCCAGGCCGCTGCCAGCCACGCGACGCGGGAGCTGAGGGCCCTGCAGGCCCAGCTGGAGGATGCCATCTCTGCGCACCACAGAGAGGCCGCGGAGCGAAGCGATCTGGGCAGAGAGGTGAGAGTGGAACCAGGGCCGGGGACAGCTGCGCCCCCCACACCAGCTGTCACCTGACAGGAACACCCACTGGCCCGGCCCCCACCTCGGCAGCACCAATGCTGAGGCTTTGAGTAGAGGAAGGAGGCGTCGTGTCTGAACCCGCAGCCATGAACTTGGCCGTGGGCTGCATGTGGGCTCCCGGCCGGGGCTCCCCAGGTCCCCGCACAGCTGCCTGCCAGTGGCCAGGTCAAGGGCAGACTGTGCTGGTGGAGACAGCACACAGAGTACTGGCCCGAACCGCCCGGCCAGGACGCCCGGGTTCACCCAAGGCAGCCCCCTTGGGCTCTGAGAGGCCTCCCCACCCCCAGCAGGCACCCCCAGGCCTTCCTGAGAGGCGGTGTGTCCATGGCCGGGCGGGGAGGCTGCCCACTCAGCTGGGGGACCGTCCACGCGGCACAGAAGCACAGCCGCCTCCTGCCAGGGCGCCTGGGCAGAGGAGTGGGGGGGGGGGGCCAGCGGGGTCTTCACAGCAGCATGGGCGGGGCACGGAAGCCCTGGGAGCCTCCTGACCCAGGGGCGGCGGCAGCCTCAGGCCGGGCCAGGCTGCGCTTGGCTCCGAGGGGTTTCTGAGAGACCTTTCAGGGCCTGGGACGCCTGTGTGGCATGGGCTCCAGGAAGCGGGCAGCGGGGCCCAGGTGGGGCCCAGGGGGACAAGGCGGCCCCGCGGCTCCTGGGCTGTGTGCCAAGGCCGGCAGCTGGCCTGGCGCTGGAGCGAGCGGCCGGCGCGCACCAGGCCGGAGCGGGGAGAGGGGCTCGGCCCCCCAAGCACCCCCAGGGGCCGGCCCAGAGCGCGAGAGCGGAAGGGCGCATGATTTAGCGTGTGGCTGTTTACGTTGGCCACGGAGAGAAAGGCCTCCTTTCACAGCTCAAAGCCAGGCCCGGGCGACACGGGGGGCGGGGAGGGGCAAGGGGGGAGCCGGGGGCTCAAGGGAAGAAAGCCCAGGTCCCCCCGGGCAGTGCGGCTGCTCAGAGAGGCGGCCCCCAGAAGGGAGAGAGGGGGCCCCCAGAGGCTGCGGAGAGGGGCGGGGGCAGGACGGACCCTCGCAGAGAAGCCAGCGGCAGCGCCCTATCCGGCGCCAGGCGGCCGGCATTGCCATGGAAACCGTGGCATTTCACAGCCTTTAAACTGCAGGAGCATGCAGATCCTCGCAGCCCTGCCTGAGGTCCACACACGCGTGCACACATACCCATGCACACACGTGGGGCACTGTCCACACACAGCCCGTGCACTTGAGACCACACCAGAGTGGTAAGCCCACCCAGGCGCACACACACTCGTGTTTAAACACCATGGACACTGGCACTACACACATGTCACTCACACACATGCCTGGTGCATGCCACACACGTGCGAGCGTGACTATGCATACCAGGTGCTGAAGATGCTTACCACTCGCAGGCACACTGTGCACACACACGCATGCCTGGTGCATGCCACACACGTGCACACGCATGTGTGAGCAGAGGCACGCACACCCAGGCCAGGCCCTGCACAGCCCCTCCCCAGCTCTCCCTGGGCTGCCGCCTCCTGGCAGGAGATTTCAAAAGAGGCTGTTTATACAACTTCTAGTAAAGAAATAATTATTATAATCACATTAAGCAATTTGGCTGTAAAATTCCTGTAAGAGGCAGGGCTGTCCTCATGGGGCAGGGGCCTCCCCATGCCCGCACTCCCCTCCCGGCCTGGGAGAGAACACAGCTCCCACCCCACCCCCCGTGCCCGCACCCCCACCCCCTTCCGTGATGGATGGGCCCTTTCCCTGGCCTTGACCTTCCGGGCGGGTTTCTGCTGAGCTCAGCGGAAAATGCTCTGCACGCGGTGGCTCCCATATGTGGGGGGTGGGAGGGGAGCCGAGGGGAGGCTCAGGCCCTTCCCAAAAACAGAACAACAATAACAGCGGGCAGACCCGGGAGCCAGGCCGGCCGGGGCCCTGGACAGCGTCCCGGGAACACAGCCAGCTCGGAGGGGTTTGCTTTGGCCAGCCAGAGGCCTGACGTGGCTGCGTCCCCGCGGCTCCCCTGCTGCTGCCTCGCCTCCTCCCCCGGGACCCGGCAGGGCCAGCACTCTGCTGGGGAGGCAGGAGAGCGGGGCCCAGGCCCAGAGTCCCCGCCAGCACCCCCACCAGTGGGCTCCCTGGGACCCAGGGGCCTGGAAGTGCCGGCACTGGGAGCCCATGCTGGGGGCGGGGACGGGGGCAGGGGGCAGGCGGCCGGCCTGGGGGGAGCAGGACTCACACATGGCCTCCTGCTGTCCTGCGGTCAGCTCACAGAGCACCCCACCCCCGTCCCTGTCCCCACTGCCACCAGCCCCCCCGCCCAGCAGCTGCAGGGGCAGCCCCGCCCCACCACCTCCCCGAGCCCCCCTGGGGTGCTGACTGCTGTCCCCAGCAGCACAGGCAGCAGCCGGGGGCACTGAGGGCAGCTACGGGGCATGGATGGACACGGCACAGACAGACGAGCAAGGCCATATCCCAGAGTCTGGGGGCAGTGCAGGGCAGGGCCAGGCTCAGGGCGGCTGCCTGGACTCTGGGCCCAGCCCTCTGCCCCCAGGCGCCGTGAACCACATGCGGGCTCGGCAGCAGGGGCAGAGACCAGCACCATGGGAACACGCGAAGCCTCTGTCCTGGTGCCCACCAGAGCAAGGGGAGGTCAGGCGTGGCCTGCACTGTCCCTGGGGCGCAGCCCTGTGCCCCTGGCCCTGACACTGCTCACTCCTCCCTCCGGCAGGCCGAGGGGCTGCGGGCGCGGCTGGGTGTGGCCCAGGAAGTGCTGGCCAAGCTGCGCCAGGAGCTGCGGAGCCGGGAGCAGAGCTGTGAGGAGCTGTGCCGGGTACTGGACACCAGGGCCTGCGAGCGGGACGTGCTGCAGGTCTCCAACGCCGAGCTGCGGGCCGCCCTTCGCAGGGCCGTGCGGGAAGGGGCCAGGTGCGGCCACACAGCCCCGTGGCCTGGCTGCCCGCCTGGACTAGGCCGGCAGGCCTGGGTGTCCCATTGGGTTGCGCCAGACGGAGGGCAAGGCTGACCCCAAGCAGACCTCTGGCCGCCCAGTGAGAGGTCCGTGAGGGTCAGCCTGGGCAGGGGAGGGCTGGGACGCAGACAGAGCGGGCCTGCACTCCTGTTCCTGTCCAGCAGGAAGCCAGGCCACACAGGCCGTGCAAGAGGGCTGGGGAGTGGGCGGGACGGGCAGGAGAGAGGCCAGAGAGGTGCTGCAGAGTGGCCTCCTGGCCGGGAGGTGACAGGGAGCCCACAGGGGCTGGGCCGGGGGACAGTGTGTGGGGCCTGGGCTGCGACTAGTGTCTTAGGAGGGGCGGGGCAGAGGCCATGGCGGGGCCGGCCCTGGCCACTGCCCCAGCCTGGGCTCCCCTCAGCTTTAAGCGGTGCAAGGACGAGAAGGCGCAGAGGCTGCTGGTCCTGCAGGAGGCCGCAGCGGCGGCTCGGCAGGAGGCGGCCGCGCTGTGGGCCCGGCTGCGGCAGCAGGAGGGGGCTCAGGCGGACGCCCTGCGGGAGCTCCAGGAGTACCGCACACAGGTGAGGGCCCTCGGCCTGCGGAGACGGCCCCCAGCTGCAGGGACCCATCCCCCATGCTCCCAGGGCCACGCCCCGTGCAGACTCAGGCCCCAGGCCAGGCAGGTTCCAGAAAGAACATGGGAGCGGCAGATGACAGCACTCACAGTGGGGCAAAGCCCAGGCTCCACACCTCAGCCGGGACGCAGCCAGGGCTCTGGGGCCTCGGCCGGCACCACGCAGGCGGCTTGGGCTGGGTCCTGGGCTGCCGCTGGAGCACCAGCTGCCCCCAAGGCAGGGGCAGACGCCGTCACCCAGGTCCCTGGCCGAGCAATGGGTCCAGGCTCACCTTCCACCCAGAGCAAGACTTCCAGGGCCAGGGTTGAGCCCTTGCCTGGGCAGCCATGTCCAGGAAACTGCAGCCATCTTGTTGCCCCTCAGAACCCCCAGTGACCCCGCTGACCCCTGACACTGCTAGTGACCAGCTAACTTCTTCAGATGCCACGAGCCCCCCGGCAGGTTAAGAGCAGGCCCCTACCGGGCAGCCCCCGCACACCAGCCCTACAGGGCTCCACAGGGCCCATCCTGACGCTCCCCTTCCCAGGGGGCAGTGCTGGCTGTGTAGCCACAGTGGCCTGCCAGTGAGAGCCAGAAACTGGCTCAGGCCCCGCGGCTGAACACCAGGCCCCGCGGCAGAGCACCAGGCCCAGCTCCACCCTGAGTGCCCTGCCCCGGGGAGGGACAGGGCAGCAGGGTCACGTGGGGTGACACAGGCCACAGCCAGGAGCACTCGGCCTGGGCCTCCCTCGGGGAGCAGAGGCAGGAGTTGGGGAGGCGCCTGGCTTGCTGTCTCATCACAGCGTCCCCGCACACCAGGTGAGGACCCTGGAGGCCGAGAACCAGAGGAAGAGCCAGGAGGTGAGCCAGCTGCAGGCCCCGGGCGCTGGCCGCACAGCCGGCAGGAGGTGCTAGAGCTGTAAGGGCAGGTGGTCGAGGCCCGGGCTGCCCGCGAGGGCATCTGCATGGAGGTAGGGGGCTGCCGGGCCGAGGGGCCACCGTGAGCCTGCCGGGGGCAGGCGAGGGCGGCCCAGGGTGCCGTCTGCTCACTGTCTCCACACATACCTGTGGTCTGCCTACCCACGTCCTAAGGTGCCCTGCGCAGCCAGGCTCAGGAACACTGAGGGGATAAATCCCAGGGTTCTCAGGTCAGGAAGGGGCGGGGCTTCCACCAGGCAGGGAAGGGGTTCTGGACAGGACGGCATCTCCGAGAGCTCAGGAGCTCGGGCTCACGCCCGTCACCCGCACTGCTCACAGCGCTGAGGTCCCCGCTCCAGCCCGGCCCAGCCCATAGGGCCTGGGTGCTGACAGGGGCCACTGCATGCAGCTGGGGGTGCCTGGGGCCCAGAACACTTGAAAGAGCCCCCCAAGCCCCGGCAGCCTCAGCCTGCCTGCCCCTAGCTCGGACTCAACGTAGAGCCCCCCATGCCCACAGGGCTCTTCTCCTGTGGGAGCAGCCCCCTGGGGCAGGAGAGGGGCAGCCACGCCCTGCACCCCACACTCCTGGATCCTGGAGGGCGGTCGTGTGGGTGGAGCCTCCGGGTGCCCAGGCTGAGGGCAGTCAGGTCATGCAGGAGCCACTGCCCAGGTGCCCTCTCTCCGCGAGAGGTATGGCCTCCTCGGGGGCCCGGCTGCTTCCTGGCCGTCCAGCTGAGACCCCTGCACCTCCTGCTTCAGGTCCTGGGGCTACGGCGCCACCTGGCAGAGGTGGAGGCGGCTGGGGAGGCCCGGGCACGGCAGCTGGTGGAGCGGCTGCAGCAGAGCCAGCAGGCGGAGCGGGGCCTGAGGGCCGAGCTCCAGGGCGCCACCCGGAGGCTGCAGCTGGCCAGCAGCATGGCCGAGGGCCTTGGGGCTCACCTCGATGGAGCCTGCCACAGGGTCCACAGCCCGGAGCAGGAGCTGGCCCAGGCGGAGGCTGCCCAGCAGGCCGCGGAGGCCCTGCGCACTCGGCTGTGCTCCACGCTCCGTGGCAGCCTGGGGCTGCGGGGACAGAGCCCGGCCGCCTCCCCCGCGAGAGGTCAGTGTCCCCACCACAGCTTCCCTGCAGGATCCACGTAGCGTGGGGGCTGCACCAGGGCCCGGGGCGAGGGGCAGGGGCAGCAAGGGAACGGGAAGGGCACCCTACGGCCCCACCCAGTCCCCACAACCCCCTCCAGATGCCCGCAGCCTGCAGGCTGGCCCCAGGTGGCCTGAGCCGCAGCCTGGAGACGGCGGCCCCTGGGTCGCAGACCTGAACTGCGTGGAGGACGCCCTGGGGGATTTTGTGCAGAAGCTGGTGGACGCCAGGCGGGAGCGGGTAAGGCCAGGATCCAGGCCGCCAGGAGGCAGGGAGGGAGGCACCCACTCCGCGGGCTGCTGTCCGCCGGTCCGTCCATCCCGGGTCAGCATCCACAGACTGTCCTTGCCCGTCGAGGTAAGCACCAGTGGCCCCACAGTGCTGCCCGCGGCCAGGGGCTACCCACCTTGCCGGACGATAAGCCTTGGAGCAAGGCCCTCTCACCCAGTGGGTCACCCTTGGAGAGTCCCCAAGCTCCCCAGCAGCCACTCCCCAGGGCCCCCAGGGGCCATCCCCTCCCTGCTCACCTGCTAAGTGGGCTTAGGGGCAGAGCCCAGGGCAAGACAGGCGGGTTGTCACTGAGCCCAGCCAGGGGTCCTCCGTGGATTCCTGTGCCTTCGGGCCTGCTCTCCACCAGTGCCAGCCCCAGGGGGCAGCCCCTGCAGGTGACCCCAGCCCCCAGCCCCCCCCCCCAGCCCCTCACTCCACATCCTGGAGTCCTGTGGCCCCGCCCACACTCAGCCCAGCCTGCCCACAGCCCACCTGCATAGCCTGCAGTCAGACTGAGACCACTGCCCCTGACCCTCTGGGCTTCCCCTGCTGACCACAGTCCTCCTTGTGCCCAGGACGACGCCCGTGTCCAGCTAGCCAGCCTGACCGGCCGGCTGAAAGAAACACAAAGCCGCCTGGGGCAGCTGCAGCAGGCCCTGGCTGAGGCTGAGGAAGGTGAGCTGCCCGCCCCTGCCGCCTGCACCCCGGGGACCCCGCCAGCTCCCCCTGCCACATGCCCCCGGGGCGAGGGCCTCAATCAGCTCCGGGACAGGCCTGTGCTAGCTGTGAACGTGGCCTCTCCCCACTGGGATCATGGAGACCGCAGACCTCACGGCCCCCGCTGGGGCCCTGGCCTGGGCTGTGCCTCCAGAACCCCCTCCCTGGAGAGCCACATGCCGCCCTCTCCAGGACGCTGCCTGTTTCTCGGAGGCCCCAGTCCCTCTCCCCACCCCAGCACAGGCTGGGGTCTGCTCCCCGCCCCCAGGAGAGGGCCGCCCACAGCGCAGGAGAGCCACACTTGCAGGCAGACGGAGGGAGCTGGGCCCCTGCAGCTGGGGATGCAGCCGCCACTCCCGGCCTCCGTCTGCCACCTGTCACGTGGGGGGGCAGGTGTAGGTGCCTCACAGGCTCACAGGACCCCCCGGGCTCCAGGCCGGCGACAGGCGGAGGACGCACTGAGCAGCACCCGGGCGTCACAGCCCCAGCAGGAGGCGCCCAGGCGGCAGGAGACAGAGCACCTAGCAGGCACCAGGGCGGCAGAGGCGAGGAGAGGCGGCGGCTCCAGGTGAGCATGCAGTGGGGTGGGGAATGGGCCCAGGATGTGGGGGGCTCTACTCTGGCCACCCTCACATGGTGGGAGGGCCGGGCCCCGGGGCAGGAGCGAGCAGGTGCACCGGGGCCAGAGGAGTCCTCAGAGCTCTTCCAGGGACCCAGACCCTTATCTTGCAGGTTGGGTAAACTGAGCACTTGGGCGTGAGCAGAGCCAGGACGGGACCCTGGCTGCCCAGGCCTGGCTCCTCGCCATGAGCTCTGAGTCAGGCAGAAAGGGCCAGGGAGAGCTGGGTCACTCCAGGAAGCTCCTTGCAGGCCTCCCGGGCTGGAGATGAGCGTGGACAGTGGGGGGTGGGGGGTGGACAGCCATGGCCCCGGACCCCACGCCGGAGCACGAAGCCAGCCGCCCGCGGAGGGCGACACAGCCAAGGAGCTGCTAACCCCTGCAGGCCTGTGGAAGACAGGGTGAGCACAGCCTGCTGGGCCCTGGGAGCCCCTGCCAGGCCTGACCTCAGTGGGCACCCAAGAAGCTGAGCCGTGGTCCCCGTCCCCTTCCCCACCCGGGCCTGAGGCCACCAGGGAGCAGCGGCAGGGGTGGAGGGGGGGTGCAGGGCCCAGGCCTGGCTCAGAGGTGGCCCAGGGCGCAGGAGGAGGCGCTGCTGCTTCAGGGGAGCCCTGGCCCAGGCGGCCCGGCCCAGGGTTCCGGGGGCTGGGAGGGGCTCTGTGGGCTGGGTGCACGGTCACACGGGTGCCTCCCACACATGGCAGGGAATAGTGTGTTCTGTCTGCTGTTCTGTCGGGCTGGGCTGAGGTGTAGCCAGTAAGCCGCTGCCTGCGATCCAGTGCCCTGCTGTGGCCTGGGAAAGCAGAAGATGGCCCAGGTCCTTGGGCCCCTGCACCCATGTGGGAGACCTGGAGGAAGCTCCTGGTTTCTGGCTTTGGATCAGCTCAGCTCTGGCCATTGCAGCCAACTGGGGAGTGAACCATCGGATGGAAGACACCCCCCCACGCCCGTAATTCTGCCTTTCAAATAAATAAACAAATCTTAAAAAAAGAAAAGAAAAGAAAAGAAAAATACCTTTTAAATCAACCAGCACAAATGCATGATTCAAATTAGCCACACTGGACACCTCTGGAACAGTTGAATGACGTGTTGTTTTCCCACTCTAGTTCTCTATGTTTAAAGATGTATTTATTTATTTAAAAAGCAGAGTGATGGAGGCAGGCAGGGAGGGAGGGAGGGAGAGGTCTTCCATCCGTTGTGTCACTCCCCAAGTGGCCACAAAGGCCCAGGCTGGGCCAGGCTGCGGCCAGGAGGCAGGAGCCCCCCCCGGCTCCCACGTGGTGGCAGTGGCCACATGGCCCGAGCCGTCACGCTTCTTAGCAGGAAGCTGGACTGGAAGCAGAGCGGCCGGGGCTTGAACCAGCGCTTGGTGGCTCAGCCACTGCCCACGATGCCAGCACCCACAGCGTTTCATTCCCTCAGCGTCGCCTCGACCTCTGCTTTGACCGCTGGGTTCTGGGGCCTGGCTCTGGGGCTCGGGAGACGCCGCCAGCCTGGCTTCTTGTCAGTCCCACTCGGGAGCCATCTTTGCCTCTCCAGGGGGCTCTGCCGGGCTGCTATCGGCCCTGACGCCTGCTGGCTCCCCACTCCCTCGCTCTCTCAGGGTCCCCTCTGCCTCCGGCTTGCCACCCTGTACTCCCCTCGGGGTCCCCTGTGGGGCAGAACGTGTGACGCGCACTCTGATCTCGTTCTGATTTCCAGTGTGAATCCTGCCTCTCCTGAGCCGTGCACAGGGGCCTCCTCTGAGCCCTGAGCCACCCCAGAGCCCCCCTGCAGCCCGAGGGGACCTGTCCAGCTTCCGGCGATGCAGCTGACGGTCCGAGCACGGGGCCCCTGCCGCCCACGCGGGAGACCCGGATGGGTTCCCAGCTCCTGGCTCCCACCAGGCCCAGCCCCAGCCGCTGCAGGCCTCTGTGGAGTGACCCGAGCGCGGGAATTCCCTTGCTCTGCTTCTGTCTCTCAAATAAACAAAATGAAAGGCGGCTCCTTCTCCCTCTGCCCTCTTCCTGGTCCTGGGGTCCCAGTGTCCCCCACTGCCTCCCTGGGCCTGCCCCCAGCTCATCTCTTCAAGGCTGTGTCCACGTGGGTGCTGTGGGGCAGACAGTCCAGCCGCTGGCCCCCGCGGCCCCCACTATGGGACCTGGGGGTTCCCGTTCCCGCCATCGCTCCCAGGCCCGAGAACCCAGCCCCAGCTGTTCTCCCGCACAGCAGTCACGTTGGTGCCCCCGCGGCCCCCGCCACTGCCCCTACAGGGAGGCTCCCGGACCTCACCCCCAGCCCCAGCCCCAGCCCTGAGCCAGGCTCCCGAGACCCCCAGCCCTAGCCCCCAGCCAGGCTCCCGAGACCCCCAGCCCCAGTCAGGCTCCTGGGACCCCCACCCTCAGCTCCCAGCCAGACTCCCAGGACCCTCACCCCCAGCCCCAGCCCCAGCCCCGAGCCAGGCTCCCAGGGCAGTGGGGTGGCCACAGCTGGGTGCAGAGGGTGCCTTGTCCTGGTTCACTTCTCTGCCTGACCTGGGATTCACTCAAGTGTCTTGGTGAACGGCTACATGGCCGACCCCCGCCCCTCCAACAGGCACCACTGCTCCCACCTCCAGCGGGGGCCCTCGCCCTGGGGAGCCCCCAAGCCGCCGGCCTTCAGCTTGGAGGTAACTGCCCCCACCGAGCACGCTGGTGGTCCCCGTGCCGGGTCCCCAGGAAGGGGGCAGGGACACAGCCCGGGACAGAGCCGCGGGCCCCAGGGTCTCAGGCTCCTGAGGGGTGGGGCCTCGCTCCTCGCCGCCCAGTGCCCGCTCACAGCTGCCAGGTCACTTGCGGGGCCCAGCGGGGCGGGCCTGGCGCCACGCCGGCTGTGCCAGACCCCCCTGTGCTGAGAGCGAGCCCTGCCTGGGACTGAACTGCCCTCATGGCTGCTCCCCCTGCCTCACACCAGCCGATGTGTTTGCCGAGAGAAAGTTAATTAAAAACAGATTTTTCTAATTAAACGGCGGCCGAGCTGTGCAAACAGTCAGATGCTTGTTAGAGCAGAGCTCTCCAGCTGCCAGGGCTCCCCGGGGGGCCCCAGGGGGTCACGAGCGGGGGAGCTGGCCCCCGGCCCAGCCCCAGGCACACACACCTCCTCACCTCCCACGTCACCCCCAGTGGGCTCCAGGTCACGGTCCCCAGGGCCCAGAGAGGGGCCAGGCATCCTTGGCCTCCTGCCCGGGCAGCTCCTCCCTGTGCCCAGTGCCCGCCCCCCAGGGCCAGGCCCCCCTCCAGCCCAAGTTCTGCAGGCCGGGCTGAGGGGTCACTCACGATGTCACAGAGCATTCACAGCCCCAGCCAGGGCCCCACTGCCTAATGCAGTGTGCAGCGTGGCTCACGTGGCACCAGCTGCTGAGCTCCCACTGCTGCCACAGGCAAAACACCCTGCCCCTCCTGTGTGTAAGACCCCCCACACCCCTCCTGTATGTAACACCCCCTGCACCCCATCCTGTGTGTAACACCTCCTCCTACTCCCCTCCTGTGTGTAACACCCCCTCCTGTACCCCTCCTGTGTGTAACACCCCCCTGCACCCCATCCTGTGTGTAACACCCCCACATCCCATCCTCTGTGTAACACCCCCTCCTGCACCCCATCCTGTGTGTAACACCTCCTCCTACTCCCCTCCTGTGTGTAACACCCCCCTGCACCCCATCCTGTGTGTAACACCCCCGTGCACTCCATCCTGTGTGTAACACCCCCTCCTGTACCCCTCCTGTGTGTAACACCCCCCTGCACCCCATCCTGTGTGTAACACCCCTCCTGTACCCTTCCTGTGTGTAACACCCCCTCCTGTACTCCTCCTGTGTGTAACACCCCCCTGCAGCTCATCCTGTGTATAACACCTCCTCCTACTCCCCTCCTGTGTGTAACACCCCCCTGCAGCTCATCCTGTGTGTAACACCCCCTCCTGTACCCCTCCTGTGTGTAACACCTCCACCCTGGCTCCCTGCACACCAGTCCCAGGCCCTCTGCTCCCATCTGGGCCAGGGGACCCTGTGGACAATGGGGCCTCTGGAGCCCTCCCTGACCTTGATGGCCCCATGGGCGGCCCCAGGGGCAGCTCCAGGCAGGCACACTTGCAGGGGCCCCAAGGGACAAGATGACCACTGAATGGACCCACAGTCACCACTGCAAAGCAAGGCCTGGGCAGCTCTCGCTCCCCCCTTGGCCGGCCACTGAAGCCCTGGCTGTGGGCCCTGCTGGCCTCACAGGGTGAAAGACACAGCCATGAGGCTCACTCAGCCACTGTGGGACCCGCGAACGCAGCATCATGGCGAGCACAGCTGGGCTGGGGCCGGCCAAAGCTGCCCTGGGCTGCAGAAGCCATGGCACTCTGAGAAGTGTACGACCTTCAGACCCTGTGGATGGAGCTGGGGGCCAGTCCAGGGCCGCTTGTCTTGCTCAAGCACCCAGGGCTAGATCCAGAACAGGACAGCGCCTGCCTTCAGCGGCAGAGACCCCCGACACCCGGCCAGGGTGCTGCTGTGAACCGCTCCCTCCACGGCGCCTGTCCCCTCCTTTGTCCCCTCTGCGTGGCACCTCCTTGCACAAGTCCCTTTGTGTCTGTGTCCACTTCACCCTGGGACCTCCCCCTCCCCACTTCTGTGGCTCTGGGGGTCCCTGGGCTGCTGCCTCCTCTCCCTCCCTGACAGCACTGTGACCAGGCTCCCTCCTCTCCCCCCCTCCGTCTGCACGGCCCTGGGCACGGATGTGAGGCCCACAGAGCAACCCCTCCAGCCTGACCTCTGAACTTTTCCCCAAACGTGCTCTGTGCCCCACCCCCCACGCCTAGGCTCACATGCAGCCACCTGTCAGAGCAGGCAGGGGCCGATGCTGTGAGTGCTTGGGGAGTCAGGGCCTGCTCAATGCTTGGGCAGGCCAGTGGCCAACAGCTGGGAAAGGGGTCCTGGAGGGTTCTGATGTGGGGCCCGGGGGGCCCAGGCTTTCTACAGCTCCTGAGCTCAGTTTGGCACCAGAGTTGGAGCCGCTGCGGGAGGGGCCCAGCAGGGCCAGGGCTGAGCCAGGGAGACCCCAGAGCCCCTGGTGGAGGCAGGAGGCCTTGGGGAGACCGTGGGAGGCTCTGCCCCCGGAATGGCAGCTGGGGAGAGGCACCACAGTGGGTACTCAGAGACCGCTCTGCCCAAGGACAGGCCTCCAGCCACACCCTCCCTCCCCACCCCCTCCCTGCTGACCACGTCCTTGGCTGCTCACACCACGCACCACACACCTGTGGTCTGGGCCCACGCCTGTGCCCACCCCACCTCCAGCGTTCCCAGTGGGCAGCAGCTGGACACACTGTAGCAGGGGCTGGACAAGAGCAGGAGGCACAGCCGGGACTGGCCAGGAAAGGGAGACGGTGGCAGGAGCTGCTGGCCAGCCTCGGGCATGGGTGCCAGGAAGCGAGGGGCAGCTGGAGCCTCTGCAGTGGGGGGGCCCTTGCGGTCCCCCTCCCCAGTCACTCCCAGGGACCCGGGGAGGCAGGTGCAGCCTGATCCCTGATGGGCCACCGCGAGGGGTCAGAGGGCTGGGGTCAGCAGTGCCAGTGTCTTGGGGAAAGAATGTGTGGGGCCAGCCCCAGGCCGCAGCAGGGCTCCCAGGGGCACGGCGCCGGGGGCGTGTGAAGAGATGTGCCTGCGGGGACACGGGGAGAGACGGCGGCGTGAGGAGAGACGCACCCGCACCCGCAGGGGCGCACAGTGCGGGGAGAGACACAACTGCACAGGCAGCCGGAGCTGGGAGGGGAGAGGCGCCTGCGGGTCCTCGGTGTCCCCGCCTGCAAAGTGGGGAAGCCGGGAGCACACGCATGGGGATGCTGAGGGCCAGGATGGGGGCCCCGGAGCAGGGCATCCCTTCCCGAGGCCCGGTTGCTGCCCGCACAGGGCCCTGCCCTCTGGGCCAGAGGCCAGGACGGTCCTTGGCCTCCAGCGCAGGGGAGCAGCCAGCAGGGTCGGGTCCCACGGGGAGTGGCCGCCTCTGGGGGCTGCGGCTGGGTGTGTGCAGGCGGGGCAGGGAGACCCCACTAACAACCTCCAGGGTCTGCAGTGCAGGGCCCCAGCCACAGCCCTTTACTGGTGTCTCAGGAGAGGAAACCCGGATGTGGCCGTTTATTTGTTTGGATTTCACCTTCTTCTCTTTAGGACCAGAGCTGGATCCTTAAAGACACAGGGCTCCTTCCTCCGCAAGGGGCCTCTGCTTTCCCCAGCCCTGAAGAAAGGAGCCCTTATCTTTGCAAAGCTCTCAGCCCTGACCCCATGCCAATGGCTGACCAACTCAGGGCCCCGGGGGTCCCTGCCCACTGCAGCCCTGAAGCCAGCAGGTGTGCCCAGCACTGCGGGCGGGCTGGCCCCAGCCCACGGCCCCTGCCCGCCCTAGACCCACAGAGCAGGCAAGTCCCCAGGAGCCCGTGCAGCTGGGGCCTTGGGGCCAGGCAGCCAGGGCACCTGTGGGATGCACCCCAGGCACAGGGGCGCCCTGGTCAGTGCACCTGGTCCAGTGCTGCGCTGACTGAATTCCTGCAGTGGGGTCCAGGGGATGGCCTCTGCAGCCCTCAGGCAGGAAATGGGGGCTCCCTGGGCAGCCCCTGAGGCCCACCCTGCCCCATCTCGGTGGGGCGTGGCCAGGAAGGGGTGGAGCCGGAGCAGCTGGCAGCCTGGGCACAGGGGTCCGGTCGTGAGGGACAGGCCTGCTGGGAGGCCCAGAGCACAGGGCCGTGTCTGTACGAGCTGAGCAGACCTGAGCCTGCTGCAGAAGGGATTGGACACAGGGCATCGTGGCTCAGGAAGCCGGGAGGCCTGGGGGAATCTGGGCGAGGGAGCCCCCCTACAGCCGGGGGCATCACCGGGATGGCCCTCCCCAACGCCGCCTGCCCTCCCCAGAGGCCCCTGTGTCCCCTGGGGGAGGCTGGCCAATCTCATACCCTGCAGGGAGCCACTGCACTTCCACAGACAGAGCAGGAGACACCGAGGAGGGAGAGGGCCCAGTTCTGTCCACTGTGTCCCCCCTACCTCCTCCTCCCTCTCCTCCAGGACACAGGGTTACTGAGTGAGTCAGGTGAATTCCTCCCAGGGGTCACGGCTCAGTGCTGTCAGGCTGGGGAGCCCATGGCTGGGGCAGAGGAGCCACCCCAGGGCGCCTGCCTGGAGGAGGGTGTGAGGTTTGACAGCTCAGGGCTGTCAGGGCGGTAACCCACGGGCGCGTGGTACTGACGGGATTCTCCTGAGAGCCGCCCTTGGGGAGAGGCTGAGACCGCCTGGATGGTGCTAGGGGTCTGGGCGGGACCTTGCAGCCTGGAATCCTGGGCTGCTCCAAGGGGAGCTCCCACAGGCGTGTTTTCCTCGGGCCCCTCTCTCACACACAGGCTAATTTCTAACGTCCTACCTAACACAAGGACGCCAAGAGCCGGCCCTGGCCACGGGGGCTGAGCTGCCGCGTGGGGCCGCTTCCCGCCATGCAGACCCAACAGCAGCCAGGATGGAGGTTCAGGGCCCTGGGCGACCCCAGCCCCGCTGGGTGGGGGACAGAGCCTTGGCCCCGGCCGCAAGGCTGACCCCACACCTTCCCAAGGGGGCAGTGAGGACAAATCCCTTAGGAAGCCGAGGCGGCCACAGCCGTCACTCACAGGAGCGCCAGCTCTGTGGTCAGACCCCCGCTGTCCACATGGGGATGCTGAGGCCCAGCAAGGCAGAGGGACTGCCCAGGTCACTGTCCCCGACTCACCAGGCCACGTCCACAGAGAAGCGCTTACCCCCAGGCCCTCAAGGCTCTCGTGGCTGAGCAGCGGGGCCTGCCCAGTGGCCAGCCCTGCCACAGAGCCCTGGAGCACAAGGCGCAGGCAGCGGCCACTGCCAGGAGCCCCTCACACCACGGGGACCCTCACCCTCTCCCCAGCCCACGCCTCGCCTGGCGCTTGGCTTCGGCTGTGGGCGGCCGTACTGAGCCGGCCAGACTCCGCCGCCTGGCCCCAGGCTGCATTCCTTGCCCTCTCCCCTGTACACAGGGGAAACGCGTGGAGAATATTTCCACCGAGTGGAGCCAGAAGCACAGCATCCTGGCAGGGCTGGCCACCGCCTGGGCGTCCGGAAGCCCAGGAGCTGCGGCCGTCCCGGCGGCAGGTGGCCGGAGGTGGCCCAGAGCCCGGGCTGTGGCTCCGTGGCAGAGCCCCCACCCGCCGGCCTGGAAGACTGGGAAAGTTCCCACGGGAACTCGGCCGGTTGCTACGGAGACGGAAGCGGCCACCTTGGCTTCACCTGTTGGCGCTGGCACCCGCTGCCTCTCTGAACGTCCTAGAGGCTCCTGGGAGGGATCTGTGGCCGCCCGCAAGCCTCAGAAGCCTCCTGGGACCCCGGCCTGTGGCTGGGGCAGCCAGGAGCTCCCAGGTTCCCTCGTGTCCTGGCCATCGACTTTTAGTTACATTGCAGACGCCGTGGCTAGGCGGACGTGGGCTGTGCTGAAGAGAATTCTGAAGGGTGGAGGGTGGGCCCTGGGAGGTGCACACACACCGTCCTGCCCCACCCTCCCTGTGGGCGACGAGGGCTGGGGAAAGAAACCCGAAGCCAGAGATTCCCATGGGGTGGGGTGGCACCCCGAGCCCCGGGTCCCAGTGCCCAGGTGCACGGAAGAGTACCTGCTGAACGTGTGTGGAGGGCACGGGGGCTCCAGGACCATGCCCAGGGCCACCACGGAGGCTGCCACGGCCTGACCCATGCCGTCACTGCCGACCCTGGCTGTGGCGGGAGCTGCAGGGGCTCTGGGCTCTGGGGCGCTGCTCTTACATGGGACGTGTGCTTTGCAATAAACAAACCCTTCCCTTTGTGGGCCCGTCCCCCACAGCTCTCTCCACACTGGCCTCCCCCACCCACCTGCCCAGTGGGATGAGCCATGGGGCAGAGCCTCAGGTGGGGGCGCCACCAGGGGAGACGGCCTGTATTGGGCGGGCACCTGCTCACCCGGCCCAGGCTTCAAGGACTTGCCTGCCCCTCACCCAGGGCCTATAAGGTGAGGTGACCCCAGTCCCCAGGCCACGCCAGGCAGGTGGGCAGACGGTGGTGGCATTGCCACCTGGGCTTGCAGAGCCACCTCGGCCATGGCCCGGCATGGCCACAGGGCCCAAAGAGCAGTCCCTGAAGCCAGCACGGTACGGACTCCATGGTGCTTCCAAGGAGGTGAACCTCGGGACCCGCAGGCTCACGAGGCCCCCACATGTCTGGCCCTGGTGCTCAGACACCCAGGGCTGCCCTCACCTCCGGGGATCCCCAGCCCATCTGTGGCCCGAGGGCTGGCCTCTGCCTCTCCCACCCCCAGTGGGCAAAGCAACCACACGGTAGGAAAGGCGTGAAGGGCAGCACCGGCCTCTGCACCAGGAGGCCCACACTTGGCCCCGGGGCCAGCAGCAGGTGGGGCCAGCCCTTCTGAGATAGCTCATAGCCCGCACACATGGCCTGCACAGGGCACTGCACACACGGACTGCACACAGCCCACAGTCTGCACACATGACAACACACACGGCCTGCACACAGCACTGCACACATGGACTGCACACAGCCTACACACATGACAACACACATGGCCTGCACACATAACAACACACACGGCCTGCATATGGCCTGCACACACACGGACTGCACATGGCCTGCACACATGGCCTGCACACACATGGCCTACACACACACACTGACTGCACAAAGTCATGCACACACGGCCCGTGCACACACGGACTGCACGGGGCACCACACATGGACTGCACATGGCACTGCACACATAACCTGTACACACGGCCTGCACACACACAGACTGCACACGCCTCCCCCCACACGCACACAGCACACGGTCCACACATGCAGCCCACAGGGCAGTGCCCCTCCAGGCCCTGGACTGTCCCAGCCTCACCCTGCGGCTCCCAGGCCAGGCAGGGCCACATGTCCCAGGGACCCGGCGTCCTTGGCGTCCTGGGGGTGGCCCCGGGGGCCTCGGGCCCTAAACCGCAGTCCCTCGGCTGGGAGGCTCGGGTTTCTGGCGGGGAGCTCCGACTCTGGTTTTGATAAACCCAGGTTTTCTGGGCCGAGACAAAGGCGCCCTTGAGCGGAGCTCGCTAGGAAGTATTTCCTGGTCGTATTTTTAGCACCTGAAGAAAACAGTTGTTCTCCTTCTTGCCTGTGGGGGGTGTGTGTTTAACTCAAGGCCGCTCCAGTTAACCCCCGTGCTCCCAGACCTGGCCCAGAATGCTCAAGGGGCCAAGGCCGCGGGTCAGCGTGCTGGGGAGGCCCTGGCCCCCACCCCCATTACCTCTTCAGCCTGGGTTCACCCCTGTGCAGAGCAAGATCACAGCTCAGACAGGAGGTGCTTCCTCTCTCCCCCCTCTCTCCCTCCTCTCTCCCCCTCCTCTCTCTCTTCCCCTCTCTCCCTCCTCTCTCTCCCCCTTCTCTCTCTCCTCCCTCCTCTCTCCCCCTCCTTCTCCCTCCCCCCTCCTCTCTCTCCCCCTCCTCTCTCTCTTCCCCTCTCTCCCTCCTCTCTCTCTCCCCCTCCTCTCTTTCTCCCCCCTCCTCTCTCTCTCCCCCTCCTCTCTCTCTCCCCCTCCTCTCTCTCTCCCCTCCCTCTCTTTCTCCCCCTCCTCTCTTTCTCCCCCTCCTCTCTCCCCCCTCCTCTCTCCCCCCTCCTCTCTTTCTCCCCCTCCTCTCTTCCCCCTCCTCTCTTTCTCCCCCCTCTCTCTCTCCCTCCTCTTTCTCCCCCTCTTCTCTTTCTCCCCCTCCTCTCTTCCCCCTCCTCTCTTTCTCCCCCCTCCTCTCTCTCTCCCCTTCTCCCTCTCTCCCTTTCTCTCTCTCTCTCTCCCCCATCTCCCAGGTGGTGTGTGGGGGGTTGTCCCCCAGAAGTGGGGGTCTCCTTAACCCCGTGCTGGGCAGGTGGGGGGTCTCCAGGGTGTGACTGACAGGAGGCAGAGCCAGTGCAGGACCTGGGCCCCACCCCTTCTCAGGGAAGGCCCCATGATCCCTTCTCTGGCTGTGGACCCCGCCTGCAGCCACACCCCCAACACAGCTTGGGCCAACGGCAGGTGAAGGCTGAGGCCCCAGGAGTCCAGGCCCCAGATGAGCAAGACACAGATGTGTCCCTGGGAGAGGCGGGGACAAGGGCTGGGATGGGCACCACTCCAAATTGTGCCCCCCCCAGGCTGGGGGCCTCTGGCCCTGTGCCCAGGCCCCTCCAGGAGGGTCTGCTTTACCCAGGAGTCTTCATTCCCTCCCTGGACCCACGGGAAAACCTCCAGGAATTCTCCCCGTGTGGCCGTGCAGCACCCCCAGCCCCAGACCCAAGACAGCTCTCAGGAAGGCCCCTGGGCCTGCGCCCAGGTCGGAGGAACCGGGCAAGGGGGCGTCACCCCAGCTACTGGCAGTCCTGCCCGTTGCGAGGGGGGACCTGCGCCTCCACGAGCGCCCAGGGAGGGGGAGCCCGTGGGCTGGCGCTTTAAGAGTCGCCACTCTGCGTGGCGCCGCCCCGGCCCCGCCCCGGGAGTGACCGCCCAGGCTGGGTATTTAAGCCGCGGCCCTGAGGGCGGGCCGGCCCGAGCGCGGTCCCACACGGCGCCTCCTGCACGGCGGCCGGCCTGGCCCCCGCCCGCGGCCCCCGCCGCAGACCCGGCGATGCGGCGCGGCGCCGCCTGGGCGCTGCTGCTGGCCGCAGCCCTGGGCCTCGGGGCGCGCCGGGCGCGGGGCGCCGTGGCGCTCGCCGACTTCTACCCGTTCGGCGCGGAGCGCGGCGACGCCGCCACCCCTCGGCGGGACGACGGCGGCTCGGGGCTGCAGCCGCTCTCCGCGCCCTTCCCGTTCTTCGGGGCGCAGCACTCGGGGACTCTACGTGAGTAGCGGGGAGGGCGCTGGCCCGGTGCTGCCCGCCCGCCCGGCTCCGGCCGCGGCCGCCAGCCACTTGGCACCGCGGCGGCCAGGGGTGGACTGAGGACAGCGTCCGGCGGCGCGGGCGGGCGGGCGGGCGGGCGGGGCGGGCACCCTGGCCATGGCGAGCGGCGCCGGCCCGCGGGCTCTTCAGACAGTGAAGGGGCAGCCAGCACCGGTGTCCCCTGGGCCTCAGTGACCCGCGGGGGCGCTCGGCCTGGACAGGTCTCAGAACCTCCGCACTGACCCCCAGGTCCAGCAGCCCCTCCCTAGGGACGCTGGGCAGGGAGCGCGGACTCACCACGCCCCCTTCTCTCCTTCTCCCTCCCCTCCTGAGTCTGGGGCTACCTGGGGACCCAGTGCAGGGACAGCTCCTGGCCCGGTGCCACGTCCCTCTCCAGGGCTCCGAGGGCTGTGGGCATCCGTGCAGTGAGCACCTCTGAATGCCCCCAAATCCCACCTAGAAAACACCAGCCCAGCCTGGCGTGCAGTCGCCCCCGACACCCACACGGTCCGCCTCCACCACCTTCATCTCAGTGCCGCCCCAGCCCTGCCCTCCGCTCCGCCGACCGCTCCGCTGTCCACGCCGCCGTCCCCACGCCCTCCCCGCCTGTGGTCATCCTGACCCAGCGCCCCCAGGGGCTGCTGCCACCACCATGAGACTCTTTGGCCAGGCCCCCCTCAGTGGCAGCTTTGGGGGATGCGACAGTGGTCTGTGGGTGCCGCCCCGTGAAGTCCCGTGGAGCTGGGTGGACAGGACTGGGGCCCAGGAGCGAGAGGTGCCGTCCTGGTCACAGTGTTCCCCGCACTGATGTCACAGGTGAAAACCCAGCCTCCCTCAAGGGACAGTCCTGGGCCGAAAGGACATCGGACGTGGCGTCCGCTGCAGGGTTTCCGGAAGCAAGGCACTGGTGCCTGCCGTGTGGACGCTGGGCTCTTGAGGGAGCTGTGTGGGAGCTGCAGCCAGACGCGTGGGGGGCGTCCACACTGCCCGGGGAGGGGGAGGACCCGTCTTGGATGCCCCTGGCTCCACCTGGTCCACAGCCAGCAGGGCACAGCGGGGGTCCCCTCAGAGCCCTGGAGCCCGTGCCAGGCAGCCGGGTGCTGGGCCGAGCAGGCTTGTGGCAGGAGCAAGCCAGCAGGCGCAGGGTCTGCCCAGCCTGGCCCTGGCGAGGCAGGCTTCCCACAGCTCACAGCGAGGACGTGTATGGCTGGACTTCAGCGCCAAGGTCACTGCCGTGGGTGTGGCACCTGCCAGGCCATGGGCAGAGAGAGCTGGGCGTGGCCTGCGGACCTGTGGGGTGCAGCCGTCCGCTCTGGGAGTGTGCCAGGCCCCTGCCCAGGCCATGCACAAGACCACGCTGTGGCCTCTGGGAGCGGCTGCGTCCCAGCCCTGCTGCCCCAGCCATGGTCAGGGTAGGGATGGCTGGGGTGTGGGCGGGGCCGAGGCCCCCACTCAGGTTCCTCCCACCCACCTGGGTCCCTCTTGCTGTGCAGCCGCTGTGCATCTTGGAAAACCCTGGGCCCAGTCCAAGGAATGCAGACCCCGGGGTGGGAGCGGGAAGGGCCTGCAGTGAGGTGGACAGTGTTCCCAGAGCCCACAGGCAGGAGTGGCCTTGGCCTTGACCTCTGGCTGGCCGCACGCAGCTCGTGCCTGCAGCGAGGCATGGCTGCACACCCAGGCTGCCCCTGCACTGCCATCCCCACCCCGAGCCCCAGCCCGGCCCCTCCCACAGCACTGGCCAGCTCAGGACCGGCCCAGTGACCCTCGTCCAGCCGTGACCTCCTGAGCCTTGGTTTGCCAGTCTGTGCAGTGCAGTGCCCCTGTCTGATAGATCATGCCCATGACACGCGTCGGCCCCAGCTCCAAGCCATCTGGAAAGTCCTCCCTGGCCCCTAGGACGTCCCAGTGAAGCCAGGCCTAGGCACAGATGCCCCGGCAGCAGACCCACAAGAAGGCTCCCCGCCCACTCGGCCTTTCCCCGAGCCCATGGACCACCGAGCAGGGGCGGGTGCCCTCGGCCCGGGGACAGCTCCAGGCTGCTCATCCTGCTGGGGCTGGGCGAGGCGGGCCCCCTGCCCCTGCACCCCCTCCCTGCTGGTACCAGGGGAGGAGGCAGAGCAGGAGGAAGCAGCCCCCAGCAAGTAGGGCCGGGCGGAGTCCAGGAGGAAGCCGGAGCCCCCTGGGCTGTGGGAGCTGGCCTACAATGGCCACAATCGGCCCAGGTCTCCGGGTAGCCCTGGGAGGACAGGGCCGGCCGGGAGCTGGTGAGGAGCTTTGCAGGCAGGTTCAGGGGCCCTCGGGCCCCATGTCCTGCTGCCCCCGACAGCTCGACTTCTCCTGGTCCAGGCCTGCAGCTCTACTTGCCCGGCTGCCCGCTGGGCCTGCCCCCTGCCCCCTGCCTTCCCGCCCGCCCACCCACCTCTGAGCACAGGGCAGCAAGGGCTCAAAGGGCAGTGGGTGCTATCTGCCCCACAGTGACCACCTGCGCCACCTCCCCCTCCTCGGGGCCTCCCCAGCGCCCCTTGTGCCCTGGCCCCAGTGCTGGCCGCCGCCCGTGAACATTCCAACCTCACATGTTTTCCTGATTGGGGTGTGGGCCCCACAAGTGGACACGTCTGTCCCCCGGGCACCAGGCTCGGAGGTGGTCCCCAGCCCCTGAGCCTCGTCCACCTGCTGCCCACTGGGGCGCTCTGCACCGTGCTTCTCATGGCCTTTCCCAGGACTGGTCTGAGCTGGGGCATGGGCACCGCTCCGGACCGTGGGGTCTCTGTCCACGCAGCCGCAGCCCTGTCACTGGGCTGGCTTCAGGAGGAGGCTCGTGGTCAGGAGTGGGATCCTGGCATCCAGACATCCCCTCTGTGTGTGGACGGGGGCACGCGGGGCGGAAGCCACACAGGAGGATAGAGCTCAGACAGCCTGTGTCCTCCAAGGCCCCTGGTTTCTGAGGAGCCCTTGGCTGAGGGAGCTGCAGCAGAGCTGGGCGGCCCTGTGAGGAGTGGGGAGGCTGAGTGGGCGCCATTGCATCCCACTGCTTCACTCCCAAGTGACCACAGTGGCCGAGGCTGGACCAGGCTGAAGCCGGGGGCTGGGAACTCCATCCGGGTCTCCCCCTAGGGGGACTTGGGCCATGAGCTACTGGTTTCGCAGGCGCATTAGCAGGGAGCTGGATCTGAGGCCTAGCAGCCGGGACTCCGACCTGGGGTGCGGCTTTGCGGCCGGCCGGCCGGCAGCTTAACCCACTGCAGCACAACGCTGGCCCCGTGTCGGGGTTTTAGAAACCCAGTCTCACCGTTGTCTGAGCACCTAGATCCCTTTTTTATTGATTGCTCTAGGTGTGAGGCGCATTTTAAACCTAGCATCGTCTTCACTGAGATTTGCAATTTAACTGAAATTTCATCTCCAAAGGCCAAGTGCCGTGTCAAAGCCGTACACAGTGCTCATGCGTGTTCCCCTCCTGGCTGCCGTGCTGCCCTCGTCATGCGTGTTAGGACATGTGCTGTAAATGGTCGATTGACACTGAAGGGATGCGACGCACTGGCAGGCGCACAGTGCACCTGCAGTGCCATGCGGTCTTCCCTGTCGTGGCCGCCGTGGTCCCGTGGCAGGTTCTGCCAAGCGGCGTGGAGGTTGAGCGTGGGTTTCCTGTGTCTGAGTTGGAATTCCGTGAGAGTGTCCCCTGTTAAAGATGCCATCCATGCCCCTGCTCTGCGGGGTGCTCATGACTCTTCCTGTGTGACGTTAGCTGGCTGCGTGTACTCTGTCTAATGTTTGTCCTGCCTGGGAGTCATTCAGACTCATCACTAGTGGCTACAGAGTTTGGTGAATTTTGAGGAAAAAATTGACCAGTGCTGCACTCCAGTACCCGGTGCAGGAGGTACCCGGTGCAGGAGCCGTGCAGGCTGGGGGTGACGGGCATCAAGAGAGGTGGGAGGTGGCTGCCCAGGCCACGGATGGACACAGAGCAGGGTTGGAGCATGGCACCGCAGGCCAGCATGTCCAAGGGCATCGGGGGTCGGGCAGGACTGGACGGGCCCTCACCTGGTGTGCAGCTGAGGCAGGAGGCGTTGCACAAAGAAGAGAGGGAGAGGCTGCGGTAGCTGCAGTGACAGGCCTGGGGTGGGGGAGCAGGTGCACGGACCCCCAAGGCGGCAGCCGCTGCTGGGGAGGGGGAGGCCAGAACCACCCTTGCGTGCAGGGGTCCAGAGCCCTGGGCAGTACCCCAAGTATGCAGGGTCCACAGCACAGCCTCAGAGGCCTGGACACAGCTGGGGGGAAGCAGGATGGGGCCTCCTCCTCCAGGAAGACCCCTGGCTGACCCTGGTGGCCTCGGCCCTCAAGGGGCAGTGGGACTGCTGTCCTTCCATGGCCATTGCGTGGACCCCACCCTCAGGTGCTCACAGGGGCCACCCCCTGCTTGCAGCGCTGGGTGTGAGTGGGCTCCACCCCCGCCCCTCTGCCCTGCCTGGGCTGCTTGGTAGCTGTGGGAGAAGCCCCAGGCACATGGGAAGCTGTCAGGATATCCGAGGGGCTGCCAGCACTCACAGCGAGCCCCGGCAGGCAGCACAGACCAGGCAGAGCAGGGAGCCAGGCGACGCCTTTTTGATGGCTGTGTGCAGAGCTGGGGGCTGCAGGCCGCCCTGTGCTGCCCAGAGCCCCTCCCCCAGAGCCTTTGTGCTGCCCGTGGCTCAGCAGGGGCTGGGACACGCCTGCCACGGTGAGGGTTCAGGGACGGCCCGTCCTGCCCAGTGCGCTCGGCTCTGTCCACCCTGGCACGTGGCCACCCACCTGGACTGTGGGTGCTTAGTGGGAGCAGCACAATGCCAAAACCACGCCCGCAAGCCCTGAGCTCCAGGCCGCAGGCCCCACAGGCAGCTGGGGGCACAGCCAGGAGGGCACTGGACAGCAAGACGCAGGGAAGGACCATGCGGGAGCCCCTCCCCCTCCCTGAGGGTCTGACCCTGGCCGTGCAGGCCCTGCGGTCCCGTGGCTCCGTCCGGCGCCCGGGCAGCCCCACCTGCCCTGTGCGGAGCTGCTGGCTCCATGAGGCTGCTCTAGCAGGTGCTCACCTGGCGGGGGACACCTGGGGCTGTGCTCGTGGTCCTGAGGCGAGACTGACGGGCAGGAGGTGTCCGTCTTCACGGTGTGTGCCCTGACGACCTGGCCCGGGTTGCTTCGGTTGCCATGCTGTGGAACACACCCCTCCCACCCGAGTGGCCAATGCCGTGCCCCCATACCTGCCCTCGCTCCTCTTGTTTCCCACACCTGCGCGTCCCAGAGCAGGGGGGGGGTGTCCTCCCACGGTCATCCCTGGGACCCCGTCAGCCAAGTGGGTGGCAGGATGCCCTTGTCCTCTGGCCGAGGGCAGTGCGGGAGTGCCGGGTCTGGCTCAGCCCTTTGCCCCTCACACGCACTGGGGGTTGTGAATCCTGCTGCAGGCTCCTGGCCAAATTCCAGCTTCCTTTTCTTTCTTCTTCTTCTTTTTTTTTTTTGATTTATTTATTTATTTGAAAGGCAGAGTTACACAGAGAGAGAAGAGGCAGA
This sequence comes from Sylvilagus floridanus, assembly GCA_949820135.1. Lineage (NCBI taxonomy): Eukaryota > Metazoa > Chordata > Mammalia > Lagomorpha > Leporidae > Sylvilagus > Sylvilagus floridanus. Next base: position 181,248,149 of record OX463236.1, read on the forward strand.
GAGAAAGAGAGAGAGAGAGAGAGAGGTCTTCCATCCGCTGGTTCACTCCCCAGATGGCCACAATGGCCAGAGATGCGCCAATCCAAAGCCAGGAGCCAGGGGCTTCCTCCAGGTCTCCCACGCAGGTGCAGGGGCCCAAAGACTTGGGCATCTTCTACTGCTTTCCCAGGCACTAGCAGAGAGCTGGGTTGGAAATGGAGCAGCTGGGTCTTGAACCGGCGCCCACATGGGATGCCGGCACTGCAGGCGGTGAGCGGCTTTACCTGCTGCGCCACAGCGCCGGCCCCGTTTCCCCTTCTTGGGCTGGTGCAGGTAGCTGGGCTCCTGCGGCTCCCGTGGAAGCTGCGGATGGGGTTTGAGGCTCCCAGCACCAGCCCAGCTGCTGCAGGCATCTGGGGAATGAACCAACAGCTGGAGGATGGGCGCGCTCACTCGCTCTCTTCCTCTCCCTCCCTCCCGCCCTCCCCCCACCGTGTGTGTGTGTGTGTGTGTGTGTGTGTGTGTGTCCATCCCCCTGTGTCTGTCTACCCAGGGTCACATCAGCCTGCGTGCCAGTGCCCAGGCCTCAGGGTGTGTAGCTGCGTCCTACCACAGGCAGGGGGCGCTGCTGGACCGGAGGGCGTCCCCTCTCTTGGCCCTCAGTCTGCAGAGGGACAGGAGGCCACCAGGGGGCATCTGTGGGCCCTCAGTTCTCTGCTGCGACGCTTCCCAAGGCGGGGACCCCACGGCGAGGTGTCCAGGCCCCACTGGGACCGGTGTTTACTCTTCCTTCCTCCCCGGCAAGTGCACGAGAGCACCAGGGGCCGGGCTGGGCTCCAGGGAGGGGTGGGGCTGGCTCGTTCTCACTCTCTCTTTTTAATTGAGAGACACAGAGCCAGAGCTGGATCATTCACCCAAACGCCCACCCATGGACTGAGCCAGGCTGGAACTGGGGGCTGGGAGCTGAGTTCGGGTCTCGTGAGTGCCAGGGACCCAGTTTTGGGACCGTCACTGCCGCCTGCCAGGTCTGCATCACAGGGAGGTGGGTCAGGGCTCGAGCCCAGCACTCCGAGGTGCGAGGCCGGCGTCCTTTGCAAGCCCCTGTAACTGCTGGGGCTGAGCCAGGCCAAAGCCAGGAGCCAAGAACTCAGCCTGGGTCCCCTGTGTGAGCGTCAGGGGCTCACGTGCTGAGCAAGCACCTGCTGCCTCCCCAGGTGCACATGGCCGGGCAGCTGTGTGGGGTGCAGAGGCAGGACCCAGACCAGGAGCCCCAGGACGGGACACAGAGTGGCCGGGCAGCTGTGTGGGATGCAGAGGCAGGACTCAGACCAGGAGCCCCAGGACGGGACACAGTGTGGCCGGGCAGCTGTGTGGGGTGCAGAGGCGGGACCCAGACCAGGAGCCCCAGGACGGGACACAGAGTGGCCGGGCAGCTGTGTGGGGTGCAGAGGCAGGACTCAGACCAGGAGCCCCAGGACAGACACAGTGTGGCCGGGCAGCTGTGTGGGATGCAGAGGCGGGACCCAGACCAGGAGCCCCAGGACGGGACACAGAGTGGCCTGGCAGCTGTGTGGGATGCAGAGGCGGGACCCAGACCAGGAGCCCCAGGACAGACACAGTGTGGCCGGGCAGCTGTGTGGGGTGCAGAGGCAGGACTCAGACCAGGAGCCCCAGGACAGACACAGTGTGGCCGGGCAGCTGTGTGGGGTGCAGAGGTGGGACCCAGACCAGGAGCCCCAGGACGAGACACAGAGTGGCCTGGCAGCTGTGTGGGATGCAGAGGCGGGACTCAGACCAGGAGCCCCAGGATGGGACACAGTGTGGCCGGGCAGCCCAGCCAGGAGATGGCCCCTGCCCGGCACCGCAGCCGCCCCCTGGTGCCCTCCCGCTCCTCGAGGAGTGCATTCACATTCCGCACTGTCCACTCTCACAGGGGACGTGCGTGCAGGGACAGCGGCACGCCCGCCAGAGCCAGGGCACTTTTCTTGTCCCAAGCCCGGAGCCCTGAGCCAGGACCCTTGGCCCTTCCCCATCCATGCCAGCAGGGCAGTCCTGGTCAAAGTCCTGTGCTGGACATTTCCCACGCATGGGCTCGTGCCATCCCTTCTGGCTGGATCCTCGCGACTCATGCGGCCACGGGAGCCAATGCTCCATTTCTCCTTGGCACCAGAGGAGACTCCGCCCACTCTCACTGCCTGTGTGTTGCCGGCCGGGGGGAGGCGGGGGTGTCTTGTCTGCATGCACATGGCCTGCACCTCTCCGAGGGCTTCCTCGTTTGCACTTGGTGGTAGCCAGACAGCCAGGGGGCGCTGTGGTTCTGTCTCTTGGGTGTGCATGATGCCGGCCGGGGAGTGGGAAGCTGGAACACTGAGGGCCTCCCAGATGCTGTCCAACATGGTGGCACCGCCGGACGTCCCCCCGCTGCTCCCCAGCACCACCTGCTGGAAGAGCTGGGGTCTCGCCACCCTGCCGGCAGTGATGTGCGCGTCTCGGCACAGAGGATCGACCACTTGCAGCTCTCCTTTGGAGAAATGGCCGGGCAAGAGCATTGCTCGTTTCCATTGAGCCGGTGCCCTGTGCCCGCTGAGCTCAAGTCGTCTCGTTTTCCAGGGTTTTCCCCTGTCACACTGTGGTCTGGGTTCTCTCTCCCACCCTGGGGCTCACATTTCCATTTTAAGTCTATCAAGTGCTCTCATCCACTGGTTCACCCCACCGGCGCCTGCAGCTGCCAGGGCTGGGCCAGGCCAAAGCAGAGAACCAAGGGCTCCATCCAGGTCTCCCACAGGGGTGGTGGAGCCCCCCGCCCCTGCGCTGAGCCATCCCAGCTTCCTGCCAGGGTCAGCATCCGCAGGAAGTGGGAGTCAGGACAGAGCCTGGATTCTTAACCACAGCACCAAGGCGACTCCCTCTCCTTGTGCTCAGAGAGGCCTTTTTAGGACGAACGTGTCAGGGCCGGGCTGCGGTACAGCGTCCTGTGTGACACCAGGTCAAGTCCTGGCTGCTCCACTTCCGACCCAGCTCCCTGCTGTGGCCCGAGAGAGCAGCAGAGGATGGACGACCAAGGGCCGCTGCACCTGCCTGGGAGACCTGGATGGAGTTCTGGGCTCCTGGCTTCAGCCTGGCCCAGCCCCAGCCGTGAACCAGCGGATGGAAGATCTCTCTCTCTCTCTCTCTAGCTCTGCCTTTCAAATAAAATCAAAATATTCTTAAATACTGCGTTTTCATTCTGGTAATATCCAGTTCATGTGTTCTTTTGTTGTCTTGTACCGTCGGTGCCGGGCCCAGGAGCGCCGGCTGACCGCAGACCACAGGTCCCCATCTCTTCCTGCGGGCTCCGCAGGCTCGGCGCCCGCGCTGGGGCTGTAGTCCTGGCTGTGTTCCTTCCGCACGGGGCCTGAGGTGGGGCCCAGCGCCCTCTGTGTGCTGGACTGGGCTCCTGCCCCCGTCTGCGTCTGCGTCAGAGCCGAGGTCAGGCACAGGGAGCCCTCCTGCTGCCGTCAGAGACCCTGGGCATCTAGGTCCTGACTTTCAGCAGCACGTGTGGCTTCTAGCATAAGAGGTCAGGACGGATCTGCCCCAGGTGTCACTGCCGGGTGCTGGGGCGCTGTCTTCCCAAGTCCACGTCTGCATCGCCCGCTGCCGACCGGCACACCCCCGGCTGGGTCTGCTCTCCTTGGGATCGCACAGCCTCTGCGAGGAAGGAGCTCTGCTGCTGCCCGTGCCGCTCAGACGCCCCTTTGCCACGCGCACCTCGGCAGCTCCCCCCCCACCCCCCGCTGCGGGCCAGGCAGCCTGGCTGCTGGGAAGTGGAGCCAGCAGAGCAGGGAGGGCTGAGCCCCACGTCCTCCAGCATCTTCTCAAAGCAGCTGCAGGCGTGAGCGAGGACCAGGCCCTGGAGGGTGGGGGACGTGAGCGAGGACCCGGCCCCGGCCCTGGTGGGTGGGGGGCACAAAAGAGGATCTGGCCCTGACGGGTGGGGGGCTGAGTGAGGACCCAGCCCCGGCCCTGGAGGGTGGGGGGCATAAATGAGGATCTGGCCCTGGCGGTGGGGGGCGTGAGTGAGGACCCAGCCCCGGCCCTGGCAGGTGGGGGCATGAGCGAGGACCTGGCCCTGGTGGGTGGGGAGCTGAGTGAGAACTTGACCCTGGAGGGTGGGGGCTGAGTGAGGACCTGGCCCTGGAGGGTGGGGGGCTGAGTGAGGACCCTGGCCCTGCAGGGTGGGGGGCGTGAGCGAGGACCTGGCCCTGGTGGGTGGGGGGCTGAGTGAGGACCCCGGCCCTGCAGGGTGGGGGGCGTGAGCTGGGACCTGGCCCCCGCCCTGGCGAGGGTCCCATGCTGACTTCTTGGTTGCACGCAGCCCAGCCCCACAGGCCTCCCCTGCCACAGCTCCATGAAAACCCAGGGTGCTCAGAGCCGGCACCTCCGCCTCGGCAGTGGGACCCCCACCGCAGCAGTCATGCCCCCGCTGCCTTCTGGCCGGGCCCCAGGCCTGCCACCGTTATCCTGCCACCAGAGCTCCGTGGGAGGACCTGAGCATCTCTGGGTGGGACCTGAGAGCCCCACCCCACCCCACTGCCTGCGCCTGGGCGTCCTGGCCACTGTGATGGCCTTGTCCCTGCTCCCAGGAGGCTGCCACTCATGCCGACATCCACGCCACTTCTGATGAGTTGTATTTTTCTAGAATATTTCCTGTTTTTTCTGAAGCTTTGAATGTGGCTACAGAGGCCACATTCTGTGGGACACTCACCACCCGTGTGATGGCAGCACGGCCGGGACCCCGCCCACACGGCCGCCGTGGCCACAGGTGCACCTGTGTCATATTGGAGCAGACGTGCCCGGCATCCTCTGTGCCCAGGTCACTCACGTTCTGCTGCAGCGGGAAGCTGACACCCAGCTGCTGTTGTTGCTGTGAGCACCGGGCTGTCCATCTGCCAGCCATGCTGTGAGCACCGGGCTGTCTGTCTGCCAGCCATGCCGTGGCCACTGGGCTGTGCATCCGCTGGCCACGCCGTGAGCATCAGGCTGTGCATCACTGGCTGCGCCATGAGCATTGGGCTGTCCGTCTGCTAGCTGCGCCGTGAGCTCCGGGCTGTCCGTCTGCCAGCCAGGCCGTGTCTGCTGGCCACACAGCTGCCCTGCTGCTGCCTCTTGTGAGGGAGAGGAAGGAACAGGTTCTGGCCTCCACACAAGAGAGTTCGGACATGAGACAGAGCAGTGGGCAGCAAGCAGCCAGGTTTCCTGGGCCAGGCATCCGCCTCTGCAGACGGAATGAGAGCCCAGGCGCTTGGGCCTGGGCACCTGGCAGGCCAGGCGGGCGGCTCAGCAGAGAGCAGAGAGCTGAGCCCAGGCTGCAGCCAAGGAGGGCACGGGGTCCAGTTCTTCCCGCGTCCCCCCCACCCTCCAGGACACGGGGTTTGCTGAGTATGAATCGGGGACCTCTTCCTGAGGCCTCACTCCCAGGTGCTGCCGGGTGGGGGAGCCCAGCGGTGCTGCGCAGGGAGGGTTCTCCTGGGGAGCCTTCCCTGGGGGGCGTCTTCTGCTGCTTTTCCTGGCCATCCACAGGGAGCTGGACCAGCAGTGGAGTGGCCGGGACTCGAACCGGCGCCCACAGAGATGCCAGGTGGCAGCCACAGCGCCGGCCCAGCTGTACTGTTTAATCCCCACTGATAATGCACAAGCATCCCGCCCACCACTGGCTGCCCCTGGGGTTTGCGGCAGTAGTCAGCCTAATGGATGTGAGGCGCTGGCGCCCTGTGATTCTTTATTCAAAGCCAAGAGCTCCATCCAGGCCTCCCACTTGGGCAGGGGCCCAAGTGCCTGAGCCATTAGCAGGGAGCTGTATCAGAAGTGGACTTGAACCCACGCCCAGATGGGATGCCAGCGTGGCAGGTGGCAGCTTCACCCTCTACACCACAGCGCTGGCCCGGAGTCACAGATCTTGCAGTCTCCTGGCTTTGTTCCCGAGGTCTTTGTGTTCAGATGCCAGGGGGCCCTGACACGGGCCCTGACACTGGGGCTCTGACACTGGGGCCCTGACATGGGCCCTGACACTGGGGCCCTGACACTGGGGCTCTGACACTGGGGCCATGACACTGGGGCCCTGACACGGGCCCTGACACTGGGGCTCTGACACTGGGGCTCTGACACTGGGGCCTATTCTCCTTCCAGTGTTCACAGGCCTCTGCCCGGGGCCCCGTGCTGAGCTGGGTTATCTGCCTCCCAGCTCCTCTTCAGTGTTTTCCTAGTTTAGCATTGTCATCCGCTGGTGCCCTCTGCCGCATGGTGCGCTTGGTTGAGATGGTCACCTGGGCTGCCATGGCCACCACTGCCGTCCAGGACAGTGCTGGCTTCTTGACATTTCTGAACACCCAGCCGGCCCGTGGGGCTGTCTCCACTGCAGGGACTCCAGTGGGGGCCACGGGGAAGCCGGAGCCAGGGGGCAGAGGCAGGCAGGTCCGGCCCCAGCCTGGCGCTCATGGCAAAGTCCAGCTCATCTGTCTCTCTGTCACCTGGGACTTTGGTGTCACAGCCAGGAAAGCTCTTTCACCTGAGGTCAGCTCTTGTCACCTGGAGGCCGCAGTGGGCGTGGAGTGGCCCCCGCGTGGGCGCTGGGCGTGTGGATTCCCACCTGCCTCTCACCCACGGGGCTCAGCGGCCTCGTGGAAGTCTCTGGACTTTAGACGCCAGAGCTTCCTTCTGGTCTGTTGGGTGAGGGCGAGGCCATGGGGTCCCGGCTCGCGTTCGGGCTGTGTTGGGCTCCCGGACCGGAGCTGGTTCTGAGCCGCGATGGTTTCCTCTTGCGCTCCCGAGGTCACGAACACCACAGGTCTGCTTCGTGGCTGCGGCTTCTAAGTGGGGAAGGAGTGTTGAGTGCGTGGCCTGCTCACAGACGCTCCCTGTCCACTCCCGGCTGTGCCTTTAAGAGCTGAGAGGTGCGGGCAGGCATCGGGCTCAGTGCTGAGCCTAGGCTGGGATGCCACGTCCCGGGTCACCTCCGGCCCCTCCTGACTCCAGCTTCTGGCTGCTGCCCATGGGGGTTCCTGCCACCCGCCTGGGAGACCCGGCCTGAGTCCCAGCTCTGGCTCTGGCCTGGGCCTTTGGGCAGAGAGGAGAGAGGTGTGCATTCCCACCGTGTCTCTGGGCTGTCACACGGCACCTGCTCCCCCAAAGGCGGCAGGGGGGGTCTCCAGATGTGAAGCCCTGGTATGGCGACTGCTCCCACCGCCGCCCCCTACTCCGGTGCCTGCCGGGGCTGGGAACCACAGTCTGGGTGCCGGGCGCTGTCTGCTGTGGCCGTGGTGGCTGACTGGGTCCTCGTCTTCGGAGCTCTGTCTCCGTGGCTCCCTCGCCCCCACAGCACTGGCATCCACCCTGGCGTTGGTGGGCGGCTGCCTCGCAGGTGCTGTGCCCATGGCTGGGGCAGGGGGGTCGCACTGGGTGGGTCCAGCTGGTGATGCTGTCAGCCTCCTCCTCCCAGAAGCCTCCTGGGTCCCCCGCCCGCCCCTCACCCCGCCTTTCTGCCCAGCAGGTGAACAATAACGGGATCATCTCCTTCCTGAAGGAGGTCTCTCAGTTCACCCCCGTGGCCTTCCCCATCGCCAAGGACCGCTGCGTGGTGGCTGCCTTCTGGGCAGACGTGGACAACCGGCGAGGGGGCGACGTGTACTACAGGGAGGCCATGGACCCGGCCACACTGCACAGGGCCACGGAGGACGTCCGGCGCTACTTCCCCGAGCTCCCAGCGTTCTCGGCCACCTGGGTCTTCGTGGCCACCTGGTACCGCGTGACCTTCTTTGGAGGAAGCGCCTCCTCTCCCGTGAGTGCAGCTCTCCCGGGGGGCGCCCCAGGGCCCTCACCTGCTGGGCAAGGCCCCCGGGCCACTCTGGAAAGGGAAAAGGAAGTCACTTAGCCAGGGCCGAGGGGCCTGAAGCAGCAGCTCCCGGCCCGGCGGCACCTGCAGCGGCTCAGCGCTCGGGGAGTGAAACCGGCAGCTCGTCTCTGGGAGCGGGCACTGTGCAGACCCACGCCGGGCACAGGGTGGCCACGGCGCCTGCAGAGCTGAACGCTCATGCACTTGGCAAACATCCTGGGGCAGGTGTGGGCACAGCGGCCAAGAAGGGACCCCTGCGGCGCCAGCGCCATGGCACAGTTGGTTAATCCTCTGACGCGGCGCCAGCATCCCATATGGGCACCAGTTCTAGTCCTGGCTGCTCCTCTTCCGGTCCAGCTCTCTGCTGTGGCCTGGGAAAGCAGTGGAAGATGGCCCAAGTGCCTGGGCCCCTGCACCCACGTGGGAGACCAGGAGGAAGCTCCTGGTTCCTGGCTCTGGATCGGCACAGTTCCAGCCATTGCGGCCATTTGGGGAGTGAACCAGCGGAGGGAAGACCTCTCTGACTCTGTCTCTGTCTCTCTCTCTCTCTTTCACTGTCTGTAACTCTATCTCCCAAATAAATAGATAAAATCTTTAAAGAAAAAAAAAGGGACCGCTACAACCCGCACCAGCGTGCCCGGGCATGAGTCCCAGCTCCACTTCAGCACCAGCCTCCTGCCGGGGCACCTGCGAGGCAGCAGGCGATGCCTCAGGTGCTGTACCCTGCCTCTGCGCGGGAAACCCGCGTGCGGTCCCAAGCTCTGACCCAGCCTGGCCCAGCCCGGCTGTTACAGCATCAGGGGAGCAGACCAGCAGACAGAAGATCGCTCTCTCTCGCTCTCTCTCTCGCTCTCTCTCGCTCTCTCTGCCTTTCAGAGAAAATGAAAAATATATAAAAACATCCTAAAATAAACATTTTCTAGGGCACCTTCTGGGTGGCAGCACTGTTTCAGGTCTGGGGAGAGAGCAGTGGACAAGGCTCAGGAGTGGCCCAGGGTGCACATGGGGATGACGGAGCCACCAGCCCAGGGCAGCATGGGGGTGACGGAGCCAGCAGCCCAGGCTGTGCATGGGGGTGATGGAGCCGCTAGCCCAGGGTGAGCATGGGGATGACAGAGCTGCTAGCCGAGTGTGTGTGGGGATGATGAAGCCAGCAGCCCAGGGTGAGCGTGGGGGTGATGGAGCCGCGAGCCCAGAGTGTGTGTGGGGGTGATGGAGCCGCTAGCCCAGGGTGAGCATGGGGGTGATGAAGCCGCTAGCCCAGGGTGAGCATGGGGGTGATGGAGCCAGAAGCCCAGGGTACACATGGGGGTGACGGAGCCAGCAGCCCAGGGTGTGCATGGGGTGACGGTGTGCATGGGAGAGATGGAGCTGCCAGCCCAGGGCAAGCACAGGGGGGTAACAGAGCCACCAGCCCAGGGTGCGCATGGGGGTGATGGAGCCGTGTGGCCCAGGGTGCCCATGGGGGTGACAGAGCCGCATGGCCCAGGGTGTGCAGGGGGTTGACAGCCGCCCAGCCCAGGGCAAGCACGGTGCATCCAGCAGTGGGTGGGCAGCTGAGATCCAAGCCCAGCCACTGTGCCTCAGCCTCTGGCCCTCAGCAGCTCCCAGGGCCCCAGGCCCGGCAGGTCCCCCCCTGTTTCCCACGATGCACCACAGGCCCCAGCTTCCTCAGCAGCCACACGCTGGCTCAGCGCCCGGGGCTCACGTCCCCACTGCATGGGCAGTGGCAGGACCAGGGCCGAGGTGGGCACTGTGCACCCAGTGCTGCCTCACCCAGGGCCCCACCCTGGCAGGGAGGGCAGTGCCGCCCCCGATGTGGGGTCCCCTGCAGCCCAGCTCACAGCGCTGTCCTCCTCCTGTGCCCCCACTCCCAAGCTTCTCCCCGCAGCCAGGGGGAGTCCTGGCCCCCGCCAGATGTAGCCAGCCATGGCCAGCTGTAGCCAGCCATAGCCAGCCATGGCCAGCTGTAGCCAGCCGTAGCCAGCCGCCCTGAGCCCTTCCGGTTCCTGTACCTGTTCCCCTGCGGCGCTTCTGGCCTTTTTCTCGGGATGCAGCTTCATTTGCATTTACCTGGTGAGTGCTGGGCCGCTGGGTCTGAGCGCCACCCTTCCCAGAACAGCCCAGGCATACATAGAGGCCGGTCCTCACGCCAGCTCGCGCGGCTGCACGGGCGCCCCAGGCGTCTCCACCCGCCCCGCCCATTTCCTTTTTACCTTTCCCCCTTCACTGTTCAAGAGTTTGCTCATGCACACGCCCCTCCCAGCCCCTCCCCCACAGCTGCACCCCAGCCCCTCCCCCACAGCTGCACACACCCACCTAGCCCCTCCTCCCAGGTGCCCACGCGCTACCCAGCCCCAACCCACCCAGCCCCTCCCTGCAGGTGCACACACCCACCCAGCCCCTCCCTGCAGGTGCACACACCCACCCAGCCCCTCCCTGCAGGTGCACACACCCACCCAGCCCCTCCCTGCAGGTGCACACACCCACCCAGCCCCTCCCTGCAGGTGCACACACCCACCCAGCCCCTCCCTGCAGGTGCACACACCCACCCAGCCCCTCCCTGCAGGTGCACACACCCACCCAGCCCCCCCCTGCAGGTGCACACACCCACCCAGCCCCCCCCTGCAGGTGCACACACCCACCCAGCCCCTCCCTGCAGGTGCACACACCCACCCAGCCCCTCCCTGCAGGTGCACACACCCACCCAGCCCCCCCCTGCAGGTGCACACACCCACCCAGCCCCCCACTGCAGGTGCACACACCCACCCAGCCCCCCCCGCAGGTGCACACACCCACCCAGCCCCCCCCTGCAGGTGCACACACCCACCCAGCCCCTCCCTGCAGGTGCACACACCCACCCAGCCCCTCCCTGCAGGTGCACACACCCACCCAGCCCCTCCCTGCAGGTGCACACACCCACCCAGCCCCCCCCTGCAGGTGCACACACCCACCCAGCCCCCCCCTGCAGGTGCACACACCCACCCAGCCCCCCCCTGCAGGTGCACACACCCACCCAGCCCCCCCCCGCAGGTGCACACACCCACCCAGCCCCTCCCTGCAGGTGCACACACCCACCCAGCCCCCCCCTGCAGGTGCACACACCCACCCAGCCCCCCCTGCAGGTGCACACACCCACCTAGCCCCTCCTCCCAGGTGCCCACGCCCTACCCAGCCCCAACCCACCCAGCCCCCCCCCGCAGGTGCACACACCCACCCAGCCCCTCCCTGCAGGTGCACACACCCACCCAGCCCCCCCCTGCAGGTGCACACACCCACCCAGCCCCCCCCTGCAGGTGCACACACCCACCCAGCCCCCCCGCAGGTGCACACACCCACCCAGCCCCCCCCCTGCAGGTGCACACACCCACCCAGCCCCTCCCTGCAGGTGCACACACTCACCCAGCCCCTCCCTGCAGGTGCACACACCCACCCAGCCCCTCCCTGCAGGTGCACACACCCACCCAGCCCCTCCCTGCAGGTGCACACACCCACCCAGCCCCCCCCTGCAGGTGCACACACCCACCCAGCCCCCCCCTGCAGGTGCACACACCCACCCAGCCCCCCCCCGCAGGTGCACACACCCACCTAGCCCCTCCTCCCAGGTGCCCACGCCCTACCCAGCCCCAACCCACCCAGCCCCCCCCCTGCAGGTGCACACACCCACCCAGCCCCTCCCTGCAGGTGCACACACCCACCCAGCCCCTCCCTGCAGGTGCACACACCCACCCAGCCCCTCCCTGCAGGTGCACACACCCACCCAGCCCCTCCCTGCAGGTGCACACACCCACCCAGCCCCTCCCTGCAGGTGCACACACCCACCCAGCCCCTCCCTGCAGGTGAACACCTTCCAGACGGTGCTCATCACCGACGGCAAGTTGTCTTTCACCATCTTCAACTATGAGTCCATCACCTGGACCACCGGCACGCACGCCAGCAGCGGGGGCGATGCCAACGGCTTGGGAGGCATCGCGGCCCAGGTAAGAGGTGTGGGCTGGCCCCACTGGGGCCCCGCTCCCCACTGCAGGCAGACGCCCCTCCAGTCCAGACACCCAGAGGCCAGCAAGGAGCCCACAGTGACAGGGCGTCCCCAAGCCGCTCATCGCCCAGTGGTTCTGTGTGCACCAGCTGCCCTGGGGTCTGGCCTGGCCAGTGGCCCCTGGAGCCGTGGCCAGCAGGAAAGCCAGGGACTTGGTGCCCAGGCCCCAGGAGTGCAACTCTCTGCAGGCACTGAGCCTCTAGGCCAGGCCCACTCCCCTCCAGAATGGGGCCCCTGCCATGCCCGGGTGGGCAGGTGCGAAAGGGGCCATTGGCTGAGGTCAGAGCCCTGCTGGGAGGTGGGCGGCCCCCGCAGGGCCCCGTGGAGGCCTCCGCACCTCCCCCGGGCTTGCCAGGCCCTGTCCCATGCATTGGGCCGGGCGCCAGCCCACACTGCCCCCGCATTCTCCCCCACTGCAGGCCGGCTTCAACGCAGGCGATGGGCAGCGCTACTTCAGCATCCCCGGGTCTCGCACAGCGGACATGGCCGAGGTGGAGACCACCACCAACGTGGGCGTGCCCGGGCGCTGGGCGTTCAGAATCGATGATGCCCAGGTGCGCGTGGGGGGCTGCAGCCATACAAGTAAGAGGCCCGAGCGGGTGCGCATGCGCGCGGGGCTGAGCGGGATGGGGTGCCCTGCGGGGAGCTGGGGGAGGGGCAGGGGGCGCTGCACAATCCCACCGCGTCCTCTTGCCTGGCCCAGGGACAGGGCGCGAGGTAGCCTCCTGCGACCCCCCCAGGACCACCGTGAGCAGGCTCTTAGCTTCCAGACTTTGGTGTTTGACAAACCCAGGGGTCCTTCCGGCCCAGTGCACACGAGCAGCCAGGGTGAGGGGACATCTGTGCGCCTGTGGGGACGGGGGCACGGGGCCCCCCAGCCCTGCCCAGCCTGGGGCCCCCAGAAGAGCAGCAGAGTCCCCTTCTTGCCCCTGGGGGCCGCTTTTCCCCGACCGTGAGTCCCCAACAGCCAACACGTGCTTTGGGGATGAGGAGGAAGAGGGGCCCTAGATGGGCACGCGCCACGGGGTTAGGGGAGGGAGGCACAGCCGGTGCGTGGGGTGGGGACACGTGCTGCCATGGGCTGTGGGCTCACCTGGCCAACTTCATACTCCAGCCGGTGGTCTGCTGCACCTGCCGGCGGCACCGAGGTCGCCACGTGGCACAAGGTGCAGGTGGGGCTGGGAGCCTGGAGCCTGCAGGAGAGGGTCCAGCCAGCCCTGATCCCCGTGTGGAGGCTTCTTCGCCACTGTCCCGCCCCTGAGAGGAGGGGGAGGAAGCCCCATGTGTTCACACCAGCATGCAGAGGCCTCCAGAGCCCCACCTTGGCTCAGAGGGGAGGGCCAGCTCACACCTGCAGGGAGTGCGTGGGGGTCTAGCTCCCGAGAACGTGGGGTGCCACAGACACTCTCGCCGCAGGCTGGCGAGCTTCAGCTGGCGCAGCGAGCAGGCAGAAGCAGGGCTCTCCCCTGGGCCTTCCTAGGGTCAGGCCACCCAAGTCCTTGGGACGCTTAGGGCCACGCACTTCAGAAGCCTTGTGCTCCCGGGAGCCAGGCTGCCCACTTGCCTGACCTTGTGAGGCTGAGCTGGCTGGCAGGCTGAGGGACGCTGACGGACAGCTGGGTGCTCACCTCTCATCTCACGCCCAAGGGAACCAGGAGCTAGCCGTAGTTCCGGAAGTGTCCGTGGCAGGTCTGGGATGAGGGGTGGGGGACATGTGAGGCCCGTAAAGTCAATCGCTATTGCCCTGCCGAGGGAGGGGGCAGCTGAATCCGGGAGATCCGTGGCAGGCTGATTTGTAAGGTGAGAATTTGGTATGGCCGCCAATGCTGTGATAAATACCCCAGTGGCCCTCGGCAGAAAAATGGTTCCCCAGCCCTGGTAAGGGGGTACGAGGGCATTGTGAGTGTCGGTGGCTCGGGGCCAGGAGCAAAGTTTAGGTCACTGTCACTAGGAAACCCGCGCAGTCCTGCCCGGCTCCGCCTGGAGACCTGTGGCCGCTGTACACCAGCTGTGTGGTCACCGGGCACATCCTTGGGGCCAGGCAGGGAGGGAGACGTGGCCGTTTCCAGTGGCTGTCCTGCCAAGTCTGGGAGGTGGGAGTGAGTCCCGGCCCCTTCCTGTCCGCAGCCTCCGTGTGCCTCACCCTGCGCCCGTGCCTCAATGGTGGCAGGTGCATCGATGACTGTGTCACGGGAAACCCCTCCTATACCTGCTCCTGCCTCGCAGGCTTCACCGGGCGGAGGTGCCACCTGGGTGAGTGCTGGCCAGGGACTGGGCAGGGGCACCCAGGGATGGGAGGGGCACCACAGGGGCAGCCAGGGGCCCTGAGAGGTCCTGTCCCTGGGACGTGGGGGACATGCTAGGTGGGCGAGGCTGCCGCCCCTGGCTGCCCCGTCTGTCCCCCACCCCACCTCGCTCCCAAGCTCCTGGCACATCCTGGAGCCTGGTGTCCTCCACTGAGGCCCCAGCCCACCCGTTTCAGATGTGAACGAGTGTGCTTCCCATCCATGTCAGAACGGCGGGACCTGCACCCATGGGGTCAACAGCTTCAGCTGCCAGTGCCCGGCTGGCTTTGGGGGGCTCACCTGTGAGACAGGTAAGAGGGACCCACCTGGGCCCTAATGGAACAGGATGGTCGGGTGCATAGCTGGGCCAGGGTGAGGTCCAGGACAGCCCCAGAGGGGCCTGTCCACAGTGGTAGGGGCACAGGAGCCCAGGTGGTGCCTGGACCAGGGATGCAGCTTGGGAACAGGCCAGGTGTTGAGGTGGATTCATTCTGAGAGGAGCGGCGTGGGGGTGGGCAAGAGGTTCGGAGTCACCACACAGACCCCGGGAGTCAGTGAAAGTAGGCCAGAGTTGAGCAGCCCGCAGACTCATTTATTTCAGTTGGTACAGCAGCTTATATAGCTGATGTAGCCAATCCGGTCAAGGGGCAGTCTATGCCCTAACCAATCACAGCCTGTTGCCAGGCAGTTTCCGAAGCCATCCATTCACAGCCTGTTGCCAGGCAGGCTCCATTGTCAGCGGCCATCTTGGCATGGCCTTCTCATTCCACCACAGCCAGGGTCAGGGTCAGAGGTGCAGCAGGGGCCGGGTGGGAGCATGGGTGCTGCTGGGGTCAGATGGTTCATGCCGAGGCAGGAGGGGCACCATCCCCCAACTGCCTGTGCCCGACCCAGCTGCTCCTGGGCACGGCTGCCCGTCCTCCCCAGCACAGCCAGCTCCACGGTGCTGGCGTGCTTGCACACACACACAGTGTTCATGGGGAGGCTCAGCTACATTTTCAAGTTGTTCTCTGGAAATTAGAGGATGAAGAACAGCTCAAGTTTTACAGTAAACAGACGACAGGTGACAGAACCGGAGCTGGCGTGAGCTGTACCTGTGCTCGGTCCCACGGGCTCGTGTGGGCGGGGGCAGCATCCGTGGTGGAGGGCCGGGTGCTGCTGTGCAGGAACCCGGCTGCTGGGACCGGACTCACTTCCGCAAGCCAGGGTGGCCGGGGGTACAGACCCCACGCTGCAGCCTGAGAGAGCCCCTCAGTCTTCCCAGCTTTCCCTGCACTTCTGTGTCCTCCCCCCACACACGTGTGCTCCCTCACACACGTGTCCTCATACCACATCATCTGTGTCTCCCCTCACACACATGTGTCCACACAACATCATGTCCTCCCACACACACACACATGTCCTCCCTCCCACACACACATGTCCTCCCTCACATGCACGTATCCACATGCATCATGTTCTCCCTCCCTCCCACACACACATGTCCTCCCTCACACACACATGTGTCCTCACACACACCATGTCTTCACATACATGTGTCCACATATACCCATGTCCTAACACACGTGTCTTCACACACACACATGTCCACACACACACACATACACACACACCTCCCTGACTTTCTCTCCAGTTCTGTTCTTAGTCCCATGGCTGATCAATAGGTTGGTGGCTCCCAGCCTGTCATCCCTGTGCCAGCCGTGGTGCCGAGAACCACGTCCACGGCACTCCCCATTCACCTTCCCAGACTGGGCTCCTAAGCTAAGAGCCCAGCTCTCTCGAAGCCGCTGCCCTCAGATTGGGATGCCCACTATCTGCCGTTAGCGCCCCCTGGAGGAGAAAGGTGGACTCAGGGCCCCTTGTCCAGACCTGCTTCCCCAGGGGCACGGCATGGCCTGTGCCAATCACAGCATAGACTGGCAGGTGCCAGTGGATCATCCGAGGGCGACCACTAGATGGCTCGGGCCACGAAAGCAACGCCTTTCAGAGGCTGCTGGCCACGGCAGGTGCTGCAGTGCACACTGTCTCCACGGGAGGGAACCTGAGTTCGATGCCTCCGTGAGCTTTGTACTTGAAATACGGCGGAGTAAAAGCCCACAGGGAAGTGAGGTGAGAGCTGGCAGAATCTCCAGCTGGCGTGTGTGTGAAAGCGCTCAGCTGAGGCGACCACAGGGACCCTCGGCTGTCCAGTGCAGGCTCGGGGGCGTGGTCTTGCCTGGTCCCTGCCGCAGACAGCAGGGCTGGGCACAGCCCACACGCAGGGGCCTCTCCTCGGCCACCAGCTCCCACCTAGCTCTCCCATGAGTTCTCCGCACGAGGGCCGGGATGGGGTTTCCCAGCCGTGAAAAACAGGGGCACAGGGTCTTCTCCCCCTCTTGGCAAGCACCCCGTGGGGCCTGTGGGGGGACCCTGAGCATGGCCATGGAGGGCCACCACTTGGGTTGGGCCCCAATTCCAGAGTACGGCCAAGGGTGACCCCCAAGAAGACCTGGAGCCGACACGGCCCTGGTTCTGCAGCCTGTTTGCCACGTGGGTGGTCCTGACTCCCTCGGGTGCAGCCGTGGCCACCTGCTGTGTGTGTCAGGAGCCGGGGAGTGTCCAGGCGTGGGTGTGCAGGCCCTGGGGCCCCACAGAACGCACGCTGGAGCAGGTCAGGCAGAGGGCAGCACTGCCACACCTCCTGGTGGTCCCAGGACCACCCCCTCCTTCCTGTGCCAAGGAGCAGGGGCCCCGCTGCCCTTCTGCTCCCTGTGTTGAGCTGGTTTTGGAAGGAGCTGACGGCAAAACAGGTCACGTGGCTGGGGGGAGGCGTGTCCCCCTCACGTGGCATGTCCCCTCCCCCCTGCTCCCGGCTGCCTCAGGGTCAGGGAGGGCCAGGGGCAGGTCAAGGGGCCCTACCCACCCCACTCTGGCCGGCCAGGGCCCCGGGCACAGGTGGTCCCTGTACCAACTGCTCCCCATCCTGGGTGGAGCTCCCCTTCACAGCTCACGGGAGCGCCCACGCCTCCTCCCTCCCCCAGGCCTGCTGATCCCAGATCCAGTCCAGCTGGAGCGGCCTCAGGGCTGCCCTGGCCAGCCCAGCTCCCCGCCTGGCGCCCGCGCTGTAGGGGGAGCGGCCGCGGGGCAGGCGAGCGCCCAGCCCGCTCCTCTCTGCCTGCAGCCCGATCGCCATGTGAGGACGCCGAGTGTCAGCACGGCGGACAGTGCCAGGAGGAAGGAGGCGCTGCGGCCTGTGTGTGCCCGGCCGGCTACACGGGCGCTGCCTGTGAGACGGGTGAGCGGCTCTCCGGGGTGAGGGGCTCTTGCCCCGGCCGAGTGCCAGGTGCAGGCTGGCCAAGCCCCCGCCTCTGCTGCCCCCAGACGTGGACGAATGCAGCTCCGCCCCATGCCTGAACGGAGGCTCCTGTGTGGACCTGGCCGGGGGCTACAGCTGTGTGTGCCCGGAGCCTTTTGAGGGACCCCACTGTGAGACAGGTAAGTGCCCACGCTGCACGCCCTGGAGGCGGGGCCGGGCAGGGACAGAGGGCGGGGTTCCCGTGCCTCCCCACACATGGAGGTCGTGAGATCTCTTGGAGACTCAGCCTGCAGCAGGAGGTCAGGTGGGCGCTTTAGTGTTGGAGGGCTTTGGACCCAGCGGGAACGGCTTCTCCCCAGGGAGATGCTAAAGACGGACCCCTCAGAGCTGTGAGCCTGTGACATCCTGCGCCTGAGTCAGGTGGCAGGGCCAGGGCGCCTTGCCTGTGGGGCCCCTGCAGAGCCCCGCCCAGGTGCTGGCCACATGGACTCAGCCAGAAAGCAGGTGCGTTCCAGAAGGTGTTTGCGCGGAAGTGACGCTTTGTGCAGAGCAGTAATGCAGGCGGGCGAGTCCTGGGACGCAGAGCCCACACCGCTCCTGCTCCGGGCTCCTGCGGGAGACACCGACGGCCCGGCCAGATCTGTGGGAAGTTGGCCAAGAACGGGATTCGAAGACAGAGGGGCCGGGCTTTCGCTTCGGGCCAAGAAGAATTGGCAGCCTCAGGAACTGCTTGTGCTGCCAACAGCGTAAAACAGACAGCGTCTCCGAAGCCCCTGCCGTCAGCCGTCGGCCAGCACGGGGCGGCTGTCCCTGAGAGGAGGGCTCCAGGCCCCGTGCGGGCAGCCGGACAGGGTGCAGCTGTCCCTCGGAGTTGACAGAGTCAAGTTCCGCTGAGCACAGCAGCAGAGAGCAGGCCCCTCCCGACATGGGGACAAGGGCCCCAGTGTGACCAAGGGAGGCCCCGGTGCGACCCGGGCGGGGTGAAGTCACGTGGTGGGGAAGAGCCCCTGGACACCAGGGAGCCGAGCCGCTCAGAGCCCAGGGCTGGAACACCTGCTCCCGGCGGCCAGTGGGGAGGGGCTGGTGCTCCCAGGACTGCTCCCAGTGGCCAGTGGGGAGGGGCTGGTGCTCCCAGGACTGCTCCCAGTGGCCAGTGGGGAGGGGCTGGTGCTCCCAGGACTGCTCCCAGTGGCCAGTATGGAGGGGCTGGTGCTCCCAGGACTGCTCCCAGTGGCCAGTGGGGAGGGGCTGGTGCTCCCAGGACTGCTCCCGGCGGCCAGTGTGGCGGGGCTGGTGCTCCCAGGACTGCTCCCGGCGGCCAGTGTGGAGGGGCTGGTGCTCCCAGGACTGCTCCCAGTGGCCAGTGGGGAGGGGCTGGTGCTCCCAGGACTGCTCCCAGTGGCCAGTGGGGAGGGGCTGGTGCTCCCAGGGCTGCTCCCAGTGGCCAGTGGGGAGGGGCTGGTGCTCCCAGGGCTGCTCCCAGTGGCCAGTGGGGAGGGGCTGGTGCTCCCAGGACTGCTCCCGGCGGCCAGTGGGGAGGGGCTGGTGCTCCCAGGGCTGCTCCCAGTGGCCAGTGGGGAGGGGCTGGTGCTCCCAGGACTGCTCCCAGTGGCCAGTGTGGAGGGGCTGGTGCTCCCAGGACTGCTCCCAGTGGCCAGTGGGGAGGGGCTGGTGCTCCCAGGACTGCTCCCAGTGGCCAGTGGGGAGGGGCTGGTGCTCCCAGGACTGCTCCCAGTGGCCAGTGGGGAGGGGCTGGTGCTCCCAGGACTGCTCCCAGTGGCCAGTGTGGAGGGGCTGGTGCTCCCAGGACTGCTCCCAGTGGCCAGTGGGGAGGGGCTGGTGCTCCCAGGGCTGCTCCCAGTGGCCAGTGGGGAGGGGCTGGTGCTCCCAGGACTGCTCCCGGCGGCCAGTGGGGAGGGGCTGGTGCTCCCAGGACTGCTCCCGGCGGCCAGTGGGGAGGGGCTGGTGCTCCCAGGGCTGCTCCCAGTGGCCAGTGGGGAGGGGCTGGTGCTCCCAGGACTGCTCCCAGTGGCCAGTGAGGAGGGGCTGGTGCTCCCAGGACTGCTCCCAGTGGCCAGTGGGGAGGGGCTGGTGCTCCCAGGACTGCTCCCAGTGGCCAGTGTGGCGGGGCTGGTGCTCCCAGGACTGCTCCCAGTGGCCAGTGGGGAGGGGCTGGTGCTCCCAGGACTGCTCCCGGCGGCCAGTGGGGAGGGGCTGGTGCTCCCAGGGCTGCTCCTGGCGGCCAGTGGGGAGGGGCTGGTGCTCCCAGGGCTGCTCCCAGTGGCCAGTGTGGCGGGGCTGGTGCTCCCAGGGCCGACAGTGGGCGGAGTTCCCAGGAGACCGGCCTTCCAGAGCGGGTCAGGTCTGGACCACAGAGCAAATGTGGAAAGGAAGTGGCGCTGGGTCAGGTATGCCCCAGGGCTAAGCGGGCGACACGGCAGACCCCACATGCTGTAGCAGCAGTGCAGTGGGTGTGTCACAGACCTGGACCCCAGAATCCGCCGTGGACAAAGCGCTAAGCCACGGCGGAGCAGAGGTGCAGGCGCCGGGAGGGACAGAGGACAGAGTCCACAGGCGCGGGGCTTGCTCTCCCGCCATGGAGCCCAGTGTGCAGGGCCGCTGGAGAACATGGGACGGGGAAGCTTGCTGGAAAGGGACTTGCAGGCGTGACACACGCGTGTGCGCTGGGAGTGGCAGGTCAGATGCCGCAGAAGGCCAGGCCAGCGAGCCCGACAAGAAACCAAGGCCGTTCCGTGTGAGGACGGCGCGGCGGCAGCGGCGCCAGCACGCCGTGCCAGGCAGCAGAGCCGGGAGGGCACTGGGCAGGTGCGTAGGGGTGGCAGCCAGACTCCTCCACGTGAGGACTCAGACCCAGACCATGGGCAAACTGCCAAGATCCGAGGGTTGAGGAGGATTTGGGGGCCAGTGCTGTGGCTCCAGCATCCTACATGGGCGCCAGTTCAAGTCCCGGCTGCTCCACTTCCCATCCAGCTCCCCACGAATGGCCTGGGACAGCAGTAGAAGATGGTCCCAGTGCTGGGCCCTGCACCTGCGTGGGAGACCCAGAACAAGCTCCTGGCTCCTGGCTTCAGCCTGGTCCAGCCCTGATCATTGTGGGCATTTGGGGAGTGAATCAGCGGATGCAAGCCTCTCTCTCTCTCTCTCTCTCCCTCTGTTTCTCTCTCTCTCTCTCTCTCTCTCTCTCCCCTCCTTCTCTCCCTCCCCCCCCCACCCCGTATCTCTGCCTTTCAAATAAATAAATAGGTTTTAAACATTTGTTAAAGTGCTAAGTTGGCAGACTGGAGGGGGCTGGAGTGGCTGTGCCGATGCGACAGGGATTACCCTTGTGGGTGAGGCAGGGCCTGTGGTGCTGGCGAAGGGCTCAGTTCCTAGAGCGGACGTGGAGCACCCAGCAGCACACCTGCTGACATGTCTCATAGACGGAGACAGGCCGAAGCAGACAGAGGCACAGGAGGAGCAGACCCGGGACACTGGCCAGGCAGGCAGGGAGGCCCCGGGGGTGTGGCCTGGCCTCTGCCACTCAGGCTGCCCTCGCCCTTCTCGAGGGCTCGCGGCCTCACCACACCAGGCCATGCTTGGGCTCAGGACGTTTGAAGCTGTGTTTTCTGACCACGGCACCACGAGACCAGAGGTCAGCCACAGACAGGTAACTGGGAAGTCCCGGGCATTTGGCCCCAGGAACTCTGGGTCAGGAGTGAGCCCTGGGCGCACCCCGGGGGCCCCGTTCCTCTCACCCCAAGGGGCGCAGGAGGTGCTGAGCTGCAGGGCCACAGGAAAGCAGCGTCGCTCCAGGCTCACTTGGCCAAGACGGAGGTGAAGCCCGGCGCTGCGCAGGCGCTGCTGACCCCTGCTGTTCTCACAGGAAGCCGCCCGGTGCCTGACGCCTGCCTCTCCGCCCCCTGCCAGAACGGGGGCACCTGCGTGGGTGCGGAGCAGGGCTATGTGTGCGCGTGTCCCCAGGGCTTCGTGGGGCCGCACTGCAGGGAAGGTGCGTGGCAGCGGGGACTGTGTGCTGGGGTGGCGGGGGCCCCCTCGGCAGCGCCCCAAGAGGCCCCACGCACCTCTCTCTGTGGCAGGCGCCCCCGAGGACTGTGAGTGTCGCAACGGAGGCCGGTGCCTGGGCGCCAACACCACCCTCTGCCAGTGCCCCCCGGGGTTTTTCGGGCTCCTCTGTGAGTTTGGTAGGTGCCAGGGCCAGTGGAGAGGGCATCCCCATAACCAGGCAGGAAGCGTGGCTTGGGGCTGGGACCAAGAGGAAGCAGCAAATTCACTGATGTTTCCAGCCCACGCCTGCCACGCAGGGCCGGGGCCACGCCCACGCCTGCCACGCTCGGCCTGTAGCTGGTTTCACACAGTGTTCAGGAGACGGGGCTCAGCAGCACCGTCTTCCTTTGTCTGCAGAAGTCACAGCCACGCCCTGCAACGTGAACACCCAGTGCCCGGACGGCGGCTACTGCATGGAGTACGGCGGCACCTACCTCTGTGTCTGCCACACCGACCACAACGTCAGCCACCGTGAGTGACCCGGCACGCAGGCCCGTGTTCAGAGCGAGCAGCGGGCCAGGTGGGGGCAGGCGCCTGCCGGGGCCTCTCCCCACAGCCTCTCCCGACAGCTTCCGCTCCACTCCCGGAGGCCGGCGGGGAAAAGCACTATGACAGGCACACGTCGTGCACGCGGGGCCAGGCCCCGCACACCGTGCACATGGGAGGAGGCCCCCGCACACTGTGCACACAGGGGGAGGCCCCAACATACTGTGCACACGGGAGGAGGCCCCCACACGCAGTGCACACGGGAGGAGGCCCCCACACACTGTGCACACAGGGTGGGGCCCCAACATACTGTGCACACGGGAGGAGGCCCCCACATGCAGTGCACACGGGAGGAGGCCCCCACATGCCGTGCACACGGGAGGAGGCCCACACACACTGTGCACACAGGGTGGGGCCCCTGCACATGGTATTGACCCAGAGCGCAGGGGGGCGGTCACCTGCGCACCGGTGACGCCTACAGTGGCGGTGCTGCGCCAGGTAGAGCAGACTACTAGACCCGCCCGGTGCCGCCTCGTCCCGGCCGCGCTTTCTGGGGAAGTCAGAATCAGGCAACCTGGGAAGCGGCTTCCTGGCCCCGAGAGGACTCAAGCCCGCCCCGCCCGGGGGGACCCAAGTCAGGTGGCCCTGGCGGTATGCGCTGGGGCGTGGCACCTGCTGCAGGCCCGCCCTCTGCCCCCAGCCCTGCCGTCCCCCTGCGATTCGGACCCCTGCTTTAACGGAGGCTCCTGTGACGCACACGACGACTCCTACACGTGCGAGTGCCCGCGAGGGTTCCACGGCCGCCACTGCGAGAAAGGCAGGCGGGCACCTGCGGGGGAGGGCATGGCGCAGGGGAGGGCATGGCGCATGGGAGGGCGTGTACCAGCGGTGGGCGTGGCGCAGGGGTGGGCGTGGCGCAGGGGAGGGCGTGGCGCAGGGGTGGGCGTGGCGCAGGGGAGGGCGCCTTCCACGCCCTCTCACTCACACTCCCTGCTGTTCGCTTCCACTGGCCGCCCCCCTGGCCCTGGCCCTGGCCCTGGCCTGACGCACAGTTTGCTGCTGGCTGGTCCTAGCTCCTCCCACTTTCGCTGCTGCTTTTGCGACTGCTTGCCTCCCTGTAGGTTCCATTTCCTGCTCAGCTTTTTCCAGACGGAGTCACGGTGCTGAACGCGGGCCTTGTTAAACCTGAGGGGCGGGGAGCATCGCCAGGGCCCGTCGTGTGCCCGGGAGCAGGCCCCGGCGCAGCAGCACTGTGCCTCCATGCACTCTGAAGCAGTGCCCCAGCTGCCGCTGGTGACCGCAGGCCCAGGGACCGAGAAGACGTGCGCCCCGCTCACCGCCTCTGTCTGCCTCCACACAGCCCGGCCGCACCTGTGCAGCTCGGGGCCCTGCCGGAATGGGGGCACGTGCAAGGAGGCAGGCGGCCAGTACCAGTGCAGCTGCCCCTACCGTTTCACCGGGAGGCACTGTGAGATCGGTGGGCCCCCAGCACCCCGGGGGCGGGGCCCTGAGCCAGAGCCTCCATCAGCCTGGGTGGAGTGGGGCAGGCAGTCAGGCCGTGACGGACACCCCGACCCTAACCCGACCACGGCACGTGGCTTCTCAGGACCATTCTCATGAGGGACCCCGAGCTCTGGGGTGCTGAGGCACTGGGGAGGGCTGTGAGCCATGACCCCTGACCCTGCTGGCCGCCTTGTGATTCCAGGGAAGCCGGACTCATGTGCCTCTGGCCCTTGTCACAACGGTGGCACCTGCTTCCACTACATTGGCAAATACAAGTGCGACTGTCCCCCGGGCTTCTCCGGGAGGCACTGTGAGCTAGGTAGAGTGGGCGGGCCAGGGCGGGCCCAGGCCCCAGAGGGGTGGGGCGGAGCTGGTGCAGGGGGCCCGGCCCCAAACAGCCCAAAAGCCCCCAGGAAGACACAGCCACTGTGACCCTCTTGTCTCCACAGCCCCCTCTCCCTGCTTCCGGAGCCCGTGCGTGAACGGGGGCACCTGCAGGGAGCTGGGGACAGACTTCTCCTGCCACTGCCAGCCAGGGTACACGGGGCGCCGGTGCCAGGCGGGTAAGAGGCCCGGGGGCCGCGTGCGGGCTGGGCAGCACCGGGGCCCAGGAGGCAGCTGCAGGACGGCCGACCCCAGAAGCAGGCACCCTCTGCTTGGGGAGGGTGGTGCTGGGCCTGGACGGGTGCCCACCGTGTGGGACAAGCTGCTGTGCCCTGCAGAGGTGGACTGCGGCCCCCCCGACGAGGTGAAGCACGCGACCCTGCGTCTCAACGGCACCCGGCTGGGCTCGGTGGCCTTGTACACCTGTGACCACGGCTACAGTCTGAGCGCCCCCAGCCTCACCCGCATCTGCCAGCCGCAAGGTGTCTGGAGTGAGCCTCCCCAGTGCCTCGGTGATTCTGTGGGTCCCTGGGGGCGGGGTGGGTGACCACACCAGGGTCCCTCAGTTTCCGACTGGGCTCTGGGCATTAGCGAGTCTTCCCGCCCCTCAGAGTAACCCACTGGGTGGTCAAACACCACAGGACCCCCCGCAGGTGAAGCAGCCACGGCCAAGCAGTAGCCCAAAGGCAGGGTCCTGGCAGATCCAAGCTCACAGCCCCTCCTACCTGGCCCAGCCAGACCTGCAGCATCAGAACAGGAAATCACACACACGACAGCCACAGAGGACGTGCGGACTCAGAACCACGTCACAACGGGAAACCCCACACGCACCACGACCCTGGAGGCCTGTGGGATCAGGACTTAGATTAGAATGCGGCCATGAAAGGTGGAGCTCCAGAGACGGTGCCTAGCACCACCCGATCTGTGCCCAGGAGCTGGGGTCCTGACCCCTTCAGTCAAAGCCTCTGGTGATGTGGGGCCAGGAACAGAACTGCAGGGGCACTGGCTAAGCCAAAGCTTGGGACCAGCCACTGAGAGAGAGAGAGAGAGAGAGAGAGAGAGAGGACAGCGGGGAGTATGGGCACTCAGAGAGAGAGAGAGAGAGAGAGAGAGAGAGAGAGAGAGAGAGGACAGCAGGGAGTACAGCCACTCAGAGAGAGAGAGAGAGAGAGAGAGAGAGAGGACAGCGGGGAGTACAGCCACTCAGAGAGAGAGAGAGAGAGAGAGAGAGAGAGAGGACAGCGGGGAGTACAGCCACTCAGAGAGAGAGAGAGAGAGAGAGAGAGAGAGAGAGGACAGCGGGGAGTACAGCCACTCAGAGAGAGAGAGAGAGAGAGAGAGAGAGAGAGAGGACAGCGGGGAGTACAGCCACTCAGAGAGAGAGAGAGAGAGAGAGAGAGGACAGTGGGGAGTACAGCCACTCAGAGAGAGAGAGAGAGAGAGAGGACAGCGGGGAGTACAGCCACTCAGAGAGAGAGAGAGAGAGAGAGGACAGCGGGGAGTACAGCCACTCAGAGAGAGAGAGAGAGAGAGAGAGAGGACAGCGGGGAGTACAGCCACTCAGAGAGAGAGAGAGAGAGAGAGAGGACAGCGGGAAGTACAGCCACTCAGAGAGAGAGAGAGAGAGAGAGAGAGAGAGAGGACAGCGGGGACTACAGCCACTCAGAGAGAGAGAGAGAGAGAGAGAGAGGACAGCAGGGAGTACAGCCACTCAGAGAGAGAGAGAGAGAGAGAGAGAGAGAGAGAGGACAGCGGGGAGTACAGCCACTCAGAGAGAGAGAGAGAGAGAGAGAGAGAGAGAGAGAGAGGACAGCGGGGAGTACAGCCACTCAGAGAGAGAGAGAGAGAGAGAGAGAGAGAGAGAGGACAGCAGGGAGTACAGCCACTCAGAGAGAGAGAGAGAGAGAGAGAGAGAGAGGACAGCGGGGAGTACAGCCACTCAGAGAGAGAGAGAGAGAGAGAGAGAGAGAGGACAGCGGGGACTACAGCCACTCAGAGAGAGAGAGAGAGAGAGAGAGGACAGCAGGGAGTACAGCCACTCAGAGAGAGAGAGAGAGAGAGAGGACAGCGGGGAGTACAGCCACTCAGAGAGAGAGAGAGAGAGAGAGAGAGAGAGAGGACAGCGGGGACTACAGCCACTCAGAGAGAGAGAGAGAGAGAGAGAGAGAGAGAGGACAGCAGGGAGTACAGCCACTCAGAGAGAGAGAGAGAGAGAGAGAGAGGACAGCAGGGAGTACAGCCACTCAGAGAGAGAGAGAGAGAGAGAGAGAGAGAGGACAGCGGGGAGTACAGCCACTCAGAGAGAGAGAGAGAGAGAGAGAGAGAGAGAGAGGACAGCGGGGAGTACAGCCACTCAGAGAGAGAGAGAGAGAGAGAGAGAGAGGACAGCAGGGAGTACAGCCACTCAGAGAGAGAGAGAGAGAGAGAGAGGACAGCGGGGAGTACAGCCACTCAGAGAGAGAGAGAGAGAGAGAGAGAGAGAGAGAGAGGACAGCGGGGACTACAGCCACCTGAAAAAAGATAATTATAGTCCAGACAACATGCACTGCTAAATAGCAGGTGGACTAACAATCTAAAACAATCACAGTATTCTATATGATACAGTATAAAATGACAAATAAAAGTGACATGACGTTGCTCCTGTAAATAGGATCAGCAAATCATTAAAAATGGACGTGGAAATAAGATTAGAAACTAATAGTTGAAAGAACAGAGTTTAGAAACAGACAGATGAACACCGATCGGTGAGCTGAAGGGCCGCTTTGAAGTCCTCAGAAAGAAGCCAATGCAGGGGCCAACACGGCGACAACAGGCGACAACAGCGGTGGGGGAGGGTGCGGCGTAGCGGGTTCAGCTTCTGCCCTTGGCACCAGATTCCCAAACGGGCGCCAGTTCCGGTCCCGGCTGCTCCTCTTCCGATCCAGCTCCCTGCTGTGGCCTGGGAAAGCAGTAGAAGACGACCCAGGTCCTTGGGCCCCTGCACCCGTGTGGGAGACCTGGAAGAAGCCCCTGGCTCCTGGCTTAGGATCAACCCAGGTCCGGCTGTTGCGGCCATCTGGGGAGTGAACCCGAGGATGGAAGGCATCTGTCTCTGTCTCTCTCCCTCTCTGTAACTCTGCCTCTCAAATAGATAAATAAATAAATCTTTAAACCAAAAAGGAGAGAAGGCTAAAAAGACCACGAGTGGAACTGGAGCGCCAGGGGTTAATCCCCAGGACTGCCGCCAGAGGGCCGCAGAGCCCAGTGGTGAAATGTGAGACTATCACAGACAGGGCGGGCAGGAAGGACCCCTCCCGCACAGCTCACCACAGATATTGATCAGAAAGAATTATGATAGAAAAAATACAGCAGGCACAAGCGGCCCAGACGCCGCGGGAAACATTGTGAGCGCCCCCAAAACAAGCCCGTGCCGTCTGAGACACTCCGCCACGCATGGACGCACAGTCTCAGAACCGTGTCAGGAACGGCACCAGGGACACAGATCGGGCCGCGCAGAGCCTGAGCTGAGTCGCAGCTGTTAGCTCTGACCCAAGCCTCTGCACAACGTGGAAGCAACGCTGCGGCGCTGAGGGTGCGCGCCGCTCCCTGGGATTCAGCTTCACCCTGGAAGGCTTTGAGCCGCTTCTCCCAGAGCAGTTAAAGAGCCAAACCACTGGCAGGGAGGGAAGACCAGGAGAGCGCCGTGAGCTAATTCGTCCGCCGGGCCACACACAAGCAGCAAGTCATTACTACCAACAGGATACGCTGCTAAATTTCAGTTTTTTACCTTTTTTTTTTAAGGTTTATTTATTTGAAAGAGTTACACAGAGAGAGAGAGAGAGAGAGTCTTCCATCTGATGGTTCACTCCCCAACCGGCCGCAACAGCCGGAGCTGCACCGATATGAAGCCAGGAGCCGGGAGTTTTATCCGAGTCTCCTACGCGGGTTCAGGGGCCCAAGGACTCGGGCCATCTTCCACGGCTTTCCCAGGCCACAGCAGAGAGCTGGATCGGAAGAGAAGCAGCCAGGACTAGAACCGGCGCCCATATGGGTGTTGGCGCTGCAGGCCAGGGCTTTAACCTGCTGTGCCACAGCACCGGCCCCATTTACTTTTTTTTTTTTTTTTAAGATTTTATTTATTTGAAAAGCAGAGTTGAGACAGAGAGAGAAGTTTCCATCCGTTGGTTCACCTTCCACATGACCACAACAGCTGGGCCTGGGCCAGGCTGAGGCCAGGAGCCAGAAGTTTCCTCCCGGTCTCCCTTGTGGTGAGGGACCACATTTCAGAGCCGTCTTCTGCTGCTTCCCAGGCGCATCAGCAGGGAGGTGGATCAGAGGCAGAGCAGCCACCACTCCAACCAGCGCCCATATGGGGTGGTGGCGCTGCAGGTGGCGGCTTTACCTGCTACACCACAACACTGGCCCCTAAATTTTTATTCATTTTGTTTATTTCAAAGAGACAGAGGCAGAGAGGATTCCCATGTACTGGCTCACTCACCAAGTGCCCACAAGGGCCCGGTGACAGCCAAGCCAGGGGCCAGGAAGCCAGCTTCTTGAGCTGTCTCCCCGGGAGGGTCCGCCTCAGCAGGAAGCTGGAACCAGGAGTGGAGGTGGGACTTGAACCCAGGCCTGGGATGCGGGCCGTGCGCTGAGCTGACGGAGGCACCAGATGAAGCCGGGAGGAGTGGACGCGCTGTTCATAGGAAGACTTAACAAAGGCCGTCTACACGGCCTCGTCGTCACGCCCAGAAACGAGCCGCAGCTGACACAGTCTGCACAAAGGAACACCGGGCCCACTTCATGGCTGCCTTTTACCACATTGCCAAGAACCGGGTGGCTGCAGTGCCCCGCGGACTGCGCCCTCGGCCCGTGCACGCCTGTCAGGGCAGGAAATCGCAAACCTCCGTCCTGGCGAACACAGACAGACACTCTGCCGCTCCGCGCTGTGTCCGGAGGACGATCGGGCCGCCCCGGCATCAAAAGTCGGCGCTCGGCACACACGGCAGCCGTCAGATCCCACGCTTATGGCAGACTCTGCGTACAAGGGGCAGAAGGTGACTTCCTGGAGCGGATAAAGGGCGTCCGAGAACACCCACAGCCCCCAGGACGCCAGCGAGGGCCAGGCCCATGTCTCACTGGTTCCTGCACCGCCCTGCTGGGTCCCCGGGTGGGGCCACGAGACAGAAGGGGATCAAAGTGAGGGAGGAGAGGCCCGGGAGCGGGGACGGCGTGCAGAGCCAGCCACGTCTCCACGGGGATGAGGAAACGGAGGGAAGCAGCATCAGACACGGTGGATGGGCAAACGCGTGGGACCGTTTCAGAGGCAAATGTAAAAGGCAGAACCAGAGCGAGGGCACATTCCCGGGAGCATTGCCCCGCTTCTCGCCACTCCCGGCAACCACTGCCACATGGCCCAACGTTCGTGGCTTTTTTCCTTTGGAAAAAAACAGAAAATGTGAACAGAAAATATAGCTGAACATCTTCCTGACCTTGGGAGAGAGAAAGATCCCTCAAGCCATAAAGAAATGTAAAGAAATGCATGGACGGATTTGAACACGCAAAAATCAGGAGCCTGACCACCGCCGACACTGTGAAGAGGAAATAAAAGCTGGCACTAGGAGCAGGCGGCCACAGCGGTGGCGAAGATTCTGCAGAGCACCGCAGTGAGTCAGGAGGAGAGGAAGCCGAGCAGTCGGGCGAGGGGCGCGCACACGGACACACGACAGGTGCCTCCAGCTAGCCAGGCCTGGGCATTCTGGACCCCGGACTGAGGGGCGCCGGCCGCTCGCGTGATAACCTGTGTCCCGCAGCCAAACTCCCGGCAGAAACCTGAGGAAAACGTGCACAAGGAAGAACGCACGGGCCGGCACCGTGGCGCACTTGGTTCATCCTCTGCCTGCGGCGCCGGCATCCCATATGGGCACCGGGTTCTGTCCCGGTTGCTCCTCTTCCAGTCCAGCTCTCTGCTGTGGGAAGGCAGTGGAGGATGGCCCAAGTGCTTGGGTGCCTGCACCCACATGGGAGACCAGGAGGGAGCACCTGGCTCCTGGCTTCAGATTGGCGCAGCACCGGCCGTGGTGGCCATTTTGGGGGTGAGCCAACGGAAGAAAGACCTTTCTCTCTGTCTCTCTCTCTCACTGTCTAACTCTGCCTATCAAATAAAATTTTAAAAAAGGAAGAATGCACACAACAGCATGTTCTGTAGTAGCGAACATTCCAGAATCTGCCCCACACCCCCTGAGCAGGTGGAGGTGCGTGCAACAGACCCCAGGGCGCCCCTCGTTCACAGGGACCAAGCCAGTCCCCACCGCCGTGTCCAGGAAGGCTCATCAAC
The DNA here is from genome assembly GCA_949820135.1 of Sylvilagus floridanus. Taxonomy (NCBI): domain Eukaryota; kingdom Metazoa; phylum Chordata; class Mammalia; order Lagomorpha; family Leporidae; genus Sylvilagus; species Sylvilagus floridanus. The sequence continues at coordinate 181,278,368 of OX463236.1, forward strand.
AGCCAGGACGAAGCCCTGTGTCACTCAGCCACTCTCTCCGTTTTTAACCCTAATTGTGACGAGGAATCGCTGTGGGGCAGGTGCCTGCAGGGAGGGGCACGCGAGCGCCAGGCCCTGTCGGTCCCACACGTGGTGCATTCCACTCTCCTACAACGAAACCTCTGAGTTCAGGAGCACAGCCCCAGTCTAGAATAACCCTGTGCTGAATCTTTTGAAACTGAAGATCGGGCCCCAGACGCACCGCTGCCAACACGACTGTCAGGCCCCACAATGCCGAGCGCAGTCGGAGGCTTCCTGCCCACCTCAGAGCCGGTGCCGTGAACTCCCACGGCGTCCCTGCACGGCTGCCGCCCTCCCTCCCCTCCAGAGGTGCTCAGCCCTGGTCTCCGGCTTCCCCAAGCCCCGGGTGGAGACGGGAGACTCCTGTGCGGCTCGCGTGCCCGTCCGATGTGGCTTGGTGAGAGACGCACCGCTTTGTTCTTGCTTTCAGAAATCGACGAGTGCCAGTCGCAGCCGTGCCTGCACGGGGGCTCCTGCCAGGACCGCATCGCCGGCTACCTGTGCCTCTGCACCAGAGGGTACGAGGGCATCCACTGCGAACGGGGTAAGGTGACCCGGGGACGCTGGGCACTCCCTCCCGGACACGCGCCTGGACAGCCAGGTTGCCCGTGAGGCTCTCACGTGCAGGACTGAGGGTTCGGCTCGGAGGTGGCGGGGCTAGGCAGAGAAGCCTGGCCCCAGCCTCTGACTGCAGGCCCAGTGCTGCCAGCGGCTCTGCACCCACCCCAGCCCAGCCCGCGCCTTTGCAGGCTCCCGCCCTGAGGCAGAAGTGCTGGTCCCCAGGAGGACAGGGCTGGAAGCCACGTCCAGCGGTGCTCTAGAGAAGCCTTGCAGCTGCAGCTTACAGCATGGCAGTGGCCGGGCTGGGGGTCTGCCTGCCTTGGGGGCGGGCACGTGTGGGTTGGCGGCAGGGCGGGGGCGCTGTCACACAGGGCCAGCGGGGGTGCCTGTGTCCCTGAGCCAGCGACACCTCCCTGTGCAGACACGGACGAGTGCCAAGCCCGGCCCTGTGCAAACGGCGGCTCCTGCAGGGACCTCCCCGGGGCCTTCCTCTGCCAGTGCCCGGCAGGTTTCACGGGAGTCCACTGTGAGACAGGTAGGGCTCCCCAGTGCGAAGCCTGGGTCGGAGGTCAGAGCGGGGTGGAGGTTCCTGTGTGCCCTGCTGGACAGGCCTCTGGTGGCGGCCCCACAGGCTGGGAGGCTGGCCCACTGCCCCGCTGGCCTCTGCCCTTCCTCCCTCCCCCAGACTGCCCCCTTGCCGCCGGGCCGACCCTCTGGGTGTTCTGCAGAGGTGGACGCCTGTGCCCGCAGCCCCTGCCAGCACGGAGGGCGCTGTGAGAACGGCGCTGGGGCCTACCTGTGCGTCTGCCCGGAAGGCTTCTTCGGCCACCACTGCGAGACAGGTAGGGGCGGGGCTGTCCCTCTCAGGGCCAGTGGCCACAGGACTGCCCCCACGGGCCTTGCTGTCCCAGACAGGCCAAGCTCACGTATCCCCACGTCGCACCTGCTCCCCCTGCCCCCCACCCCCGAGCACTGTCCCCTGTCAGCCTCAGGGGGACTTGGGACGAGGCCTCCTAACCACTGGCCTGCAGGGGAGCCCCGCCCATCACCCCCAGTGCCAGCCGCTCTCTGGAAACACCTCTCCCTGGCCAGCTGACCCCGTCTCCCGGTCGGTGCTGTGGGGGCGCCTGAGCCGTCTGGGCTGAGGGTCCTGTGTGCAGTGGAGGGGCTGCTGTGGGAGTCGTCAGCACCTCCACCCACACAGGAAGGGCCCAGCACCCCAGGAGCAAGGCCTGCCCGAGGGGGCAGCCTGCGAGGCCCGTGCTCACTGCTGCTACCCCTCCCCTCAGCGAGTGATCCCTGCTTCTCCAGCCCCTGCGGGGGCCGCGGCTACTGCCTGGCCAGCAACAGGTCCTACAGCTGCACCTGCAAAGTGGGCTACACGGGCCAGGACTGCGCCAAGGGTGAGGCCGCAGGGGGCCCGCGGTGGGGGGCGCAGGCCGCTGCTCGCCCGGCTCCTTACGCAAGAAGCAGGGCTGGGGCAGGGGGTGAGGGGCAGGCGGGAGCTCCCTGTCCGCGCTGCTCGGCTGCAGGTCCCAGAGGCCGGGCCTGGGCGAGATGTGCCCGGAGCGGGGGCTTCCGTGGCCGACAGCTGACCACCCCCCTCCTCCGTGTTTTGACGGAACACCAAAGAGCTGTTCCCACCGACGGCCCTCAAGGTAGACAGAGTAGAAGAGAGTGGGGTCTCCATTTCCTGGAGCCCCCCCGAGGGCTCAGCCGCCAGGCAGATGCTGGACGGCTACGCGGTCACCTACGCCCTGGCCGACGGCTCCTCCCGCCGCACGGACTTCGTGGACAGGCGCCGCTCCTCACACCAGCTCCGGGCCCTGGCCGCGGGCCGGGCCTACAACATCTCCGTCTTCTCAGTCAAGCGAAACACCAACAACAAGAACGACATCAGCCGGCCCGCCATGCTGCTGGCCCGTACGCGTGAGTATCGCTGAGAGGCCTTGCCTGGGGCACAGCGGAGAGGACAGAGAGGCCGGGAGGGAGGGGCCCGCAGAGGACAGAGCCCGGGGGCGGGAAACACGAGGCCAGGCCGGCGGAGGGTCCCGAGCAGTGGGCACGCGGCAGGATTCACGCCATTCATGCCGAAGCCTCAAGCAAAAGCCCCAGCTGCTGCCTGGGCCTCTGGGGCTGGGCTTGGGGGCGTGGCCATCACTGGAGCAGCTCTCGGGGCGCGGCCTCACGTCCCACACCCAGAGTCCAGCTCTTCATAGCAGCCACTGAAGCCAGATGTGACTCAGGACCAGGGTCTGGGCCGAGGGGGGAATGGGCCAGGAGCCCGGGGACTGGCGAGGAGGGCCAGCGGCCAGCGGCAGTGGCTCTAATAGGACAGAGTAGTGAGGGATGAGGGCTTGGCCACAGGGACCGGGAGAGGAGACAGAGGGGGAGGCAAGAGGTGTGGACAGTGGTGGGACAGGAAGGGAGTGGGGGAGGAGAACCCCAGCACAGGCCATGGGCAGACAGGGAGCTGGCCCCGTGGGAGCAGAGCCCAGCTCACGTCCGCCAGGGCTGGAAGGAGTGACCGGTGGAGCGGGGGCAGGGAAGAGGGGATGAGGAAGGAGTCAAGGTGCCAGCACTGAGGCCGGGGAAGCAGCAGCATGGTCGGCGGGCCCTCCCCGGGCGTTGGAACAGGTGTGTGGTGCAGCAAACAGGAGCTCCCACGTGTCCACACTGAGCACGTCGGGGGCCAAGGGGGCCGGGGGGAGGACCTCAGGATAGCAGAGCCCGCTCAGTGGAGTCCACGCAGACCTCTCAGACCGAAGGGGACGGGGCAAGGCCACCTGACACCAGCACCCCCAGCCAGCGGGAGGCTGGGCCACACTCGGGGACAGTGGGAGTGGAGGAGCAGGGGCACTGAGCCCACCCTGGAAGGGATCAGAAGGAAGCAGGGGGACTGGTGGGCGGAGGGACTGCCATCCAGGCTGGGGCACTGTGCCATGGAGAGCCGAGGGCTGCCCTGCAGGCTCCCTTGGTCTGGGGGCGGCCCCTACCCAGCCCCACAGCAGTCCCCCTCCCTGGGGTCACTGAGCACCCCCTGTAGCCCCCACCCCTCCAGGTCCAGCACTGCCCAGCCAGCACAGAGAGGGGTGGCCTGGCCGGCCTGTCTCAGGAAGGGCCCTGTCCCCAGCACGTCGCTGCCACAGCTACACTGGGGCTGGGGGCTGCCTGCCTGCCTGCCGGAGGAGGTGCCAGCTTGTGCTGAGCAGCCGCTGTCCCCAGGACCCCGCCCTGTCGAGGGCCTCGAGGTCACCAACGTGACGGCCAGTGCCATCTCAGTGCGCTGGGCACTGCACCGGATGCATCATGCCACCGTCAGCAGGGTACGAGTGTCCATCCAGCACCCTGAGGCCTCTGAGGCCCAGGCCACTGAGGTGGACGGGAGCGTGGACAGGCTCACATTCGGGTAAGAGGAGGAGCCGGGGGTGGGGCGGGGGTTGGGGGTCCCCACGTGTCCACATGGCTTCCCCCAGGGCGGTGAGGGGGACCTGGAGGTCTCAGCCCTGTGTTGGCTGCAGTGAGGGACAGGGGCCTTGACAGCACTGACGGAAGGTGCCCGGGGGCGTGGCGGGCGGTGGCGACGGGCAGGGCCTAGGGTTCGTCCAGGGCCCCAGGATAGACCCTGCGGGGTGGGCACCAACCAGAGGAAGTTCTGGGCTCCTGCTTGGAGCAGGCAGGCAGTGCTGGCAGGAGGGGGGCCAGCCCTCTGGACCCTGGAGGAGGGGCGGCACAGCCGCAGTAAGCAGCCCTGCTGTGCCCACCCTGCAAGCTGAGTGCAGGCCGCCCCGGGGCGGGGCGAGAGGCAGGAGCTGAACTGATGGACGGCTCCCGGCTGTGCAACCCCAGCTTCCTCGGCTGTTCCCAAGGCTTCGGGGGAGTCCAAAGCAACCATCAGCCGACTGTGGGTGCAGTGACCATCGCCCTGCTGCTTCCCAGAATCCTCTGCTCTGTCTTTGAAACACAGCTGCGACTCTTTGGGGTTTATATCCTAGCCATTTTCAAAGAATGACTCGAGGTGGAGGGGCTCCCTTCCAAGGAGCACAGAGGCTGAGGGCCCCGCTCTGCCCCCGAGCAGGCGGCCTGGACCCCGCCCGGTCGCACCCTGCTCAGGGAGCCGTGGTCTGACAGCGGAGCTGGCCCAGGCCCGACTCCCAGTGTGCTCCCTCCACCCCCACAGGGCTCTGCTGCCCGGGAGGAAATACACTGTCCAGGTGACCACTCTCAGTGGGCCCAGCGGAGAGGAGCCCCCCACCGAGAGCTTGGCCTCCGCACCAGTGCACGTGTGGACCCGTGAGTAGAGCAGCAGGGCCTGGCTCTGGAGCCCTCCGTTCCCTACCACGCCCACGGTGCCAGAATGCCAGCCCTTGGCCTCCCCAGACTGGGCCCCCTGCTAGGGACACCCCAAGGCTCCGGGCAGCTCCTCCCCGGCCTCCTGCCAAACACTGACCAAGAGGCCCCGGAGCGCGCTGGGCTGAGGATGCCCACGCCGTCCAGGCTCTCTTAGACCATGGAGCAGTCCACTCTGGCTAACTCTCTGTGGTTCCCCGCCCCCGCCCCTCCCCAGCAAGTGGACAGGGCCCTGAGGTCAGTGCACAGGGGAGGTGCAGGTGGATCTGTGAGAAGCGGAGGCTTAGACAGGAGCTCAGCCCATGGGCAGGGCACCTGGGCAAGGCACGTGGGGGAGGAAGGCCCATGGGGCAGGGGCCTGGCACCGGGCGCCTCGCCCAGGTCCTGGGACAGTCTGTGCAGTCAGGCTCAGGGGGCTGGGGACTGGACGTGAGCTCCGAGGGTACGAGGCTGAGGACCTGCCCCCCCCCACGGGGCGAACGGGACCCGAGGCCAGGGCAGTGACGCAGCCCCGGCTGCTGGGCCTCTGCTGCCCACATCAGGTCCCCTGTGTCCTGCTCTTCCCCTCCCCCACCACATGCCTGTCCAGGGCCCCTGCCTCCGGCAAACCTGACCGCCTCCCGGGTCACGGCCACCTCCGCCCACCTGGTCTGGGACGCCCACACGGCAGGCGCCTCGCTGGAGGCCTACGTCATCAACGTGACCGCCAGCCAGAGCACCAAGAGCCGCTACGTCCCCAGCGGGAAGCTGACGTCCTACACGGTGCGGGGCCTCCTGCCCGGGCGGCGGCACCAGCTCTCCGTGACGGCGGTGCAGAGCTCAGAGCAGGGCCAGCTGCACAGCGACCCCGCACAGCTGTACGTCGTCACCTGTGAGTGCTGGCCTGGCGTGCCGAGGGCTGCTAGGCGACTGGCAGGGCGCCAGCCCGGCTGCTCTCTGAGGGAGGCGGTGGCCTTGTCCTGAAGAGAGGGACACCCTGTTTCCTGGGACCCTCACCTGGCGTGGGCCATGCTGCCACAGGACATGGACAGCCAATCACGGGCCTTGTGTTAACACGGGGGGCAACCCTGAGTGAGAGCGCAGGGCCCCACTGGGCCTTCAGCGGGCCCCAAGGAGGGTGGGCGTGGCCCCAAAGGGAGTGGCCAGAGCAGGTAGCACCACCCACCAGGGCTGGCGCGGGAGATGGGGCCAGGAGGCCTCAGGAGGGGTCCCCCAGGAGGTCAGGAAGACACACAGGGCGGCTCCAGCCGGGCCTGCAAAGGACCCGGCCTATCCCAAGGGCAGAGGGGCCCTGCCAGCTGCCTGTATCCTCAAAGCTCACGCAGCGCTGGGGAGAGGCTTTGTCCTGGCAGTGCAGGAGTGGGGTGCAAGGATGGGGAGGGAGAGCCCCAGCCGGGCAAGGTGGAGCCGGGGCAGGGCAGGGTGGCCCAGGTCGGGGTGGCTCCCACCAGACCTAGCCTTTCCCAGTCCCCTCACGCTCCCACTTGTTCCCAGCCCCCCAAACCCACACCCTCCACACAGGAGCGAGTGGTGGGCGGGGCCTCCCTGGGGGCCCCTGATTGGTCAGGTACAACCGAGTGAGCGAGGTGAGGGGCTCATGGGTGGGGCTGGGGGCACCCAGAAGGCTCTAAATGCCCGGCCCCACCTGCATACGGGCACCTGGGTGAGGGGCTGCCGGCCCACCTTGAGACCCCTAGGCCGGCTCGTGTCTGTCCACACACAGCTCCTCAGAAGGCCGTGGTGGGCAGCTGGCCAGGGGCAGGGGCTCCACACCTGCTGTGTCCCCCGCGCAGCAGGGCCAGCCCTGTGGCCACTCCCCTGCCCCCCACCTGCTTCGCAGTGCCCAGGGATGGCCCTGACAGACGCTGGCCCCAGGGAGGACACCACCCACGGGTGCTCAGAAACAGACCACCCCCCCTGCAGCTGTCGGAGCTGCGGCTACTCAGTGACCACAGCGCCCTCAAGACGCCCACCCAGCCCCCCAGGTACACGCCCCGGCCCGCAGCTCTGTCGCCCTGGGGTGGGGCCCGGCTGTCTGACGACCCAGCCTCGGTGCAGGTTCTCAGAGCTCGTGGACGGCAGAGGACGAGTGAGCGCCAGGTTCGGGGGCTCGCCCAGCAGATCCGTCCCCGAGAAACCCGGTGAGTGCTGCGCCCCCCCCCCCCCCAGTGCCCCCTCGGTGGCATCTGCCATGCTCACCCAGCACCCGGCCCAATGTGGTGCCGGGGCCAGGCCCTTGAGACCCAGACCCAACACTGCAGCTGTGAGTGAGGCTCTGGGCTCTGGGTCGGCACAGGCCCACAGCAGGGGGACAGGCGCAAGGGGCCTTTCCCTCAGGAGCAAGTGGAGTGAAGACAAAAATATTAAAGAAGGACCCAAGGCATTCTGGGAGCTTGCCTGCCACCCAGCACTGTTCTGCATCCGCAGAGGCTGCTCCACGTGTGGTCGTGGGGCCAGCGGCACAGCCCCGCCCAGAGCCACAGGGCGAAGCCCACCTCCAACAGGGGGCGGGGCAGGCCTCCCCCGGCGTTTAGAGGTCGTGTTCTGCCCTCCGTCCTGCTCAGGCCCAGACCAGCAGGATCCCTGGAGCAGGTCCCCAGCCTCCCACCTGGACCTGCTCACAGGGCACGAGCCACCTGTCTGCACCTGGCAAGGTTGAGCTGGCAGATGGGGGGTACCCGGCCCTTCCCAGCCTGGTCACCAGGTGAGGGGCAGCCCCTGCCCACCCGTCACTGGAGCCTGGAGACCTGAAAGGCTTGGAGCCCACCCTGCTGGGACCCCCAGAGAAAGGCTACCCTCCAGCTTAGTGACAGCGTTCCCAGTGCCGGGGAGGGTTGGGGGCAAGGGTGTGTGGCGGGGAGAGGGATGAGGAGCTGTGCTGGGAATGTCCTGGGAGCAGCATGCACACCCGGGGAGCCAGCGAGGGCGCAGCAGAGGGGCCCCCGCCATGTGGTGGGCGGGGAAGCAGAGGCAGGGCAAGGTGTCTGGGGCAAGGTGAGACTTGGGGCACACGGGGTTCGTGGCAGGTGCAGCTACAAGAACAGGTAAAAATGCCCGAAGCACAGGCCATTGAGGGGGGAGGGGGGGCAGCGTGGCTCCCAGGGGGCCAGGGTGCAGGGAGAAGGGGGCGGCAGGCTGAGCTACAGAGGGAGGCATGTGTAACCCAGGCCTCCCCCTCTGGCGGGGCCTGGCTGGCAAGAGCAGGGCGGGTGGGCCTCCCATGGGAGCCAGTGCAGCGGCCAGAGGAACCAACAGCTATGGGAGCAGCTGAAGGCCAGGCCCCACGGGGACGCCCTGCAGCTGGAGGCAGACGCAGCGGAGAGCAGGTGGGCGGCCCTGGGCCCTGTGAAGCTGCGTGCCCATGCCCACAGTCTGGCTCTTCCTAGAACCCAGCACCCCGGCGCCACTCGAGAGCAGAGAGGAGGCCTCGGAGCAGGTCCGCCTGGCCCTCCCGCTCCCCGAGACCAGCAACAAGGATGCCAAGAGTAAGTCCAGAGACCCCCCTCAGCATCCGGACCCAACTCGCCCCTCTACCTAGAAGTGAGAAGCAATGGGGCCCAGGGTGGCTGCTCTGGGGGCGGAGCTGGGGCAGTCTCTCCAACACAGCCAGGCAGGACAGGGTGACTCTGGGTGCCTGGTCCACCCCTCCCCCCGGCGTCCTAGCCTAGAGCAGTCCGTACCGAGGCGTGCCCCAGGCGGTGAACGGTGGCGTGTGTCGTAGCATCCCACGGGTCTCCCTGCAGCGGGCCGTGATCTGAATGGTGTGTGTAGCTCCTCTCCCCTAGAGTAGGTGGTGGGAGGCGTGCTCTGTCGCACACGTGTGCACCTCGACAACAGGTGGGCTCTTTCAGCGCAAGTTGCTTGCCTTGTGCAGTCTGACATGTGTTCTCACTCGGCGCCCGGGGGCCAGGTAGCCCCTGGCTGGCGTGGAAGCAGCTGCTCACGCGCACTCTGAGGGCAGCGACCACAGGGTGAATTCAGGTCTCCCTGGCTCATGGCAGCAGAGGGCTGGTTTGCAGCATGGGGCTGCTGGTGCTGGTGTGAGGGTGGAAATGCTGGCCCCAGGTGACAAGAGACGGGCGTGGAGCCATCGCCTAATGGTGACACCAGTTTGCGCTCGCTGTGGCAGGGGTCATGAGATGCGCTAACCCAAGGTGTCCCCAAGGCTTGGCTGTGCAGGAATAGCACTTGCGGCATGTTTTCTGGTGGTCTGACATGGAACGCAGACTAGTTCTCAGGAACCGAGTTGGATGCTATTGTAAATGGTCTCTCAAAACCCTGATTACCCATTCCTGGAGCGATAAGATATTTACTTGACCTTCGAGGAACAAGCCCGTGGATTCCAAACACGCTGTGCACTTCCCTGTTCTATGGGGTGCTGTCCACACAGAGGACACGGTAGCAGGACTCACGCTCCCCCGTGGCAAAACCACTACACGGCAATGCTGACAGAGTCGACAGAACAGAGCTCAGGGCCAGAGACCTACTGATCTCAACGAGGCTGCCAAGACCAGTCGGGGGAAGAAGCGTCTCGTCACGTGGTGCTAGGACCACGCAGGAAGCAGAATCAAAGCTCTTGAAGAAAACGTGGGAGTGAACCTCACGGCCTCGGATTTGGCATAGAATCACGCGCTACGGCACCAAAAATAGGAGCAACGAGCAAGAAACGGCCGACGTGGACTTCATCAAAACCCAAGGCTCTGTGCTTCGCAGACACTGTCGTCCGGGAGTGAAGAGGGGCCTGCAGGGCGGGAGGGGCCCTGCCAGCCTCGCGGGTGACGAGGGCTGGGACCCGCACTCGACAGCAGAATGACGGAAAGGCGGCGACCCGACCTCGAATCGGGCTTTCTCTGGGAGGACCCACCCGGCGGCGGGCGCAGACCGAGCCGCGGTGAGAGGCGGCCACACGCCCCCAGGAGAGCCGCTCAGGAGGCCAGAGAGCAGCAGCTCCGGGGAGGGCGTGTGGACGACGACGGGGTGATGCAGCGCTCTGGGTGGAACAGCAGCTTGGCGGTGCCCACGTGGCCCAGGGAACGGCAGTGTGTGTCCCACGAGCCGTGCCCACAGCCGTGCATGGGAGACCGGGCCTCGTCCAGAGGGGAAGCCTGCCACCTGCTCCGAGCGCGGGGCCACGGGCAGCAGGGCCGCGCCCGGTCCGCTGAGCGCCGAGGGGACGGAGGCAGGGACCTGTGTGCGCTGAGGGCAGTGAGCACACCCTAAGCGGGTGCACCTGTGGCCCACAGAGCTTTCTCGGTAAAGCTGGCTTTGGAGATGAGGCCTCCTGTGGAGGACGAGGACGAGGCATCGGTGTGCGTCCTTGTTCTTTATTTAAAACAATAGCAACGGTCAAGCATTCGAGGAAGGAGACGGAGGCCTGGCAATGAAGATCGCCCCGGAGCTTCTCTGAATAGACCTTGACTTACAATTTTGTCTTTAGAACCAAGAAAATGTTCCTAAAACAATAATGCCCCAAACTGAAAATGAACAGAAAGAAGCGACCACTGCTCCCGCTGATCGCACAGCCACACGGGGACAAAGCAGGACCATGGTGACACCGCGCCGGTGGGAAGGGTCTGGGGACAGGAGCCCGCACGCAGCAGGAACAGCACTCCGCGGGCAGCGCCTGCCTTGGCCCTGGTGCTGGCGCTCGGGAGTTGCACTGAGATTTTCAGCAAAAAGAAATAAAATCATAAAGCAAAGAAGTCGAAAATCCTGGTTTTGTCTAATTTGGTTTTTAAACATTTTTGAAAGAAGTACATATTTGAAAGGCAAAGCACTAGAGAGGGAAGGAGGGAGGCAGACACAGAGACACCTTCCATCCACTGGTCCACTCCCCAAATGGCTGCCATGGCCAGATCTAGGTCCTGCCGGAGCCAGGAGCCGGGAGCTCCATCCAGGTCTCCACGTGGGTGCAGGGGCCCCAGCGCTCGGGCATCTTCCACTGCCGTTAGCAGGGAGCTGGATTGGAAGTGGAGCCGCCGGCGTCACAAACAGCAGCTTACAAGGCTGGCCCTGAAGGTCCTTCTGTTAATTTGAACTGGAAATGCTGGTGTAAGCTCATCATTTACGTTTATTTTTAGAAAGCCTCACACCCAGTAGTAGTGAGCACGATGACTGCCCAGCTGTGGGCTCCAGGTACCTTCTGCACCGAGGGAGCCAGGAGCCTTGGAGAATCGCGTGACTCGGAGACAGGAGCAAGACACAGACAGCGCCAGCCCAGAACCTGCTGTGTACAAAGGCAGCTTTCAGATTCAACTGGGATCGGGTCTCAAGGGACCAGGAGCCAAGCTGCTGGCGAGAGACGGACATCCGGGTGGGCGCCATGCGCCAGGCTGCACCACCCAGCACAAGCGCAGGCCACACAGCACGGCCTGGGTGAGTCCTGGCTCCTCCACTTCCAAGCCAGCTCCCTGCTGATGTGCCTGGAGGCAGCATGGGTGGGTCTAGGACTTGAGTCCCACCACCTACGTGAGAAACCAGGACGGAGCTCCAAGTCCCGGCTTCAGCCTGGCCCAGCCCTGGCCATTGCAGTCATTTGGGGAGTGAACCAGCTAATGAAAGATAAGATTCTTTCCTCCCCCTCTCTCCCTCCCTCCCTCTCTCTCTCCCTTTCAAATAAAACATTTTTTAAAGATTTATTTGTTTAAAAAGCAGAGTTACAGAGAGATGGGGGGGGGGGTAGATAGAGACAGAGAGAGATCTTCTATCCTGATTCATTCCCCAAATGGCTGCAGCAGCCAAGGCACCTGGGACTCCATCCGGGTCTTCCCCGTGGGTGCAGGGGCCCATGGGCTTGGGCCATCTTCCTCTGCTTTCCCAGGCCCTTAGCAGGAGCTGGATCAGAAGTGGAGCAGCCGGGACTTGAACCAGCGTCCACAGGGGATGCCGGACTTGGAGACAGTGGCCTCGCCTGTGCACCACAGCACTGGCCCCTCATATGAATTTTTAAAAAAATGTTAAAGGAAAATTAATGACAACAATGGAGCTGAGGGACCGATCCCGTCTGCGCGCGTGTGGACAAGGACAGAATTCAAACCTGGGTCCTATGTGCCAGGGCGTCCAGGCCATGAGGGTCCTGAGCCGTGCAGACCCTCAGCTGGGGAAGGCAGGAATGACAGCAGGGGGCAGCCAGGGGCGGGGTCTCGGTGGCTGCCCCAGGGTCAGGTGTGGCGCCTGCAGGGATGGACGGACGGGCAGCAGTGCTGGGCTGGGGTCAGTCCCTGCATCACTCAGACGGACTCGGCCCATCAGGTGTGAACGAGACACAAGCCCCTCTCTCCAGGCCACCAAGCAGCCCCCTGCAAAGACCACGTGGACCCAAGTCCTCTAGGCACTCAGAGCCACAGGAAGTGCAGGTCACTCCTACAGCCAAGACTAAAGGGTACAGACTGAGAGACCAGGATGCATGACCACGGGCGACGGCAGAGCTCTGCCCTGTGGAGTCACCACGGGCGACGGCAGACCTCTGCACGTGGCGCTGTCAGGGTAATCAGAGAATCTGGGGCTTCCCGCGCTGCTAAGGACCCCTCCGCCCGCTGCGCACCCACCAGCTGCTGGGGCTCCCCCAGGAGCAGCAGGCAGCACTGCGGACCTACCAGCACACTGAGGACGTCCACAGGCTTCCGACAGCTCGCATTCAGCCAGGGCACAGTGGCGGGGGGTGCTGGGGGGCAGAGGCGGGGCGGTGGGGCCTGATGGGGCCCCCACACCTGCAGGGCTGGCAAGGAGGGGCCCTGGGCAGGTGGGCGCGGCATGGGGTGTGGGGCGTGGTAGGCTACATACAGTTCTCACTCCTGTTTTCCAGTGTTCTCAAGTTGCAAAGGAAAACTACAGCTAAAGAAATGACATGGACAGACAAGGCTCTTTGCCAGTGTGGCGGCGAGGGGCAACGCTCCCATCTGTTGTTGGGGTGTGGGGGTGCCCGCTCCCTGTCCCGGGGGTGTGCGGTGCCTGCTCTCTCTTGTAGGGGTGTGGGGTGCCTGCTCCCCCTGTTGTAGGGGTGTAGGGTGTCTCTCCCTCTGTTGTAGGGGTGTGGGGGTGAGCCTGCTCCCGCTGTTGTAGGTTGTGGGGGTGCCTGCTCCCGCTGTTGTAGGGGTGTGGGGGTGCCTGCTCCCCCTGTTGTAGGGGTGTAGGGGTGAGCCTGCTCCCCCTGTTGTAGGGGTGTAGGGGTGAGCCTGCTCCCCCTGTTGTAGGTGTGTGGGGGTGCCTGCTCCCGCTGTTGTAGGTTGTGGGGGTGCCTGCTCCCTCTGTTGTAGGTGTGTGGGGGTGCCTGCTCCCTCTGTTGTAGAGGTATGGGGTGTCTCTCCCTCTGTTGTAGGGGTGTGGGGTGCCTGCTCCCACTGTTGTAGGGGTGTAGGGGTGAGCCTGCTCCCCCTGTTGTAGGTGTGTGGGGGTGCCTGCTCCCTCTGTTGTAGGGGTGTAGGGGTGCCTGCTCCCTCTGTTGTAGGGGTGTGGGGGTGCCTGCTCCCTCTGTTGTAGGGGTGTGGGATGTCTCTCCCTCTGTTGTAGGGGTGTGGGGTGCCTGCTCCCTCTGTTGTAGGGGTGTAGGGGTGAGCCTGCTCCCCCTGTTGTAGGTGTGTGGGGGTGCCTGCTCCCGCTGTTGTAGGGGTGTGGGGTGCCTGCTCCCCCTGTTGTAGGGGTGTAGGGGTGAGCCTGCTCCCCCTGTTGTAGGTGTGTGGGGATGCCTGCTCCCCCTGTTGTAGGGGTGTGGGGTGTCTGCTCCCGCTGTTGTAGGGGTGTGGGGGTGCCTGCTCCCCCTGTTTTAGGGGTTTGGGGGTGAACCTGCTCCCCTCTGCCAGTGTGGGGGTTGTAGGAGGTGCCGGGTGGGAGCATCCCTGTGAGTAGTGGGAAACCCAGCCAGTGCCTGGTTCCAAGCAGAAGCAGGCTTGTGCAGGAGCAGAGGAGGAAAATGCCGGGTGAGGCCGGGTGGGCCAGGGCCACGGGCTTGGGGTCTCCCCTCCCACTCCCTGGAAGTGACACTGGCATGCTGAGGCCTCGTCTCCTGAGCCCTGCGAGCACCTGAGAGGGGCCACGGCAGCCAGCTGCACTCTGCTCAGGTCACGGAGACACAAGCTGCAGGCCTTCCTCTGGCTCCCAGCAACTAACGTCCCAGGCCTCCATTTCCAGACGCCCCCAAGAACTGCTCAGAAAACCCTTGTCACAACGGAGGGACCTGCGTGCCAGGTGCTGAGGCCCACAGCTGCGACTGCGCACCAGGGTTCAAAGGCAGGCGCTGTGAGCTCGGTAGGTGGGGACAGGCCGCCAAGACACCTGTCCCAGGGCTGTCCCCATAGCTGCGACTGCGCACCAGGGCCCTGCCGAGGCCCGGCCTCAGACACCTGTCCCCATAGCTGCGACTGCGGACCAGGGCCCTGCCGAGGCCCGGCCTCAGACACCTGTCCCAGGGCTGCGACTTGCCCCAGGACCACTGGGCCGTGAGGGGCCAGGCCGTGGATCTCAGACGTGGGTGTGCTCAGGAAGAAAGCGTGCCGGCCGTGTCGGAGAGAAGCAGGGGGCACAGTGCAGGGCCGGCCAGCAAAGGAAGAACTCCCCGCTCTGGGCTGAGCTCAGGGGCACGCGAAGCTCCCGATCCTCAGGCCACAAGGAGGCTTAGCACCCTGGAGACAGGGACTTGCCCAGAAGGTGGCCTGTGCGGACGCCCTAGGCACGGCAGGCTGCAGGGCTGGGGGCTCACGAAGGGCAGGAGCCTGGCCCTGAGCCGCCTTCTCCTCTGTGCACAGCCTGTAGGAAGGTGCCTCGCCCCTGCACCCGGCTCTTCTCCGAGACCAAGTCGGTTCCGGTCTGGGAGGGGGGTGTCTGCCACCACGTGTAAGTCGTCCCCGCCTGGAGCCTCATGCCCACCTGACCCAAGGGAGGGCGGGGGTGGGGGCAGGGCACACGCAAAACGGCCTTGCTCTAATGACCCAGTCCCCACTCCTTCCCCACCCCCAATCTCGGTGGCCCAGCTCAGGAGCAGTCACTGGGAGGGCCCAGGCCTCCCATCCTTCCTCTCCCACCCCTCCAGCACCTCTGCCCCAGCCCACTGAGGGCAGGGTCTCCAGAACTCCAGTCCAGTCTGGCTCTGCCATTCTCACCATGTGGCCCCGGGCTCGTCACTCATGCCTCAGCATCCCCATGTGTCAAGTGGGCTAGTGCGTCCCTCGGCATGTTTCTGACATCCTGTGTGACCGAGTCCAGCACCCAGAGCTCTGTGGGGGGGCACAGCAGGTGCTCATGTTAGGGAAAGCAGCCAGGTGCGGCGGAGAGCGGATGTGGGGAGGAGCGGGCATCAGACAGGGCCAGGGTAAGCTTCAGAGCGACAGGGACACTGCGCCCATGTGGAGGAGGGGACACCTGAGGGAAGAATGCCCGTATCCACTGCCAAAACCCTGGGTCAGCCTGGGGCCCGCAGGGCTGGAGCCGTGAGCAAGGCGGGGGGGGGGGGGGGCGGGGGCCCAGGTGAAATGGGAGCTGCTGAAGGGCCCTGAGCGGGCACGCGGGACCCTCCAGATGCCCCAGGGACATGGGGCTAGGAAGCCAGGCCGCCTCCGCAATGATGGCGACGTTAGCGTCCATGGCGTCCAGCGGTGCCGACTACCAGGTCCTGGTGCCGGACGCCCCTCCCAGGGCCCCAACAAGGAGAGTGCTTCACGCCCCCTGGTGTTTGTGAGTGAATGGCTGGGCCTGGCTGTGTCTCCGGTACAGACAGAGCGTGGGGGTGCCACGTGACTGAGGTGGCCGGGTCCCCACTGCCATTTCTGTCCTTTTCCACTTTTT
Source organism: Sylvilagus floridanus (assembly GCA_949820135.1). Lineage (NCBI taxonomy): Eukaryota > Metazoa > Chordata > Mammalia > Lagomorpha > Leporidae > Sylvilagus > Sylvilagus floridanus. The sequence goes on from OX463236.1 coordinate 181,294,115, forward strand.
CCAACTGTGGATCATGCTTTAGGATTCCATTTTACCCTCACCATTTGTCTACGAACTATGAGAGGTCTTTAAAAAACGCGTGGAAAATACCTATTACAAAGAAAGAAATTATGCATGCATTTCAAAATGTGTGCACCAAGAAGAAACCCACTTTAGTGCCATTTTCCCATGAGCTCTTTGAAGCGGTTTATGGTTCCAGCGGCTGCTTGGGACGGGCACCCCGTCACCCTCACGTGGCCTCCAGCCCCTCCACCCTTTGCAACGCTGTCCGCAGGAGTTCTCACTCCCATGTAGGCCATGGGCTGCACAGGACGCTCACTCTTCAGTCTGAAAGCACACGACCACACGACCTCGTGTGTCTGTACGTTCACCATTTCCACCCCTCTACACTTGCTGTGGAAGGAAGATCCTGTCTGCTGTGGTGTCACGCCTTGGGCCTAAAGAACTTACTGTAACTATTGAAAAAGATTCATTTATTCATTTGAAAGGCAGAGTTACAGAGGCAGAGGTAGTGAGAGAGAGAGGGAGAGAGAGGGGTCTTCCAGCTCCTGGTTCACTCCCCAGAGGGCCACAATGCCTGGAGCTCCTTCAAAAAGCCAGGAGCGTCCTCCAGGTCTCCCACGCTGGGAAGGGGCCCAAGCACTTGGGTCATCTTCTGTGGCTTTCCCGGGCCACAGCAGAGAGCTGGATCGGAAGTGGAGCAGCTGGGACTCGAACCAGAGCCCACATGGGATTTTCTGGCGCTGCAGGTGGCGGCCTCACCCGCTACGCCACAGTGCTGGCCCCTTTGTAACATCCCTTATAGCTCAGGTCTGTGGGTGACGAATTCTCTCTGCCTTTGCCTGTCTGAAAAGGTCTTAATTTTAAATGCTTTCATAAACTTTATATTTATTTTATTCACTCATTGATTCATTCAAAAGCCAGAGAAAAAGAGAGAGTCGGAAAGACAGAAAAACGTCTCCTTTCTGCCGGTTCGCTCTCTAAACGGCTACAACAGCCAGGCCAGGATCTCCATCCGGGTCCCCCACTTGGGTGCAGGGGCCCAGTAGTTGCACCATTTTCCATCACCTTCCCAGGAGCAGTAGCAGGAGGCTGGAAGGGAAGCAGAGCAGCGAGGACCTGAACCCGTGCTCCAGTGTGAGATCCAGGGCTTGCAAGCAGTGGCTCAAACCACTGGGCCACAATGCCAGCTCCTAAACATGTCTGCTTATTTTCACCTACTTGAGAGGTAGGGTGTGAGAGGCACTGTCCACCCACAGGCTCCCTCCCCAAACACCCACGACAGCCTGGCTGGGCCAGGCCAAGCTGGGAGCCCAGAGCTCCACCCACGTTGGCCATGTGGGCAGCCAGGCTGCCTCCCAGGATGCATTGGCACAAGCAGCAGGTGGCGCGGGCGCCAGCTCGCCCGGTGCCCTCGGTACTTCCTGGGGGACAGCTCTGGAGCCATACCTGTGTGCCCCAGGCGTGGCATGGCGTGGCTGCCGTGCCACTGCGGCCCTTCTCTGGATTCACCGCCTCTTGTTTCTGGGTTCCCTCAAACTTGGAAACCTGGGCCAGGACGGCTTCCCCTTCACCTGTGTCCTGTCCCTGTGTTTCTTTCCACTCTGGAGCTCCAGTCACACATGTCAGACTAACACTGCCACAGTCACGCATGTCACACTAACACTGCCAGTCACATGTGTAAGACACACTGCCCAGTTACATGTGTGTCAGACTAACCACCCACACACATATGTCAGACTAACACTGCCACAGTCACACATGTCACACTAACACTGCCCAGTCACACAAGTGTCAGACTAACACTGCCAGTCACATGTGTAAGACACACTGCCCAGTTACATGTGTGTCAGACTAACTGCCCAGTCACATGTGTCAAATACTGCCCAGTTACACACGTCAGACTAACACTGCCCACAGTTACATGTGTGTCAGACTAATTCTACCCAGTCATGTGTGTCAGACTAACACTGTCCAGTTACACATGTGTCAGACTAACACTGCCCGCAGTCACACGCGTGTAGACTAACACTGCCCACAGGTCACTGCAGCTCTCTTCACTCTGCAGTCCGCTCACTCTTGTTTCTGGGCCTATTCTACTGCTCAGTGCTCAAGGTCCCTCATCCCTTCTGTGGCAGCGTCCAAGCCTCCAGTCTGCCCTCAGCGCTGCCCAGCGCACTTCCCACTCCGGGGCCCAGGCCCCAGGTTCTTCGCTGGCTCCCCCGTGTCTCCCTGCACCCTTTATCTTCCTGGGCCCACTGACCACGTGGGACAGGAATGTCAGTCACCACTCGCTGCTGGGCCTTCCGGTCGAGCCTCTGTCTCCAGGCTGTGGGCCATGCTTTCTTCTGTTCTCCATGGTTCTTTCAACGTCTCACAACACTTTACTGGGTGCTGCACCTTAGAATCTGATGGTGCTGAGTACTGGATTTTTCAGGTGTTCAAGTATGTTTTCCTGAGTCTGGTTTAACTCTCTGCACCATGCACCATGCTCAGAGCAGCCAATTCCTGGGCTGATCCCAGCCCCTCTACAGCACAGCCTTCCGGAGTGTCTATGGCAGGGCTGCGGCACTGGGAACGGCTCGGCGGCTCTTCCCTGCTGGGCCTCGGGTTCTCCCCGAGCGTCACACGCAGCTTCCCTTGCATCCATCCCCGGGGACTCAAGGAGACCCTCAGCAGATTCTCAAGCTCCCTCCGCTCCATTCTCTTATTCCGCCTCCCCACGCCGCTGTCTGCTCAGCCCCGTGTGACCATTGCAGTCCAGAGGGGTTTGGGGGCGGCTCCCAGGTCTCACTCGTGTTCCTCAGGCCGGCTTCTGTCCTGCACCACCTGCCTTCAAACGTCTGAAAAGTCACTTCCTGTGCTGCTGCTGGTTCTCTGGTGGGAGGCGAACCCCAGCTCCAGTCACTCCCTTAGGGCCAGGAGAACCCTCACCAGGAGTTCTGAGCCCTAGATCCCATCAGCCGTGGCGCGAGGAGCTGCCGGGCTCTCCAGCGGCTCGAACGCAGCCAAGCTCGCGCACCCCTCACTGCCTGCAAGCCCGCGCAGTGGCTTCTGGGCGAGCCACGCCCCTTCACAGGAGGCCAGGCTCCACGGCTGTAGCAGCCTGCTCACTGCACGCGAGGGGCGGGGCTGGAGCCAGGGCTCCTGCGTCTCTGTCCACACAGACGCCGCTGGCCCCAAGGCTTCCAGACTGCTCAGAACTCACACACCACTCAGAGTGAGGCCATTCGTGCCCAAGGCCCTGGGCTCAGGCAGTCACAACACGGGAACTGCACGCGCCATCCTCACTGTCACGTGACGTGTTCTGCGGGGTGGGGGGATGGCCTTGCACTGGCTCCCCGCGGTGGGTGCGGCAACACCAGCGCGCTTCCTTGTGACAACAGGTATAGGAGAATCTACAGAGTGCACCACGACGTCTGCTTCAGGGAGAGCTGCGAGAGCACCAGCCTCAAGACACCCCACACAGGTGCCGTCCGGGGACGAGGCCCAGCCTGCGTCCCGCATGCAGCGCGGGCAACGGGCAAGGGTGGCCCTGGGGACAGTTTGCTGGGGGAGGCTGCAGGCCTGCAGGCCGACCCGGGTGCCTGCCCCGAAGGGCGGCCTGTGCAGCCCTGCTCCACTAAGCAACTGTGATCACGTGCATGCGTGTGAGCGTGCATGTGTGAGCGTGTGCATGTGAGAATGTGCATGTGTGAGCCTGTGCATGTGTGTGCATGTGTGAGCATGTGCATGGGTGCGTATGTGTGCATGTGCATGTGTGTGCATGTGTGAGCATGTGCATGGGTGTGTATGTGTGCGTGTGCATGTGTGCATGTGTGAGCATGTGCATGTGTGAGCGTGTGCATGTGTGAGCGTGCATGTGTGAGCGTGTGCATGTGAGCATGTGCATGCGTGAGCCTGTGCATGTGTGTGCATGTGTGAGCAAGTGCATGGGTGTGTATGTGTGCATGTGCATGTGTGATCGTGTGCATGTGTGAGCATGTACATGCGTGTGCATGTGCGAGCATGTGCATGGGTGTGCATGTGTGAGCATGTGCATGTGTGAGCATGTGCATGTGTGAGCGTGTGCATGTGTGAGCATGTACATGTGTGTGCATGTGCGAGCATTTGCATGGGTGTGCATGTGAGCATGTGCATGTGTGAGCGTGTGCATGTGTGAGCATGTGCATGGGTGTGTATGTGCGCATGTGCATGGGTGTGTATGTGCGCATGTGCATGTGTGCGTGTGCATGTGTGAGCATGTGCATGTGTGAGCATGTACATGTGTGCATGTGTGAGCATGTACGTGTGTGCATGTGTGTGCGTGTGAGCATGTGCATGTGTGAGCGTGTGCATGTGTGTGTGCATGTGCATGTATGTGTGTGCATGTGTGAGCTTGTGCATGTGAGCATGTACATGTGTGTGCATGTGTGAGCATGTGCATGGGTGTGTATGTGTGTGTGCATGTGTGAGCTTGTGCATGTGTGAGCGTGTACATGTGTGTGCATGTGTGAGCATGTGCATGGGTGTGTATGTGTGCATATGCATGTGTGAGTGTATGCATTGTGAGCGTGTACATGTGTGTGCATGTGTGAGCATGTGCATGGGTGTGTATGTGTGCATATGCATGTGTGAGTGTATGCATTGTGAGCGTGTACATGTGTGTGCGTGTGTGAGCATGTGCATGGGTGTGTATGTGTGCGTGTGCATATCTGTGAGCACACCACGCCTGCAAAGCATGGCACAGGGGTGGTGCTGGGGTTCGTGCCAGCCGCGCATGTGCACACAGGGCGCTGTGACAGGCCCAGACACATCTGTGACTGTGGCAAACCTCCGAGCACTCTGAGTCACTCGACCCAGGGCCTTTCCCAGTAGGCCCGGGACAGTGCTGGGGCCATGGCAGGCTCTGAGGGAGCAGTGTGCAGGTCCTATCGTGCTGGTCACAGACTGGCCACAGCCACAGCAAAGGCCCCTCCCTAAGGGCAGCTCCCGAACACCTGTCACGCAGCCAGGCTGCCGTCCTCGTCCCTCACAAGACCACCTCAGCCAGCTGGACGCACACAGAAGCACTGACCTCCACAGTGGAGTCTGTGCTCCGCACGCCAGAAAGGACGTGAGCCAAGCCAGGCCCGCCCTCCACAGCAGCCAGGGCAGAGGTGGTTGGAGGGTCAAGGGCGTCTTTCTCATTAAACACCCTCTCCATTTCAGGAAACAAAGTAACAGTCAAACACTGAAGAAATTTTAAGGTAAGTCCCCCGCCACCCGCAGAGCTGTCCCCAAGAGAGGCGTCCCTGCCCTGAGCCTCTGGAATTCCCTGTGGGGCATCTGAGCAAACAGACCCCCAAGGCCTCCCTGCAGAGGTCCGGGTCCCCCCAGAGGCAACGTCTCCAGCTGGCAGAGAGGCTCTCGGGAAGGGCAAACCCCATCTCTCCCAGGAAAATCCAGCCAAGAACCCCTGGGCAGCTACAATGGGGCAGGCAGGCACCGAATGGCAAGACTGATGGGCACGTGGAAGGTGGGACTGGGACAGTGTGAGGGCGGGGTGCTGAGAGCGCCCTCCTGAAGAACCTGTCAGGAAGCCTCTCTCCACATCACATGGACACGGGAACCCTGAGTCCTCACACCATCCACACGGACACGGGAACCCTGAGTCCTCACACCATCCACACGGACACAGGAACCCTGAGTCCCCCCCACGCCATCCACACAGACATGGGAACCCTGAGTCCTCACACCATCCACACGGACACAGGAACCCTGAGTCCTCACACCATCCATATGGACACAGGAACCCTGAGTCCTCACACCATCCACACGGACACAGGAACCCTGAGTCCTCACACCATCCACACGGACACGGGAACCCTGAGTCCTCACACCATCCACACGGACACAGGAACCCTGAGTCCCCCCCACGCCATCCACACAGACATGGGAACCCTGAGTCCTCACACCATCCACACGGACACAGGAACCCTGAGTCCCCCCCACGCCATCCACACAGACATGGGAACCCTGAGTCCTCACACCATCCACACGGACACAGGAACCCTGAGTCCTCACACCATCCACACGGACACAGGAACCCTGAGTCCCCCCCACGCCATCCACACAGACACGGGAACCCTGAGTCCTCACACCATCCACACGGACACAGGAACCCTAAGTCCTCACACCATCCACACGGACACAGGAACCCTGAGTCCTCACACCATCCACACGGACACAGGAACCCTGAGTCCTCACACCATCCACACGGACACGGGAACCCTGAGTCCTCACACCATCCATACGGACACAGGAACCCTGAGTCCTCACACCATCCACACGGACACAGGAACCCTGAGTCCTCACACCATCCACACGGACACGGGAACCCTGAGTCCTCACACCATCCACACGGACACAGGAACCCTGAGACCCCCCCCCACCATCCACACGGACACAGGAACCCTGAGTCCCCCCCACGCCATCCACACAGACACGGGAACCCTGAGTCCTCACACCATCCACACGGACACAGGAACCCTAAGTCCTCACACCATCCACATGGACACAGGAACCCTGAGTCCTCACACCATCCACACGGACACAGGAACCCTGAGTCCTCACACCATCCACACGGACACGGGAACCCTGAGTCCTCACACCATCCACACGGACACAGGAACCCTGAGTCCCCCCCCACGCCATCCACACAGACACGGGAACCCTGAGTCCTCACACCATCCACACGGACACAGGAACCCTGAGTTCCCCCCACGCCATCCACACGGACACGGGAATCCCAAGGATTCATTAATTCTGAAAGGAAATAAACTCTGTGTTTAATGTGGCGTTTCCTCCCGCCTCGTCCACTCAGGCTGTCCAGGGGCCGGCACCACTGGTGTCTGCACCATAGCTGGGAAACATCGCGACACCTCGCCACAGCCTGCAGGCCGCTTGGTGCCAACTGGACTGCCCATCGCCAGGACACTGGGAGTGAGGACAGGCGCTACGCCCGCCCCTTGAATGGGCCCCAGCAGTCCCCACCTTGGGTGGAAAGCCACTGCAGAGCTGGCTGCGTCCCATGTGGCTAAGGAACGAACCGTCCCGTGCGGCAGCGTGGGCACCCAGCCCGTCCAGACAGGAGTGACCTCTCCTTAAAGGGAGCGGCTGGCAGCATGTACTGCCCTCTGCTCAGAGCCACAGCTCTTCCCCACCCCAGAGAGACACACACGCACCTCCACAGCAGGAAGTCACTGAAACAGTGACCCGACTCTCAAACTGTACTCAGCAAGCCCACGGCTTAGAAAAAGAAATCACGGCCGGCGCTGCGGCTCACTTGGAAAATCCTCCACCTGCAGTGCTGGCACCCCAGGTTCTAGTCCCAGTCGGGGCACCGCATTCTGTCCCGGTTGCCCCTCTTCCTGTCCAGCTCTCTGCTGTGGCCCGGGAGTGCAGTGGAGGATGGCTCAGGTGCTTGGGCCCTGCACCCCATGGGAGACCAGGAGAAGCACCTGGCTCCTGGCTTCAGATCAGCGCAGTGCTGGAACCAATGGAAGGAAGACCTTTCTCTCTAACTCTGCCTATCAAAATAAAAAAAAAGAAAAGAAAAGAAAAAAATTAAAAAATCACAAGCCCCAGATTTCAAATGATCAAACACTGGCTTACACAGCACACATCTGGAGACAATGGAGAAAACACAAATAAGCAAGAAACAGAAGTACACCCATCCTGCCCCCAGCACACGGGAGAGTCAGGGCACTCGCTGGAGCCACACTGACAGGTTCCGGGAGAGAGACAGGAGGCAGAGCGGGAACAGAGAGGGTGTGGCTGTCAGGAGGGGGGTGGCTGTCACAGAGCATGGGTGTGGCTGTCACAGAGCAGGGGGTGTGGCTGTCACAGAGGAGGGGGTGTAGCTGTCACAGAGCAGGGGTGTGGCTGTCAGAGGAGGGAGTGTGGGTGTCACAGGAGGTGTGGGTGTCACAGCAGAGGGTGTGGTTGTCAGGAGGGGTGTGGCTGTCAGAGCAGGGGTGTGGCCGTCAGAGGAGGGGGTGTGGCTGTCACAGGGCAGGGGGTGTGGCTGTCACAGGAGGGGGTGTGGCTGTCACAGAGCAGGGGGTGTGGCTGTCACAGCAGGGGTGTGGCTGTCACAGAGTAGGGGGTGTGGCTGTCAGAGGAGGAGGTGTGGGTGTCACAGGAGGTGTGGGTGTCATAGCAGAGGGTGTGGCTGTCAGAGCAGGGGTGTGGCTGTCAGAGGAGGGGGTGTGGCTGTCAGAGGAGGGGGTGTGGCTGTCAGAGGAGGGGGTGTGGCTGTCATGCCTTTAGCTTTGCTTTGTTTTCCTTCCAAGGACTCGGATGTTCTCGTCACTCCACCAAGTTTCACTCCAGGTTTCTAAAGCCCAGGAATACGGGGTCTAAAAACTGGATCAAAAAGACGCCCTTGAGACAAGGCCCAGCTGGAGTGAGTTCCCTGGGAGGCCCCTCCGTGAGATCTCAGGACGACGGCCAGGCTCGCAGCCGCACAGTGCACCTGGGGACTCCTGCAGGCCTGGCTGTCCCCAAGTCCCGTGATGCACAGGGTGCAGCTCTGGCTCTCCAGGGCGCGGTGTGCACCTGCGAGCGGGCAGCGGATCAGCGAGCCTGCCGGCTGACTGGCGCTGCTCAGACTCCAGCACAGAGGCCCCACCTCCGAGACTCAACCACCCAGATCCCAAGCAGCACTGCAGGAATGGGGGGGAGGGCAGAGAGACAGCCTCACCCACCACACTCCCCTCTACGACCGATGCTGACTACTCTACAGGCCTGCACCGGCCATGCAGACCACAACACTGCCAAAGTGGAAATGGGGAAAGTAGACATCTTAGCATCTTCTCTGTGGAGGGCTGGCCGTCTGCAGACCAGATGGTCTCTGTGTAATGGCCCGACTCTGCTTCCGCGGCATGGACATGGCCATGGACGAGTCCCGCACACGTGTGGCCGTGACCCACTGTGGGCCACTACTAGTGAGGCTTTGCTCTCCTCACACAGAGGAAGCTGCATGAGGACAAGTCTCCAAGGACCAAAGACCCCTGGGTTTCACAGAAAAACGCCATCAAGACCCTGCTTAGAGAGCGGAGGCCACAAAGCAGCAAGGGCTCCACTGCCCAAGGCGAAAATGGCAGAGGTGAGCACGTGGGTCATGGGCAGGTCCTGCAGCCCGCGGCTTAGGCACTGCCCCAGTTCCTCCTGAGACTGCACCTGTCATGGCACCTGCAATCCAGCCCTGGCCCTGAGCAGCCCCAGCTCCTCCCCACACAGGTGACAAGCAGCAGCTGAGCACCTGAGTGGTGACGCTGGGACTCGAGACCCTGCGTGCCCCCGACCCTTCTCAGGGTCACTCCTGGCCCGAGGGGGCCTCCCCTCTCTGCACCTCTACCAGCATTTCCTGAAAAGTTAGAGTATATTTTAGACTATTTTTATTAAAATTCTGTGTGCGTACGTCTGTGTATTATGCAATTTGCCATCTTCAGAGAGAACATCACTTCCAGCCCAGGGGCTCCCAGGCTGCAGGGTCTCACACGCAGGGTGAGCAGAGCGCTGTGCCAACTTGGCTGTGGCTCCAGGACCTGTCGCCATGTGTCTGAGCCGCCACACTCACGTGCCCACCACGAGACCAGAGCCATCACTGGGAGTGCACGTGGACTTCCCACTACCACATGGATGGCCACTGGCCGACGCTGACAGGTCCCCCTGGAGCTTAGAGGCCTCTGTCCCAACGAGAGATGATCTGCCGAGTCCTCAGTGTGGCGCTGGGTGGCCCTGTGTCCTCAGGTCTCCTCTAGGTATCAGAAAGGGGACCTGCAACGCAAGGGGATCCAGCCCCTCTGCAGGCCTGCAGTCTTCCTGACTACTCGAACCCCCAGGGAGAGTCCGTGCAAGCAGACGCTGCAGCAAAACAGCCGTGTCCATGTCATGCGTCGCTGACCACAGCTGGAGTGAACCAAGACCTCGTCGAGCAGTCCCAGGAGCTGACTCCATCCCGTGCTGGGCACAGGCAGGGCTCCCGAAGCCTGCAGGAAGCGATGCTCCCATGCAGACAACACTGGCACCAACTGCGTTGTCTTCGCTTTCAGCGAAGCCAGGAAAGAAGCAAAGACCTCCTTCCCCCTCCTCCATGGCACATGGCCCTGTCCCGGGTCAGCCAACTTCCTGCACCTTCCCTGGGCACCAGCGCCTCCCGCTGGCAAGCTCCTGCCACTGATGCCAGCTCTGGGGAGGGTTCTTTCCTTAGTAGCCATTTGTTGCCTTCACAAGACCCTGCACCCCGGTGCTGGTGCCCACATCAGACTCCAGCTCAGCCCTCCTGAGTCTCCCAGGGCACAGGGAAGAAGCCTCCTGAACACACAACTGCTCTGACACTGTCACATTCTTGGCCGACCAAGCCTGAGAGTACTTGGCTGGGCCCTCCCCACAGCCCCGACTACTCACTAGACAGGAGCAGCCTGCCCGCTCCACCCAGGCTCATGACAACCAGATGCCCCTGGACTATCCACGTGAAACAGAGCCACACCTGCTCCTCGCAGTTGCTAAGATGCTGCTAGACGTTTCTGCAGCCTCCTCCCAGTGGCAGCACCCTGGGTGAGGGTGGCTAGCGCATTCTAGGAGGCACCAGTCCTACCCTGAGTGAGGGTGGCTAGCGCATTCTAGGAGGCGCCAGTCTTCCAGGACTCACACCATCAGAGCCCCAGCCAGGCCTCTACCTCAGAGACCACCCAGGCCCGCCTCAGCCTCCTCCTTCCCCGTTCCCCACACTGTCCACTGCTCCTCCTACCTGCTGGGTTCCCTAAGGTGAGGCCCACACCAGGGGTGCCGTGCAGTGCTCCCTGGAACAAAACCAGGACCGGCCCTGTAGCCTGATCCCTGCTTCTCAGAGCCTTTCCCCAACACAGCTGGGGAGCGCACGCGCGGACAGCTCCCCAGGCCACACGCTCTAGACGCCTCAGGCCTGGAGGTGACCACTGGCCAGGAGTTGGCACCAGTCAGCTTCAGCAGAAAGGGCCTGTCCCTCACCAGAAAGAAGGACAGTGCCGGGCTGTGCCTGCACAGTCCACCTGTACTCCAGGCTGACCTCTGACCTCACACTCTGGCACACCCATCGCCACCTGGAGCAGTAAGATACCTTTGGATTAAAATCTCGAGTATTTCAGTGGAAAAACCTGCTACTTTCTTGATAAAATAAAGTGCTGTGATGTAACCCTCACACTGCCTTCTTGTAACTTTTCACTAGAAGCAAGTGGAAAGCTGGCCTTAACCAGAAGGAATGGCCTCTCCAGCCCATGGAACGATCACACACACACACAGCAGAGGAGAACCAAGACCACACTGCGGCATCAGTCCCCTGGGGTTTAACAGCAGAATCAATCTTTATTTATTAATTTATTTACTTAAAATTAAATATGCCTCCCATTATTTTTTTAATATATTTATTTGTTTGAGAGGTAGAGTTACAGAGAGAGGGAGAGGCAGAGAAAACGCATCTGCTGCTGGGTTCACTCCCCAGATGGCCGCAATGGCCAGAGCTGCGCCAATCCAAAACCAGGAGCTTCTTCCAGGTCTCCCACGTGGGTGCAGGGGCCCATGCACTTGGGCCACCTTCCACTGCTTTCCCAGGCCATTAGCAGAGAACTGGATCAGAAATGGAGCAGCCAAGGCTCGAACCAGCACCCATATGGGATGCTGGCACTGCAGGTGGAGGATTAATCTACTGAACCACAGTGCTGGCCCCGGAATCAGTCTTTATTTGTGGTGCAACGGGGGCCTCCCTCGACCTGCCACGTCTGACCTACTTCTCAGGGGATCTGTAGCATTTCCCATCAAAGGTCAGCTCTGGGTGTAAAACACCAGGCACAATCCGAGCGGAAACGCTCATGGAAAGGAGAACGTTCTTCCAGCTCCCTGGGCCCTCTCACTCCACTCCTCCCTTCACCGCTGCTGCTCCCCCTCCTCCCCCTCCCCCTCCCCCTCCCCCTCGTCTCCGTCCTCATCGCCACTCTCAGAGTCCTCTTCCTCCTCCCGAGCCAAGAGTTTCTTAAAAACCTCAAACTCCTCGGCAGAAGAACAGGCCGTCCTGGCCAAAAACTGGGCCTCTGACACCCCGAGGACGTCCCTGAGCAAAGGGTTAGGGACCTGCGTCTGCCCCTTCTTGTCCGGGGTTTGGTAGCGTCCGAGGCGCTCCAGGAACGTGTGTCTCTGCTTGATCTTCGCCATGGGGTACTGCAGGAAATCACTCCGCACTATGTCCAGGTGCTTAATTCCCATCCTAAAATACGCATACTGAAAACATAGACACACTTAGGAATCCCAGACAGACTGAAAAAGCCCGTCATTCCACCCCACAGTCAACTCCCGTTGTCCCCAAGAGCACTCAGGAAGGACTGCAGAGTACCACGGCAGTCACTCTGCAACACTGACGGTGACGGCTGCGCTTCCCAAGGCACCTTCAATTCACAGTAAGAAGATGAGTTAAGTTGCCGCCGGCAGTGGCGACATCCCATATGTGCGCTGGTTCAAGTCCCAGCTGCTCCAGTTCAATCCAGCTCTCTGCTATGGCCTGGGAAAGCAGTAGAAGATGGCCCAAGTCCTTGGGCCCCTGCACCTGAGTGGGAGACCTGGAGGAAGCTCCTGGCTCCTGGCTTTGAACTGGCCCAGCTCCGGCCATTGCAGCCATCTGGGGAGTGAACCACTGGATGGATGATCTCTCTCTCTCTCTGTAACTCTGCCTTTCAAATAAATCAATAAAATCTTAAAAAAAAAAAAAAAAGAAAAGAAACACAGGAGGAAATAAAGAGGCAGAAGGGATAAATTATCTTCTATATTCTTCACATCGGAAGGAAAATTCTGAGTATGGAAACAACAGCGAAAACTTTCAGAAAACATCCAGGCAATACACCCAAGTTGCCACAGTTGTCACTAAGCAGGACAACACCACAACTACTCTTTCAAGATCAACATGCCTGGGGCCGGTGCTGTGGCACAGCGGCTTAAAGCCACAGCCTGCAGTGCCAGCATCTCATAAGCATGCCGGTTCGAGTCCCGGCTGCTCCACTTCTGATCCAGCTCTCTGCTATGGCCTACAAAAACAGTGGAAGATGGCCCAGATCCTCGGGCCCCTGCACCCACGTGGGGGACCTGGAAGAAGCTCCTGGCTTCGTATCGGCACAGCTCCGGCCACTGTGGCCAATTGGGGAGTGAACCAGTGGATAGAAGACCTCCCTCTCTCTCTCTCTCTCCGTGTAACTCTTTCAAATAAATAATGAATCTTTTTAAAATTTAAAAAAACATGCAAAATAGGTTCCAAAAATAGAAAGGTTTTCTCTGTCAGAATTGCCGGTTCCATATGGAACTCCCACTTGGACTCTGAGAATGGAACTGGGTCTTTCACTACTAATGTCAGAATCACAGCAGAATGGGCTGACCTGGACGAAGCGGTAACAACCAGACAGTGAAAGGTCTGCCCCCGCCCACTCGAATGCACCATGCCGGAGGCTCCAGGCCCAGAGCTGACCCTGCCCACGTCTGAGCAAGCAGACAAACTTCCCACTGCCGCCCCAGCGCCCTCCCAGGTGCGCTCACCTGGAACTTGTACTCCAAATCACCAGGGTCCTCCCGAAGAACTCGGGGGCACCTGTGTAGAATCTCGGTGACCTGCTCTGCCGAGAAGAGGCACTTCCCCTTGAGGACGCCGACGACGCCCTCCACGCGCTGCTGGTGCATGGTGAAGACTTCAGGGCAACAGTGAAGCACCCGCTTCAGCTTCCCTGGAGGTGTCAACAGGCAGGCACTCGATTTCAGAAAACTCCAGCAACCCAGAGGCTAGCTGCACCTGCAGTAAGTCAGCTTTTCAAAAACAAGCAAGAGGGCCGATGCGGTGGCATAGCAGGTGAAGCCGCCGCCTGCAGTGCTGGCATCCCGTGTGGGCGCCAGTTTGCGTCCCGGCTGCTCCACTTCCCATCCCGCTCTCTGCGATGGCCTGGGAAAGCAGTGGAAGACGGCCCAAGTCCTTGGAACCCCGGCACCCATGCGGGAGACCCAGAGGAAGCTCCTGGCTTCCGACTGGTACAGCTCCAGGCTTCCAGGCGTTGTGGCCATCTGGAGAGTGAACCAGTGGATGGAAGACCTCTCTCTCTCTCTCTCTCTCTCTGCCTCTGCCTCTGCCTCTCTGTAACTCTGACCTTCAAGTAAACAAATAAATTACAAACAACAACGAGGATCCTCTCCTACAGAACAAGGGCCCGCTGCAGACTTCTCTTCCTGGAAGCAAACGGAGATGACACAGCCCTCCTCTCCCGTGTCCCGGCCGCTTCCCGGGCCCCATCTGGAAGGCACCAGCTCCCTGTCCTGGGCCTCCTCTGCCACTTCTCACAGGGACTTCGGGGGAACATCAGTGAGGTGGGAGCCCGGCCTCCCCTGGGAGGGGCTCTGGGTGCTTTCACTGCAGCCCTGGGAGCCTGAACTTCACAGTAGCAACGGTGAGAAGAGCAAGGAGAACAAATACCACGCACACCCACCAACACCGGCGTCCTTGTCATCACAGTGACTGGGCGTCTTACCCAGACCTGGGCACTCTGGGTGAGGCCCTGCTAACAACAGCACCGAAACAGCCGTGGGCTGGGGTGCTCCCACACCCTGGGCGTGCCTCGCAGCTGAAGACCACCCAGCTGAACAAGAACGCAAGCTGTCCCCTGAGGGCCGACCTCGGAAGCTCAGGCTCCTCCTGGTTTGCTGACTGTTTTTTTTTGAAAGACAGAGTTACAGGGAGAGGTAGAGCCAGAGAGAGAGCGAGCGAGCCAGAGCCAGGGCCAGGGCCAGGGCGAGAGAGAGGGAGAGAGAGCCAGAGAGCCATAGAGCCAGAGAGAGAGAGAGAGAGAGAGAGAGAGAGAGAGAGAGAGAGAGAGGTCTTCCATCTGCTAGTTCACTCCCCAAACGACTGCAATGGCCAGAGCTGTGCCAATCGGAAGCCAGGAGCCAGGAGCTTCCTCCAGGTCTCCCACGCCAGTGCAGGGCACAAAGACTTGGGCCATCTTCTACTGCTTTCCCAGGCCATAGCAGAGAGCTGGATCGGAAGTGGAGCAGCCGGAACTCGAACTGGCGCCCATATGGGATGTCGGCACTGCAGGCAGCGGCTTCACCAGCTACAGCACAGCGCCAGCCCCCAGAATGCACTTTAAGAGGTGCTCTGTTGGCCGGCGCCGTGGCTCAACAGGCTAATCCTCCACCTTGCGGCGCCAGCACACCGGGTTCTAGTCCCGGTCGGGGCACCGGATTCTGTCCCGGTTGCCCCTCTTCCAGGCCAGCCCTCTGCTGTGGCCTGGGAGTGCAGTGGAGGATGGCCCAAGTGCTTGGGCCCTGCACCCCATGGGAGACCAGGAAAAAGCACCTAGCACCTGGCTCCTGCGATCGGATGAGCACGGTGCGCTGGCCGCAGCGCGCCATCCGCGGCAGCCATTGGAGGGTGAACCAACGGCAAAAAGGAAGACCTTTCTCTCTGTCTCTCTCTCTCACTGTCCACTCTGCCTGTCAAAAAAAAAAAAAAAAAGAGGTGCTCTGTTGCTTCCTCTGCTCCTCTCCTGGAGGAGGCCCAAAGACATCTTGTGGGTCCCAACCACCTTATCCTCTGAAACCACATCAGTGAACCCCGAAAAGAAACGGCAGTGGAGCTCCTGTGCTGCAAGTGGGAGGGGGTCAGCTCCTGCCTCCGGAAGCCCCAGACATGGCGGAGCCCTGAGCGACATTGCCAGGCAGAGCTGGGGAGACCGGGCCACCGTGTCACAGCGCTCGCAGGACTCCGTCTAACAAGGCTTCGCATCACACTCCGGCAAGGCACGGAGACCACGCCGAGCAAGGTGACAGCACCACAGGCGGCCTCCTAAGCACACACCATCACCATGCACCCATGGCTGTTCCAGGCGCCAGAGACCCTACAGTGAGCCAGGAGGACGGGGCCCCCGGCCTTGCAATTCTGCCTCTGCCGCGTCACTCGCTCACACTCACACTCTCGCTCACTCACACTCTCACACACACACACTCGCTCACTCACGCTCGCTCACTGACACTCACTTGCTCCCACTCAACACTCGCTCACGCACACGCACCCCGGGCTCCCCAGCAGCGCCTCCCCGCCGCCCAGTGGGGCATCTCCGCCCGCGGTACCTTCCGCGAGCCCGAGCCTCCGCAGGTAGGCCGAGCGCTTCCGCACGTGCGGCACAGGCAGTTTCAGGAGCTGCGGGCTTGTCTTCAGGGCCACGCACACCGGCCCTGGGTCCACGCCCAGGAGCATGAACTCCGAGACCACGTCCAGCAGCTGCTGAGGGCTGGCCCCTGGCTGAACGCCGAGCAGTTCGCGCACCTGGGCCTCCGCGAAACCCATGTCCAGGAGGGCGCCGGTGACCCTGTCCAGCGGCGAGGGCTCTGCGTCCGCGGCGGGGCGCGGGCCCGCACCGCGCGGCTCCTCACGGCCGCCTCCGCGGGAGGCTGCGGTCCGTCTCCGCAGCCCGGCGGCCGGGGGAGGCGTGCGCTCGGACGCAGAGGCCCAGGCCGGGGGCGGCAGGAGGCGCCAGGCCAGGACCTGCAAGACAGAGGCAGAGCAGCACCGACTGCGCCCGGTGTCACAGACACGAGACCACGACCCGCAGCGCCCGGGGCAGGCCGACGCCAAAGCACGCGGGGAAGGAGACGGCCGCGCGGCCCCCACCCCACGGGCAGGCCCGGCACGCGCGGGGCCCCGCCGCCCCGCGACCCTGAAGTACGACTGACCCACGCACCCGGCGGCCCTCACGCCCCTCACGCACCTTCCGGCCGAGCGCCGCCATCCCGCCGACACCGCAGCGCCCCAGCGCCGGAAGCGGCCGCCCCGGTCCGTCACTTCCGCTCTCCGGGTCCGCCGCGCGGGTCCGCCGGCCGCGGGTTCCGCCCGCCCCGCCGCAGGTCCGCCGCCGAGCCGAGTCCGTGCGGGGCCGGGAGCCAGCAGGGCCGGCCTGGGCATCGTCAGGCGGGAGAGCGCGCCGCACAGCCCTCGCGGCTGCGGAGTGACGAAGGCCGGGTCAGAGGGGCGCGGGCCCATCCAAGGATCTTCTGACTAAAGGCTGTATCAAAGAAAGACCTAGAACTGAAGGGCTGGTTGTGAAGGAATATTAAAACTAAGCAGGACCCCCCCCCTCCTCTTCCGACCCTTGCCAGATTGACTTTTGACCTACTTTCTGGATTCCTGACTCGGGGAGGGGTTGAGGCCTGTCTTTACTAAATAGACATGGTGATGCCGGGGCAGGAAGAGATAATACCAGAATGTGGCCTTGTAAAATTAGGGGAATGGCCCACCGAAACTAGGACCCAGACCAACCTGTTCACCTTGACAGGCACCCAGCTGATGAACTTAGGGTTTTATTTAACCTTAGGAAATGTATGGTGAAAGTGACCCTTACCTGTTGTAAATCTGGCCAATAGTTGATGTTATCTGTACCTTGCACCTGTACACTTTGTGCTTACGGAATTCCCCTGTCCCCTGGGTTCCCATGTGAAATATGTTCTACAGATTCTACAAAGCCTTTGGGTGACTATAAAAAGCTGATGCGATTTGTACTCAGGGTCGCTCGCTCACATTTGTGACGCTGCGACCCCAGCATGCTGGTCAATAAAATACTCTACTTGCGTTTTGCATAAGAGACTGTCTCTTGGTGTATTCTTTACTCCGGCACGGCCGTAACAGTTGCTTCTGTGAACCCACGGCGCCAGCACCCCTCCGCGTGTGGCTGAGGCGACGAGCCAGCGGGCGAGCGTGGGCGCCGCTCCGAGCCTTCGCGCTTCCTCCCGGGGCCGCCAGGACCGCGCCTGCTCGGCCACGTCGGGACCGGGACGGAGAGCAGCCGCGGCCTCCCTGCCGCGCGTCAGGGCTCCTGTAGTTCCCCTTTATTGCACAGGTCCGCGATCCTGCCGCCCCAAGAAGCAGTGGGAGAGCGCCCCCGGGCCCCCACACATGAACCCCATACCCTCACACACACACAGATGAACCCCATACCCTCACACACATACACGCAGGAACCCCATGCCGTCAAACATATACACACAGGAACCCCATACCCTCACACATACACACACAGGAACCATATACCCTCACATATATACACACAGGAACCCCATACCCTCACACATATACACACAGGAACCCCATACCCTCAGATACATACACGCAGGAACCCCATACCCCCACACATATACACACAAGAACCACATACCCTCACACATATACACACATGAACCCCATACCCTCACACACACACACACACACAGGAACCCCATCCCCTCACACACACAGATGAACCCCATACCCTCACACACATACACGCAGATGAACCCCATATCCTCACATATACACACATGAACCTCATACCCTCAAACACATACACACAGGAACCCCATACCCTCACACATATACACACATATATACACAGGAACCCCATACCCTCACATATACACACGAAACCCCATTCCCTCATATAAACACACACAGGAACCCCATACCCTCACACATATACACACAGGAACCACATACCCTCACACATATACACGCAGGAACCACATACCCTCACAAATACACACACACATGAACCCCATATCTTCACACATATACACACATGAACCCCATACCCTCACACACACACAGATGAACCCCATACCCTCACACATATACACACAGGAACCCCATACCCTCATAAACACACACACACGAAACCCCATACCCTCACAATGTTAGGTAGGAAGTCAGTTATGAGCTTATGTGTGTGTGATATAAAGGCCTAAAGAGAAGACGTCTGTGTCCAGCATATGCATCTGCATCTCAAAGTCATCTTGACAATGTTTCAGGGGCAGCCCAGTATTCACATCCTGCCCTGCCCCCTTCTACCTGATAACCTGCCAGGTGGAGGTCCCCTCCCCTTCTCCCTGACAAATCTTCCACAATCTCCCAGATGCAGCCCAGTATCTGCATTTCAAACACCCTGCTCTGGATCCGCATTCTCCAGGGGGTCTTGCTCACCCTTCCTCTGAACCCAGGACGGCACCAGCTAGGCTTCCTCCTGTCTGATACCTTCAAGGGAAAACCCAGATAGGAGCTTCTTAGTATTTACAGCCATAAATCCTTTGTTTCAGGAGGAGATGCATAAAGACAAAGACCCATCTCCTTAAAAACCCCCGGCCTCAACCAGACAGCGTGCTCAGCCCTCTGCCTCTATGCTGAGTCACCCGCCTGCCTGGCCAGGTGTAATCTCTCCACTCAACCATGTAACCTGCTCCTTCCCATGTCCGAGCGATGGCACTCTCTCTCAGGTCCCATCTGGAGAGGTGCCCATCCGTTTTTACGGATGTCCCTTCCCTAATAAACTTTGCTACTTCTACTTTCCACTACTCTCTCACGCCTGAATTCTTTCTTGCGCGAAGAACCCTCCAATTTCTCTGGTAACAGAACCACATACCCTCACACACACCCATGAACCCACATACCTCACATGTATACAAACATGAACCCCATACCCTCACATGTATACACACAGGAACTCCATACCCTCACACATATACACACAGGAACCCCATACCCTCACACCTATACACATGAACCCACAAACCCTCACACATATACACACATGAACCACATACCCTCACACACACACCCATGAACCCACATACCCTCACACATATACATACATGAATCCCATAACCTCACACATATACACACAGGAACCCCACACCCTCACACATATACACACAGGAACCCCATATCCTCACACATATACACATACACACACATGAACCACATACTCCCCCCACAAACCCCGTATCCTCACACATATACACATATGAACCACATTCCCTCACACACACACCCATGAACCCACATTCCCTCACACACACACCCATGAACCCACATACCCTCACACACACACCCATGAACCCACATACCCTCACACATATACACATACACACACATGAACCCACATACCCTCATAAACATACCCATATATGAACCCATATATTATCACACACACAATGAACCCACATACCTTCACACATATACATACATGAACCCACATACCCTCACAATGAACCCACATACCTTCACACACATACACACATGAACCCACATACCCACACAATGAACCCACATACACAATGAACCTATATACCTTCACACATACAGACACATATAAACCCACATATCTTCGCATACACATATACACATATGAACCCACATACCCTCACACATACACCATAGACACATACACACATACACCCAAACACATACACATACATACACCAGGTACTGGAGGCAGGCAGACTCGGGCAGCATTCTCCAAAGGGCACAGCAGTGTTCCACCACCAGCAGCTGTGGCCCAAGGTCCTACACAGGCCCCAGGCTCGGGCCCCGCACCATAGTGAGCAGCTCCCAGAGCTCTGGAACCTGCACAGACTCAGACCACTGACATGAGGGAAGGCGGTATTGGTTTCTTTTTGTCCTGCTGTCCCAGGAAGTTTGCTCCTCATTTTGAGCCAATGCTCCCCTTCTAACAGATGCTAAACAGAAGCTGGCTCTGCATGGGAGGGGGCCCGACAGGAGCCCAAGCTGGGTGGGCAGCAGCTGAGGGTGAGCAGGGATGCAGTGACTCAGCACAGTGTGAGCAGGGATAGTGACTCAGCACACAGTGTGAAGAGTGATGCAGTGACTCAGCAGAGTGTGAGTAGTGATTCAGTGACTCAGCACACTGTGAGCAGGGATGCAGTGACTCAGCAGTGTGAGGAGGGATGCAGTAATCAGCACAGTGTGAGCAGTTATTCAGTGAGCAGGGATGCAGTGACTCAGCACACAGTGTGCACAGTGATCCTGTGACTCAGCAGTGTGAGCAGTTATTCAGTGACTCAGCACACACTGGGAACAGTGAAGCAGTGACTCAGCACAGTGTGAGCAGGTATGCAGCGACTCAGCACACAGCGAGCAGTGATGCCGTGACTGGGCAGACATAGAGCGGGGAGTGCTGGCTGTGGGGTGTGCAGGGTGCAGGCGTCCTAGAGACAGGCTGTGCGTGCAGAACACCAGTGCTCCCCATCTCCTCTGAGGGCACGTGGGAGGGAGCCCCAGCCTGCAGCTCTGCGCTTCTCTGCAGCTTTGACCAGTGGGGCACCCACATGGGAAAACGCAGAATCCAAGAGCAAAGCCAGCCAGCCACAGTGCAGGCCAGGTGGGTGTTCAACACAGCTGCATCAGTTTGGAAACTGTTCAAGGAAATAATGAAATCGCCTGGCCACCTGACTCACCAACCCTCCCCGTGCCACACATCTGTTGCTCACATGAGCCTGTGCAATCAGTGGAAACAAAATACGTGCATATGGACAAAAGCGGAAGCCAAGTTCACAAGTCAAAAGTCCTTTTAAATCCTATAAAATAATTGAACACCAGAATGTTTTCTCAAGGTTGTGAAAAACATGAATTCCAAGTCTATTTTACACATCTTTAAAAAATGTAGTTCCCTGGATTTGTTCTAGCAGCCATCAAACTTGCACACAAACATTTGGAAGGTAATTATCCTAAAATTCTCACGTTCTTGAGAATTTTTCTCTCTGGAGGAAAGGGGCCTGGGACTTTCTGAGTGGAGTACAGCGGAGTGGTGGGCGAGGTAGGGTTGTTCAGCGGGGAGGGGTCCCCACAGCACACTGGCCACTGGAAGCCTCCCCTGGGGCAGGGGTCCCTGGTCCTGCCTCGCCCAGGCTCTGGCCCCCAAGACTCGCAGGCAACAGGACTCCGTTTTCTGGGGAGAGAAGAGAGCGCCATGTCATGTGGTTCTGAGACACTCTGGGTCTCACCGGAAGCAATCCCAGAACAAAAGACTTCACAAACCCACCCGCAACTCTGGAAGCACATGCCGTGCCCAGAGCCACCGGCACTGCACCCAGAAGCAGTTCCGACACATGCCCAGGACCCTTGTCTGAAGGGCCATGGGTCCCCAGGCCCCAGGCCTCGGCCAGGTCAGACCACCACCAGCTGCCTCCTCAAACAAGAGCCCCCTCCCCACCTACAGGCATGGTTGGCACTTCCTTCCTCTAGGTGTCCAGAGGCTGTGGCACTGAACCAAGCCCAGAGCCACAGGGGACAGGTCAGCCACAGGCCCTGAGCCAGCGAGGCAGTCTAGGCACGACCTCATTCCAGCGAAGACCGAGCAGCCCTCACCTGGCTTGTTTATGTGGCACACTTCTTCCCAGGTATAGTCAGCGAGGTTCACGGGCTGTGTCACCCACGGGTCTGTCACCAGCTTCTCCAAGGTAGTGCGCTGTTGAGGGGCAGGCTGCAGCAGCCCCGACACCAGGTCCATGAGCTCTGGGGACACAGAGCAAAGACTGGGGTTGGGTGGGGCTGAGCAGAGATGCTTCCCACATCCCTCCCCCTCACAGAGCCTCTGATGGGGTGGGAGGTGGCCCAGCCCCCCCAGGCCTCAGTACACAGCCCGTCTGCCCCTGGAGGAGGCTACAGGACAGCTGGTGGCCTCTGAAATGAGAGCTGGAGTGTGCAGTCCCAGCCAGCATGGAGCTCCCTAAGCAGGGTCTCTCCTCAGGGCCCCGGCTGTGCAGAGCTGCGATCCCCCGGGGTGAGCAGGCAGGCGTCCCCACGTTGGTCGCCATGGAAAGTCAGAAGAGCCCCCAGGCTTGAGCTGGATTTGGGTCCATTTCCTTGGACAATGGAGCCTGGCTGTCCTGTGAGCCTTGTGAGGCCCCTGGCAAAGCCTTTGGGGATGGAGCAGATGCTATAGAGCCGGAATCCCAGGAACCCAGAAGTCCAGCAACAATGGCAGCTGTGTTCAGCACTGACCCTGAGGGTGCGGGTGGGGCCCACGGAGGGATCAGGAGGAGACCAGATGAGGACACAGTGAGAAGTGACCACCTGCAGGCCAGGGACAAAGGCCTCCTCGTGACAACCTGCTGGCTCCTTGCTCTGACCTCCAGAGAGCAATGCATCCAGCTGCGGACACCCAGCCCGTGGCAGCCACAGCGAAGGGAGAGGCTTCTCACCTAAGCCCAGAACCCACGCAGACTGCGTCGTGTGACGCTCATCACCTAGCCAGGCCGGGAGGGACAGCTGTGCCTGCTGAGCCTGCACCTCCCTGCTGGTGCACGGCTTCCCGCACACCACCCAGCTGGCGCCTGAACCTCCACCCACCCGCCCCTGGGATGCGTGTGGCCCACCGAGGCTGACCTCTGTTTCCCACAAGAGGCTGTGAGGATCCAAAGGTCGACACTAACCATAAAGTCGTCAGGTGTTTTAAAGCCACAACCATTTCTGTGTACAGATGAAGGCACCGGAGGAGGAGCAAGAAGGGGCAGAGTGGGGGTAGCAACTCGGCTCACCCTGGGACACCAGGTACGGGGGGTGTATGGCCGCCTCCATGGTCTCCTCCAGCTCACAGAAAGGGTTCTCCTCGAAGATCAGCGTGTACAGTGTGACCCCCAGAGACCACATCTCCAGCTCAGGCCCTCGGTAGCTGTAGGGGAGGAGCACATTTCTGATTGGGTCTGGGACCCTTCCGAGACCACCCCCTTTGACACCTCCCAGGGTTCCTGGCTCTGAACACCACGGGAGAGGAAGGGTCTATCTGCGCGCTCTCCACACTTGCTGTGGACACCAAGGGCCTGGCCACCCAGGAAGGCCAAACGCTGCCTGGCGTGGAAAGGACGACAGTGGCCAGGGCGGCCAGGGACTTGGTGTGCGTGGCGCCTCTGCCTCCCGACGCTGAGCCACAGCCCAGCCTGAGCTGACCCTGAGGGCAGGCCTGGTCACCTCTCCCAGTGCTGAGGATGCTCAGCTAAGCCCGAAGGCAGCACAGGGAAGCAGCGGCCAAAGCAGAGGCTCAGACTCAGGCAGCGGTGTCTAACCCAGCTCTGACCAGGTCCGAGGGGCCCAGATAGCCAGCCCTCAGCTCGAGCGAGGCAGGAGCAGGTGCTGCTGCGATGGGCAGGGGAGGGCCTCACAGCTACCCCCTGTGCATCACAGAGACACGGCCTCTGCACTCCATCGGACTCCGGGCCTGTCTCACACAGGAAGACACGCTTGGCGTGTACACGGATGAGACGGCAGACGGACAACTTCCACTGGACCCTGCAGACGCTGCGGGACGATCTTCTCCTTTCTGCTTCCTATCCTCTGCTGAGCTCCCCAGGGTAAGGCACAGGCCCCCTTCACTGCAGAGACAACCTCAGGGAGGAGGGGAGAGGCCAGCCAGGGTGCCCTTGTACCCGCCGTGCACACCCAGCCCCTCTGCCGAGGGTTCCGTCTTTAACACGGACCCTCCACGCCCAGCCCTCTGCCGAGGGTTCCGTCTTTAACACGGACCCTCCACGCCCAGCCCTCTGCCGAGGGTTCCGTCTTTTAACACGGACCCTCCCTCTGCAGTCACTGTTTCCTTGGTGCCTCATTTGGTGCTGGCTGCACAAGATTTTATTGAAACAGATTATCATTCCTGACATCAAAATGAATAATCCTGCGGCAAGTGTTTGGTCTCGAGGTTAAGCTGGCGTCCCATGTAGGAGTGCATGGGTTCAAGACTTGGCTCCAGCTCCTGACTCCAGCTTCCCAGGAGGCAGCAGTAACTCTAGCGACAGTTCCTGCCACCCACGGGGAGACCTGGCTTGAGTTCCAACTCCTGGTTTCAGCCTGGCCCAGCCTCAGCTATTACAGGAATTTTGCAGTGAACCGGCAGATGGGAACTCTGTCTTTCTCTCTCCTTCTCTGTCTCTGTCTCTCAGATGACTAAATAAAAATTAAAGTAACAAGTGGGGCCAGCGTTGTGGCATAGCAGGTAAAGCCGCCGCCTGCAGTGCCGGCATCCCATATGGGCACTGGTTCAAGTCCCAGCTGCTCCACTTCCAATCCAGCTCTCTGCTATGGCCTGGGAAAGCTGTAGAAGATGGCCCAAGTCCTTGTGCCCCTGGACCTGTGTGGGAGACCCGTAAGAAGCTCCTGGCTCGGGATCAGCACAGCTCAAGCCATTGTGGCCATTTGGGGAGTGAAACAGTGGTTGAAAGACCTCTCTCTTTGCCTCTGCCTCTCTGTAATTCTGCCTTTCAAATAAATAAATAAATATTTTTTTTTAAAAAAAGAAAGAACAAGTAAGTAAGCCTTAAAAAAGAAGAATCTTGTTCACTTCTTTGAGGAGGCCCAAATTTTGAGACTTTTCTTTTTACTTTTATCATTTCTTAATTTTGTTTTAAGATTTTATTTTTTATTTGAGTGGCAGAGTTACAGAGAGAGGGAGAGAGAGAAAGAGAGAGAGAGGTCTTCCATCCGCTGGTTCACTCCCCAAATGGTCACAATGACTAGAGTTGGGTCGGTCTAAAGCCAGTAGCCAGGAGATTCTTCCAGGTCTCCCACGTGGGTGCACGTGGGCCACCTTCTACAGCTTTCCCAGGCCACAGCAGAGAGCTGGATCAGAAGCAGAGCAGCCAGGACTGGAACCAGTGCCCATATGGGGTGCCGGCACCGCAGGTTGAGGCTTAGCCAACCACAGCACAGCACCAGCATCAATTTTTCTTATATAAAACTCCAAACATATGCAAGAGACAAGGACATAACAGAAGGAAACCCGCACCCACCCCCCAGCTTCCCCGGACCATCTCACTCGGCTTGCCTGTCCGCCCACTCATCTTCCAGAACAGTCTCCCTTGTCATTCAACACTCCTGTCACAAGGTGCCATGGCCCCACGGCACAGGGCTGATACGTACGGATTCCCCATGAGCACTTCGGGTGCGCAGTACTCGATCGTTCCACAAAACGTGTAAAACAGCTTGCCCTTCTCCAGGTAGGCGGCCGAGCCAAAGTCGATCAGCTTGATGGTGAAGTCCTCGGCGATCACGATGTTCTCGTCCTTGATGTCACGGTGGAGGATGCTCTTGGAGCGCAGGTAACCCACCGCGGACACCAGCTGCACCGGGGCCAAGGGGACTTAGCAACACAGCAGCCCGAGTCAGATGCACTCAGAGAGCAAACAGCCCCAGGGCAGCATGCTGGCACAGTGGGCTGAGCAGCCGCTGTGAGCCTGGCACCACACGAGAGTGCAGTGCAGGCCTGGCTCCCTACTGTTTGGGGAGCGGATGGAAGAACTCTCTCTCTCTCCCTCTCTCTCTCTCGGCCTTTCAAATAAAGAAATGACTCAGAGAAGGAAGGAGGGAAGGGAATCCCAGCTACTGAAGAGAGGAGGCCACAGGAGCTGTGAGGCAGCGCAGTGAGCACCTGGCTTCCAGGCTGTTTGCCACAGGTAGAACCCACTGGAGTGTACCACAGCCTTCAAGAAGACACAGGCAGATGGGCCACGGAGCAGACGTGTCCGTAGGAAGTGCCCCGTGCTCAGGCAGAGCTGCAGCAGGGAGCCCTGCTCCAGGACTGAGCAGCCCTGTGCAGAGCAGTGTGGGCGTCAGCCTGTGTGCACCCTCGGTGACGGGGACCAAAGAGGAGTCCAGCCGGGGGCCGGCGCTGGGACACGGCAGGCTAAGCAGCTGCCTGTGACCACTTCCCACACCAGAGGGCTGGTTCCGGTCCCAGCTGCTCCGCCTCCTATCCAGTTCCCTGCTGACATCCGGGAAGGCAGGGGAAGGTGGTCCAAGTGCTTGGAGCACTGACGTTCTGATTTCTGCCTGGCCCAGCCCTGGCTGTTGTGGCCATTTAGTAAGTGAACCAATGGATCTCTCTCTCTCTCTCTCTCGCTCTCGCTCTGTCTCTCGCTCTGTTCCTCTGGCTTTCAAATAAATAAATAAATCTTAAAAAACAAAACTAGAGTGCTCCTCGACTCTGCTCTGCCTCCCCAGGTCAGAGGTCAGCAACAGCTGCCTTCCAGTTAGGTTCAACTGAGGAGCCAGTGAGGGCCACACGTGCTGGCCGCCATCGTAACCAGGACTCCCATGTGCCAATCAGCCACTCCCTGTTTTAGAGACGAGCTTCTGTTTACAAGGGAATTCTGTTGAATCAGAAGCAGTAGCTAGCAGCAGGCTAAGCAAGCCCCATTAACTCACTTAGTGAGTATGAATATATAGGCGTGTACAAACACACACAAATGTACACATCCCGCACCATGCACACACTGTGTTCCTATCCGTGTGCATGCACGCTCAGATACATGCGGATCAGTCAGGATCCACACACGAAGTTGAACACGGAAGGCCCACCGGGAGCTACTCATAGTCCCCAGGGACCAACCACAAACGGGTGGGCAGCCTGGGCCAACAGAGCCAGTCATGCTCTCCCCCATCTGCTCATGACGCCTACCGACTTCCTCAAGGACCCCTGGCTGGTGGTGGGCCTCGGGCTGTCTGGCTGGGGCACATCCTGCATCTCTTCTTGTAAACCCTAACCGACAGCACACTTCCCTGATCAGTCCTGGGCACATCCAGCTTTCTTCTCCTCCCCAGGCTTACTTTCTCTACTTCAACCAAAGAATTCTCTTTTTGGGGCCAGCGCTGTGGTGCAGCTGGTTAAAGCCCTGGCCTGCAGTGCCAGCATCCCATATGGGCACCGGTTCAAGTGCCAGCTGCTGCACTTCCGATCCAGCTCCCTGCTTATGTAAATGGAAAGCAGTAGAAGATGGCTCAGGTGCTTGGGCCCTTGCACACACATGGGAGACCCAGAAGAAGCTTTGGATCGGCCCAGATCCGGCTGTTGCAGCCATTTGGGGAGTGAACCAGAAGATAGAAGGCCTTTCTCTGTCTTTCTCTCTGTATCTCTACCTCTTAAATAAACCAATAATATCTTTTTTAAAAAGATTCAAAAAATTTTTCTTTTCAAAATATCTATCTGATTCCATAAAATCCCAAAGCAAGGTCAGTGCCAGCTCCCAGAGAGAACAGAGCTCTCCAGTCCCTGCAGTGCCCGTGTCCGCTTGGTCCCACGCTCACCGGCAGGGCCTCCCCACCCCAGCCGCTCCGTCGCCCTCACCTGTCGGAAGATGTAGCTTGCCAGGGGCTCATCCAGGCTGGGGTGGTGGTCGATGAATGCGAAGAGGTCCAGGCCGGAGCCATGCTTCTCCATCACAAGCTGGAAAAACCCCTGGTTTTCAAACACATCCAGCACCTGCAAAGGGAAGGCCAGGTCCAGCCCTGCTGAAACGCGTCCCGGCCGCGGGGGTGGCTGCAAGCTGACAGGCACGTGGCAGGGCACCCGGGGCGGGATCGTCCACCTTAATGATGTTGGCGTGCTCCACCTGAGACAGGATGGCAATCTCCAGAGTCACTCTTCCGAGTTTGGGGTCCTCGATCCAACAATCCTCCAAGACCTTCTCCTTCTTAATGAACTTCACCACCACCTGCGAGGGGAGCAGAGGGAAGACACAGCCGGGACTCCTTTGTCTCGCGTCTCACAGCGCAGACAGGGACCTGGTGTAGCTCCTCAGTTCCCGGGATGCAGAAGAAGGAAGGCGACAAACTCCTGCAGCCCAACAAGGCAGCAGGACGGCAGCTGCCCCCGGGAAACATGGTTCCAGACACTGGACAGCGCGAGGGAGCAACCAGGGGGAGCAGGGAGCCTTGGGGCAGGTGCTCCCAGGAACACTCCCGGGCCACACCAAGGTGTCAGGCAAGCACTGGAGATCCTGACCCAGAACAGCAAGGAGCCGGACAACCAGAAAAGGAGAAGCCACCATTCTTACGAGTGTCTCCAACCTTGATTCTGAGGCTAACTGGAGAATACAGGAGCAATGTTAGAGACAGATAAACATGAGAAAAAGTGTGCTAACAGCAAATAATAGCCAGTTACAGAGTGTAACGGAAAAAAGATGCCACTCAACAAAGAAAACTGCACATCTCTGGATAATCTCCTGCTTCCCAGGAGGACCCTGCTGTTAAGTGGCCACAGGAGTGGCCTGGCCACATATACACACACATACACACACAGGGTGGCCTGCCCCCCCTCCACACACATCCTAGTAAAAAAAAAAAAAAAAAGGCTGAAGTTTATTTGAGAGGCAGACAAAGAGACAGCTCCCACCCCCGGATCCACTCCCCAAATGTCCACCATGGCCAAAGGTGAGCCCAGGTTGAAGCCGGGAGCTGGAAACTTCAGCCAGGACTCCCAGGTGGCTGGTAGGAACTCAGCTCCTGGAGGAACTGGGGCCAGGAGCTTGAGCCGGGAGCCAAACCCAGGCCCTGTGATGTGGGATGGAGGTGTATCAGCTGCTAGGCTAAACACCCACTCCCCAACCTGGTAACATGTTTGAAGTACAGAGATAGAAAAACGGGTGGCACTGTGGCTCACTTGGTTAATCCTCCACCTGTGGCGCTTGGCATCCCATATGGGCGCCGGTTCTAGTCCCAGTTGCTCCTCTTCCTGTCCAGCTCTCTGCTGTGGCCCGGGAGTGCAGTGGAGGATGGCCCAAGTGCTTGGGCCCTGCACCCACATGGGAGACCAGGAAGAAGCACCTGGCTCCTGGCTTCAGATCGGCATAGTTCCAGCTGTAGCGGCCATTTGGGGGGTGAACCAACGGAAGACCTTTCTCATTGTCTCTCTCTCTCACTGTCTAACTCTATCTGTCAAATAAATAAATTAAAAAAAAAAAACATAAAAGCAATCCAGAAGGGGGAAAAAAAGTCACATTTTTGCTTTAAGATGATGCTAGAATGCGGCTGGCGCTGTGGTGTAGCAGGTAAAGCCGCCTGCAGCGCCGGCATCCCATATGGGCGCCTGTTTGCACCTCAGCTGCTCCACTTCCAATCCAGCTCTCTGCTGTGGCCTGGGAAAGCAGTAGAAGATGGCCCAAGTCCTTAGGCCCCTGCACCCACGTGGGAGACCCGGAAGAAGATCCTGGTTCCTGGCTTCAGGTTGGCCTAGGTTGGTCATTGTACTCATCTGAGGAGTGGACCAACAGATGGAAGATCTCTGTCTGTCTCTCTCTGTGTCTCTCCACCTCTCTCTCTAACTCTGCCTTTCAAATAAATAAATACACCTTTAAAAATAAATAAATAAATGGAAAGACATCCTGCGTTCATAGATCAGAAGAGACACTGTTAAGACAGTGATACTCCCCAGGCTGAGCCACCCATCCAAGAAGTGTGGAAACAGATCGCAGTATTCTTATGGAAATGTAAAATAGTTTAAAAAAAAAAAACAGCTTGAAAAAGTCAAAACAATCTTGAAAAAGAAAAACAGAGGCAGAGGACTAACATTTTTTGGCTTTATAAGTCACTGCAAAGCTGCAATGACCACATCAGTCTGGTGCTGGCTTGAGGACAGGAACACAGACCAATGGGACAGAGGGGCGGGCCCAGGAAACCCACACACCTGTAGGCAGCGAACTTAGCCCAGGCTGCCAGAAACCACTCAGTGGGGAAAGTCTCCTTTGTAAAATAAATATACATATTTATTTATCTGAAAGGCAGAGTTACAGACAGAGAAGGGAGGGTGATACACAGAGAGATCTTCCATCTGTTGGTTCGCTCCCTAAATGGCTATGACAGCCAGCACTAGGCCAAGCTGAAGCCAGGAGCTTCTTCCAGGTTTCCCACGTGGGTGCAGGAGCTTAAGGACTTGGGCCATCTTCCACTGCTTTCCCAGGCACATTAGCAGGAAGCTGTATCGGAAGCGGTGCAGTTGGGACTCAAACTGGCACCCATATGGGAGGCAGGCAGCAGCTTTACACGCTATGCCACGACATTGGCCCCGAGAGTCCTCTTTTCAATAAACAGTGCTGAGACAACCGGGCCCCAACCTCACACCAAACAAAAACTAAAGTCAACACAGATCTTGTCTGGTGGGAACTTCTCCCCCTGGGCGTGCTGTTGGCCGGGAGGTGCCAGCACACCACGTGGGCGGCTGCAGAGCGGCACAGGCCCTGCGCTCAGGAGGGGATGGGAGAGGCAGAGGGGGGTCTCAACATGCAGCTCCCGAGAGCTGGGAGTCTTACTAGACAGGCTTGCCTCCAGGGAAGTGCCCACAAGCCAGGCCCAGCGGGGCTGCGTGCAGGGTACCTCCTTGTTCTGCTCCCTGTCCACTGCGGTCCACACGAAGCCGAAGGCGCCACTGCCCAGTGGGCTCAGGGTGCTGTACTTGTGGGCGTACGCTCCCTCACAGGCCGCCAGCCCCTCCAGCTCCACGGGTCTGGGGGGGTCCTCAAACCACGGCTTGGCCCGGAGCACCTGCAGGTGCACAAGGTCTGAGGAACCACGGAAAGGCTCCCACGCGCTGCAGCCACAAGGCCTCCTCACCCCAGCAGGCGTGCAGCACGCAGACACCATGCTGCCACGTCCACTCCTCCCATGCCCACAGAGACCCTACCGGAGAACCCCTCCCCCTGGACACTCTGGGTGACTCCACACATGGATCTGGATGGGCACGTGTGTGGACCCGTGCTTACACTCCAGCGTACGTGACTAAAGTCTTCTGCGTGGCCTTACACTCACTGGGGACCTCAGAAGACGGTGCCGACAAGCCACAGGTGGACTCCACTCCCACCCCAAGACACCAACCAGGGAACTCGCCACACGGTGCCAGGCAGATGCGAGGCATGCACCGACAACAACACTAACCTCCCCCCGGCTGGGCCCGGGGAGCTCCAGCATGGAGTGCGTGGAGCTGGGCAAGCTGGCCAGCAGCAGGCGTGTCCTGGTGGCAGAGTCCTGGTGGCTGTGCAAGAGGTTCTTCACCAGCCAGCAGCAGAACAGGGTGGCAGAGCCTTCGAGCTCCACCCGCTTCACTTCAAACTGGATGCCTGAAGGGCCGGAGAGAAGACACGGCTGCTGGTTATCTCTCCGACAACAGTGCCACAGCTCAAAAGCCTGCACCCCACAACAACAGAAAGACAAGGCAGCCACGGGCGGAGACCAGGCAGCACCCACGCTGGGAAAGGTGAGAACCATGGGCGGAGACCACGCAGCACCCATGCTGAGAGGTGAGAACCACGGGCAGAGCCGGTGGGGATGCCCTATCCCAGCACAGGGCAGCACTCGGCAAAGCCCTGCAAACCGTTCCAGCTGAGGGGCCCAGAAAGCCTGCCCTGGACACAGCCTGCCTGCAGCAGGGCCTCTGCTTCAGGACAGGAGACAGGGCGCGAGAGGCTTCGGCTGGAACCCAGACAGCTGCCTACCAGCCACATGCAGCCACAGAAGCACCACGTGGGAAGACACTGTGGCACGGTCTCCTGTGCGTGCACTCAAGCAAGTGTGCTCACTGTCTAATGTTTCTTCCACAAATGAGAGCTGTCCTACATAATTTTTAAGTTTTTATACCATGCAGAAACAACTGATGGGGCTGGCTCTGTGGCACAGCTGGGGAAGCTACCACTCGTGACGTCGGCATCCCACATCGGAGCGCCAGTTCAAGCCTCAGCCACTCCACTTCAGAGCCACCTCCATGCTAATATGTCAGGAAAGCAGTGGATGATGGCCCAAGTACTTGGGCCCGCTACCCCTGTGGGAGGCCTGGTGGAGTTCCTGCTCCTGACCTGGCCCTGGCTGTGGTGGCCACTTGGGGAGTAGACCAGTGGATGGAAGAGGTCTCTCTCTCTCTCTGTCTCCCTCTCTATTAGTTTGCCTTTAAAACAAATAAATCTACCTTAAAGGAAGGAAGGATGAATGAATGAATTGGCTAATATATCGTGGTCCAACATGTACCAGGAAAATAAATCACAAGTAAAACAAACAGAATCAGCCAGACCTGAAGAGCCCTGGCAGGAGGGGAGGTGGCAGCCTGGTCAGAGCTCCCAGGCACAGGCAGAGGACCAGACACAGCCCTGCCGTGCCCCTCGGTGCGGCCCCAGCACCGTGCTCCGCCACACTGCCCTGTCTGGGCCCAGCGGACTCCCCTGAGGAGGGCTCTGGCACCAGGGAGGTGTGGGAACCCTGAGCTCCACCCCTCCAAGCACACACATTTGTAATCCTGGGGTCCAACAGGCAGCGATGGCAGCACCTGGCATCACTTCTGGTTATCCTTCAGCCCTTTGTTCCTGCCCAACTGTTTAGGGGTGAAAGGACCAGGAAGTCCCTGCCCCGCCCTGGCAGCACTGGCTCTGGGGACGGGGCGCCCCCCCATGCCAGGCCTGGACATACTCAGCCGCAAACCGTCCCGGTGGTAGCAGCTCCCTGAATAGGTGCCCTCCTGGATCTGCCGCCCCAGGCCGGCGGCGCCCGGCGTCACAGGTGTGGAGGTGACCTGGGCACTCGGCCTCGACGCTTCTGCTGCTGGCTGCACCTCCTCGGAGCTGGCATCTGACGTGGGAAGGAGGCAGCTGGGGCCTTCGCTGTCACTCACTTTGAAGTGTTCAGAGGACACCAGAGAGGCCTCAGAGGGCTCTGTCCGGCGGCCCTCCTGGAACCGCCGGCCCTCGCCAAGCCTAAAGCAGGTGCCAGTCAGCAGCAACAGCTCCCTGTCGTCCACCTCTGACCCCTGCCTGCAGAGGCTGCCCACGTCCGAGTCGGAGCCCCCTGCAGAGGGGCAGGGGGTCTCCGTGGGCTCAGACACAGCACAGGAACAACTGGATGAAGCGCGGTCCATCTGGTCACTGAAGAAGGCTTCCTTGAGGTTCCAGGAGTAGGAACGCACGCCGGGCTCCGGGGCCTCCACAGGCTCCAGGATACCCGGCAAGTCCGTGGCTAGGGCGTAGCGGGCCGAGGAGCTGTCCGCACGGCCGTGCATGTCCCTGCCTCTCAGACTGCAGCGGGACACGGGCAGGGGGAAGGCCGGGCACTCCCTGGGCATGAGCTCAAGGTAGGAGACATCTGGGGCTCCTGCAAAGCTGGGTGTGCACAGCTGCTCCTTAATTAGGCAGGCCTGCAGCTCCTCCCGGTCGTCTTTCACCCCCAGCCACAACTCATCCTGCGTGGGCGTCCCAAGAGACACATTCGCCATCCCCGGGGGCCTGGGGGCCGGGTCCTGGCTGGGCTTATGCAGGACCCACTCACTCACAAACAGAGGCTGGTGTGCAGGGAGAGCGCCCTCTGCTGGCTGCCCCACCACAGCATGGGGCTCAGGCCTGGTGACATCCACCAAGGAGTTAGGACTGCCAGGACTGTCAGGACCCCCGAGACCCCTGGGGTCCCGTGGGACTTCCCGAGGCGGGCCACACATGACGTGGCTGCTCCCCCGCTGGGCTGCAAGCGCAGTGTCAGAGTCTTCCCAGGAAGCGGCCGGCTTTGCATCTGCTGGCTCAGAGCTGCTCTCTGGCAGGAGGGCCTGGGCGGGGCTCTCTGTTGCTGCAAGCTCCTCTCTCCCCACGGCAGGGGACGGATCACCAGGGCCTGGTGGGCTTCCTTCTTGGATATCTGGCTGGTCCGTGGGCAGCAGCTGTTCACCAGGGCCTGGTGGGCTTTCCCCTGGGACGCTTTGCTGGTTCTCGGGCAACGGCTGTTCACCAGGGTCCGGTGGGCTTTCTTGGGTGCTTTGCTCGTCTGTGGACAATGACCGTGCAGCAGGGGCCGGCAGCCTATCTGTTGGCATACTGTCCTCTCTGGGCACAGCAGCATGGATGACATGGTCACAGAGAGGCAAAAGAGATGATTACGTCAGGATGGATTCTCCTTCTACTAGAGAGAAGCTCAAAGCACTTAATACAACCAACCGAACACAAGGAGGACTAAATTCTGTAACCTAGGAACACAAAAGCAGCCGTTCTCATGTCCCAGACACATCCATAGTCAGCAGGGATGGACAGGGCAGGGTTCGTCTGGCTGCTGACGCCAGGTGAAGATGTCGGCACCCCACACGGCAGAGCCGGAACTCGGTTCCTGCTCAGGCTCGACAGCAGCTTCCTGCTGGTACAGACCCCGGGGGTGCCGCAGTGACGGCCCCAGTGGTTGGGTTCCAGCCACGCCCACGGGAGACCTGGACGGAGTCCTCAGCTCCCAGCTTCAGCTTGGCCCAGCCTCAGCTCTCGAAAGCATCTGGGGAACGGAGCAGCAGAGGGGAGGCCCTCTCCCCTTCTCCCCATCCCTTCTCTCCTTCTGTCTCTCTCCTTCTCAAAGAGCTTTTAAAACAATAAAAGATTTATTTATTTACTTCAAAGCCAGAGTTACACACAGAGAGAAGGAGAAGCAGAGAGAGAGAGAGAGAGAGAGAGAGAGAGAGAGCGAACGAGCGCGTGAGGTCTCCCATCTGCTGGTTCACTTCCCAATTGGCCGCAATGGCTGGAGCTGTGCCAAACCAAAGCCAGGAGCTTCCTCTGGGTCTCCCACATGGGTGCAGGGGCTCAAGGACTTGCGCCATCTTCTGCTGCTTTCCCAGGCCATAGCAGAGAGCTAGATTTGAAGTGGAGCAGCTGGGACTCGAACTGGTGCCCATATGGGATGCCAGCACTGTAGGCAGCGGCTTTACCTGGCTGTTACGCCACAGCGCTGGCCCCCAAACAGCTTTCTTTTTTAAAAAGATTTTATTTATCTGAAAAACAGAGTTACAGAGAAAGAGGTCTTCCATCCGCTGGTTCACTCCCCAGATGGCCCCAACAGCCGGAGCTGTGCTGATCTGAAGACAGGAACCAGGAGCTTCTTCCGGGTCTCCCATGTGGGTGCAGGGGCCCAAGGACTTGGGCCATCTTCCACCATCTTCCCAGGTGATAGAAGAGAGCTGCATTGGAAGAGGAGCAGCCAGGACTAGAACTAGCACCCATATGGGATGCCGGCACTTCAGGCCAGGGCTTTAATCCACTGTGCCACAGCGCTGGCCTCCCCCCTCCCCTCCCCCCACCTCAAACAGCTTTTAAAACAAAATGCTACTGGGGCCACCATTGTGTTGTAGCAGTTAAAGCCATCGCCTTTGATGCCGACATCCCATACGGGCCCTGGTCAAGTCCCAGCTGCTCCAGATCCAGCTCCCTGCCAATGCGCCTGGGGAAGCAGGTGAAGAGGGCCCCAAGTGTTTGGACCCCTGCATCCATATGGAAGAACCAGAAGAAGCTCCTGGCTTTGGTCTGACCCAACCCTGGCCACTGTGGTCATCTGGGGAAATGAATCAGTGGGTGGATCGCTCTCTCTCCCCCTTTCAGTCTCCCTTTCCTTCTCTCTCAGTTGCTCATTCTTTCAAATTTCTTTAAAAAAACAAGAATAGTATAAAATAAAAAGGAAAGATCTTCACAGGACA
This sequence comes from Sylvilagus floridanus, assembly GCA_949820135.1. Taxonomy (NCBI): domain Eukaryota; kingdom Metazoa; phylum Chordata; class Mammalia; order Lagomorpha; family Leporidae; genus Sylvilagus; species Sylvilagus floridanus. The sequence continues at coordinate 181,330,195 of OX463236.1, forward strand.
ACGTGCACAGTGTAATTTCAGCTGTGTTAAAGTGACACAGGAGCAAACCCATGTGCGCGCGCACACACACACTCACACACACTCTCACACACACACCCACACACTCACTCACACTCAAATTCACACACTCACACACTCTCACACACACACTCACATTCACACACACTCACACATTTAATGTGCAAGAAAACCCAGCGGGCCCCTGGAGGAAAGCCCGGAAGGCAGGGGTGAGAAGTGGGAGACGGGCTTCTGCTCTCTGCCATAATCATGTAGTACGTACTTTTAAATAATTTCAATTAGGCTGGAACACACAACAGTATGGATAAATCTCAGATAAAACTGAATAAAGGCAGACGAAGGGAACACACAGACCCCTGCGACCTACACCTCGACCCCAGGGCAGGGATGGACACTGAGAGGGATGGTGCTCCAGCAGCCCTTCTGGGGTGGGCAGAGAAAGAACCGCAGGTTGTGATGTACCTGAGGTTTGGGCACTTTGCTGCCTGCTTTAAAGGAAGATGGTTGAAATCACCCAGGAAGTGTGCACAGCAGGGCTGGGACCCAAGCCACTGAGTATCTTACTTCGACTTTTCTGACTTGGCCACACTGTACAACATGAGGCACAAATGTAGCACTAAACACTTCTCGGAGAGGTAAAGCAGGTCTGGGTCAGCTCTCTGAAACCCACCTTAACTCTCCTGAACTCTCCATGGCCACTTCCACACCTGAAACAGGGTGAGAAGATCCCAGTCCTCCTGGAAGGCTGCGGGACGTGGCCAGGGGACCTGGGGAGGCTCACCACTGTCACTGTGCAGAACTCAGCAGGTGCAGGCTGCACACCCAGTACTGTCCCTGTCCCCTCCATACGCCCTCAGGGGCACACACAGTACTGTCCCTGTCCCCTCCATACACCCTCAGGGGCACACACAGTACTGTCCCTGTGCCCTCCATACACCCTCAGGGGCACACACAGTACTGTCCCTGTGCCCTCCATACACCCTCAGGGGCACACACAGTACTGTCCCTGTCCCTTCCATACACCCTCCGGGGGCACACACAGTATTGTCCCTGTGCCCTCCATACACCCTCAGGGGGCACACACAGTACTGTCCCTGAACCCCTCCATACACCCTCAGGGGCACACACAGTACTGCACTGTCACTGTCCCCTCCATACACCCTCAGGGGGTACACACAGTACTGTCCCTGAACCCCTCCATATACCCTCAGGGGGCACACACAGTACTGTCCCTGAACCCCTCCATACACCCTCAGGGGCACACACAGTACTGCACTGTCACTGTCCCCTCCATACGCCCTCAGGGGGCACACACAGTACTGTCCCTGAACCCCTCCATATACCCTCAGGGGGCACACACAGTACTGTCACTGTCCCCTCCATACGCCCTCAGGGGGCACACACAGTATTGTCCCTGTGCCCTCCATATACCCTCCGGGGGCACACACATACTGTCCCTGTCCCCTCCATACGCCCTCAGGGGGCACACACATACTGTCCCTGTCCCCTCCATACGCCCTCAGGGGGCACACACAGTACTGTCCCTGTCCCCTCCATACACCCTCAGGGGCACACACAGTATTGTCCCTGTCCCCTCCATACACCCTCCGGGGGCACACACAGTATTGTCCCTGTCCCCTCCATACGCCCTCAGGGGGCACACACAGTACTGTCCCTGTCCCCTCCATACACCCTCAGGGGCACACACAGTATTGTCCCTGTCCCCTCCATACACCCTCCGGGGGCACACACAGTACTGTCACTGTCCCTGTCCCCTCCATACACCCTCAGGGGGCACACACAGTACTGTCCCTGTCCCCTCCATACACCCTCAGGGGCACACACAGTATTGTCCCTGTCCCCTCCATACACCCTCCGGGGGCACACACAGTACTGTCACTGTCCCTGTCCCCTCCATACACCCTCAGGGGGCACACACAGTACTCTCACTCTCACCTCCATACACCCTCAGGGGGCACACACAGTACTGTCCCTGTGCCCTCCATATACTCTCGGGGGGGGGGGGCAAACAGTACTGCACTGTCACTGTCCCCTCCATACACCCTCCGGGGGCACACACAGTGGGGCACACACAGTACTGTCCCTGTTCCCTCCATACATCCTCAGGGGACACACACAGTACTCTCACTGTCACTGTACCCTCCATACACCCTCAGGGGCACACACAGTACTGTCCCTGTCCCCTCCATACACCCTCAGGGGCACACACAGGACTGTCCCTGTGCCCTCCATACACCCTCAGGGGGCACACACAGTACTGTCCCTGTCCCCTCCATACACCCTCAGGGGCACACACAGGACTGTCCCTGTCCCCTCCATACACCCTCAGGGGCACACACAGGACTGTCCCTGTGCCCTCCAAACACCCTCAGGGGCACACACAGTATTGTCCCTGTGCCCTCCATACACCCTCCGGGGGCACACACAGTGGGGCACACACAGTACTGTCCCTGTCCCCTCCATACACCCACAGGGGGCACACACATACTGTCCCTGTCCCCTCCATACGCCCTCAGGGGCACACACAGGACTGTCCCTGTCCCCTCCATACGCCCTCCGGGGGCACACACAGTACTGTCCCTGTGCCCTCAGCACTCCCGCCGGTGCCCTCCCAGCTGCCTCCACTTTCGAGGCTGCAGCCTTCCAGGCGCGGACTTACCCAGGAGGTGGCTGAGGTGGCCGCGAGGGCAGGAGCTTGCCTCCAACGTCCAGCGGGGCCTGAGTCTCAGGAGAGCCATCCCGGCTGTCTCCCAGACTCAGGGTCTCATCTTGGGGCAGAACGTGGTCGCCAGCTGTTGTGACATCAACTCTTGGATCTAGCAACAACATCAAGAAAGTGTTTTCTATGCAGGGGTTCGTGCTTCTGAGAGGCACCCCCAGAGCGACGCCAGGAAATCTTCACTGGCCATGGCCCTCTGGGCTCTTGGGGTCCAGGAGAGACCCACCAGTGCCCAGCCATGTCCTCAAGGCACCGGCTTCTGACAGGCCTTCATTTTCTGAAAGCTGCTGTCACTCTCTCACTGTTGTCTTGTCTTGTCTTGTCCCAGCAAGGCCCAGGGATTCGGGGCAGGCAGAAGTTGGCCACACAGGCCAGGAGCCCCTCCAGGGCAGGGCTGGGGTGCACCTCCCCAGAGCTCAGGCACTGGCTTTGCTCTCCCAGTGCCCTCAGTCTGGGTGGGGCCAACTGCATGGGAAGCTGGGCGCTTCACAGCTAAGGCCAACCACCAGCAGGGACTTGGGAGGATTTGCAGAAAGGACCAAAAACGTCACAGCCAACTGGAGGGTCTGTTCATGGTAGCAATAAACCAGATGCTTCGTCAGTGTGGTCTGAAGCCAGAGGAAGCCACACGCGCGCTGCAGACTGACAAGACTGTCAATCACTGACTGTTTCCAGCCACAGCAGCCAGTGACGCTGCCTCGGAACCTGCTGTGACACACATGCCACGTCCCCCAGGACAGGTCAGTGGGGACAGACAAGAACACCAGACAGGAAGCAGCCGCCTGCAGGCTCTGTTCTCTCCCCAGCTTGAGCCTCTGCAGGGGTCATCCATGGCTTTGGCTCCTTCTGGCCCCATGGAGGACACAGTTGTGGAGCTGGGTGGCCACGGGTGAACCTGGAGAAAGAGGCCATGTCTCACCCTGAGCTCCACTGGCTGGGTCCCATGCTGGCCAGGGGTCCAAGGGCGCCTCCCCAGGTCCATGGTCGCTGCTCATGTCCAGGCGCTTGGCCAGGTCTGGCAGCTGCACAGAGCTGTCATCGGCAAGGTCCATGTACTGGTAGAAGCCAGGGATCAGGAAAGTGATGTTCTGGAACACAAAGCAGCCCCACATCAGGCCCCGGGAAGGTCCACACTGACTCCCGCCCCACCCTCCCGGGGAGAACAGGCATGCCGGGAGCCAGGCTCTCCACTGCTCATCCCTCTGTGACTGGCCTGAGGCCCCTCTGACACTCAACACACAATCCATGATTTTTTAACATACTCTGAGGGGACTTACACCAACATGGACGCATCTTCCAGGTAGCTATGTGGCCGCTGGCCCACATCTGCCCTGGGAGCCTGCAAACGTCACCTGACACAGCTCACTGTATAGCCCACGGTGGACAGGAATGGTGCCTGCACCAGTCAGGGGCCCCAGCGCCGCCCAGCCCAGGAGCTGCCCAATAGATGCTGTCTGAGCCAGTGTGGACCTAGGGCTGCGCAGCCCCCTGTGGCCACGGGCACTGGGTGAGGGTGGGAGGGAGCACGCTTAGGAGTCCCTGGAAAGACGCAGTGCCAGTTCAGTGGATGAGCCCATGAGCAGAGGGCCTTGGAGGATGCCACCAAGTCATGCCTCTAGAGGACCGATACGTGACCAAAACACAATTCTGGTTGTTTCCAGCACGGTGTGTGGGGTTTGTGTGTGGTAACAGCTAACGGAATGGCTCACGTGGTGCTGGCTAAGCAAGCAAAGGGCATTCCAAGCACAGACAGCCTGACTCTGAGGTGTGATGAATGAAGCAGCACCCACCCAGAGAGGGGTGGTACCATGCTGGCCACATAGCACGCCCGGGACTGCAGACAGGAACCTGGCTGGGTCCTGGGGGCTTTCCTGGCAGGCACTCCTGTCCCTCCCCGAGGGGCGCCAACGTGTGTGCAGAGCATGGAGCCCCACCTTGCCCAGGAGCTCAGCCTTCCCGTAGCCAAACAGCATGAGGGCGAAGCTGTGGTTGATGCCGTACACGGTGCCATCCGGCTGGAGGGTGATGAGGCCGCTGATGGTGCAGAAGACCCAGACAGACGCCGAGAAGCCTCGCGCAGGTGCCGCTGTGCCCTCGGCCACCGCCTCGCCGGGGGCTTCCGACTTCAGCTTCAGACTCAGAGGGAAGGTGGTGCCGTCTCTGGCTCTGCCAACAGATCTCTGAATCTTGAGATTCTGAAAGGAAGGAACACCGCTGAGCTGCAGCAGCAAGGCCCTGCTGCCCGGCTCTGAGTCCCGCCCCACGCGTCTGTCACAGCGACGCACAAGGACACCTCAAACCCACACTGCTTCCAGACTCAGCGTCCAGAGGCCCCGAGCGCAGTGTGCACGAGGGTTCTGGAGACACAGGTACGGGAGGGACTGGGGGCATCTGTGCTGTCCCTGCTCAGGTCCGCGGCACGCTGGCCTCCACAGGCTGCACCCCCTGGCTCCTCAGAGAAAGGAAAGCGCACATCTCTTGGCCTTGGGGTCCCCATGGTCCCCCTGAGCAAGTGGCCCCAGGTCCTTACCCACTCCTGTCCCGCCGGCCTTGGGGCGGTGGCTTGTGACCTCTGAGTGGCCATTTGCCTTCTCACCCACACAGCCGAGTCCCCGCGTCGTGTGTTCTGCTGTAACTGCACGGAAGGAAATCCAGCAGGACCCTCCCCAGGCCTCCGCCCACACTGTTCACCTGCGGGTTCAGCCCCACAAGACGTGGGAGCTGGGGAGCCCTGCGGAAGCTGGCAGCTCTGCAGCCCAGTCCAGAACCCGGGGACTTCCCCAGCACCGCGCCCTGGCTGCAGTCAAACTCCAGAGCCTAGGCTCCCTAGTAAAGGTGTAAGCCATGCCCAGCTGCCCTGAACACCACTGAGCGGCCAGGCCCCTTTCTGCTGGCTCCATGTGCTTCCAAGGCCTGAGCCAGCTCCTATGACACCCCCCAGGGAATACGCCCCCTCATGTTATGTGGTACACTAGTGTGCAGACGCACACTTGGCCAAGGGAACATGCAACCTCACATCTCATGGTATGCGGGTCTGCAGACACATGCCCCTCAGATGATGTAGTACACATGTGTGCAGACACAGCTTGGCCCAGGGGACACGACCCTCAGTGAGGTGGTACGCATATGTGCAGGCACAGGTCTGGCCCAGGGCACACACCCCCTCAGTGAGGTGGTACGCAAATGTGCAGACACAGGTCTGGCCCAGCGGACACGCCCCCTCAGTGAGGTGGTACACGTGTGCCGACACAGGTCTGGCCCAATGGACACACCCCCTCAGTGAGGTGGTACACATGTGCAGACACAGGCCTGGCCCAGGGAACATGCCTCCTCACGTGATGTGGTGTGCATGTGTGCAGACACAGGTCTGGCCCAGGGGACACAACCCTCAGTGAGGTGGTATGCATATGTGCAGGCACAGGTCTGGCCCAGGGGATATGACCCTCATGTGGTGTGCATGTGTGTAGATACAGGTCTGGCCCAGGGGACATGCCCCCTCACGTGATGTGGTGTGCATGTGTGTAGACACAGGTCTGGCCCAGGGGACACACCCCCTCACGTGATGTGGTATATGTGTGCAGACACAGGCCTGGCCCAGGGGACACGCCCCCTCAGTGAGGTGGTACACATGTGCCGACACAGGCCTGGCCCAGGGGACATGACCCTCATGTGGTATGCATGTGTGTAGACACAGGCCTGGCCCAGGGGACACGCCCCCTCAGTGAGGTGGTACACGTGTGCAGACACAGGCCTGGCCCAGGGGACACGCCCCCTCAGTGAGGTGGTACACACGTGTGCAGACACAGGCCTGGCCCAGGGGACATGCCCCTTCATGTGATGTGGTACACATGTGCAGACACAGGCCTGGCCCAGGGGACATGACCCTCATGTGGTATGCATGTGTGTAGACACAGGCCTGGCCCAGGGGACACGCCCCCTCAGTGAGGTGGTACACATGTGCCAACACAGGCCTGGCCCAGGGGACACACCCCCTCAGTGAGGTGGTACACGTGTGCCGACACAGGCCTGGCCCAAGGGACACGCCCCCTCAGTGAGGTGGTACACGTGTGCAGACACAGGTCTGGCCCAGGGGACACGCCCCCTCAGTGAGGTCATACACACGTGTGCAGACACAGGCCTGGGGTGGGCCTTGCTTATGCTCTGACCCAGCAGGTGACCAATAGGCCCCCTCAGGGGTGGGGCTGCTGTGGGGTTCTGCTGGCTGCCACTGCAGAGAAGTTTAGGACACAGAGGGACAAAGGTGGGTGCGGGGGAGCTGCTACCAACAGGGCCAAACAGCGTCAGATGGCAAAAGACAAGCTCAGAGCCCAGACCCGAGTGTCTCTCCGGGTGGCCTGAGAGGAAAGAGCTGACCTAGACAAGATGACCTGTCCAGGCGCCTCCCACAGGGGTGGGGATGGGACATAAGCTGAAGTCTTGGCCATCAGGTCCCCTGTGTGCAGGCCACAAACAATGGGAGACAGGGGCACCCAGAGCACCTGGGGGAGATAGGAGCACCTGGGGGGGGACACCTTGGGGGAGATGGGAACACCTGGGGGAGACGGGGACACCTGTGGGAGACAGGAGCACCTGTGGGATACGGGGACACCTGTGGGAAACAGGAGCACCTGTGGGAGACAGGAGCACCTGTGGGTGACGGGGACACCTGTGGGAGACAGGAGCACCTGAGGAAGACAGGGACACCTGGGGGAGACGGGGAACCTGGGAGAAACAGGAATACCTGGGGAAGACAGGAATACCTGGGGGAGATGGGGAATACCTGAGGGAGATGGGAACACCTGGAGAAGACGGGGACACCTGGGGAGGACGGGGACACCTGGGGGGGACGGGGACACCGGGGGGGGGGACAGGGATACCTGGGGGGGACGGGGACACCTGGGGGGGATGGAGATACCTGAGGGGCATGGGGACACCTGGAGAAGACGGGGACACCTGGGGGGGACAGGGACACCTGGGGGGGATGGGGATACCTGGGGGGGGATGGGGACACCTGGGGGGATGGCGACACCTGGGGGTAGATGGGGACACCTGGGGGAGACGGGGACACCTGGGGGGGATGGGGACACCTGAGGGAGACGGGGACACCTGGGGGGATGGGGACACCTGGGGGGGACAGGGACACCTGGGGGGGACGGGGACACCTGAGGGGAACGAGGACACCTGGGGGTAGATGGGGACACCTGAGGGAAACGGGGACACCTGGGGGAGACAGGGACACCTGAGGGAGATGGGGACACCTGGGTGTAGATGGGAACACCTGGGGGGGACAGGGACACCTGGGGGAAGATGGGGACACCTGGGGGGGATGGCGACACCTGGGGGTAGATGAGGACACCTTGGGGGGACGGGGACACCTGGGGGGATGGGGACACCTGTGGGGGACGGGGACACCTGTGGGAGACGGGGACACCTGTGAGAAACAGGAGCACCTGAGGAAGACAGGGACACCTGGGGGAGACGGGGAACCTGGGAGAAACAGGAATACCTGGGGGAGATGGGGAATACCTGAGGGAGATGGGAACACCTGGAGAAGACGGGGACACCTGGGGAGGACGGGGACACCTGGGGGGGACGGGGACACCGGGGGGGGGACAGGGATACCTGGGGGGGACGGGGACACCTGGGGGGGATGGGGATACCTGAGGGGGATGGGGACACCTGGAGAAGACGGGGACACCTGGGGGGGACGGGGACACCTGGGGGGGATGGGGATACCTGAGGGGGATGGGGACACCTGGAGAAGACGGGGACACCTGGGGGGGACGGGGACACCTGGGGGTAGATGGGGACACCTGGGGGGGACAGGGACACCTGGTGGGCATGGGGACACCTGGGTGTAGATGGGAACACCTGGGGGGGACGGGGACTCCTGGGGGGGATGGGGACACCTGGGGGTAGATGGGGACACCTGGGGGGGATGGGGACACCTGGGGGGGATGGGGACACCTGGGGGTAGATGGGGACACCTGGGGGTAGATGGGGACACCTGGGGGGGATGGGGACACCTGTGGGGGACGGGGACACCTGTGGGAGACGGGGACACCTGGGGGGGATGGGGACACCTGGGGGTTGATGGGGACACCTGGGGGGGACGGGGACACCTGGGGGGATGGGGACACCTGTGGGGGACGGGGACACCTGGGGGAGACGGGGACACCTGGGGGTAGATGGGGACACCTGGGTGGGACGGGGACACCTGGGGGTAGATGGGGACACCTGGGGGGGACGGGGACACCTGGGGGGACGGGGACACCTGGGGGTAGATGGGGACACCTAGGGGGGATGGGGACACCTGGGGGTAGATGGGGACACCTGGGGGGGACGGGGACACCTGGGGGTAGATGGGGACACCTGGGGGGGACGGGGACACCTGGGGGTAGATGGGGACACCTGGGGGGGACGGGGACACCTGGGGGTAGATGGGGACACCTGGGGGTAGATGGGGACACCTGGGGGGGACGGGGACACCTGGGGGTAGATGGGGACACCTGGGGGGGACGGGGACACCTGGGGGGACGGGGACACCTGGGGGTAGATGGGGACACCTAGGGGGGACGGGGACACCTGGGGGTAGATGGGGACACCTGGGGGGGACGGGGACACCTGGGGGTAGATGGGGACACCTTGGGGGGACGGGGACACTGGGGGGGACGGGGACACCTGGGGGATTCAATCACTAACAGCCTCAGCCCGCACCCTAGACCCCCACCCTCTGCAGCTGCCCGCCCTCCTGCCCAGCACAGCCGTCCCTCCTGGGGGACAGCCTGCCCATCATTACCCCTGTCCCCCAGTACAGAGAGACCCCGGCAGAGGACTGAGGGCACCAGAGTGGTCAGCTAGGGCACCACACAGCTCTGCTCAGAGAGATCGGGTCAGGGCGCTCCCACCTCAGGACACTCCTGGGGTCGGGGACCCTTGGCCTGCTCCTCAGCTGTGGATTTGCGTCTGAAAACATGACACCCACCACAGGTTCAGCCACCAGGGGTCCTACCTTTGGGACTTGCTGGCCAGGTGGAGGGAGCTGCACGGACGGAATCAGGTCCGTGATGCGCTGCCCGACCACTTCCTCTGCAGACACAAACCCGTGGAGATGGGCGAAGAGGCAGTCACAGGCCGTGATGGTTCCCTGGAGAGAAGCCAGGGCTTGAGCATGGAGCAGAGGCCTTGGCACCCCAGCTCTACCCACACTGAACCACACATCTCCAGCCTAAACCAAGTCACTCGCACGTGCCAGAGGCGCGCGCACAAGTCTCCCAGACACAAATGTCCCCCGCAGGCCAGGGCTCTCCTGAGGCCCGGCCCTGGAGCTCATGCCAAGGACGCGGCAGCAGGACCTGAGCACCAGCGCCGTGCTCAGCACCACCTCTCCTGGGCTCCGCGCACTTTTTGTTGAAACAGTCCAGGTTCACAGGTGGGGACAGAGGCAGGGGAGAGTAGGTTCTTTTCCCGAGCACAACCCGGCCAGAGCCGCCCCCGGACGCCTCACTCTTCCCGAAGGCGCAGATGGGGACAGCACTGGCAAGGTGTGGGCAGGGGCGGGGGCATGGGGTTCCACATGTGTTACACACAGCAAAGCCACAGGCGGCCAAGACACACCCAGACTCACATCGCTCTGGAAGGAGACCCAGGCTGAGACCCTCTCCACGGGCTCCAGGACCACCACGCAGCACAGGCTCTGCTCCTGCCGCACCTTCTTCATCCACACGGAGACGGCGATCTTCTCGCCGCCACGGCCGACGATGTCCACCTGTGACACAGGCAGGCTGGCACCGGCTCCCAGGGAGGGCGTCCCAGGCTCCAGGCACTGGGACGCTGGCGGCCTGTGCTCACCTGCCTTCCTGCAAAACTACCCAGACACAAACAAGGACTCTGACACGAAGGTACAGCCTCGAGCAGACGTCTTACAGAGGGAGTGGACTTTTCTTGTCCTCAGCTGCAGGGTAACATCGTGGGAGAAAGAAGCGGTATCCATTATTCCTCTTTCCTTTTTTTTTTTTTTAAGATTTATTTATTGATTGAAAGGCAGAGGGACAGAGAGAGACAGAGAGATTTTCCACCCACTGATTCACTCCCCCAAATGTCCACAACAGTCGTTGCTGGGCCAGGCTGAAGCCAGAAGCCAGGAGCTCCAACGAAGTCCCCCTCATGGGTGGCAGGAGCCCAAGCACTCGGACCTGCCCACTGCCTCCCAAGCACACCTGCAGGAGGCTGGATCAGAGCATGGCGTAGCCAGGACCCAACCCAGGCACTGCGGCACGGATCGCAGCATCCCTGCTGTGCCACAAAGCCTGCCCATCATCGTTTCTTAAAGAAGCAGACACCAGTACATGCCAAACATCTGAACCAGGAATTTTCTGATGCGACGGGTCCTAAGGTCCTTTCACACCATGGGCCAGCCCTGCACATGTGGCTCAGTGCCCAGCAATGGGTGGGCAGAGCAGGTCACACACCAGCGGCCTCACGTGGCACAAACAGCGTGCAGCCTCACTGTGACATCAGTGAGGACAGCGACACAGTCTCACCTCTCAGAGCCTCCTGGCCTGCACAACACTGGCAAAGAAAGCAGGGCTCTGAGACACGCACGGTGCCTCCCTGACCCCACCCCAGCTGAGGCAGGAAACTGTTCCCACGTTTCAGTGCAGGGCGCTGCAGCTGCGGGCGCCCCGACCCCTGGGTCCAGCTCAAAGCCAGCCCCCATACGGCTCTGGCCGTCACCTCCACTCACCACGGTGCCAAATACCACTGCAACACGGCCATCTGCCTCCACGTGTTCCTCACTGAGAGCCTCGACCACGTGGGAATCCGACTTCAGGAAGAACTGCGTGAGCTTCTGGCCAATCAGGTCACGGCTGCTGTACCCCAAGAGGCTGCAAGCTTTGTCGTTGGCCACCAGGATCTGAGGAGGTGCAAAGCGGGACACAAAAGGCACAAACTCCTGAACACAGCTGAGCAGAGCCTGACACGGGGACCTGGCTTCCGCAGTGCGCACCAGCATCCCACACCCCCTGACTCCACGCCCCCCCAGGCTCACACCCCAGCTCTCATGGCCTTGGGGGCCACACCTTGGTGGTGGTAGAGACGGCAGGAAGGGGGGAAGGTGGAAACAGGTCACAGCTGGCCGTACCCATGAACTTCCCCAGCAAGGTAGCAAGGACAGCAGGAACTGGACCTCGCTCCCTCCTGTCCCCGGGGCTCGGAGGTATGCGGCGCAGGTGCATTCTGCAGGTGTTTAAGCGCTGGAGTCCCTTCCCTTCAGCTGCGCACTCTAGCAGGCATGCCGAACTACGCCCTTCATCCCTCTGCTTCCACTCCACCTCCAAAAGGGGATTCTCCGTCTTTATCCCTCTTGCTACGAAACCCGCATAACCAAGCACGTCTCTAACTGCACCTAGGACACACACATCACTGTGTCAGCTCCCAGGCCCCGGCCCCAGGCACAAAGGTAGGCCTGCTCCTACAGTTGGGTCTCAAAGTAAGCGAGCAAGCACCTCTGTGGTCTTGGCGTCCACGGTGAAGACGGCCTTGTTGGGGTTGCTCACGGGGGTGGGCAGCAGGGGCGTGGGCCAGCCGGCCGAGAAGCCGCGTAGCAGGGAGCAGCAGGACGCGCTGCTGCAGGAGCCCAGCCGGTCGGCATGCTCGGGCGTCAGCGGGCAGTGCAGTCGGCTGGTGCAGATGTTCTGAGCAGCCAGTGACGACAGGCAGTAGGAGCTCCACCTGTCCTCTGCAGGGAGAGGAGAGGCGCTCACTGCCCAGACCCGCAGAGCCCGCAGGGCCCAGGGACCCGGCCACCTGCAGGGCTGCTGCCCACCGTGTCCAAACCCTGTCCAGGAATCCACTCACAGCCTTCCAAGGCTCGGCAGCCACACGGGGCGACGTCCTCGCAGAGCCTCACGCAGAGACCCCAGGGGTCTGCATCAGTTCCTGGCCCCACCCCAAGCAGGAGCTCCGGCTCACAAATGTCCCCTCTTGGGGCCGGCGCTGTGGCACAGCAGGCTAAGGGGCTGCTTGTGATGCCAACACCCACATGAGCACCGGTTCAGGTCCCAGCTGCTCGCTTCAGATCCAGCTCCCTGCTAATGAGCCTGGGAACGCAGTGGAAAATGGCCCATGTGCCTGGGACCCTGCACCCACACGAGAAGCCTGGGTGGAGTTCCTGGCTCCGGGCTTCAGCCCGGCCCAGTCACAGCCATCAGAGCCACCTGGGAGTGAACAGATGGATAGATGATATCTGTCTCTCTCCCTCCATCGCTCTAACTTTGCCTTTCAAATAAATCTAAAAAAAAAAAAAAAAAAGTCCCCTCTCTCCTGCTTCAGTCACTCCGAGATCCCCACCTGCTGCTTGTCCCTAGACAGGATCTCACAATTCAGGGGCCACTGCTGGCCACCCCTCCTCACCTCAGCCCTGTAGATGCTTGGCTCAGGACGTCCACCCCGCCTTCCTCTCCCACCCCTCCCTGGCAGATGCTGAGGGCCGTGACTCCTGCAGGGACACCTCCAGCCCTCCCTCTCCCCTGGGCTCAGTGCACTTCCCTCGACTCTTCAGCTCTCTTCTGCCCCCCTCATCCAGGCCCCAGACTTCCTCAGTTAGTGACCTCACCTCTGCCCCTCTGAGACTGGCAGCCAGCAGTCGCCAAGACTGGCCAGGCCCCAGCTCCGGTCTCCAGCTTACCCCCTTGCTCTCAGCCACCTGCCAGAAGGATTCCCCGAAACCAATGGGCCGCGCATTGCTCTGCTGAGCGTGTGCCAGGCCAGCGTCCAGGGAAGCCACCTCCCGAGGGGCCCGCAGCACCTCTGCCCTCTCCACAGGGCCACGGTCTGCTGGCATGTCTTGCAGCTTGGGGCACCAGCTCCACTCGACACCCTCCCCTCCTGTCCTCCAGGTCACCTCGGCCATCTCAACATCACACACTCCCTGCTGCCTCCTGACACCCACAGAAAGCAGGGTGCCGCCCTCTTCTTCCCCGTGGCCCAGGGCCCCGGTTGTCGGCTCAGCAGGCCCCAACTGACTCTTGCTGGTGCCCACGGCTCCAGCTCCGCCCTGGCAGCACCCACTGTGCAACTGGTGCCTGTCTCTGGCGGTGGAAACCGCTCTGGGGGAGGGGCTGCATTCTCAGAGTCCAGGCGGAAGCCTGCACCTGCCCTGTGGGGTCCCTGCGTATTCACCGAGCCAAATGAGCCAGTGTCTTTCTCTGCGACACAGCCCAGGCCGGGACAATGCTCTCACACCTAAAGAGAAGTGACACTCTGCGCTGACTAGACCCGGGAAAGTGGACACAATCCCAGCAGCTGCCCAGGGAGGACAGGGCATGCCGCAGGCCCCTGGGAGAGCAGGGCCACAATGGGCTCAACGCCTCCACACACGGAACTGACTCTGCTGGCCAAAGGATCGGGGGCAGGAGCCGCTGAGCAACTCCACATCTCCGTTTTCAGCACCAATGCCCACGGTGGTGGAGGCCAGTACCAGAGAGCGCCATTCTGCTCTGGCAGAGCTTGGAAAGCCCGTTCTTCCTGCTCGGGTGCCTGTGGGCCATGGCCTGGGCCCGGCTGCAATCCACGGGGCTTGGTGTGACGGGGCTCTCCGCAGGGGCTGGCACGGGGAGGCTCCCAGACAGGCATCTCCGGTCCTCTTCAAAGGCTTCCATGGGGGAGGGTGGCCCAGTCACTGAGCTTCCACCCTCACGGCGTCACCTGGCCTCCTAGAAAACAAAGTGTGGCTGACTCCCGGCTGTGGTGGGGGTGCTTCGGCCAGCAGGCCCCCAGCCGGAATCGGCAGAGAAGCACGGGAAAGCAGAGCCACAGGGCACGGAGGCAGCAGGGAGCTGCGGGGCCACACAGGCCACGATGGCCACTGGGACCCCCAGAATCCGCCTGCTCCCCTGGCCCCAGCTTTCCCCACAGCTCCTGGGAACTTCCAATGAACACAGGCCACAGCTGAGAGTCTGCATGCCCTGGAGATGGACCTGTAGACCCAAACACCCTGCAGCGAGCCCCGCCGACGACAACGTCTGTGCACTACAGGGCAGCGACACGTGAGCGTCCCTCAGCTGCACCCTGTGTGTGTCACACGCGTGCAGGACAGCAGACAGCTCCACCCTGCACAGTAACAGTGCTGCAAACGAGGGCGCACTCACTACACCTGGTTCTCAGGCCAGACTCAACAAGGAGGAAGAGTCCTGTGCTAGAACGGAGGGAGCCCCACCTGGGCATCCAGGCTCTCCACAAAGGACAAGAGGACACCGCGGCCGACACCCCAGAACAGCAGCAGCTCCCCGGTGACTGCAGAGACCACAGGGCCAAGACACCATGTTCCTGGGTCTGCAGCCCGTTTAACCTGTGTCTTCTATGGCCTGTTTTGATGTCGACACCTCGTCCAGACTCTTAGATGGACAGAACATTGAGGGCATCCCAGCCACAGTGAGCGAAGCGTCACCATCAGAGTACATCACAGAGCTGCAGGAGCTGGCACTGACCAGGCTCTAACACACAGGGGTGCTGGCATGCACCCAGGCTCAGCCACAGCCACCTGTAACTGCAGCTCCCCTGCCCAGACAGGGCCCAGCTGAGAGCCTGGGGGCTGGATCATCAGCACAAGAGCCCTGGGACGTGACGCACCCGTAACACCTTCTAAACAAAAGTGTAGAAAGATCTTCAGTGGTTTCTTAGGCTAGACACAAGAAGCATCAACCATAACAAAAAAGACTGGTAGGGGCCAGCACTGTGGCACAGCTTAAGCAGCACTGGCATCCTGTATGGTCACCGGTTCTAGTCCTGGCTGCTCCTCTTCCAATCCAGCTCTCTGCTGTGGCCTGGGAAAGCAGTGGAAGATGGCCCAAGTGCTTAGGTCCCTGCACCCACGTGGAACACCCAGAAGCTCCTAGCTCTTAGCTTCCAATCAGCACAGCTCCAGCCATTGTGGCCATTTGGGGAGTGAACCAGCAGATGGAAGACCTCTCTCTCTGTCTCTCTGTCTGTAACTCTACCTCTCAGATAAATAAATATTAAAAAAAAAAAAAAAAGACTGGTAAATTAGAGTCAACCCAAACATAACGCCTCTGCCATTTAAAAACCGAAAAGGGGGCAGGCACTTGGCCTAGCACCCCAGGTGCAAATGAACACATCTGGCTCCAGCTTCCTGCGGATGCAGAGCCTGGGTCCCTGCCATCCAAAGGGAGACCTGGACTGAGTTCCCAGCTTCCTGCTTTGGCCCAGTCCAGCTACAGCCGCTGCAGACATTTGAAAAGTGAACCAGTGGATGGAGGAGCAAGCTCTTTCTAGGACAAATTCTTTTTTAATTTAAAGAAAAAGACAAGCCATTGGCTTGGAGAAAATATTCGTAATACCTGTACCTGACACAAGGCTTGTCGCTGGAATAAAGAACTCTCATGGCTCAGTCATAAGGAGGCACAGCACAGCCTTCGTTACAACGGGCAAAGGCTCTGAATGGACGTGTTGTCACAGACACACGTGGGCAAGGGCTTTGAATGGCCGTGTTGCCTCAGACACGCGTGGGCAAAGGCTTTGAATGGACATGTTGTCATAGATACACGTAGGCAAGGGCTTTGAATGGCCGGTTGCCACAGACACGCATGGTAAGAGCTGCTCGTCTTGTCACCAGGGCAGTGCTGACTGAGCCCACAGCAAGCCGTTTCTCGCTGTTCAGCCACCAGACCACTAACTGTCGAGAAAACGAGAACACGCAGTATTGCCAAGCACTCCGAGCACCGGGCCTCTCCTAGGTCGATGGGAATCCACGTGGCCCCCACCTTGGAAAGCAGGACAAAACAGTTGCACCCCAGTACTGCCCATGAGAAGACAGCACACACGTTCATCCACAGACTTCTCCACGCCTGCTGACCACAGCGCCAGCCAAAGCAGCTCCAAAGAGAAACAAATGTCAATGCACATGTCTGTCCATCAACAGGAGACAATGAAGCCAACCCCACAAGGAAGATGAACCAACTCAGCACACACACGATGACGTGGGTGAATCTCAGGACCCACACTGTGCAGCGACAGTCAGAGACAAACGGTCTGCGCTGGGGCACTCCAGCTGCACACTGCCCTGGAGAGCAGGCCAGCCGCGGGCAGGGAAGGCGCTGGCCAAGAAACGGCTCGAGGAGCCTCGGGGGAACGGGAGCAGCTCTGCCTGCGCTGAGGCCTGACCTCCAACTCACTCACTCAACTCTGACCAGAGAGGGACACATTTTACCAGACGCAAATTAGGTCTCAATAAAGTTAATTTTTAAAATGCCAGAAAATAGGCAGGTCACAGCTGAAAAGAAAAGTCGTGAATTACAAGACGTATTGGAACAAGCGACCCAGCGTCCAACACAGAGTCCAGAGAGGGAGAACGCAACGCACAGCCACCTGGACGGCGGCCACGCGGTGGGCCTACCTGCTGGGTGACGAGCAGGCATCTTCAACAGCGAATGCGGACCCAGGGCGCTGCTGATCGCACGCAGCAGGGTGGGGAGGCGGGGCTCTTAGCCTACCAGTGGGGAACTCAAGAAAGGAGGCGCACAGCAGTGTATCAGAGGGGCTGTTCCAGTGCTGGCGCCACTTCGCACTCCAGCTCCTACGCACGCACGTGCTGCGAGCCCACAGCCGGTACTTCAAGTGTTTGGGTCCCCTGCTAGCCACGTGGGAGACCCAGATGAAGTTTCTAATGACGGCCTCACCCAGCCCCAGCTGTTGTAGGCATCCGGGGAGTGAACCAACCAACAGATAGAAGATTTCTCTCTCTTTCTGCCTTCCAAATAAAATGAAAAAAAAAAAAAAAAAAAAACACCTCAAAGTGCCCATGTTGGAAAGGCTGGGCAGGATGAACAGGGCACAGCCACAGGCCTGAGACGTGACAGGGAGGGCTGCCTCACTGACCACACACAGGCCACTAACCTGCAGGAGCTGGGGCAACTCCCTGGCCAGACAGGAACGAACAAAAACAGCATTCAACACAGCACACCCAGGGAGCAGCGCCCAGGGTACACAGAGAACCCTGAAGGAAAGAACGTGAGCATCCACAAGGCCTCGGGGTAAGGAGACGTCTCCCCAACCAAGACACAAGAAGCTCTAGCCACGAAATCAGTGATCAATTCAGCATAAAAATTCAGAACATCTGCTCACAAAAAATTCCACGAGGGACAAGCCACAGCTTAGAGGACATCTGCAGGCACATATGTTACAGGGACTGACTATCCAGGACAGTTCTAAAAGGTGAAAATGTTAATGTTTAAAAACTTTAGGCCGGTGCTGCGGCTCACTAGGCTAATCCTCCGACTGCGGCGCCGGCACCCCAGGTTCTAGTCCCGGTCGGGGCGCCGGATTCTGTCCTGGTCGCTCCTCTTCCTGTCCAGCTCTGTGCTGTGGCCCGAGAGTGCAGTGGAGGATGGCCCAAGTCCTTGGGCCCTGCACCTGCATGGGAGACCAGGAGAGGCACCTGGCTCCTGGCTTCGGATCAGCGCGATGCGCCAGCCACAGCGTCCATTGGGGGGTGAACCAACGGCAAAGGAAGACCTTCCTCTCTGTCTCTCTCTCACTGTCCACTCTGCCTGTCAGGAAAAAGAAAAAAAAAAAACCTGAAAAGATACAAGACCAGTAGAAAAATGCCAAGACGTGGGGACGGAGTTTCAGAGAACAGGAAACCCAGGGGCCGGTGAACCTGTGCTGGGCCCCTTAGCGCCATCTGACTCCCGCCTCCCCATCAGCACCACACGCTAACCACGGCAGGCCGTGCACAGGCCTGGGCTCAGCGAGACCTCCTGCCAGCACTCGCCGCCTCTGAGAGCATCCTCCAGCCTCGTGCACAGGGCGAGAAGGCATGAGCTACTCCGGGCAGCAAGGCCGACCCAGCAAAGGGACAGGAAGGAGGAAATGAGAGCGAGAAGGGAGAGAAGTCAGCGAGATACTGGAGCCTTCAGGCTACGGGCTGCAGCCGGGAAATCGAAGGCGCTACACAAACAGGGGTACCTTCTGGAACCTAACTCCGAGCAGTGGGCCACTCCCCTTACAGGACAAGTCGCAAAGCTAAACAGAGGGCTGCGAGCCGAGCCGCTGCCTGCCGTGCCGGCATCCTGGGGTCCCGGCTGCTCCACCACCAGTCCAGCTCCCTGCTGTGGCCTGGGGAAGCAGCGGGGGATGGCCCAGGGGCCTGGGCCCCTGCACCCCCGTGGGAGACCTGGAGGAAGCTCCTCGCTTCCGCCGGCTGTCTGGGGAGGAAGTCAGCTGATGGAACAGACCTCTGTGTCTCTCCTCTCTGTGTGGAACTCCTCCAAATAAATAAATACCCCCCCCCCCCGAAGAAAAGCCCTAGCACCGTCCAGACACATTGCCGACAAAAGGAAAGAACCCCGGAGGCTGGGGCAGGGAGGCGAACGCTGCTGATACCCGGGGAGGCCCGGCCCGGGCCTCAGAACCATCCGCGAGCCACTGGCTGGCCGCGGGCAGCGCCCGGCTTCTCCCACCGCCCGCCGGCCCAGCCAGGCCTGGGCTCCCAGGGGCACCGGGAGAGCTGAGCCCTCAGAGGCCACGGACAGAGGACCAGCGACAGACGTGGACAGCGCCCAGGGGACCACACGCCTAGGACCAAGGTGACCAGGTCCAGCAACGAGGGGACGAAGCCAGGCATGGGGGAGAGCTCACAGCTACCTGGGCGAGAAAGGATGACGTCTAAAGGGAAGCGGACCCAGCAGAGAACGCTGCGCCGAGCTGGCCAGGCTGGCATCCTAAGCTGCCGGGGCTGGGGCTGGGGCCGGGGCGCCCGTGACAGCCCCACTCGGCCCGGGAAGACCGCCAGACAGCCTGCGCCCCGCACCCACGCGAGGGACCCGGGCGGAGTTCCAGGCTCCCGGGCCCGGCCGTCACGGCCATCTGCGGAGCCAACCAGCGCAGGGAAGACCGAGTGACCACAGTGTGCCCGGAGGCGTTACCAGCGTGCGGGGCCAGGGGCAAACGGCCAGAACCCCGCCGCCAGGCCGCGACCGGGAGAAAGAGCGGCGACGGCGCGCGGGCCGGGCCAGCGAGGGGGGTGCCGGTGCCCCTCGGCCCCGTGCGGCGGGACACAGGAGCGACAACTACCGCCCTGGGACCGCGGG
The DNA here is from genome assembly GCA_949820135.1 of Sylvilagus floridanus. NCBI lineage: Eukaryota > Metazoa > Chordata > Mammalia > Lagomorpha > Leporidae > Sylvilagus > Sylvilagus floridanus. The sequence continues at coordinate 181,350,064 of OX463236.1, forward strand.
GCGCCCGCCTGCCCCGGCACAGGTACCTCACCTAGGTTCGGCCACAGTCACACCGCCAAGATCTCCTCAGCCCGCGGGAAGGGAACCGACCCGCACTTCCAGCCCACCTGCCAATCGCAGAGCTACTCTCGTAGATTGACGGGCCCTACAGGCCAATCGCTAGCGCGGGCAGGCGGGACTAGGAAAGCCGGCGCCTAGAAGCCCGCGCTAACGGTTGCTAGGGACGCATTGGACACCCCCTACGGTGCCTCGCAGGCGCCAAAAGAGATGGGAAAGAGGCACAGCCCCGGACACGTCTACGGGCGGCCTCGTCCTGAGGGCGGGAATGCCCAGGCAGCTCCTTCACAGGCCCTGCGGCCCGAGGGGCAGGCGAGGCTGCGGCGCCCTCCGTGGCCCGCAGCGAGCGAGCTGGACCTCTCGCACAGGCCAGGTCCGCGCAGGGACGCCCAGAGGAAGCCGTGGAACTGGCCTGCAGCTGGAGCCGAGGCCAGCATGCTCGTGGAACTGGCCCGCACCTGCCGCCCAGCGGCACGCCTATCCCCGGGGCGCAGACCAGCTCTGACTTCGTGAGTACTGCTCTAACCTCCACGCGTTCTTTCCTAGCCTCTGACCTCCAGACTCCTCGGCCTCGGCTGCCTTAAATTACCCGCCCTGGGAGGCGAGGCGGGAGGCAAAGAACTACAGCTCCCATGAGGCGCTGCGGCCAGGTGCCGGGATCCCATTGGCCGGAGCCGCTCGGAGCCGCGAGCCCTGATTGGCTGCGCGGCCTGAGGCGACGAGTTCCGGAAAGGGGACGAGCAGCCAATATGGCGGCGGAGCGCGGCGCAGGGCAGCAACAGTCGCAGGAGATGATGGAAGGTGAGCGGCCCCTGCGGGCGGAGGCGAGGGCCCTGCGGGCGGGGGAGCAGCGGCCGGCGCTGGCCCCTGGCCGGGAGGAGCTGAGCGGCCCGCTCCGGGCGACGGCCGGGCCTGCCGAGAGGCCTCTGACGGCCCCCGGCCGGGCTCGGCGGAGCGGGGGAGGCTCCGGACCCGGGGAAGCCCGGCCCGAGGGCGGCGGCGACCGGGAGGACCCCGCGGCGCGGGGCGGCGGCGGCGCGAGCCCAGCCGAGGTGGCGGCTTCCCGAGGGCGGGCGGAAGCCTCGCGCGGAGCCCTGAGATGGACAGGCGAGGGAGCGGTGCCGGGGGACCCCGAGGGACCCCGAGGCTGGGGGCTGGCACCTGCTGGAGTCCGCTCGTGGGTGCCTGGCCGGGCGCGGAAGCGAAGGTATCGTGGCGACGCCGGCGTTCCAGAAGCCGAGGCCTGTTTTCCTGTTTTTAAGGGCAGCGTGGTTACGAAAAAGACCCCGTTCAGCCTTCTTCTGCCTGTACTTTGTGGGGGAAGATGCAGACGGGTCTGTGTGTGTGTGTGCGCGTTAAACACGGCACGTGCGCGTTGTGTACATGCTTACGCAAGAACACATCAGGAAGTTCGTGGAAAACGGGGTTAAAATAAGTGCATTCTGGTGCAAAAAAAAAATTTTTTTTTAAATCCATGCGGGCTGTTTTCATGATAGGCATTTTCCGTGAGCTTTCTGAAGACTGCATTTCTTCAGAGCCAGAGCCGGGGTGCAGATCTCTGGAGGGAGAGTGCTGGGCTCGGGGCGGGGTCGTGGAGAGCCCCGCCAGTCAGCCAGGTTGGGGGGGAGCAGGTGAGTGCAATCGGAAGACCGCAGGGAGGCACAGGTGCCAGGGGGTCTGACCCAGGGGCTGGAGGGCCTGGATGTCAGGACCCTTGGTAGCAGAAGGGCACCCTTTTGAAGCCCACCCCTGCGCCCTCGTGAGCTGTGCCCACATCTTGGTGAGTGGCGAGTCGGGACCCCCACACCCCGTCGTCTCGGTCCTGAGCTCCCACAGCTGCTGCTCCCACGTCACCAGCTCCCCACTGCCCTCCTCGCTGGGGGTGCTGCTCCTGCTCCTCACCCACCCGGGGCCCCGCCCCAGGCTGCGCACCCTCTGCAGCCCCCAGGGCAGAGCCCTCAGTAGCCCAGCCCCCCAGACTCTCACTGTACCACCGGAGTTGACCGCAGTGTGCCCGTGCCTGCCGATGAATAATGTATTAGGCCCCCGTTCCTGAGGTGCGGGCGCGGTGCCAGCTCCCTTGTAGGAACAGGGAAGCCGAGGCCTGGAGAGAGCATGGGAAGAGCCACTGGCATTCCAGAAACATCTCGGGGTGAACCGCGAGACCAGATCAGACCCTGCAGCGACAGGGAGCACTCACCCTGGCGGCTGCCCTGGCCCACGGTTACCAGCGTGGGGCGGGGCGTGGGAGCTGGTGGAGATGGTTCCAGAAGGATCTGCCGAGTCCCCAGTCCTTTCCTGGGGGTCGCTTGGTGAGCAAGGCCAGGAGGCATATATGTGTGAGAGCCCCTGGCCGATGCCCCCGTCCCGTGTTGGGGCCTCAAACTCCCAGTTCTCCGAGAGGGTCAGGAATGCGGCGATGGGAAGGGCTGATTCTCAACTGCCCACTGCTGCCTTGTTCTTAATTCAGAAAGGCGCACGTCCCAGCCTTTATGGCTGCAGCCCCAGCACTCTGTCTGGGACAGTTCATGGCACTCACGATGTTGGCTGTGTTCCCTGCCTTCCTCAGCCCCGGCCACAATCTGATGAGAGTCAGTCTTTATTTAAGATTTACATATTTATTTGAAAGTCAGTTACACACAAAGAGGAGAGGCAGAGAGAGAGAGAGGTCTTCCATCCGTTGGTTCACTCCCCAACTGGCTGGAGCTGTGCCGATCCAAAGCCAGGAGCTTCTTCCCGGTGTCCCACGCGGGTGTAGGGCCCCAAGCGCTTGGGCCATCTTCTGCTTTTCCAGGCCATAGCAGAGTTGGATTGGAAGTGGAGCAGCCGGGACTCGAACTGGCACCCATATGGGATGCTGGCACTGCAGGCAGTGGCTTTACCCACTGCTCTACAGCACCAGCCCCCGGAGTCAGTCTTGACCTCGTTCAGAACATGGCCCTGCGTGGGGCCGGTGCCATGGCAGCAGATTAAGGTTCTGCCTGCAGTGCTTCCATCGCATGTGGGCACTAGTTTGGGTCCCAGCTGCTCCACTTCCAATCCAGCTCCCTGCTAATGTGCCTGGGAAAGCAGCAGAAGATGGCCCAAGTGCTTGGGCCCCTGCACCCACGTGGGAGACCCCCAAGAAGCTCCTGGGTTCTGCCTGAGCTGGACTGTTGCAGCCGTTCAGAGAGTGAACCGGCAGGTGGAAGACTCCGCCTCTCCCTCTCTGTAGCTCTGCCTTTCAAATAAATCTTCAAAGAGAACACCAAAAACAAAAACGTGGTTCTGTGTGCTCGGCTGGCATGGACACACACGTGTGGGAGAAGGGCCACATGGTGCCCCCCAACCCCTTACTCCCCCACTGCATGGTGTCGAGAGAACATGTGACCGCAGGCTGTCACTGCTGGGTTGTGTCCCAAGCTCCTGGAGGCAAGGGCAGCCTGCTGCTCCCTTCCTGCCCATGCAGCCTCTCCTGCCCGCCTCAGTGTTCTCAGAATGTCCTGGGACACAGGCAACAACCAAGTGTCTGTTGGACCGAAAACAACCATTTTTTAAAAAGATTTATTTGCTTGAAAGGCAGAGTGATAGAGAAAGAGATTTTCCATTGGTTGGTTCACTCCCCAAATGGCTGCAACAGCTGGTGCTGGGCCAGGCTGAAGCCAGGAGCCTGGAGCTCCATCTGGGTCGCCCGTGTGGGTGGCGGGGGCACAAGCACTTGGGCCCTCCTCCACCGCTTTCCCATTAGCAGGGAGCTGGATCGAAACCAACACTCACGAAATGACAGCGGCGGCGCCGGCCCTGGCCGTGCGTTCTCACTGCCGTGTGGCTTCAGTCGACAGGCGAGTGGAGTCGGAAGAGTCGGGCGATGAGGAGGGGAAGAGGTACAGCAGCGGCATCGTGGCGGACCTCAGCCAGCAGAGCCTGAGAGATGGCGAGGAGCGGCCTGAGGAGGACCCTGGAGGTACCGTCTGCTCAGGCGGGGAGGGCGCGGGCGGGCGGGACTGCCCCCGTGTATGCCGCACCCACACCGCTGTGCTCCCTGGGGCCCTGGCAGCAGGATTCCGCTGAAGGCAAACCACTTCACTGAGCTGCGCCCTGGAAGCAAGATCTGAACTAAACATGGCCGCCTTCTGTGCGGCGGACAAAGCTGCAGGCCTGAGCATCCGCCCCTCCCGCGACGTGGAACACAGCCCAGCACCTCCGGGTGCCCTGGTGAATAACAGCAGCAGAGCAGATTTAGATAAGAAAAGTCAGTCTCGCCCTGCATTGGTGGTTTCTCATGGGCCTAGCCTTTTCTTTTTGCGTAAACAATTTATATTGCGAAGAATCCGTGTGAATACAGAAGGCTGCTCAGGACAGATTATTGGGTAAAAATAGCAAGTTTCTCAGCAGCATGCGTGTTGAAGTCTTGTTTTTGGTTCCCTGCCAGGACAGGCAGCCGTGGCCGCTGTGCCTGGCAGGTCTGGGAGGGCCGCACACCTGTGTTTTCCCACTGTGCGAGAAGCGTGGGTGTCTCAGGTGTCGGTAGTCACGCATCGCCCCTCTCAGAAGAAAAGTCAGCCTCAAAAACAGGGCTGAGGTTTAAAATAACGTGCTTTCTGTGTTGGCAGAGGTTATTGGTAACTATGGCAACTTAGTGTGAAGGCAAAAGATCACCGGGAAAGTAGCAGAGTCACGTTGCAGCTTCCGAGTCCATGTCCTGGGAGTGACGAGGGAGGCAGAGGGCACAGGGTGACATCAGCAAACTCGGGCCACCGCGGGTCTGTGCTGCTGGGGCCTCGGGCGCCTGCAGGGCTGGTGAGCTGGCAGAGCTCCGTGGAGCAGTTCCTTTGCCGGGCCTGTGTCTCAGGCTGCTGGTGTGCGATCTCGAGTAGGGAACCACTGCTGCCGCTTGCTTGCCCGAAGCCGGCTGAGCTGCACCCTGGCGGGCGGAGTTCTCCCGCGCTGAAGGAGGCTGGGCCTCGCTCCACCTGTACTTACTTAAGTTGTGAGTGTGAATAAAACAGATTCAAACATTCAACTGTTACCTTCTTCTTCTTCCTAGCGTGTTTTAAAGGCACATTCGGAAGGGTGTGCTGGGCTGGCAGCTTTGTTTTGGAGGTTACAGAGACACTGTGCCCTGAGGAGCCTGGCACAGCCCCGGTGCCACCTGCTGGCTCAGCTCCTCTGGGGAGCCTCTGTGTGGACACTGAATGGCCAGGCTGCAGCCGTGGCTGTGCCGCCTCTTGTGCCGTGACGCCTGAGGGCTGTCAGGGGTGTGCCACCTGTCTCTTCCTGGTTGTCCCTAGTTCCTTCTTCGTGTCTTAGGCTGATTGGCATCCTAAGGAATGAGAGTCGAAAGTATAATAAGTGATTGCTTTTTCAATTTGTTTATTTTCATGTTTTATTTGAAAGAAGAAATTTCTATTCCTGACACTCCCTAGATGCCTGTGACAGCCAGCGTTGGAGCAGGCTGAAGCCAGGAGCCCAAGTCTCAATCCTGGTGTCCCATGTGAGCGGCTGGGACCCACGTCCTTGAGCCGTCACTGCTGCCCCCAAGATTAGGAGGAAGCTGGGGCTGGCACCCAGACGCTGCAGCGTGGGCGCGGGCGTCCCAGGCAGCAGCTCAGCGGGCGCTGCCTTGGCGGCTTCTGCTGTCTGGAATGGCACCATGAAAAGGCGAGAGCTGACGTCGAGTGTGGGGCGGCTCCTCTGTTGTGCGCCTTCCTGAGGCCTCCACGGGGCGCAGCCTGAGGGAGGCCCAGCCCATGCGCACCTGCTCCCCTGCGGAACAAGAGCAGATTTACACCGGGGGAGAGGCGCGGCAGGAAGAGCCCGCTTCCACGAATGCATGGTATCCACAGACTGCAGCCAGCCTATCCCTACAGGAAGTACAGACGCAAGGGATCAGAGGGGCTGATGTCCCGTGTCCCTGTGTAACCCAATTCAGGCGAACCAGGGGACACTAAGACAGCTGAGGAAACGTGAAGGGGATAACGAGGGGTGTTCTTGTCATTTAAGTTATCTTTAGGGAGAAAGGCGTGTTCCTGTGTGTGTCCACAGGGACCTGTACATGTTGTGTATTCTGCACTTGTGTGTGGAGTAGGCCGTGTGTGTATCTGTGTCTGTCCCTGCATGCGTGTATATGAATGTGTGTCTGCATGTCACTGCGTGTGTGTGGAGTGGGCCATGTGTGGCTGTATCTGCACATCACTGCATGCCTGCATGTGGCTGTGTGTGCAGCAGGCCGTGTGTGTCTGCATGTGTGGTGTCTGTGTGTGTGTGTGTGTTGTGTGTATGTCTTAGCCCCTTTCAACATATGCTTAAACAAAAAGGAGGACCTGATAATGGAGGCTGAACCCCAGTGGCTGAGGAGGCAGCAGCTCTCTGGAGAGGAGAGTCTGCCGGCGTCCCCACGCCCATTACCAGGGGAGGGAGAGTCTGCCAGTGTCCCCACGCCCGTTACCGGGGACGGGAGTCTGCCAGGGTCCTCGCACCCATTACCAGGGCGGGAGTCTGCCGGCGTCCCTGCGCCCTTTACCATGGGTGGGAGAATCTGCCGGCGTCCCCGCGCCCATTACCAGGGGTGGGAGTCTGCCCGCATCCCTGTGCCCGTTACCAGGGGTGGGAGAGTCTGCCGGCGTCCCCGCGCCCATTACCAGGGGTGGGAGAGTCTGCCCGCATCCCTGTGCCCGTTACCAGGGGTGGGAGAGTCTGCCGGCGTCCCCGTGCCCATTACCAGGGGTGGGAGAGTCTGCCCGCATCCCTGCGCCCGTTACAAGGGGTGGGAGAGTGCCCGCATCCCTGCGCCCATTACCGGGGAGGCTCCCTGCCTGTGGAGCTGTGCTTCAAAAGGAAGCTTGTGCAGATGCTGAGCTGCTTTGCCAAGCAATAAAGGCGCGTCCTGGGACAGGGCCAGGCCAGCGGAAGGAGCGTATGGGAGACAGGCAGCCGCCAGGGCCACAGCATTGGGGGCCAGTGGCTTCCCCTCATTCTGCTACTGGCTTCCGACTGCCATTCCTTTCCCGGGAGGCTCAGAGGCACACATGGAAGTTAGGAGACCTTTGCCAGTGGCCAAGCGGAAGAAGCTCTACACGCGGCACACCGCTGTGGGGCGGGGCCTGCTGGTCCCGGCGCGGTGTCCCTGGTGTCCCCTCTGCCGAGCGGCTCGGACCTCAGAGCGTAGCTGCTCGCCAGCTCCCTGACTGCGCCCGCCAGCAGGTTCTCTGAGCTGCCTCTCCCCTTTTTCCAGAGGAACACGAGCTGGCTGTGGACATGGAAACCATTAACTTGGACAGAGACGCAGAGGTAATGCCGCCTGCGGGGCAGGCCTGGGGGCGCAGTGACAGACCGCCCTGACCGCCAGGCTGTGGGGAGGTGCCGGCCTTGCTTGGGTGGCTTCCTGTCTTCTGGTGGTGGTTAAAGCAGTGATGAGAATGCCCCCGCGTGTCACCCTTGAGCCGCCGTCAGCCCACATGACTACGTGGTACGTGGCAGGGTCTTAACATCCCCAGCCTCAGTGCACCACGTGTGTGGCATAGCACCTGGCACCGGGGCGCTCTCCTCCGAACCTGCTCTCACGTTTTGTGCTCAGGGGGCTGGGAGGTGAGAGAAAGGTGTGTGTACACATCATCTTGATGGTCAGTTCACAGTAAACTGACAGGAAGAGTGTGGTGCAGCTCACCCCGGGTCACAGTCACTGCCCTGACCTGGCGCTGCCCTCCTGCCTGCCCATCTGCTGCAGCACACACTTCCCGGGGCCTGGCTGCTGCTCACCTGCTCTCGTTGCAGGACGTGGATCTGAACCACTATCGCATCGGCAAGATCGAAGGCTTCGGGGTGCTGAAGAAGGTGAAGGTGAGCGCAGGCTCCGCCCCCATGCTGAGCACCTCTGGCTTGGGGGAGGGGTTGCCCGTGCCTGTGGTGGGCACTGGCGTGCCTGCGGCATATGCCTCCCTCTCTTACGCACTCCTCAGCATTGGGGTCCTCACTCCCTCCAGTTAAATTTGCTTCTGAAAATAGCCCACTTTGGGGTCTTTTGTTCGGCCAGAAAGGGACACAGGCTCCAACCTCAGACCAGCCAACCTCCAGAAGGATATCTGTTCGGTGTGGGGTCTGCCATAGCCTCCCTCTGGGTTTCTGTCTACCCACAAGTGCAAGGGCAGCCTCTCAAAGAGCAGCCATTGCTGGAAACCAGTAGAATGAAAACACTCTTTCACTAAGAGACTGACCCTAAACCCCAGTAACAAATGGCAGCACTCCAGTGGTCCCCACTGTGTGTCCATACAGCCTGCACTGTCTCACTCCCCACTGTATGTCCGGTACAGCCTGCACTGTGTCAGCTCCCACTGTGTGTCCGGTACAACCTGCACTGTCTCACACTCCCCACTGTGTGTCCGGTACAGCCTGCACTGTGTCAGCTCCCACTGTGTCCGGTACAGCCTGCACTGTCTCACACTCCCCACTGTGTGTCTGGTACAACCTGCACTGTGTCAGCTCCCCACTGTGTGTCCGGTACAGCCTGCACTGTGTCAGCTCCCCACTGTGTGTCCGGTACAGCCTGCACTGTGTCAGCTCCCCACTGTGTGTCCATACAGCCTGCACTGTGTCAGCTCCCACTGTGTGTCCATACAGCCTGCACTTTGTCAGCTCCCACTGTGTGTCCGGTACAGCCTGCACTGTGTCAGCTCCCACTGTGTGTCCATACAGCCTGCACTGTGTCAGCTCCTCACTGTGTGTCCGGTACAGCCTGCACTGTGTCAGCTCCCCACTGTGTGTCCGGTACAGCCTGCACTGTGTCAGCTCCCCACTGTGTGTCTGGTACAGCCTGCAGTATTCCTCACATTCGTGTTGTCCATGTCTGTGCCAGACTCTCTGCCTTCGTCAGAACCTCATTAAGTGCATCGAGAACCTGGAGGAGCTGCAGAGTCTTCGAGAACTGGATCTCTATGACAACCAGATCAGGAAGATAGAGAACCTGGAGTCCCTGGCAGAGCTGGAGTAAGTCACGAAACAATGCAGGCCCGCATGGTGACTGGGGAGAGATGGCCGGGCGGGGCAGCTGATTTCCCCAGGACTGACCCCTGCCCAGCTCTGGGCCCTTGTGTGGCTGTCCCTGACAGGGTCCTGCCCTGCACCCAGCTCCCTGCCTGCCAGGCATGTGTCATTGGCTTGATAGATGGTCTAGGCCAGAAGACTAAAGTGGCCTGTGGCCAGACTGCTTTACAGGGACGGTTCCAAGCCAGGGAGAGGGAAGTTAATCCAGAGTTTCCTTTCTAGGGGCAGGCGTTTGGCCTAGCAGTTAGGATGCCACCGCGCATGTCACACTGCCTGTGTCTGATGCCTGGCTCCGTCTCCTGACTCCAGCTTCCTGCCAGTGCAGACCCTGGGAGGCAGAAGTGATAGCTCAAGTAACTGGGTTCCTGCCACCCATGTGGGAGACCTGGACTGAGCTCCTGACCCTGGCCCAGCCCATCACAGGTATTTGGGGAGAGAAAGTGGATGGGAACTCTCTGCCTCTCTCTAGCTCTTTCTCTCTCTGAATGTCTGTCTCTCTGCCTCTCGAGTCAAAAAAATGTTTGAACAAAATTTCCTTTTGCCTTACAAATACTCTTAAAAAAAAACTTATTTGAGAAACAGAGACAGAGAGATTTTCCATTCACTGGTTCACCTCCCAAATGCCCCCGACAGCCAGGGCTGGATCAAGCCAAAGTCAGGAGCCTGGCACTCCATCTGGGTCTTCCATGTGAATAGCAGGGACCCAACACTTGGACCTGTACCTACCGCCTCCGAGGGTGCACGCTAGCAGGGGCCAGAATCAGAAGCTAAGCCAGAAGCTGAGCCCAGGCATTCCAGCACAGGATGCAGACAGATGCTCACCCCGTAAATCCTTTCTTTAGACAATAAAAGAGTAAATGATAATTCTAAAAATAAAAGAATAAGCGATAATTATAAAAACAAAGGGGCTGAGACCCGAATACAGCTGCCCCTGGGCCCCTGTGGCCCTGGAGTTCTGTTTGTTTTTGACTCAGGCCCCTTCCATGTGCAGAGCAGGTGCGGGGTCCTGCAGTGGAAATCTGCCAGATGCTGCTCCCGGCTCTCCAGAGTCCTGAGGGACCACCACGCTGGTGCGCGCCAGGCAGGAGCAGGGCCACAGTCAGGTTCCACCCCACAGAGACTGCACCCAGACGGCTGCCCCTTCTCACTAGTTAAACTCAGAGCCCTATACAACCTCTGCTCACTAAAGAAGGATGGTTTTGCTTATTCCCAGAATTCTAGATATTTCTTTTAATCTGCTGAGAAACATCGAAGGGATTGACAAATTGACACGACTGAAAAAACTCTTCTTGGTCAACAATAAAATTAATAAGATTGAGAACATCAGTACCCTGCATCAGCTGCAGATGCTGGAGCTGGGGTCAAACCGCATCCGGGTAGGTGTTAGTGGCACGACAGCACAGGCCGCTGTGCCCCAGGCTGCGTGGGCTAACAGGGCTGCGTGCAGGGTGTGTGCTTGGCTCTGTGGCTTGTGACGCTGTGGGTTTTTTTCAGAAATGGAGGATTAGTGTGTTGAGGAAAACACTGACAGGAAGTCAGTGTGGATAGATCCTGTGCCCTCACCGGGTGGCCCAGCCTGGCTCCTAAACACAGGTTCCAGCAGGCACTGCCTGATGTCCATGCCGAGCTGCCCGGAACACAGTGCTGGGTGGGCCCCTCCTGCCCAGACAGCTGTGTACCTGGGACGCATCCCCCAGCAGGGTAGGATCAGCACCTCTCCAGGGTCCACCTGACCTTGAGACTGGGAGAAGCAGTGTAGTGTCCATAGACGGAGTGGGCAGTGTCTTTGACAACTGTGAACAGCCCCGGGCATCTGTCGGGAATCCGGGACAGGTCACAGAGGGACTGTCGTAGGGGAGAGGAGGCAAGGGACATGCCTGGGGCTGGACAAGGAATTCTGTTGCCAGAGGTCCACGCAAGCCCACGCCTGGCGCCCTGATGGCAGGGACGGGCCAAGAGCCTCTGCTCACCTAGCTGAGGCCGGCACTCCCAGCCGCCTCCCCGAGGCTCTGGAAGCATCAGAGGATGCCTCACCCTGACGGCCAGGCAGTGCAGACCAAGGGAGGGTGGTTTGAGCAGCCCAGGGGTCGGCGTTTCACCAAGTGTCTCGCTGCAAACTCCCAGGAGAAAGTGACTCAGAAATCGGCCTGCCCCTGCCTGTGGGAGTCCCCACTTGGTGCGTGCGAGCTCAGTGTGAAACGTGCGGCTTGTTCTAGAGTGTGGTGAGCTGACCAGAGGGAAACTCAGCCATGCACAGTGCCCGGGCACCGGGGGGAGCAGACGGGACAGCCTGGTCCTGGCCTGGGAGGCGGAGGTGCACGGGTGCTGGCGGGACGTGTGGCTGCAGCGGGGGCAGCAGTGCACAGCCTGGGAACAGTGCAGAGTGGACTCCGGGTCCTGAAGTCCTAGGGTCAGAGCCCCCGTGGAGGCCGAGGCTGTTGTGAGCACAGCACCCGCCAGGCCTGGCAAGTCCTGTGTGCCAGGGGCTCTCAGGCTGTATCCTCACCCAGAGCTCTGACCACGAGGGCGTCAGGATCCTTCACCATTCTCCTGTGCCCGTGCCCTCACCCTGTTCTTTCATGCGTGGGTTTGGGGGGAAGTCTGCAGAGCAGATATGGCCCAGGCGTCTTCCCTTTCTGGGGAGCTTGGAGGTCTCCTTGCTCACCACTGCTCTGTCCTTTTCACAGGCAATTGAAAATATCGACACATTAACCAATCTGGAGAGTCTGTTTTTGGGGAAAAACAAAATCACTAAACTGCAGAACCTGGACGCACTTACCAACCTGACGGTCCTCAGCATGCAGGTACGGCGCCCGCACATCCTGCAGCCCAGGCCTGTGGCCCCCGCCACTGTGGACCTCACTGTGTCCCACCAGCGGTGCTTTGCTTCCCTGTTGGTGACTGAGACCTTAGATCCCACAGGCTTCACACACACAGTTCACACTCAGACTTCACACCCTGTTCTCACATGGTTCACACACACAGTTCACACACATGCAGACTTCACATACTTCATGCACACACGTGCTTTATATACACACTTCTACTTTACACACATATACTTCACATACACACACTTCCTGTCACACACTTTTGTACACAGTTCACACACTTTTTTGGTAAGCATTTGTTTTATTTATTTGAAAGGCAGAGTTAGAGGAGGAGAGACACGGAGAAATAAAGGGAGATCTTCCATCTGCCGGTTCACGTCCCACACGGCTGCAACAGCCAGGGAGGAGCCAGGGCTTCTACCGAGTCTCCCACGCAGGTGCAGGGGCCCAAGCGCTTGGACCATCTTCTACTGCTTTCCAGGCCATAACAGAGAGTGGGATCAGAAGTGAAGCAGCTGAGAATCAAACCAGCACCCATATGGGATTCAGAGTTAGAGAGAAGGAGAGACACAGAGAGAGAAAGAGAGGTCTTCCATCTACTGGTTCACTCCCCAAATGCCCTCAAGGGCCAGGCTAAAGCCAGAACTCAGGAGTTTCATCCAGGTCTCCCATAAGGGTGCAGGGGCCCAAGGACTTGGGCTATCTTCTGCTGCTTTCCCAGATGCCGTGGGAAGAGCAGGATCAGAAGTGGAGCAATGAGGGGCCGGTGCTGTGGCGCAGTAGGTTAATCCTCCCCCTGTGGCGCCAGCATCTCATATGGGCGCCGGTTCTAGTCCCAGCTGATCTTCCAATCCAGCTCTCTGCTATGGCCTGGGAAAGCAGAAGATGGCCCAAGTCCTTGGGCCCCTGCACCCGCGTGGGAGACCTGGAAGAAGCTCCTGGCTCCTGGCTTCAGATCAGCGCAACTCTGGCTGTCGCAGCCATCTAGGAAGTGAACCAGCGGATGGAAGACCTCTCTCTCTCTCTCTCTGTAACTCTGACTTTCAAATAAATGAAATAAATCTTTAAAGAAAATAAATAAATAAATAAAAATCTAAAAAAAAAAAAAAGAAGTGGAGCAATAGGACTTGAACCCATGCCCATATGGGATGCTGGTATCACAGGCAGTGGCTTATCCTACTACACCACAATGCTGGCCCCACACTTCACACACTTCAAACACACATACTTTGTGTACATACAATTCATGTACACACCTCATACGTGCACCTCCACTCATACACAGGCACTTCACATAAACCATATACACACACTCAGAAACACTTCACAAGTCCATACACACACCATCCATGCACTCTGCACACTTCACACATGTCATACACCACACTTCACACACATACCATATACAGACACTTCATTCACACATACACACACACACACACACACACACACACCTGCTGAACTGAGATGTTCCCAGGGAGTCCCAGGTGGCTTCAGCCGCGGGACCCTTTCAGCTGGTGGCGTGTGCTCTTGGTTCCTTCCTGGCGTCTGGCCAGGCAGTGGAAGCAGCGAGCATAGACCCGCAGACTCCCAGCGCCTGCGCTGCCCCGTGGTGCTTTCTTGCTGGAACCACTTCAGCGCAGTCAAGCTTGGGTGTGCGGGGTCCTAGCAGGTCCGGCTGGCCTGGCCGTGGACACGGAGAGCCGCTGTGACCCTGTCCGAGGCAGGTTGCTTGCCCACCTCCATAAAACTCAGGCTGTAGTGGATCCTAAAAGAAGCAGGAATGAACTTGTTTTAAATAGTCATTTACTGTATGTGGGTGAAATGGTCATTCTGCCATTCAGTTATTATTTGTAGCCATTGTCTTCCTACCAAATTCAGGTCTTTTGCTTTCTACTTGTTAAACTTCTTACTTGATGGAGTATTAAGACTTTTTACTGTAATGTACATTTAAAATGTTCTCTCAAACTGGAAACAGGAGACGGAAGCGGGGTGGGAGGGAGGGAGGAGAGGGACATCGCGCTCTGAGTTGCATCTATAAATCACATGGAATCTTTTTAAGAAAGTTTTTATTTAATGAATACAAATTTCATAGGTACAGCTTTAGGAATATAGTGGTCACATTGAATCCCAAAAACTAAAGATTAAGATAAAAAATATTTTACAGATGGCTATAAAAAATAAAAACCTTAAAAGTAAATATAATCAGTAATTTTGAAATTGTTTTCAACCTAATTAATTTGACTGATTTAAATAATTTAAGAATTCTCAAAGTAAGGGCTAATGTTGTGGCCTGTAACACTGGCATCCCATACTGGGGTTCGGGCTGCTCTGCTTCCCCTCTACCTCCCTGCTGACGGCCTGGGAAAGCAACTAAGATGACCAAAGTGCTGGGCTCCTGGCTTCAGCCTGGCCCAGACCTGGCTGTTGTAGTCATTTGGGGAGTGAACCATTGGGTGGAAGATCTTTCTGTCTTTGTCTCTCCCTCTCTCTCTGTCTCACTCTGCCCTTCAACTAATTTTTTTTTTTTTTAAGATTTAAAGCCTGGACACGAGCTAGGGCCCACATGGGATGCCACATCGCAGGCAGCAAGTTTACTTGCTACACCACAGTGCCAGCGCCTCAAATCTTAAAAAAAAATAAAAATAATTAATCCAAGTAAAGCTTCCCCAAGTGTATCTATAAAAATGTGAGTTCCTACGCTCCATGCGTGAGCCTCGGCTGGAAGTGCCGGCCCCTCTGCACGTGCCCGCCCTGCCTGCCCCACCACGCTCTGACCGCTGTCGCCTCTCCTCTTTGCAGAGCAACCGGCTGACCAAGATCGAGGGTCTGCAGAGCCTGGTGAACCTGCGCGAGCTGTACCTCAGCCACAACGGCATCGAGGTCATCGAGGGCCTGGACAACAACGTAAGCTGGGCAGCCTCACACTGAGGCTGTGCGCTCACTGCCCACGGCCGCCTCACTGCCCACAGCTGCCCCACTGCCCACGGCCGCCTCACAGTCCACGGCCTCCTCACTGCCCACGGCCGCCCTACTCCCCACGGCCTCCTCACTGCCCACAGCTGCCCCACTGCCCACGGCCACCCCACTGCCCACAGCTGCCCCACTGCCCACGGCTACCCCACTGCCCACGGCCTCCTCACTGCCCACAGCTGCCCCACTGCCCACGGCCACCCCACTGCCCACAGCTGCCCCACTGCCCACGGCCACCCCACTGCCCACGGCCTCCTCACTGCCCACAGCTGCCCCACTGCCCACGGCCGCCTCACAGCCCATGGCCGCCTCACTGCCCATGGCTGCCTCACTGCCACCTCACTGCCCATGGCCTCCCTCACTGCCCACGGCCGAGACACTGCCCACGGCCTCCTCGCTGCCCACGGCCTCCTCACTGCCCACAGCTGCCCCACTGCCCACGGCCGCCCCACTGCCCACGGCCGCCCCACTGCCCACGGCTGCCCCACTGCCCACGGCCGCCTCACAGCCCACGGTCTCCTCACTGCCCACGGCCTCCTCACCGCCCACAGCTGCCCCACTGCCCACGGCCTCCTCACTGCCCACAGCTGCCCCACTGCCCACAGCCTCCTCACTGCCCACGGCCTCCTCACTGCCCACAGCTGCCCCACTGCCCACAGCCTCCTCACTGCCCACGGCCTCCTCACTACCCACAGCTGCCCCACTGCCCACGGCCGCCCCACTGCCCATGGCCAAGTCACTGCCCACGGCTGCCTCACTGCCCATGGCCAGAGGCCTCTGAGGAGCGCTGGCTGCCAGCAGAGCTGCAGTAGCCTTCCCACCTGAAACCCTCACGGCCCTCAGCCGGTCCCCTCCACCCACGTGGCGTGGGCGTCAGCAGCAGCCTCCCGCACTGGCGCTTCCCGTGGCGGTGGTCACTGCCTGTCCACCCAGCGTGTGGTCATTTGGGAAGAGTTGAAAACCCTAGGCTTGTAGATGCCCCTGTCCCGCAAGGAACCTGGACACCAGCAGCTGTCCCCTCCTCCTGGGCCCTGGCTCTGGTGCCTGTGTCCCCCCCAGCCACCACCACCACTCTGAGGGACGCACAGAGGACTGGCTGCTCGCCGGCCACCCCCAGCTCAGCCAGCTGTCCTGTGCAGCAGCCACACCAGTTAGAAGACGTTTTTGCTCACTTAATTGTATTATTTTAAGATTTATTTATTTTTCATTTGAAAGGCAGAGTTAGAGCAAGAGATCGTCCTTGCTGGCTCACTCCCCAGGCAGCTACAGTGGCCAGAGCTGGGCTGATTTAAAGCCAGGAACTTCTTCTCAGTCCCCCACATGGGTCAGGGGCCAAGGACTAAGGCCATCCTCCACTGCTTTCCCAGGTTCATGAGCAGGGAGCTGGATCAGAAGTGGAGCAGCCAGGACTCGAACTGGCGCCCATATGCGACGTTGGTGTTGCAGGCAGCCACTGTACCGCTGTGCCACAGCGCTGCCCCTGCACTGCTCGGTGTAACTCTGGTCTTTCCCGCTCCTGGAGATGCTGTTTCCGGGTCCCAGCAAGGGCTCCCCCAGATCTCATTTCAGCGACTTCTGCAGGCTATTTTGAAAAGGTGGCGTGTGCCTGTGGGGAGTCGGTCCCCTTCCTTCAGCTTGGGATCGACTTGGAGTTGAGGGAGCCAGGTGCCCAGTGGCAGCCGCGCAGGGCGCAGCGGTGCGCGGGCCCTGTGAGCGCTCACCGCCCCGCTGCCGCGCCAGGGCCTGGCGCCGTTGGTTCCGAGAAGCCACAGGCGCAGCAGGCAGGCCGCGGGGGCTCGGGCCGAGCCATGGGCTTGGTGAGCCACCAGGGTCGCTCGGCCACTGAGACCGAGCGGTTGCTGCGTTAGTGACGCGGCCCAGTGCGCAGGCCTTCCTGTCTAGTTCTCTCAGAAACCAAGCAGGCATCCCCCGGACTTCTTCCCGTCTCACCTCACAGGTCTGGAACCTGCGTGTGGCAGGACGTGGGGAGGTGCCCTGGCCCCTGCACCGGAAGCTCTTCCTCTCACCCGGCCTGCGTGCAGCCTCCCCGTGCTGTCCCACTGTCGCTTCGCTTCTCTCTCTTCCTTCTCCGCAGTTGTGATTGGTTTGCTTCTGGAAGGCCGTGCCGAACCTTGTCCAGCTCTCCCTAAAAGACAAGCGCTGGCGTCCCGTGCATGGCCCCTGGGCCAGAGCTGGGGCGGTGCTGATGAGCCAGAGTCCATCTGCCACTAGCCCCTGCCCCAGTGCTGCACCCTCAAGTGTGGACCCCACGGGCTGGGGGCAGCTTTGTCCACCAGGGCTGGGTGTGCAGGGACCTTGAGCTCCCTGGAGCGGGGCCGTCCTGGCCCTGCTCTGCAGCTCTGCTTGGAAGGCCCCAGCACACTGCACCCCACGCCCTGTGGCCCACATGGCAGTGCTCACAGCACCAGTGCGGGTCGGGGGCAGGGCCCCGGAGCTCTGGGGTCAGCCATGGTGCTTTTGAGTGCAGAGCTGCGAGTCAGGTGCCGTGGTGTGTGTCCCACCGGAGCGTTTGACTCTTGGAGTTGGCAGAGATCTGGAATCAGGAACATACTCACAAGTACAGGGTCCTCCGTGAGCAGTGGGTGAGCAGCGGCAGAGGACGGGGCGCGCTCTGGCCAGCAGGGCGCGGCCTGGTTGCCGTCATGCCAGCAGGCAGTGGGTCCTGACGGCCCGAGTGCTCCCTGCAGCCGTCTTGTGTGCGATGTCGGATCCATGCTAGAGGAAGCTCTTCCCCAGGCCTCGCTGCGTGCACGTCCTGGGACAGGAGAGCCTGCCGGCAGTGTGGTGGCGCTGTGTGTGCCTGGGAGCCGTGCCTCTCGCCACCGCCAGATGGGGCTGTCAAGTCCCATCTGCCCAGGGCTCACTCGCCCTCACACCCAGGCCCTCCTGTGCCCACCCCCGTGCTCGGTCAGGAGGGCAGGCTCTCGTCCCAGAGTTCCAGGCTTCCTCTCCCTGGGCTCGGGGCAGTTCCCGGCCTCACCTGCAGACAGGAGAGGAGTGAGCTTGGGAGCCTCGGGGCTGTGCCTGTCCTCACGGTCAGCGCTAAGCAGCCCCCCTCAGAGCCGCCTGGTCACTGGGGTCCCAGGGGACACAGATTGGGTCTCAGCCGGTGGTGGTGAGGACTGGGGACATGGCTGTGTCCCCACAGTGCTGGCCGGCCCTCGGCCCCACTCAGCTGTGGTAATCCATGTATTTCCTTATTCCAGAACAAACTCACAATGCTGGACATTGCATCAAATAGAATCAAGAAGATTGAAAATGTCAGCCACCTTACAGAGCTGCAGGAATTCTGGGTAAGTCTGAGGCTCGCTGAGACGGAGGTGGTGTTGCAGCTGGGATCCTGAGGCCCAGTGCCGAGTCGGCCAGACACAGGTGTGGAGCAGCCCCTCTGAGAGCCCATGTTGGCTGTGTCGGTGCCTTCTCGGCAGTGGGCCCCAGGCTGGCAGCCCCACTGCCGCCAGAGCTTGTGAGAAGTGCACTGGGCGCAGGCCCAGCCAAGCTGCCACCTGGTGGGGGGTTTCCAGCCCCAGTAGGGGCAGCTGGAGCCTGCCTGGCTGTGCCCCATGGATGTGGGTGTGCTCATACCGTCACAAAGTCAGGAAGAAGCGACAGGGTGAGAAGGGGCTCCCCATCGTGACTCCATGAGGGAGCCTCAGGCTGGGGCCTTTGTCCTGCGGTGCCGCAGGCCGAGTGGTCTTCGATGCTCTGGGGCTGACCAGGACTTCTGGGTCCTGGCTGGGCCGCTGATCCCGCTCGTGTGTCACCTGGGTTCCCAGGCAGCTGTGGTTGGGAGGACCCAGAACTCGTGGGTGGTGCAGCCCTGCCCTGGAGGGAGCTGGGGCTGTGTGGGCACAACCAGAGCAGGCACCAGAGAAGCCCCAACACCGAGGAGCCGAATGGCCCAGGGAGGGGTCCTGAGAGTTAGGGAGCAGTGGAGACAGCCAGTCCCGACGCGCTGTCCTGGACTCGGGCCCTTCTGTGAGTCCTGCCAAGGGACAGCATGGGGCTGGGGTGCCGAGACATGGCCTCCACCCTCGGTGTGTGCCCAGCCCCCTCAGTGTGTGCCCAGCCTCCCCCCTCAGTGTGTGCCCAGCCCTCCATGTGTGCCCAGCCCCCCTCAGTGTGTGCCCAGCCTCCCCCCTCAGTGTGTGCCCAGCCCCCCTCAGTGTGTGCCCAGCCTCCCCCCTCAGTGTGTGCCTAGCCCCCCTCAATGTGTGCCCAGCCTCCCCCCCCACTGTGTGCCCAGCCTCCCCTCCCAGTGTGTGCCCAGCCCCCCCAGTGTGTGCCCAGCCTCCCCCCCAGTGTGTGCCCAGCCTCCCCCCTCAGTGTGTGCCCAGCCCTCCATGTGTGCCCAGCCCCCCTCAGTGTGTGCCCAGCCTCCCCCCTCAGTGTGTGCCCAGCCCCCCTCAGTGTGTGCCCAGCCTCCCCCCTCAGTGTGTGCCTAGCCCCCCTCAATGTGTGCCCAGCCTCCCCCCCCACTGTGTGCCCAGCCTCCCCCCCCAGTGTGTGCCCAGCCCCCCCAGTGTGTGCCCAGCCTCCCCCCCAGTGTGTGCCCAGCCTCCCCCCTCAGTGTGTGCCCAGCCCCCCCAGTGTGTGCCCAGCCCCCCTCAGTGTGTGCCCAGCCCCCCCCAGTGTGTGCCCAGCCCCCCCCAGTGTGTGCCCAGCCTCCCCCCCAGTGTGTGCCCAGCCTCCCCCCTCAGTGTGTGCCCAGCCCCCCCCAGTGTGTGCCCAGCCCCCTCAGTGTGTGCCCAGCCTCCCCCCTCAGTGTGTGCCCAGCCCTCCATGTGTGCCCAGCCCCCCTCAGTGTGTGCCCAGCCTCCCCCCTCAGTGTGTGCCCAGCCCCCCTCAGTGTGTGCCTAGCCCCCCTCAATGTGTGCCCAGCCTCCCCCCCCACTGTGTGCCCAGCCTCCCCCCAGTGTGTGCCCAGCCCCCCCAGTGTGTGCCCAGCCTCCCCCCCAGTGTGTGCCCAGCCTCCCCCCTCAGTATGTG
This sequence comes from Sylvilagus floridanus, assembly GCA_949820135.1. Taxonomy (NCBI): domain Eukaryota; kingdom Metazoa; phylum Chordata; class Mammalia; order Lagomorpha; family Leporidae; genus Sylvilagus; species Sylvilagus floridanus. The sequence continues at coordinate 181,369,953 of OX463236.1, forward strand.
CCCAGCCCCCCCAGTGTGTGCCCAGCCCCCCCCAGTGTGCCCAGCCCCCCCCAGTGTGTGCCCAGCCTCCCCCCCCAGTGTGTGCCCAGCCTCCCCCCCCAGTGTGTGCCCAGCCTCCCCCCTCAGTGTGTGCCCAGCCCCCCCCAGTGTGTGCCCAGCCCCCCTCAGTGTGTGCCCAGCCCCCCCCCAGTGTGTGCCCAGCCCTCCTCAGTGTGTGCCCAGCCCCCCCCCCCAGTGTGTGCCCAGCCCCTCTCTGCAGGGAGCCCTCTGGTGCTGGCTGTCATCAGGGTAGCTCTCCCAAGGCTTCATCCCAGCCCAGGAGCGCTGTGCCTCCTCCGGGCAGGCGGCCCTGAGCACCTGGCACCCAGGCTCGGGGCCCCTCAGGTGGCCCTGGCTGAGGCGGGATCTCAGCCCTGTGGCCCCGGCTCCTCCAGGTGCTGCTCCCCTGGGTTGTGTCCACTGTGCAGTCAGCCCCGTGGGCTGTGCCCTGGGCGTGCACTGGCCTGCAGGAAACACCCAGTCCCCATTGCAGCCGCATCGGGGCGCCAGGGCCCCGGGCTGGGTTGAGCAGGTGCCCCACAGAATGGGTGGAAGGGTCAGGGGCTGTGGGCCAGGGCTGCCCTGTCCTGACAGCTGCCCCGGTGCCCGTGTCCCCCAGATGAACGACAATCTCCTGGACAGCTGGAGCGACCTGGACGAGCTGAAGGGGGCCAGGAGCCTGGAGACAGTGTACCTGGAGCGGAACCCCCTGCAGAAGGACCCCCAGTACCGGCGCAAGGTCATGCTGGCCCTCCCCTCCGTGCGGCAGATCGACGCCACCTTCGTCAGGTTCTGAGGCCGCGCCGCGGCTGCTCCCTCTGTCCTCGGAGAACTCCCCGGCCATGGCTTTTTAACCACCTGTTGCTCCTGCACTCGTCACATCGTGTCACAAAGCCAGTGGCAATGAGAAGGCGCTGACGACCACTGGCGTGGCGATGCCCCACTATTAAACCTTGCCACAGTCTGCTGGAGTCGTTGGGGTCGCGGGGGCAGTGGCCAGCTCAGGCGTGTGGCAGGCGGGGAGGGCCCTCAGGTCCTGGCTGTAGGCCTGACGCAGCTCAGAGCTGCTGGTCTCCTAGCACCGTGGATCCAGTTATGGAAAACCACGTTTAAAAAAAAAAAAGGATTAAACATCAGCCAGTCTCACGTGCTACACTCCCCAGAGCTCTCCAGACGGGGCTGTGTGTGCACCCAGCACCCGGCTGACGGCGGTGCGCGCGTGTGCCCGGCGGGTCTCACCTGCCCCGAGACAGACCCCCGTCCTCACTGCGTGTGAAAGTGGGGTGTGGACTGGAGCCTGGCTCTGAGACGCCGCCTGTGACACGGCTGTTCACGCCTACGGTTGTCACTTAATTTGAACAACAGAGAGCGAGCCAGGTTTCTCACCCAACAACCTGGGCTGGGCCAGGCCGAAGCCAGGAGCCTGGAACTCAGCCCAGGCTGCACGTGGGTAGCAGGGACCCAAGTCCTTCCTCAGGGCTCTGGCCCAGGCGTCCCAGCAGCGTGAACCAGATGGCCACCTTGTTGGCTTTTTTCTCCTAGTGAAGTGTGGCACAGCTAGTTAAGCCACTGCGGGTCCCACATGCCCGCTGCCATGCGGTTTGAGTCCTGGCCGCTCTGACATCTGGTCTGGCCCCTGCTAATGCCCCTGGGAGACCCCAGGTGCTTGGGCCATGCACTCATGTGGCAGACCCGGAAGAAGCCCCTGGCTCCTGGCTTAGGCCTGGCCCAGCCTTGGCCTTTGGGGAGTGGACCAGCGGATGGAGGATCTCTGTCTCCCTCTCTCTGTGTACCTCTCCTTTCAAATAAAATAAATTTTAAAAAAGGGGAAAAAAAAAAAAGACCTTGAGCTGCAAGTAACGAATATGTGGGGCTCAAGTGAGTTTCAAAAAACACAGAGAAGTGTGGAAGGGACCGGGACAAGTGCGTGACACAGCAGTCCTGACCCGAATGCCACCCGGCTTTCTGAGGCCCTGGTTAAACTCCGAAATACCAGGGGGACTCAGAGAGCCAGGAGGAGCCTGAGCCAGGTGCCGCCCAGAACCTGGGTGGGCACCCTGTGGGGGGCGGGGGAGCTGACAGCACCCAGGGATGTGCAGGTGGAGTCGAGTGCTGCCCCCTGCTGGCGTCACTGAGAGCTGGTTGGAAATACGGCCCTCTGGGCGGGGTGAGCACAGAACCCGACACAGCAGGCGAGAAAAGGGGTCCAGGTGGCCGCGGGCACGGGGTGGGTGTTGGGCCCCCCTCTGCTTCCAGCCATGCACACGTGGGGCAGCAGCCGTGGCTCCAATGCCTGGGGCCTGGATGGAGGTCTGAGCTCCTGGTTCTGTCCTGGCCCAGCCCTGGCTGATGGGACAGGCGGCTGCCTGCCTGCTTTCACAGAGCAGGATCAGAAACATCATGGGGAGCAGGGTGGGGTGCTGCTGCGAAGCGACAGTCCTACCTAAACCGGAAGCAGGATGGAGCCCTGGAAGAGCAGAGCCCACCCTAAATAAGTGAAGACTGGAAGGGTCCCAGGGAGGCAGCAGGGGGGCGCCTGGCAGATGGGGAGGGGTTGGCTGGAGCCCAGTCCCCCAGTCTGGGCTGAAATGCTGTGTCTACTGGCCTTAAAGAAAACTAAAAGTCTGGTTCCACAACGAAGTTCCCAAACCCGTAGGGGTGGGTGTGCGCACCCCCACACCAGGAGACCGGAGCTGATGCCGAAACCTAGCTGTGGGCATTCGGGGTGCGGCCCGCAGATGGGAAACTCCCCCACCGTTCCCTGCCTTTCAAATAAAGTGAAATGAAATAATGAAAATAAATAAAACTAAAAAGGAACGAGTTCGCCTGAAAAACTCAACATGCAACAGAAATTCCTAGAAAGAAAAAAGCTGCTGCGTGCCCAGGCTGGGGGCTCCCTGGAGCCAAGTGCTGAGCCCGGTCGGCTCCCTCCGGGGTGAGGGCTGTGTCAGCAGGGCGGTGATCACAGCGGGGACTGGGGCAGGGGGCGGCCGGGATCAAGGTGGGCGGTTCTGCACGCGCCCCGGGAGTGTCTGCTGAGCCGGCCCCACTAAGTACCGACCTAGTCTTGTGGTGCCCCCCCCCCTGCCCCCAGTGAACAGACCTCTCCAGCTGACCCCAGGATCTCAGCCAATGTGGTACAGGGAGGCCCTGCCCCAACCCAGCTGCCCTCTGGGACATGTGAAGCCTGGACAGGTCCCCGGGCACCGCCCCGCCCCAGCCCCAGCGCCTTTGCTGAGACAGCTGTGCCAGACTGGAACCCATCCCAGAGCCTGGGCCATGGGGGAGGAGGAGGGTATGGACTGCAGGGGGGCTGAGCGAGCACCCCCAGCCCCGCTAACCCTAAGAACCTAGAACAAGTCCTGCTGGACCCTTTGTGGCCGTGTGCTGCGTTCCTTCGGCGGAGGGCCCTGCCCTGGCTCTGGGAACTGCCAGGCCACTGCAGACCCTCAGGCAGTCCTCTGGGAATCCCCAGCCTGGCGACCAGATCGCCACACAGGGTGGGCCGAGGAGGGCTGTCGGGACTTACACCTCTGCCTCTCTGGGGCCTGGGTGCCTCCACTCAAACCCCAGCTCCTCCAGCCACAGGTCCCTCGCTCTCTGCCCCACGTTGCTGACCTGTTTGCCTGGGACAGTGGTACAAGGGGCAGGGGAAGGAAGCCAGGACATAGGCAGGCCCAGGCCCAGGAAGGCAGAGCCTGGGAACCGGGCTTGGTTCCTGAAGCCACACAGGGAGCTGGGCTCTAGGGGGGTTGGCAGTGCCCCAGGGCCCCGCCTCCAGGCACAGGAGGGAGGGGCTGCCCTCCACACCCAGGCAGAGGGGCGCACTCGGGGCCTCAGAGACTGGGGTGCTCACTGACAGACGCACAGATGGACAGATGCTAGGCTGTGTCCCCAGGATGGTGTGGGGCCTGGCCCTGGCCTGTGGCTGCCAGTTTGTCACCTCACCTGCCGGAGGTGTGTGCTGTGGGACCAGGGCTCGGGTGTCCCCCACCTGACCCACCCCGGCCATGGTGCGGTGCAGCACTGAGCTGACACAGGGTGCCCACGGAGCTCAGCCCCTCCCTCCACCTGGGCCCAGAGCCTTTGAGGGGTGGATGTGGGGTCCATCAGTGTTCCCCAGCCCCTTCATGACACCCTGCCCCCGTGACAGGGAAGGGATCTGGTGGCTGCCCACAGGACCCCCGGGGAGGGCAGAGCTGGGGCTGGGGGCTCCCAGCTCCAGGCAGGGGATCCAGGAAGATGGGGGCTGTGAGATGCAGCATGAAGCACAGAAAGGCCCCCCCAGCCCCGACACGGCCCCCAGTGACACCTGTGCGCTCACCTGGGGCGAGGTGCACAAGGCCCAGGAGGAGCCAGGGCCACACGGGCCTTCCGCTGCATTTGCCCGACACGTGTGATGGTTGAGAGCTGCAGGGCGGGAGGTTTGCCTGCCTTCAACAGTCTCAGCACACGGAAAGGAGCCAGAGCTGGTGCACTTCAGTTAGGGCGATGGTGAGGGTCAGAGCCAGGGCTGCGGGTGGGGCAACCCCTCTCTGGGCCTTAGCGCCCGTCAGACCTGGGTGGTCTCCCCGGCTGCTCGGCAGGAAGCAAAGTGGTCCCCGTCCAGCTCAGACGCGCCGTGGACAGTCAGGTGTGTGTCCCGAGCCCAGCCCTAGCTGCAGGGATCCACAGCCGGTTTTCCTTCCACTGCCCCTGCTCCTGTGCCCTTTGAGCTGTCTGTACAGCCCGCAGAGCGCCAGTGGCGACAAGGGCTCTGGGTTTCCACCGCCTGGGGAGGCTTCCATCCACCCACCCTGCACCGACTGGGATTCCTTCTGCCAGCAGTCTGGCCATGGCATCGCTCTGCATCCAGCGTGTTGTCTGTAGGCCACTGTTCCTACTGCGTGCCTTTTCTTTCCTCTTGTTGCTTTTTAAAAATGTACTTGAGGGGTCGGTTCTGTGGCAATGCAGGTTAAGCTGCTACCTGCAGCACCGGCATCCCATAGGGGCACGGGTTCAATTCCTGGCTGCTCCATTTCTGATCCAGCAGAGGATAGCCAAGTCCTTGGACCCCTGCACCTGTACGGAGACCCAGAAGCAGCTCCTAGCTCCTGGCTTCGAATCAGCCCAGCTCTGGCCATTGCAGCTGTTTGGGGGAATCAGCAGTTCGGGGGAATCTCTGTCTCCCTCTCTCTAGCTCTGCCTTTCAAATAAAATACATGAATCTTTTAAAAAATGTACTGGAGAGACTGAAAGCAAGCTACCTGTCACTCACTGGCTCACTCCGCAAATTTCCACGCTGCGGCTCGGCCAGGCCAAAGGCAGGGGTTCAGTCCAGGTCTCCCATGCTGGCGTCATCACCACTGCCACACAGGGTCTGCAGCAGCAGGAAGCTGGAGTCAGGCACCGAAGCCCAGCCCTCTGGTGTGGGAGGCAGTCTCTCAGCCAGAGGCTCAAAGCTGGGGCGGAGTCAGGGAGAGACAGAGGTCCTCCACCTGCTGGGTCACTCCCCGAATGGCAGAAACAGCCAGAGCCAGGAGCCAGGAGCTTTTCCAGGTCTCCCAGGCGGGTGCAGGGGCCCTAGGACTTGGGCCATCTTTCACTGCTTTCCCAGGCCACAGCAGAGCAGGACTGGAAGTGGAGCAGCCGATATTCCAACTGGTGTCCATATGGGAGGCCAGCACTGCCAGGGGCGGCTTTACCCGCTACGCCACAGTGCCAATCCCAGGTTTCTCTCTGTTCACAGCAGCGTCCGCTGCTGTCCCTTGATTTTCCTTAGTGTGGTTTCTCTGTCCTGCCTGAACTCTGGATAGATTTCTCTCATTAGGTTTGGAAATTCATAGCATTTTTCTTCAAAAACCATTCCCTTCCTTCCCTCTCCCTCTGGTTCTCAAGTTAGTGTGGGGCCCTCGACATGACCACACTTCTCTGGTCCCGTCTGGTTCTCCTTGTTCTCAGCTTCCCATTGAGTTCATTAAATCTGTCCAAGCACCTGGCCTGTCGTTCATCTCCCATCAGCAGGGAGCTGGACCAGGAAGTGGAGCAGCTGGGACTCGAACCAGCACCCACAGGGGATGCCAGTGTCACAGGTGGTGTTCTACCGGCTATGCTGCAGTGCCAGCCCCCCAGCAGTAAGTTCAAATCAGCTCTCTGCCACGCGACCAAATGAGGGCCGCGGTCGCCCAGGCGCGGTGGGGGAGCTGTCCTGAGGCCCAGGTTGGTGCAGCTGGGGTGGGGGGAATCAGCCCGCTGGGCACAGGTTCTGTGTTATCCTGTGTGGATAACCCCTCCTTGGGCATCCACGATGGACAAAAGCACAGGAGCAGAGAGGGAAGAGGGGGGACAAGCTGCTGCCCAGCTCCCGAGATGAAGATGGACTCTATTCCCAGACCAACAGACCCTTCTGGTCTCATGCCTGCCCTGAGACCCCCCCCCCTTCCCTGCTGGGCCTCTGGGCTGGTTGGCCTCTGAGCTTCTCCAGGGATCTTGATGGGCCAGGCCAGCTCAGGGGTCTTGAGAGCTGCTCCCTAGTCCTGGCCACACCTGGGGACCAGCTGCCACAGCCCAGGCCTGCCTGGCCTCACCACATGGTGTTCTCCATCAGACGCGTCCTCGACCTCCTGGAGCCTGAGGAGGTCAAGGTGAAGTGGGCGCACTTCCTGGGCAGGCCACCATGAGGGAACGAGAGGCCCCTCGCGCTGCTGTGGCTGAGAGTCTGAGCTCCCTTCCTCCCTACTCTGGACAGGCTCTCCTGGGGACAGCTGTGGTAGAGGATGGAGGCCTCCAGTCCCCTCTCTGAGGGTCTGAGTCACCGGGGGCTCCCGGAGACTGTCAGAGGCACAATGGGATCAGCCTGCCTCACGATCCAAGGCCACGGCCTCCTGCAGCCCAGGGCTCTGCCTGGGCACCCTGCTACCCGCATCCTGGTCACAGTCTCCCCTAGACAACCCAAGGCATGCCGACCACAGAGGCTGAGTCTCGTGGACTGTTCTAGAATGTGTGCGCCCCACAGCAGCCATGGCCGAGTCTCGGGGTGGGGGCAGGGACCCCAGTACTCAGGGCTGCATAGGTATCAGGAGTTGGGGCCCAGGTGCTCACAATTGCAGAATGAGAGGCTCTGAGTATGGTGCCAAATACCCTGTCCACTAGGGCCTCTCCACCGTGCCAGGTCAGCGCATTTAACCCATGGAGCAGTGTTGTTCCTGGCCTTTGCCGAGGGCTCTGCGAGCAGGTGGACCAGACCAGTGGGACAGGTCAAGAGCAGACACCTGCTGGGTATCCAGCCAAACCTGCAAGTATCGAACAAAACCCATGCTTGCTTCTAGGTTGTCGCTGCCCTCAACTCTGAATTCCGAAGGTCAATTTATTCCATGAGGCACCTAACACGGCCTGGCCCTGGTCACAGGGCTCCTCCCCGCCTCCCAAGACCCTCTCCCATCCACAGCAGCCACTACCTTGGCCACAGACAGGGAGGGAACCACGGAACCCTGGCATGACTTATCCCAGCTGCTGTGGTGCCACCAGGTCTCCTTCAGCCAGTCCTCGCTGGCCATCTGCACATGGGTTCCTCCTGAGGGCAGACTGACTTGACTAAGAGCGGTGAGGCCATCCAGAGACAGGGGAGCACTCTGGGCAGCAGGGGACACTGGGTCCAGGGCTAACCTAGAGCAGCTTGGGCTCCACACATCGGCTGCGGATCGTGCCCCAGAGACAGGACCCCATGCCGGCTGTGCCGTGCATGGAGGGCAAGACTCGCACTGGCTCATGCCCTGGGCCTACGTCTTCCCAGAGGTGGCTTCCGAGGGGGCAGTTAGTGCCAAGAACCACCTGGACCACTGCTCACTTCTGGGTGTCCAGCTGCCACGCGAAGGAGTCACGGGGACACACACACGTGGCATGATAAAACAAGTCCCAGCACACTACAGTTGTTTTGGGTTTTATTTTAGAATTTATATAAAATTCCAGTGTCATTCATACTCATGAGCTTTTATACACGTTTGCATATAATCTCCAAGTTCCACAGTTAAGGCCAAGGGATGGGTCATAGCTATGGAAGACATTCAACAGAGAGGAAGAGCCACACTCCCCAGGCCTGCCCAGGGCTCTGCCCACAGCATCAGAGGCTACAGGGAGACAGACCAGGACCACGGCTCCCGACCTCAAGGAAGGGGTGTGCACCGGCCAGGTTAAGCAGTGAGTGATGTGCAAAATGCATTGTGAAAAAAAAAATCCCTTCTGAGGGCAGGTGCTGGGGGGGGAGAACCAGACTTCAGATGGGACCAAGTGGGAGGAAGAGAGGAGACATCCCCAGGGGAACCCAGCTGGGGAAAGGCGGGAAAGCAGGCCCGCAGGTACCGGGGCCCTGAGCCTATGGCGATCAGCCCTGCAGCCCCCTGTCCCGTGTCTCGGGGGACACGGTTCTGGGTGCGAGCAGGGATTGCAGTCCATACGACCAGGCCTGAGTTACTCAACGCAGACACTGGGAGCGGGCTGGTCTTCCTGGGAACTCGGGTGTCTGGAATGGGGCCACCTCCGTGGTGACGAGCAGGAGAGGGACCTGCTCTTGGTCCTCAGGAGGGTGGCCCTTCAGGGGGCCTGCCAGGGGCACTGTGGTGAACTTCACCCAGACAGAGTGGGCGCTCTGCGGCTGGCAGGGGCAGCCGGTGTTCGGTCCTCATTCTGGCCCCTTGCTAGTCCAGGCTGAGATACCATCTGTCTACCCCATGGCCATGAGACATACTCCTCACAGCCAGCCCAGGCCTTGCCCCTGGGGCCCATCTGGTAGGTACTCTGCTCTAGACTGGCCCCCGGCACCAAACCACTCGTGGGTGAGGGGCGGGCATCCTCGGGCTTTGGCCCTCAACATCTGCCCCAAGTCCACAGCAAACCGCCAGTCGTCAGGACTGTCCACATCGAGAGCCGAGTGCGGAGGCGGCACCAACACGTGTGGCCCGTGACCACGTGGCTGCAGCGGCACAAACACGTGTGGCCCATGACCACACCGGCTGAGGTAGAAAGGCGGCAGCTAAAAATCCAGTCTCCAGGAGGGCAGACACAAGGAGCGGAGGAGAGAGGCTGGGCTGAACCGAGCTGAGCCGCCCCACCTCACAGCCCTATCCCAATGAGTAGCCCAAGCCACACACACATACACAACCAACCAGGCCTCTAGGCCAAGGGTGAGGCAGCGGGGAGTGGGGGTGAAGACCCTTGGTGCTTCTAAACCCCGAATCAGGCAGAATCAGCACCACCTGAGAACCCAGGTACTGTGGCTTCCCTGTCCACACTGGGCCTTCCTTCCTGGGACGGTGCCCAGCAGGCTGCTCGCAGCTGGGGGGCTTGCCTGCCCTCCACAGTGAGCGACAGGCAGCAGGCAGGGGGTGGCAAAGGAAGAGGGCAAACGGCTTGGGTTTTATAAAGTCAAGGACATTTATTTCCTGAGGTCATGACACAGGAAGTCGACTCCCAGCCACAGGTGTGGCGCTGTCGGAGATGAAGGTCAGCGTGCTGACGGGCATGCTGGGTAGACCAGGATTACCTTGGTTTAGTGTTTGCGATGGCAGAGGCCTGTCCCAGAACAGATCTTGAACATACTGGGCGCCGACGGGCTGGAGAGGCGGCCGTCGGGGGCCGGGCCACGCCAGGCTTCACTGCGAGACCTCGGGGAGGGAGAGCGCCAACAACGGCGGAGGGTCCAGCCGCTGGCCCAGATCGAGGCTGACCGTCGTGTGGTTCAGCTCAGCAGGCTGGAGAGCGTTCTGCTGTTTGATCATTATCGTTTGGGGCCCCAAGGGAGGGTCTTGGGGGCCACCTGAGCCCCGAAGCTGGGGAATTCCTCAGAGCTGCTCATATCGGGGGCCTGTGGAGAGGACACGGCCTCAGCAGGGCAAACAGCTGTTGAGCCAGCGGCCACCCTAGGACTGGGCCTGCAGCCCGTCTGTGAGCCCTGCCCCTGCGCCCACGACTGACCTTCTCACTGGAGGCAGAGGTCCAGGGAGCGTCCCGCACCACAAAGCCTTTGGACGGAGCCTTGGACTCCTCGTGTGCGGGGGGCTTCATGTAAACCTGGAGCGCCTCACTGTCCACCACGTCTGCCAGCTGCGGGAGCAGATGGGGCAGGGACAGAGCTCAGGCCCGAGCCAAGGCATGCCCACCAGCCTTCTCCAGGCACACTACCCCCACCCCTGCTCACCCCTGCACCTGCCCAAACATGGCTCCACTGTCACCCCAGTTCACACTCACCTCGCACACACAACCCCACTGCCACCCCAGTTCACACTCACCTCGCACACACACGACCCCACTGCCACCCCAGCACCTGCACACACACCTTGCTGCCACCTTAGTTGTCTCTCTCTCTCTCTCTCTCACACACACACACACACACACAGCTTTGCGGCCACCTCAGTTCTCACAGCCAGGCACTAGCCAGTCAGAAGCGGGTCTCAGCACAGCTGGCCGGTCCAGGAAGCCTGCGGCCAGCACTCACATATTCCTCCTCCAGGTTAAGGATGTGGTCGATGGCTTCTTCCACGTTCTCAGGCAGCCCTGTCACAGTGACACAGTTGGGGTCTGGGGCTCCACTCTGCGGGAAGCGGATGTCCACCTGGACACAACACTCAGCGTCAGCTGAAGGGGTCAGAACAAGGGCTCTGGGCAACACACCGCCGTCACAGGTCTGCGAGGACAAGGGCTGCGCACGTGCTGCTCTGTGCATCGCAAGCCCAGCTCCAGTCTCCTGGGCGGGGAAGCCGCTGGGGAACCCGCCCCTTTCCCTGCTAGTGGTCTGCACTGACCGCAGTGCCAGGAGTGGCATTTGCCTGTAGCCTAAGGACGCTGGCCTCCCTTTCTGGCTTTGAACAGCTGCCAGTTGCTATGGTGTGGGTATGGTGTGCTCCAGGGTTCTCGTGCTGGACGCTTGGTCCCCACGTGGCAGTGAGAGTGGGGCGTGGTGGAGAGTGAGCGGCCGCAAAAGCAAGGCCCACTGCCTCAACTATGTGCTTCCCTCAGGAGGCGACAACCACGGGGCCTCACCAGGGCAGGGCACTTCTCTATCAAGTGCCTGCCTCAGGTGTGTCACAGCAAAGGACACGGACAAAGGTGGCGGTATCCCGGTGAGTGTGGGGACTCTCACCTTGAACTCATCCATGATTTTGCGGATGGCTTTGCCACGCGCGCCGATGATGCGGGCATGGACACGGTGGTCCAGGGGGACGTCCTCGGAAACCATCTGTTCAAGTTCGCCCACAATTTTCAAGATAGCGTCCCGGGCAGCTTCAGTATTTTTTTCGTACCCTGTGATGGTGATTTGGTCCTGGGGCTGGAAGAAGCAAGTACAGTCAGGAGAAGGCGTAGGCCCACTGGGGGCCCAAGGACCAGCCCAGAGGAGAAGGCAGGAGCTGGCATCACCAAGGGGCTGACTTGACAGTGACAGGTTAACAACGACCACGCAGCGCCTGTCTCATCCCAGGCCTTGCCCCTGGGGGGGTGGGGTGGGGGGCTGGTTCCCAGAGTCCCAGCAGGAGACTGGCATGCCGCCACCTGTGGCTGCCACTCATTTACTCCCGTTGGCTCGGACCTCCTAGTCTCACACAGTGGACGCCACCTGGACTGCGGGAGCAGAGCAGACAGCTCATAGGATGCAGAAGGAAACGTACAGCCTCCGTGGGACTGAATTCCTCGCCAGGGGACTGACAGAACTTGTGTCCATGAAGACAGGCTCCCTAGGCACTGCTGGACCCAACCAAGTCTGCAGGGGAGCACAGTTCTCCCAGAACAAGCTGTATGTGAAAACCTGGAGGGGCAGGCATGTGCTGCTGCAGCCAGGTCACAGCTGGGGACACGCACGGCCCCTGCTGGAGAGCCTGGGTTCAAGGCTCAGCTCTGCCACATCTGCTCCAGCTCCCTGCTAATGTAATGTACACTCTGGGAGGCCCCAGATGATGGCTCAAGTGCTGGGGTCCCTGCCACTCACATGAGACACCTGTATTGAGGTCCAGGCTCCTGGCTTCGGCCTGGCTCAGCCCTGTATGTGTGGGCATTTGGGGAGTAAACCAGCAGATTTATCAGTCTCCCTCTGCCTTTCAAATAAAAATGAAAATAACTAAAAAAAAATTACAAGAAAAAGAAAAAGGTGTGGTTATTCTTCCTTCTTGGTTCATTAGAATACCAATGAAAACAGCCAAATGTTAAATAGTGATTTAAGACTAAAGTTTAGGCCGGTGCCGTGGCTCAACAGGCTAATCCTCCGCCTTGCGGCGCCGGCACACCGGGTTCTAGTCCCGGTCGGGGCGCCGGATTCTGTCCCGGTTGCCCCTCTTCCAGGCCAGCCCTCTGCTGTGGCCCAGGAGTGCAGTGGAGGATGGCCCAAGTGCTTGGGCCCTGCACCCGCATGGGAGACCAGGAAAAAGCACCTAGCACCTGGCTCCTGCCATCGGATGAGCGCGGTGCGCCGGCCGCAGCGCGCCATCCGTGGCAGCCATTGGAGGGTGAACCAACGGCAAAGGAAGACCTTTCTCTCTGTCTCTCTCTCTCACTGTCCACTCTGCCTGTCAAAAAAAAAAAAAAAAAGACTAAAGTTTAGAGCAAGCACTTAACATAATGTTTAAGATGCCAGCCAAGGGGCCGGCGCTGTGGCATACTGGGATAAGCCTCCACCTGTGGTGCTGGCATCACATATGGGTGGCCAGTTCTAGTCCCGGCTCCTCTACTTCTGATCCAGCTCCCTGCTGTGCCCTGGGAAAGCAGAAGATGACCCTGCATACACGTGGGAGACCTGGCTTTGGATGAGCCCAGCTCCAGCCGTTACAGTCACTTGGAGAGTGAACCAGTGGATGAAGACTTCTCTGTCTCTCCCTCTCTGTAACTCTTAAGCAAATAAAATCTTTAAAAAAAAAAAAGCCAGTTAAAACACCGGGGTCTCGCATTGGACAGCCGGGTGTGGTCCTGGCTGCAGCTCCCAGCAAGGCAGATCCTGGCTCAGCGACACTGCAGTGAGTGGGATCTTGTCACCCACACAGGAGGCCTGGGTTATGGTCCAAAACCCTTCTAGTGAAAACCAGAGTGCTGGTATAAACTCACTGCCAGAAACACAAGAGGTAGCCAGAAAGTAACACACAGGGAGGAGGCAGAGCAGGTTTTCTGAGCTGTGTGTTTCTCAGAGACTGCAAAGCTGGGAGGCCACTGACGGCAGTGGGAGCAAGGGGTGCTCTACTGGGCTCCAGGACTGTGGCCACTGGGCTGGGACAGCCAGAGCAGAAGAGAGGGGCGGGGGGTACCACCTGGGAGAGGAGGGCTATAATCAGAGCTGGCAGAAAGGGGCTGGGAGTACTGGGAGGGCTGGTCTGACCACGCATGTGCATGAACCAGCCACAGAGGGAGAGACCCAGGGTGTGAGGTGGGAGAGGCTGGCACTACAATACGGGGACAACAGGTGGAGTTTTCCAGGTCCCTCTGCTAAGTGCAGCAGTTTACCCCTCTGTTGGCATCTCCTCCAGGGGCTGAGGAGATACAAGACACAGGCTGTCTCATGTCCACTCACCTCCTAGGATCCCTTGGAGCATTGTCAAGGAGGCCCTGGTGACAGGTGACAAGTGTCACCTGGCAGGTGCACAGCTCAAAAAGGACCCAGCTGTATCCCTGGCTCACCTGCCAGGACTGACCAAGAGGCACAGAGAAAACTTGCCCAAGGCCTGGATGACACATGGCACGGAGAAGGCACCCGGTTGCACAGCCCAGCCTCGGGGACCTGCCACTCTGAAGTCAGCTCTGGCGCCCCTGGGCAGGTCACTGATGGCCCTTCTTACCTGGGTGCCGTCATCCTTGTCAGGAAACTGGATGTTCACATCATGCTCCAAGCGGATCTGCGTGATCACAGCCCCCTTTCTCCCAATAATTTTGGGATGATATTTGGGATCTACAGTGATGCTCAGCTTAAAGCTCCTTAAGGCCTACAAGCGAAACGAGGGAGCGTGAGGCGGGGGGCAGGCACCCATGCTGACCATGCACTCACTACCTCCTGTGTCCCTGAGCAAGACACCCAACTCGCTGCTGACCCGTGGTTCTGCCCCGGTCACCCCCAAGCACCCACTCGAGTACACTTGATCATGCCACAGAGTATCAGTCTTCCTGCTGAGGATGAGGTCAGAGCCAAGTGCAGGAGGGCAGGCTGGGAGCGCGCAGCGCAAGCCCTCGAGCTGGCTACCTGGCGTGTGTGAGTTAAGTCCTGGGTTCTCCAGGGCTGAGGCGCAGCACCAGGGTCTGGACGTCCCTGACTGGGGCTGGTGCTCAGCCCTGGCTGGAGGGGGGAGTGCAGAGCCTGCGAGGTACTGCAGGTTCCCAAGCGCTTCCCCATGCCCAGGCTCTTCACACGCAACAGAAAACCAGGGGTCCCCTCGGCGAAGTCACTCATCCACTCCAGAACACCCCCTCCTCACTGCCAGAGAGGAAGCGGGCCCCAACCCTCCCAACCATGGGAGGCCATAGCCACCTGTGCTGGAGATGAGTGCAAAGCCTGACCTGAGGCCTGTGCTGGGCCTCCCGACCTGCCTGCCCCAGACAGTCAGCGGAAGCTGAAGTAGTGTCCTTCCTAGCTTGGGGTTAAGAGAACTCGCACATGAACACGGGAGTCTGGCTCACTCCACCGCAAGCCCTCTGTATCCCAACTGCACCTCGGTATTACCTCCAGCCACCCCACTCAGCTGGGGTGCTGGAGTCTTCAAGAACCCCCAAGCAGAGTTAAGTGCGCCCAAGGCCGAGGGCCAGGGCTCTGAAGGGGGTCTCCTGGAGGGCAGCCCCCTGCACTCACGCGGTCCTCCTGCTCGGCCTGGAGCTCCTTCACCCGCTCCAGGAGCCCCGCCTTGGCCCGGTCTAGGTTTGCAGCAAGGCCAGTGATGGCGATGATGTCAGACTGCAGCTCAGGTGCCGGAACGTGGATGTTCACCTGTGTGGAGACAGCAGCGCTCATGCTGCCCTGACCCAGGACATGGTCACAGGCTAGGTACCCAGAGGGAAGACAAATGACAGTCACGCACCATGGAGACCTGGGGAGCATCCACGTTAGAGCAGCGTAGGGGGTATTAATGTCAATCAGAGCAGGGGCATGGGTGTCAGAGCAGGGGACATCGGTGTCACTCAGAGGAGGTGACATCAGTGTCAGAGCAGGGGCATCAGTGCTCAGGGACATCACTGTCGGAGCAGAGCGATGTGGGGCTGGCAAGAATGCTGGGCCTGGGAGCAGGCCACAGGCACCGGACAGACGACTGTCGAGGAGAGCCCACTCCCGACCACAGTTCCAGGTTAAGGTCTACCTCAAACTCGTCCATCATCTTGCGGATCCCACTGCCCTTCTGTCCAATGATGTAGCGATGGAGGTCAAAGGGCACCTCTACTTCGATGGTGACAGGAACCAGTGCCTGGGGAAGATGGTCATGCTCAGGCCCTGTGTGCACATTCCTATGACCCTGCAGGCTCACAGGGGAAGGGCCCTGAAGAGGATGACCATGTACTTCTAGAACCTTCTGTCTGCGTGTCTGGCTGACAACACCACCCAGACTTTTTAAATCATGAAGAATCAAAAAGGAATAGGAACTGGGCTGTGGATCCTGCTGGGAGAGACTCAGCCCTCCATGTCAGACTCTCATTATCGCGGCAGGCCCGACACCCCTGACCCCTGGCACAATGCTGACTTGTGTCACCAGGCACTTTCCCTCTGACACACACGGTTTGCCTGTCACTCGTCTCTCCAGGACAACAGAGTGTGCTCAGCGACCCCTCTGCAGGAGGCCCACTGATGGACGGGCAGCTACCCAGCCCCAGGGAGGGCACAGAAGGGCCCAACCCACCTCTAGGGCTTCCTTGGCCGCCTCACACTTCTCCTTCCGGCCAGAGATGGTGATGATGTCACACCTCCGCGGAGAGCCAGGCTCTGCCTCTCTGGTGTCTCTCCCCTCCCCAGACTCTTCACCGTTCTCCTGGACGGCTGGCTCCATGCTGTGAACTAGGGAGAAGGCCAAGTAACTCTGTGGGTGCCTGTCACTGGCAGAAGTCAACATATGTTTAGTGCCTACTGTGTACCAGGTGGGGAGGGGAGTAAGACCCCCATCCTTCACCTGGAAAACCAGCTACCAGCAGCCCCAGTGGGACAGCTGCCAGGTGCCTGCGGGAGAGAGGGGCAGGCTGCAACACGTGGTAGTCCAGGAGGGGAGAGGCCAGGATGAGCCTGTGCCAGAAGGAAGGAGCCACATCCGCAGCACAGGGAAGCAGCGGGAGGGGCTTCTGCGGGTGCGCACAGCCAGCACTGGGATGAAAACCAACTCCTGAGCAGCATCAGCCGTGGAGCAGGACTGACGCCAGCGTCCACACGACAGCCCCAAGCCATTGTGCAGGGCACTGGCCGAGACCTAGCAGGGAGAACACCCACACACGCAGAGATTACAGCCATGTGTGCAAGGGGAGGGTGCGTCTTCATGCCGTGCTGTGTAATGTGCAGGTATGAAATTCCATCACGACCTAGGTGGGCGCAGTGCCACCTAGTGAGACTGGATCTCTGTGACAAGGGACAGCAGCTCCCCCAGGAAACCTACGAGACACCTGCACAATGCCCTCCAGCCTCAGGGACATGGGGTGGGGAGTGAGGAGGCCGCTCTGGGCAGGGCTGGGGAGGCCTCCTTGGGGCAGGCACAAGGTACCCCGAGAAACAGCAGATTGCACTCAGCACTACTGCAGCAAGACGTCCCAGGCTCCTTCCTCTGCTGTGGCCTGGCCACCCACATGCAGCTGCCCCCTACTAGGTGTGCACACGCGCACACACACATACAGCCCCCCCCACAAGCATCCTCCAAACACGCACAGCATGAACGGCATGTGCAAATATACAGCAGCCTCCACACACGTGTGCACAAACACAGCATCTTGTCATCCTGTGACAGCACCCATCTTTTAGAGACCAGCAGTCCTGGGATACGCGGCGGGCGTCCAGCCAAGCGTGGTCACTGGGAGTGGGGAGGGCTGCCCACCCCAGTCTCCTTCGCAGAGGCAGCAAGGACCCACCTGGGTTCTCCTCTCTATCAGGGAACTTAATCTGAACGTTGTAATCCCGAGTGATCTGTTGGATTCTGGAGCCCTTGGGGCCCATGACAGCCCGGTGGAACTTCTGGGGTATGGCACACTCGAGTGTCACCTGGGCCTCCTGAGCGCACAGGGAAGAAGAGCAAAGTTGCACCCTAGGGTCAGCTCCCACCTCACTCCCCCCTCCAATCAGGGCAGGCACCACCATGCCACAGCTGAGGGGGACACTGGGCTCAGGTGCGCGGGGCGGGGCGGGGCAGGTCAGGGAGGTGCGACTGCAGGGCACTTGCTGTGGCCCGGAATCTGCCTACAGACGCAGGAGGAGGGACCGCTCCCCATACCACACGGTGCCATTCCAGCCGCTCACCTGACGGCAGCGTCAGGGTGCCATTCCAGCCACTCACCTGACGGCAGCGTCAGGGCAAGGAACAGCGGAGGAAGCCCCCAGGCTGCTTTGGAGAACGCATCACACGACACCTCTCCAGGGGACTCCCACACCACCCTACCGTCAGAGAGGGCCACAGCCCAGGACCCCTGGACACCTACCAGGTCCTCAATGATCTCCTGGATGCGTCTCTTGGCCGCCTCCACGCAGTCCTTGGCGCCCTTGAGGGTGACTTTGTCGCTCTGCGTGCCGGAGCGCGGGAAGCTGACCATCACCCCGCCGTACTCGTCAGCAATCTCCCGCAGCACCTGGCCTCTGCGGATGACAAAGTGGCGGTGGTGCCTGGGGTCCACCAGCATGTGGTCTTCCACCACGTTGTCCAGGCTCTCGATCAGCGCCTCCAGCTCCTTCTGAGCCTCCCGCACGGCGTCTTCCTTCCCGATGATGGTGATCAGGTCCTGGTCCTTGTCCTCGGCCGCAGGGAAGATGATACGGGCTCCAGTGCTGTCACGCACCTTGCGGATTTTGCCACCACCTTTGCCAATGAGGAACTTGTGGTATTCCGGCTTGGCGCGGATGTCAACCGTGAAGCTCTTTGTTTGCTGCAAAAATGAATCCTGTGGCTGTTGGTAGCTGGCCTGGCACCACCTGGCTGGGCCACAGTGCAGGAGAGAGGCACCTGCACTTCTCCCCAGGGAGGGGCTGCTGGAGGGTACCGGAATGCTGAAGCTCACTCAGACCAAGACCTGGCCCTGCCTGAACCTCTGCAAGCTACTCTCTCTTTCCTTTTGACAGGTAGAGTTACAGATAGTGAGAGAAAGACAGAGAGAAAGGTGTTCCTTCCATTGGTTCACTCCCCAAATGGCCACTACAGCTGGCACTGTGCTGATCCGAAACCAGGAGCCAGGTACTTCCTCTCAGTCTCCCATGTGGGTTCAGGGGCCCAAACATTTGGGTTATCCTCCAATGCCCTCTCGGGCCACAGCAGAGATCTGGACTGGAAGAGGGGCAGCTGGGGCTAGAACCTGGCGCCCATATGGGAAGTGGCACCGCAGGCGGAGGATTAACCAAGTGAGCCATGGCACCAGGCCTTTTTTTTCCCTTTTAAAGACCAGGAGTCAGGAACTCCATCCTGGTCTCCAGTGTGAGTGGCAGGAGACCAAGCACGTGGGCCACCATCCGTTGCCTTCTCAGGTGCAGTAGCAGGAGCTGGATCGGAAGTGAAGCAGCGGTGGCTTTACCTGCTCCACCTGACACCAGCCCCTCCAGGCCACTCTTGATCTGCTCAGATGTGCTGGAGGGCAGGGTGCTAGGGCCAGGGCCCCTGCCTGGGATTTCCAGACCACGCATGCAGCTGCTCCTCCCTGTCCTCTCTTCCTCCCACGAGTGCTGCAGGTCATCGCCAGTGAGAAAAGGGGCAGCTCAGAAACAGACAAGCCAACCATGCTCACAGTCGGGGCAGAAAGCCCTCAGCTCTCCTGAGAGCACGAGGTCCTTGTCTGACACCAAGGCCCAGTCAAGGACTCGACACTGTAAGCCCACTAAGGACGCAGAGGGCCAGGCTGCTCCCAAGACACCTGGTCTGGACCTGGGCCCTGGTTCCCAGGTAGGAGGACAGGACAAGTGTCTGCCAGTGCAACACTAAGCACCTGGGTCTGGTTACGTCCTCAGTGTTGCATGCACCAAGCCGCTGGTCTTCACTGTGCAGACAGCAACAGTCTGGAGAAGATACCACAGAGCCTAGACATGCAAGGGTGGGCCCGGCGCCCTGGCTCACGGTTAATCCTCTGCCTGCGGCGCCGGCATCCCATATGGGCGCTGGGTTCTAGTTCTGGTTGCTCCTCTTCCAGTCCAGCTCTCTGCTGTGGCCCAGGAAGGCAGTGGAGGATGGCCCACGTGCTTGGGGCCCTGTACCCACATGGGAGACCAGGAGGAAGCACCTGGCTCCTGGCTTCAGATCGGCGTAGATCCGGCCGTAGTGAACATTTGGGGGTTGAACCAACAGAAGGAAGACCTTTCTCTCTGTCTCTCTCTCACTGTCTAACTCTGTCAAATTAGAGAGAGGGAGGGAGGGAGGGAGGGAGGAATGCAAGGGTGGCCAAGACTCCCAACATCACACACTCTCGAGGAGAGCAGACAGCATGTGTGTGATAAAACCCAACACCTGCTCCACATGAGCCAACACTGAGAGTTTGGGCCCTCCCCATCCGCACCCCATGTGACAGCAGACAGGGGCTCCGCTCACAGGCTATGTGACTCTTACAGACGCAGCTGCCACCTCTGTGCAGCGCACTCTCACCAAGCAAGGCCAGCTTACAAAACCCAATGGGACCAACACGAAACACCAGTGAAGACTTAAAGGCCTAAGTAACAAATCTTTAGGTTAGCTCAGAATAAAAATCCAAGAACTGACAAAGCCAGAACGTGCACAGAGGTGCCGGAGCTGAGCAGCCAAGCTGGTCTCCACGCGAGGAAGAGTACAGCCAGGACTCCCCACGCTCCATTTCCGTAGCTCTGCAAAGCGAGCTCCACAGAGCCTGTGGGGTTCTGGGGTAGACAGACGGAAACAGACTCCAGGGCGTTTTGACAACAGAATCCAGCAACGCAGTGCATAATTCTGACTGCAGTGGCGGCCACAGAAGGGCTCATCTTGCTGTCAGTCACACCTCACTGCCCCCCGCCCCCAGAGTTTCCCTCACGTGGCACCTGGACCGTGAAAGGCCCTTCTGTCATGGAAAGCCAATGTCACATTAAAAAAAAAAAAGCCAGTCCCCGAAGTGCCACAAAGGACTCTGGATTTCCCGCAATGAGAAGAGCCCAGGCTTCCCGTCACACACTCCTAACCAGCCCTCCGCCCCCGCTAGGGCCAGGGGCTCACCTTCTCCTCGGCCAGGTGCAGCAGCTGCTTCCTGGCCTTCTCCACGTCTGAGGAAGGGCCCCTGATGACAACCGTGTCGCTGCCAGAGCCTTCCACGGGGAAGTGGATGTGGACACCGCCGCACTCCTCCATGATGGAGCGGATCAGGCGGCCCTTTGTGCCGATGAGGGAGTTGTGCAGCTTGGCCGGGATGGAGACCTCCACCTCAGCTATGTTGGCCTGAAACCAGACAGACGGGAAGAAGGGAATCACACATCTGTGTGGCAAGAACGGGCCAGAGAAACAGCACTGACACAGCCAGGAGGAACGGGGCGCTTCCTCAGGCAGCTCTGGGGAAACTTCCTATCACAGCAAAGATCCTGTGTCCAACCGAAGGGACTAAACTCACGGCCTACTGGAAACAGCAAGTAAACACAAGAGCCCAAGGGTTGCCACGCCCCTGCTCAGCACAGACAGCAAGGAGACGGCTGGCAGCCAGGGCCCGGGACGATGACAGGAAACGGTGCCTGTGCTTAGCAGCTGGGAGGGACACCAGACACTGCTCAAGCGGCTCTCACCTCAGGGGTGGGAGATACCTGCTCTGATGCCATCTAGTAGCTTCAGAAGTTACGGCCTCATTTATCTGAGCCAGGTCTTCTGAGAGTCGGGACACTCTCCACATGGCTGCACCAGCCAGGGCGAAGCCAGGCCTCCCACAGGGGCCATCTTCCGCTGCCCTCCCAGGAGTGCTGGCAGGGAGCTGCTTCAGAAGCAGAGCAGCCAGGACGGGAACTGGCGCTCTGATTCGGCTTAACCAGTGGTGCCACAACACTGGGCTGAGAGCAAACTTTCAGAGTGACTTGACAAAGCTCAAAACTGTTGATGGAATGCACAAATAGCTAAATAAAGCAAATACCCCCGCCAGACACGCATGCAGAGCAACATACTGTGAGTGGAGGAACATGGGCTGTGGCCTAGAAGACCCAGGGTCGGGGCAAGGGCCACGGCCCCGTGGACAAGCACCGAACAAGACTGTCTTTTTAACCAGGTGGCAAAGGAAAAGACAGAACATGCTAGCACTGAGGAGAGAACCCTCTCAGATACCACAGGAAACCACTGAATTCACAGAAACCTGGAGGAAAACACCCCCGCCCCATTCTAATCAGACAGAGCGCCTCGGGGAAAGGCAGGACAGCCTGGACCCCAGAACTGCAGTGCCCAGAAAAACAAAGCAACCGCAACCCGAATCTCCCCAGTGTGATGAGAAGACATCCAAGAAGCTGAGGAAGAAAACGACACAGATGCAGCCTCGGGGAGTCTCGGGACCTCGTCAGAGTCCAGGGCCTTGGTCCTGGTGGAAGCAGCAACCTGACAGTTACCTGCGGCAGACGAGGGGAGAGCTTGGAATCTGCCCCGGCTCTAACTCCAGCTTCCTGCTAATATGAACCCTGGGAGGCAGAGGCCAGCACTCAAGTAATTGGGTTCCTGTCACCTACACAGGAGAAAGGAATTGGGTTCCTGGCTCCTTAGGCCTCAGCCCAGCCTTGGCTGCCGTGGAAATTTTGGGAGTAAACCAGTGAGTGGGAGCTCTGTGTGTATCTTCCTTTCTCTCTTTCAGATAAATAAAATACAGTTAAGAAATAAAAGCAGCAAAGGAGCCAGTGCTATGGCACAGCAGGTAAAGCTACTACTTGGGGCGCCGGCATCCCACATGGGTGCTGGTTCAAGTGCCGGCTGCTCCACTTCTGATCCAGCTCCCCGCGAATGTGCTTGGGAAAACAGCAGAGGATGGCTCAAATGCTCGGGCCCTGCTCCCATGTGGAAGACCTGGATGAAGCTCCTGGCTCCTGCCTGGCCCAGCCCTGGCCGTTGCGGCCACCTGAGGAATGAACCAGTGGATGAAGACCTTTCTCTCCGTGTCTCCTTTTCCCTCTCTCTCCCTGTAACTCTGCCTTTCAAATATATAAAATAAATCTTTACCGGCCGGCGCCGTGGCTCAACAGGCTAATTCTCCGCCTTGCAGCGCCGGCACACCGGGTTCTAGTCCCGGTCGGGGCGCCGGATTCTGTCCCGGTTGCCCCTCTTCCAGGCCAGCCCTCTGCTGTGGCCCGGGAGTGCAGTGGAGGATGGCCCAAGTGCTTGGGCCCTGCACCCCATGGGAGACCAGGAGAAGCACCTAGCACCTGGCTCCTGCCATCGGATGAGCGCGGTGCGCCGGCCGCAGCGCGCTGGCCGCGGCAGCCATTGGAGGGTGAACCAACGGCAAAGGAAGACCTTTCTCTCTGTCTCTCTCTCTCACTGTCCACTCTGTCAAAAATAAAAAAATAAAAAAATCTTTACCAAAAAAAAAAGAAAAACTAAAGAAGCTTCTAGACATTTAAATACAAACCAGAATTAACAACCAGCAGACACACACCCTCTGGACACAGCAGAACTGGAATTACAGATCTGCAGAAAGGAGCGAAGCGCTCTGGAGACGCTGAATTCACAGATTATTTTGCAAAGGGTTTAATTAAAAAAAAAATCAATAACAAAAGTGATAAAAGAATATTCCCCACAGGGTCTAAAACACATACGGAGGGTGGGGAAGGGGCACACTGTGTCAGGCTGGAGACAGGGTGGAGCAGCAGAGTGACTCTTCCTGAGCGACAAAAAAATTAGAATAAAGCATTTTCAATTCGAAAGCAAACATAGAAAGAGCAAAAAGAGAACTAAGTAGATGGGACGAATAGAAAGCCAAGAGCAACATTGCAGATCCAGGAGCTGGCCTGGGTGGGGAGAGACGCAGAATTTCTGTCTGAAGACGGATGAGGTGGTGGCTGCCACGGACTTCGAACACACTCACTGCCAATTCACATGGAGAACAGCCAAGATGGGAGAGTCTAGTACCTGTATCTCACCACAATGAAAAAATGTGACCCAGTCAATTGGATCACATTTGTTACATATCTATGTAATAAGCAGAACTAGGGGACACGTAACAGAATATAAACAAATATGTTAGGTGCAAGCAGCCATGTACAAGGCAAAGAGATGTAACTGAAAGCCAAGCTTCTGAACATCAGAAAAAGGAGATGTCAGAGCAAAGAATATTTCCAGGGGCCAAGGCTCATTTCACGATGACAGGTGTCACTCAGGCCACACCAGCACAGGCAGGAACTCAATGAGTAAAACAGGAAACCCCTTGAGGGCCACTACTGACCAAGCACGCACAGAGATGAGCAGTCCACGCAGAGGCGGACGCAGCACAGAGCGCACACCACCACGTGCTGCCTGCGGAGGCTGGAGCACAAAGGTCCCAAGGTGTCTGCCATGGGGACAAACCCATGGAGCACACACATGTCAGTCAGGCGCAGTTTACTGCATGGTCACTTCTTACAAACCAAGGGCAACGCCAAGCACCTTCACAGACGCTGATTTCCATGGGGCATAAAATCGAGCAGAAAGATGACGAACGCACAACACCCACATGACTGCCGCGGGGTCACCTTGTGTGCCGCACTGGCTGGGAGACCCCTGATTACCAAGTCTTTCTGGATGGACAGGATCCGGCTGCGGGCAGCTTCACAGTTGGCACGCTTGCCCGTGATGACAATGGTCTCGGAGTTGCTGTTCTCTGCGGGAAGGTCAATCTTGGTGTTGCTCTCCTCGCGAATCTACAAGGCAAGATGCGGGTGAGGAGCTAACCAGTCTCCCACAGCTGAGACCCCAGGAGCACCCAACAGGCGCAGGGCTGGCAAGGACAGCCCCGACTCAGGGACAAGCTGGTCACCTTCTTAATGTTTGCACCTCCTTTGCCAATGATGTTCTTGTGGAACTGCTTGAAGATCGGAACAGAAATCGAATAGCTGTTTTCCACCTTGAAGACAAACAGGAAGCCACAATGAGCAGCCTGAGCCGCTCCGTCCCCGAGGGCAGTGGGTTCACACTGCGGCCCATCACCAGGGCAACAGCTGACTGACCGCGCACGTCTAACCTGAAGCAGTCAAGCCCGGCTAGGCCAAGGGGAGGCACGCAGGAGCAGGTCACAGTGCCAGGAGACCCTCCCACCTCCTTCTCAGGGCACTCCGCAACCACACTGAGGCCCCGTGAGCAACCGGAAACAGGCAGCTGCTGGCGGCCTTCCCGTTAATCACTCTTCCACACTGTCAAGCCTTTATCCATTTCAGCTTTTTAGAAAATAATGTCAACAAATGACTCCATTCCACTCGTGTTCTCTCCCTCCTCACTGGGTGGACAGACCCTCTAGGGACCTAAAGACCCAAAAGTCAGCAAGGTGCCCTGCCGTGGGAAAGGCGGAAGCTCCAGCTAAACCTCGCCAACACTTGTTCCGGACAAGCACTGCTACTCTGAAGCTGGGACAGCAGCCGCCCCGCCCGCCACAAGGCCCAGAGCGTCTCCCCACCAGATCCGCCACCATCTTCTGCATGTACTTGGTGCACTTCTCCACCTCGTTCTTGGGCCCTCTGAGTTGAACGATGTCACTTTTTTGTGCTGGGTCTGGAAAGTTGATGATAACCTAGAACGAGTCACCAGGAGGCCACACCCATCACCGGGAAGGACTGGATCCAGAACACTGCACTTTCCCGAGTGAGGTCACCTCCAGAGGGTGGTGGCATGTGTTTGGGAAAGCTTTACCTCTGGGAATTTGTCACGAATTTCACGGATCCGCTCTCCCTTCTGCCCAATGATTGTGCGATGAAATCTTTGCTCAATGATTAGATCCTTGGTTCGCTCATTTTCCTACAAATATAATTAAGGTACATGTTATCATTCATCCCCAGCCCCTTCCCTGCCTGGGAAAGCCCAGATGCCATCCAGCAGCAAGTGAGAGGCCCAGTACACCTTGCAAGCACCCAAGAGCTACAGGTCCCCAGGCCATCCAAGAGTGCCGCTCACAGGACACCTGCTCTCTGTGGTCATGTGATGCTTCCCATGGAACTGAC
This sequence comes from Sylvilagus floridanus, assembly GCA_949820135.1. Taxonomy (NCBI): domain Eukaryota; kingdom Metazoa; phylum Chordata; class Mammalia; order Lagomorpha; family Leporidae; genus Sylvilagus; species Sylvilagus floridanus. The sequence continues at coordinate 181,395,226 of OX463236.1, forward strand.
CCTTCAATCAAAAGTGCTGTTATGGTAGCAGCAATTAGCAACCTACCTGCTCTTCTGTTCTGACAAGAACTAGAGGTGAGCTCGCTCTTTTTTTAAAAGATTTATTTATTTGAAAGTCAGAGTTACACAGAGAGAAGAGAGGCAGAGAGAGAGAGAGAGAGAAAGAGAGAGAGGTCTTCCATCCCATGGTTCACTCCCCAGATGGCCGCAATGGCCGGAGCTGTGCCAATCTGAAGCCAGGAGCTACGAGTTTCTTCTAGGTCTCCCACGTGGGGGCCGAAGGACTTTGGGCCATCTTCTATTGCTTTCCCAGGCCACAGCAGAGAGCTGGATTGGAAGTGGAGCAGACAGGTCTTGAACCCGTGCTCATATGGGATGCCGGTGCTTTGCTTCAGGCCAGGGCATTAACCTGTTGCGCCAAAGCACTGGCCCCAAGCTCACTCTTCTCCCAAGAGGCAAAACACTTGCTCGCAGGTAGAGATCCCTCCTGAACACAAGGTATGCCCCGACTACCTTCCCTGTGTGACCATGTGGCACAGCAGGGAAAACCACAATGTGCAATGCCAGTGTCCTCTGCTTCCGATTCAGCTCCCTGCTAAAGGCCTGGGAAAAAGCACCAGAAGACGGCCCAAGTGTTTGGGGCCCTGCACCCACGTGGGAGACCCAGAGGAAGCTCCTGGCTCTGGCCTGGCTCAGTGCTGATCACTGCAGCCATCTGGAGAGTGAACCAGTGGATGGACGAACATGCATTCTCTCTCTGTAACTCCTTCAAATAAATAAACAAAAATCTTAAAAAAAAAAAAAAAAAAAAAAAACAGACTGTTTCAGCACAGGGCACGGAATCCACCTGCAGATTCCATTAAGACAACAGAAGTGACACAGAAGAACAGTGCCAGGGGCTAAGCAGAGCACGGCTGGCTGACCAGACTGCAACAGGACTCCACAGTGGCATCTGGGTGACAGAGAGGGTTCAGCACAAGGTACAGCAAGGCCCATGTACTGGTTCATCAGGACGTGCTTGGCCCACATGCTGCACTGACCCAGAACCCTGGGCCTTGCTCCTCACCTCGCCGTTTTTATTTCTTTATTTAATTGAGAGGCAAAGAGACACGAGACAGAGCTCCCATCTGCGGGTTCATTCTCCAGAAACCCACAGTGGCAATGGTTGGGCCATGTTTAGGCTTGTAACTGGGAACCCAATCCAGGTCTCCACAGTGTGTCAGCAACGCAATCACTGAGTAGCCAGTGCTGCCTTCGAGGGCCGACACCAGCAAGAGGCTGGAGTCCGGTTCCAGAGGTGGCCACGACAGCTTGGCCACTGCGCTGAAGGCCTGTCCGCCCACCCCACTTCTGCCTGTGCTGGCTGTGTAAAGGTGCCCCAGGAGTCCTGTGCACCACGCTGGAGACTTGCTGGCACCTGGTGCAGTGCGGTGTGGGGACACCCCGGGCAGGAGGTACTTTCACCTAACCCTAACTCCACCCCCAGGCATGCAGGGATTCCCACGCCTAGCCATACCAAAGACTAAGAATCCAGAGACATGCATCCCAATCTCGAGAGCTGGTCCTTGGGCATCTGGGAACCACCCCCCACAGCAGTGCTGCAGCAGTACCACGTGGGGGGCCCTGCTGGGGATCAAGTCCAACAGCATGGCGTCGGGGCCTCCGGACGCTGCCATGTGCCTGCCTGCAGGCCCTGCACACCAGCAGGCTCACCATGCGAGACGCAAGCTCCAGCAGCTCCCGCTTGGCCTGCTGCACGCCCTGCGGGTCTCCCTCAATGCGGATCAGGTTGCTCTTCTCACTGTCGGGAGGGATGCGCACGGACACCTTGTACTGGTCTTTGATTCTGTTTACTTAGAGACACAAGAAGAAACACACTTTGCACACACGCACAGATGAGCAGGACAGGACTGAAGCCCAGAGCAGCCTCGCTGGTCTCCCTCGCCAGGATTCCCGTGGTCTGTGCTAAGAACCAGCTCTGACCCTCACCAGGCCCAGGCTTGAGAGCACTACCACGGGGGCACTACCCATAGCTTCAGGTAACGACACCGGGGCCACCCAGCGTCTCAGAACACCGGGAAGTCCAAGGTGCCAGCGCCTTTTGGAGCTCCTCAAGACAGCACACAAACGAGAACCGACTGCAGCCGCACAGCCTTCAGGCTCCCAGGGGCCCCTGCTCTGGACAGATCCGGGGCGCCCAGCCCCCAACTCTCAAGAAGCCTCAGCACCAGGAACGAGGCAGGCATTTTGCCCACTATGGTGCAGGGGCCAGGCACTGGCTCTGCCACAGGTGTGCAGGGGCTCAGTAGCCCCCAGGAGCAGAGAACAGGGATCCTCACCAGGGCCACACTTGTGACTGAGAAACAAAACCACAAAACCAAGTTTCTGGCATGAGACTGCTTTAAGCAGCGTGCAGAAATGAGCACTGGGTCAAGTCCCTTGGTGCCAGAGCCTCATCCCTGCCACCTAAAATACCCACAGCACACAGGAGTGACACAACATGTCACTCACCCCTGACGGGAAGGGACTGCTCAGCTGCCAGACCCAGGTCAGGCTCCCACAGCCTTTGTCAGGTGAGCAATGCGGGGACAGGGGCGCTCCCCGGGCATGAAGCTGCCTTGAGAGTAGGGAGGCACTGTGGGGTGTGGGTGATGCCCAACACCTGGGGAAAGTGTGCTTCTGATGCCCCTGCAAGCTCAAGTCCCACCCACTGACCCAGAATCGAATGCTGAGCCCCATGCCTGCCGACACACACCGCCTCCCAGCGGGGCCTCACTGGGCCAAGCCCGGAGATGTCCCACTCGCCGGCGAGCTGCACATCAAGGAAGGAGGCTGCCCCGGGGGTCCCAGCAGGGCCCACCAGGCTGACTCAGTTCACCTATAGGCCAAACAGCTGTAGCCGACTGTGGTCCCAGGTGGAGGGATTCGCGTGCCCCGTCCAGCCCCACTCACTGTTGGCCCCGCTCTTGCCAATGAGGTGCCTGTGGAACTTGTGGTCGATGCTGATCTCCACGTAGTCCATCCGGTTGACCTGGAGGAGGAGCACAAGGCAGTCAGAAGGCAAGCACTTTGTCCTCAGCCAGCAGCCAGAGCCCGAATCCAGCAGACACACTGTGCCTCCTATTCTTCAGGAGGCCCCCCTGAGCCCCCAGGAAGACCCCTCCTTTAAAATAAAGTTGTGGGGCCGGCACTGTGGTGCAGTGGGTTAAATCCCTGGCCTAAAGCGCCGGCATCCCATATGGGCGCTGGTTTGAGTCCCGGCTGCTCCACTCTCTGCCGTAGCCTGGGAAAGCAGTAGAAGATGGCCCAAAGCCCTTGGGCCCCTACACCCGCGTGGCAGACCTGGAAGAAGCTCCTGACTCCTGGTTTTGGATTGGCGCAACTCCGGCCATTGCGGCCAATTGGGGAGTGAACCATCGGAAGGAAGACCTCTCTTTCTCTCTGCCTTTCCTCTATGTAACTTTCAAATAAATAAATCTTAAAAAAAAAAGTTGTAGCAGAACCACTGGGCACCTACCCAGTCACTCACAAAGGACCTGCTGGACCCATGTCCACCTGTCCCCACCTCACCCAGGCTGACACAGGCTCCAGGGCTCCGTACCAAATCCTTGACCATGCCTTCGATCTGCTCCTGGGCCACGCTGACATCCTCCGTGGGGCCTTCCAGAGTGATCTTGTCTTCCCCTTCTGTGAACTCAATGTGAACCTAACACCAAAGCAAGAGAAGACATGGGGAGCACCGCCGCTCAGTTGCAGCAGCCTCGGGCTCTCTCCTGGGGGCAGCAGCCCCCAAACTATTGGCTTCACAAACACCCGTGGGGAGCAGGGTCACATCCACAGAGACCACCATGGAAAGCGGCTGTGCTCGGAAGACCCCTCTCTCCAATGCAATGCTGTGGTCTAAGAATGTTCCTGTTACTAAGAACTGCAAAGGCCCCAACCCCTAACTCAGAACAGCTGGGTCCCACTACCGCTCACGTGGCTACTGTCCTGTTTACCTGAGGAAGGCCTGAGAGAGCAAGCAAGCGAGAGGGAAGGAGGAGGGACAGAGAGCGAGCGAGCGTGCAGGGGACGGCTGTCTCAAGTGTAGAGTGAGTCACTCTTACAACATTCCTGCGTCTGTCCACATGAGGTCAGGAGCTCAGCTCCATGGAGCAATTCTATCTGTGTGAACCAGGCGTTAAGATGGAAAAAGTAAAATGAACAAAAAGAAAATTGGAAACTAAGTCTAAAGATAAAAAAATAAATACTCTGGTGGGTTCTATGGCATCTCCTTCCCATTTGCATTTCCCTAGAACTATGGCTGCCTCCGGCTGGGTCAGCAAGAGAACCTTCAGGGAGCACTCCCCTCGAGAGCACATGCAACACACAGCACATGTGACATCTACATGTGAGCCCCACTCCCCTCGAGAGCACATGTGACACACAGCACACGCAGCATCTGCACGCGAGCCCCACGCTCCCCACCACGGCACACGTGACATCTACATGTAAGCCCCACACTCCCCTCAGGAGCACACACAATACACAGCACACACAGCATCTGCACGCGAGCCCCATGCTCCCCACCACAGCACATGACATCTACATGTGAGCTTCACTCTCCCAGCCACAGCACACGTGGCATCTACATGTAAGCCTCACACTCCCCTCAAGAGCACACACAACACACAGCACATACAACATCTGCACGCAAGCCTCATGAGCCACAGTTACTGGGTGATGTGCCTCTTAAGATACTGATCCAGCCCGGCAGCACACGCCCTCTCTGGTTAGACTTCCTCACTCAGCCCAGGACGCTGGCAGCACCAGGCCGGTCTGTGGAGCGCACAGGGAGTCCTTACCTTTGGCATCTGCTGAGTGATCTTGGCCAGGTTCTGCCCTTTCTTGCCAATGATGAAACGGTGAAGCCAGGAAGGGGCAGAGACAGAGGAGACCGTGAAGCTGTTGGCCTACGACAGAGAACAAACCCGCTGAGGGTGGCACTTCAGGCAGCTCAAGGCAGCAGCAGACTGCTCTGTGCAGGGCAGGTATCCTAAACCCAGGCCTCTCTCCCCACACCCGGCCCAGGACAGCTTCCACGGGGGTGGTCACCTTGGCATACACTTCCGTCAGCGCCTGCCCCAACTTCTCAGGCTCGCCGCGAAGAATCACCGTCTCGGAGACGCTGTCTGAAGGGGGGATCTCGACAGAAACTCCGGTTCTCTCCAGGATCTCCTGCAGCGAGTTGCCCTTCGGGCCGATGACGTACTTGTGCTGCGACTTCTTCACCTCCACCGCGATGGTTGTGGTCTTCTTTTTCTAAGCAACAGGAGGGAGGCGGCGCTCAGCCTAGGTCTGGGGTGCTGTCACCCCACATCGGAGGGCCTGGGTTTGAGTCTTGGCTCCTCCGATTCCAGCTTCCTGCTGGTGCACAGCAGGAAGGCAGCAGGTGGTGGCTCCAGTAATCTGGGTCCCTGCCACCCATGTGGGAGCCCTGGATTGAGTGCCCTGCTCCTGAAGTCAGCTGGGCCTGGCCCTGGCCACTGTAGGCATTTGGGAAGTGAACCAGGAAATGGTTCTCTGTCTCTCTCTGCCTCTCAAAGAAGTAAAAATTAATGGCTAAAGGCAGTTTCGGGAAAGCGCAGTGGGTGGCACATCACTGCCAGGGGAGGGGGTGTGAGCTGCAGAGGACCCACCCAGGTGCTGACCCCCAGCAGGTGAGGCTCACGACCAGATGGGGTCCTAGAGACTCCCCTTTGCAGGACATCAGACTCATCACCCCGAGCTGAGCACCTTCAACCTGGAGATCTGAAAACACCAAGTCCTTTCCATAACTTAAGGAACGAGTTCCAGATCTGCAGGATGCCCAAGTGGAGCTAACACATCAGGCAATGCTGGGAACAGCTCTGAGCTGCACCCTGGGGCCCGGGGCTCCTAAGTGCAGAGCTGAGCCTTCAGCCCTTCCCCAGGACGACCCGTGTTCACTGCCGCCAAGACACCTGCCTCCTGCAAGCTGCCCACCTTTTCCTCATAAATCTTCCGGATGCGAGCCACAGCTTGAGCCAACTGCTCCTTCTCCCCAGTGAAGACAATCTCGGAGCGGTTGACGCTGGGTGGAGGGATGTTGATGCGTGTGCCCGTCTCCTGCATGATCTCGCCCACCAGTCTGTTGTAGGGCCCGGCAATGAAGGGGTGAAAGGCCTTTTCCACCTCCAGCCTCTCCACTGCGCGCTTGTCCTGGGAAGGGAAGGCAGGGCTGAGGCACGGCCCAGAGCCTCTTCGCACTCACAGGGCTGGCCCGGGCGAGGATCGGGGCCGAGCAGGTGGGTATTCACGTGGATCTCACCTGCTCGGCAGAGATGAGCAGGACTTCATGGCGGGCCTTCTCAATGCCCTCTTTGGTGCCAGTGATCTTGATCTGATTGCTGGGGTCATCAGGGCGTGGGATCTGAATTTTGGTTGCAGTTTTTAGCTCCAGGTCTTGCAATTTCTCTCCATTTTTGCCAATAACAAAGCGATGGTGTTCTTTAGGGATGGTAACGGTTGCTGAGGCCTAGAACAAGAGAACAGAAGAAAACACAAGCCCTTGAGGTTCTGTGCCTTCCCACAGCACTCTGCCTGCAGCACCGCCCATGCCTGTTTCTGCCTGAACCGCAGGCTAGTGTTGGGATGCAGGGGACAATGTGAGCTTCAGGAGGACACTGGGAGGCCTGCCCAGAACCAGAGTAAGGGACGCTCCAGTGGGTCACAGGATCACACTGCTACTCACCACCAGCACACAGGGAGGCACAGAAAACCAAGCAGCCCCAAAGGGTGCCCAGACGAGGTACACGAACGTACCTCCAGAGACCACAGGAAACTATGGTTCATTAAATTCTTGCTGTTTGTGACAATCAAGAAGTTGAGGGCCTCAACTTATGAAAAAAACACCCAGTTGAAAGACACGTTTCCAGTAGGAAAAGGAAAGAACCAGCTCCACACAAGCCCTGAAGAAGGCGGAAAAGGTGCGTTTGCAGTGAGAACACGCAAAGCAGATGTTTGGCCTAGAGTTCAGGTGCCTGGGTCCCACATCACAGTGTCCAGGTTCCATTCTCAGCTCTAATTCCTGACTCCTGACTCCAGCTTCCTGCCAGAGAGCACCCTGGGAGACAGCAGGCGATGGCTCAAGAAACTGGACTTCTGCCACTCCTGTGGGAGGCCTGGACTAAGCTCCTGGCTCTGGCCCCTTGACCATCACTGACTTCTGGGGAGTGAACCAGTGGATGGGAGCTCGTTGTCCATCTGTCTCTGGATGGGTGTATGTCCTCTCAGCCGCTCAAGTGAGAAAAATTTATAAAAAGAGTAAAGCAGAGGGGCCGGCGCTGTGGCGCAGTGGGTTAATGCCCTGGCCTGAAGCACTGGCATCCCATATGGGCACTGGTTCGAGTCCCCGCTGCTCCACTTCCAATCCAGCTCTCTGTTATGACCTGCGAAAGCAGAAGATGGTCCAAGTCCTTGGGCCCCTGCACCCATGTGGGAGACCCAGAGGAAACTCCTGGCTCCAGACTGGCACATCTCTGGCTGTTGTGGCCAATCGGAGAGTGAACTAGCAGATGGAAGACCTCTCTACCTCTCTCTCTCTCTGCCTCTCTAGTCTCTCTCCATGTAACTCAGACTTTCAAATAAATAAATCTTAAAAAAGCAAAAACAAAAAACAAAGAATAAAGCAGAGAACATCCCGTAACAGACAAAAGATGGCGGAAATCAAAAGGTCAAATTTGCCAAGGCTAATTTTTAAAAATTAATAAAATTTTGAACAAGTTGATCATAGAGTTTTCATGGTAAAACAAACAAGAAAACAGACAGGAGAGACCCAAAAAGGGATGACATGGAGTAGTGGAGTAGAAGGGCAGAGGAGGGGAGGGGAAGGGAGGGGGAGAGAAGGGAAGAGAGGGGAGGGAGGGGAGAAGAGGGGGAGGAGAGGGGAGGAGGGGAGAGGCAGGGAGGGAAGGAGGAGGAGAGGGGAGGAGAGGAGAGGAGGGGAGGAGGAGGAGAGGGGAGGAGAGGAGAGGAGGGGAGAGGCAGGGAGGGGAGGGAGGGGAGAGGAGGGGGAGGAGAGGGGAGGAGGGGAGAGGAAGGAGGGCAGGGGAGGGGACGGGGAGGGGAGGAACGGAGGTGCCATCAGCAGGAACAGGCGTGAGAACATGGAACCACTGCCACTGAGGCAGGCACACACACACCAGTGGTCAGCAGCCAGAAGCCAGCCACAGGCACAGAGATGCCAGGCCGGCAGTACACCAATGGGGCTGACACATGGAGGAGGGGACGGGATCAGAGCCTTGCCCCACTGTGACAGCACCAGAGGAAAACACCAACCAACTTCCTAAAACAGAAGTGGGAAAAAACTGACAATGACCCAAAACAATAAAAAAAAAAAAAAAATCAGAGACGCTACATAAGAGTAAACTTTCACAAAAATCAAATCAAATGAAAAGTTGGGAAACTTATTTCTAACTTTTATTACGGCTTTTTTAACAAGTCCTAGTCATTATACTGAACTCCTGAAAACTGAGCAAGATGAACAACTTGATAAAAAGATGGGCAAAAGAACACTCAGTTCACAGAGAAAAATTACGAATGGCCTCATGCTGAGAAACACAACCTTCTTTATCAGAAAAATGCAAATTAGAAGTATATTCAGTTCCATCAACGTGCTGAAGAACCCAACAACGTGCCTGGCTCCTGCACACTGCGGACATGAGTAGGCAATGCGTCACTCCTCCAGAGGGGAGTGTGGCTACAGCCAAGCCACACATGCTCACCCGCTGATCCAGCAGGGCACAACACACACCCTCACTGTGCCATGAAGGTTCTGGTAGCTGCCCAGATGCCCACCAACCAACTGCCCCAGAGACAAGGGGGACGTGCAGGGGGCGTAGCAGCTCTCACAGCAAGCCGGCTCTGGTTCAGGAATGGGGGGACAGGGGAATGCGGGCAGAGAGGACCCCGGGTGTGGGGACAGAGAAGAGTCCCTGGGTGTGGGAGCGGGGATGGGGGAGAAGAGACCCTGGGTGTGGGGGCGGGGGAGAGGGGACCCTGGGCGTGGGGCGGGGGAGAGGGGACCCCGGGAGGCAGGGCAGCATGAGCAGAGGAGACCCTGGCTGTGGGGGTGCAGGCAGCGAGGGCGCAGCTCCGAGTGCCCCTTTCCTTGAAGCTCCAACTTCACCACCACACAAATGTTGGCAAAGTTTTAACAGTTGAAAATAAAGGGAAATAAATGAACATAACTCAATGTCACGATGACCAAATAACCCAGAAGAACAAACTGCTTTGACCTAAACCCCCTACCACCGCCCGTCTTCACCCAAAGTAGCGACTGGAGGGCGTTCCCGGTGTCCTGGCTGTGACAGGCTCCCACTGAGTGGCAGGAGCCCCCAGGTGCCATTTCCTGCTCAACAGGTCTCTGGGGAGTAAACATGTGACACTCAAGTCCCCTGTCCTGTGTGGGAGGTCCAGGGGCGGCTCAGGCGAGTGGGCAGTGACAGAAAGCTGCAGGGAAAACCCTGGGCAAGAACAACTGTGAAGAAAACACCAAACTCCCAGGTTCCTAACAACACTAAATACTCTGCCACTTGTCCCGTAATGGCTCCAATCTGGCCCAGCACTGGGGAGTGAAGGCTCCATCAGTGGACGCGGGCGGTCTGCTCACAGCAGGGCCACTAACCCGAGGGGCGCAGCATCAGGAAACCCTCAAGAGCCACCTCAAACACCGGAAGGCAGCAATGGCCGTGGACACCTGGCGAGGGAACCTTTCTAAAGGACACACCAAGCCGCAGCCACCCCAGTGTAGGCATCCATCTCCACGTCAGTACACGCACAACCCCCAGATCCAACACCGTGAGCACAGCGCCGCCGACAGTGTTCCTGGCAAACACCCGAGGTGACCAGGAAGAACAGAGCACCGGGGTCCTGTGTCGACTCCCAGGAGGCAATGAGACAGCAGAGTGTGCCTGACACCCGTCCTCCCCAACACGCTGACAGCCTCGAGAGACTGGCGACCATGGTGAACGCGGTGGACAGGCTCTGAGGGACGGACAGTGACGAGTGAATGAACCAGCTGGGAAAGATGGGTGTGAGGCCACGAGAAGTCCAGACAGGCTGGGCAGAGCCTGCGTGGGACACTGGAATCTGACTGTACTGAGTTAATGGCATGATAGCTGAGAGAAATACATATACAACATAGATTAGAAAGCACTTCAAAAGGTTTGTGGTGAAATCCAAACCCGAGTTCTCCAGATGCATTTTCCAAACTTTTTGAAGACCCTCATACTGCAGGAGAGGCCTCCCGGAGATCTTGACGGTGCAACACTGTCCGTGACTTCCTGCAAACTGATGGGCAGGGGCGGCACAGCGGGTCAAGCTGCCACTTGCGATGCCAGCATCCCACATCAGACACAGGATGAGCCCTCGTTGCTCTTCCGCTCCAGCCCCCTACTAAAATGCTCCTGGGAAGGCAGTGGCAGACGGCTCAGGTGCACAGAGACCAGGATGGAGCTCCTGGCTCCTGGCTTCAGCCTGACCCAGCCTTGGCTGTTGTGGCTACTTGGGGAGTGAACCAGCAGTCTGTAGTGCCAGCTCTCTCTACTGCTCTGCCTTTCAAATGAATAACATTTTTTTTTAAAAGATTTACTTATCTATTTGAAAGTCAGAGCTACACAGAGAGGAGAGGCAGAAGTTCACTCCCCAATTGGCTGCAACAGTCGGAGCTGTGCCGATCTGAAGCCAGGAGCCTCCTCCAAGTTTTCCCTCGCAGGTGCAGGAGCCCAAGGACTTGGGCCATCTTCCACTGCTTTCCCAGGCCATAGTAGAGAGCTGGATTAGGAGTGGAGCAGCCAGGAACAAACCGATGCCCACATGGGATGCCGGCACTGCAGGCGGCACTATGGCGGCTTTACCTGCCATGCTACAGCGCCGGCCCCAATAAATATTTATGAAGAAAAAAACAATCCTTTCTCTCTTAGGAAAAACAAAACAAAAAAAGCCCCCAAACCAACAGAAGGGCAGGGGGTGAAGGCCTCCCCGTGACACACGCATGACCCGAGTCCCTTCAGTCACAGCAGAGGCTCACTGACTGGCAGCAAAGACTCTGACATCCACAGGTTCAACCCCATGAAGCTGGCAGGGGTCTGGACTGTCCTCAGGCTGCCTGTCCCAAGCGGACCTCAGCTCTAGGCCTGCCCCACAGCCCAGCAAGGGCTCCCACTGGTGGAAGGTGGGAGGGCATTTCCACAGAGACCCACGCAGGATGACAGCTGTCCTATGGTATTCTAGTGAGAGTTTCCATATTTTTCTTTTCTTTAAAAAAAAAAAAAAAAAAGATTTATTTACTTGACAGAGAGAAGGAAAGAGAGGGCTCTTCCACCCACCGGTTCACTTCTCAGATGGCTGCAATGACCAGGCCGGGCCAGGCCAAAGACAGGAGCCAGAAGCTGCTTCTGGGTCTCCCATGTGGGTGCAGGGGCCCATGTGACCATCCTCAGCTGCTTTCCCAGGCACATTAGCAGGGAGCTGAATGGGAAGTGGCATAGCTGGGATATGAAGTGGTGCCCATATGGGAAGCCGGTGCTTTAACCTACTGTACCACAGCACCGGGCCCATCCATGTGTCCACTGGGCACATGCACGGCAGATTCACTGATTCATTACAGTGGCTCTCACACGTTCCAGGTGGCAGCCTCGGATTGCAAAGGCTGAGGGTGCTGGTCTACCCAAACCCAACCTGAACTCATACTCTGGAAGCAGGTGCTGAACTGCACGTGTGCGTCGCAGGCTGGAAACCGTGGCTGCGTGCCAGGGCCCAGCCAGCCCAGAGCCTTGTAAGGGCTCCAGCCGCGGGACAAGTCTTTCGTGTTCAGTTCCCACTTATCCCACCGCTAGAACGGTCGGAGGCTCTGAATGCTGGTGCCCTCCTCTTACACAGCTCGGCCACACCCACCTGGGTCTGCAGTCTGGCGACAATGTCCTTCCGAGCTTTCATGACAGCGTCCAGCTTCCCCGAGACCATGATGGACAGGCCTTGGTCTTTGGCCAGAGAGAGCTCCAGGTGAGCACCGGTCCTCTGCATGATCTCCAGGCAGATCTTGGCTTGCTCACCTTCCCCAAACTGGTTCATGTCCTTGTATTTCCTCTCCTCCAGGGGGACATGGAATACCTGCTCAGCGAAGACCAACAGCCAGGGAGGCTCGTCAACAGATGCTCTGCCCCACGCCCAGCCCCACCCCAACCCCAGGGAGAGCACAAAGGGGCGGGGCTGAGGTCAGGAGGCCCACTACCCAGGGAACAGGGGGCAGCAGCAGGCAAACAGGGAGTCTGGGTGGAGGCAGATCACGAGGGTGGCGGAGACACCTGCGCCTGGCGGTACGGGGAAAGAGCAGAGGCGAGGGAGGTGGATTCTGGGGTGACACCCAGGCCACCCTGTGTTAAGGGTCAGTGTGAGGTTTTGAGATCCTCAGGGCCACTCAGCTATCTCATGAGGAATGCAGGAGTTGTCCAGAGCAGGAGCCAGACCAAGCCGCTACCTGGTTTAGGGCGGAAACTACCAAGTAGGACAGGGTACTTTTAACATAGTCAACTAGGTGCCAGGTGAGCAGTGCAAGACCAAGTGTGGCACCATGAGCCCAGAGCTAAGGGAAGAGGACTGGTGGGTGCATGGATGGCCATTTTCCACCACAGCCACACAGGTGCTCACGCCAACACTTCCAATCCCAATAGCAGAGGGGACAAGCATGGAACTGCTTCACGGCTTCCAGACAGCCCAGTTCCTGATGCATGCAGTGGGATGGAGAGTCAGGGCAGGGCAGCAGCTGTGAACAGGGATTAGTCACGGGACCCACTCCTGCCGACCACCTGTGCAGGCCTCCTCAGGACACAGCCTGAGCACGGGGGCGGGCAGGGGCTGATCTAATCTGAAATACCCGTCAGTCCTTTCCTTACCCAAAACTCTTCATTTTGCACATTCAAAAATCTTCCTGACCAGAAGACCAGACCCTGCAGTCCACTGAATGGGAGGTGGACTAGGAGGAAAAGGCCTCTCTACCTGAGTGATAACAGAGGCCTTGATGGGCCGGATCTTGTTACTCCATGCTCCCGCAGGCTCCTGGGCACCATCCAAGCACGCTGCTTTCTCGGGAAGTGGAGGGAAGGCATCCTTGTAGGTTGGAGGGTCGCTCTCCTCTTCTGAATTTAAAGTGGCAACTGGTTCCGTGGCATGGATTAAGAGGACAACAGCACTCTAAGCATTATGTGACAAAAAATACTCCAAGAGATTCAGTAAGAAACAGACAGACGGGTTGACTCCAGTCCCAGATGCTCCATTTCTGACCCAGCTCCTTGCTAATGCAATGGGAGAGTGGTGGAGAACGGCACAAGTGCTTGGGCCTCCGCACCTATGTGGGAGACCTGGAAGAAGCTCCTGGCTTTGGCTCAACCCAGTCCTGGCCATCACAGCCATTTGGAGAGTGAAACACCAGATTTCTCTCTCCCTTCTAACTCTGCCTTTAAAACAAATAAGTGATCATAAACAAAGCCCCGTCTCTCTTTCTCATTCATAGTGATAGGGAAGGCCCAATAGTGCTTTTCTGCACTGAACTGGAGAGGCCAGGGGCTTCCCAGCCCTCACAGTCGCACCTCCTCCTGCATGGCCTGCCTGGGGCCGGGCTTAGCTCAGACACTGTGAACCCCATTGCCCTGCTGGGCTGAGCTGTTGGAGGCAAGCCCTGCACAGAGATTAAGGCCTAAAGAGCCTTGATACTCTGCCACTTCGAATCCCAGCTGCTCTACTTCTGATTCAGCTCCCTGCTGATGCACCTGGGAAGGCACGGGAAGATGGCTCAAGTTCCTGGTTCCCCGCCACCCATGTGGGAGACCTGGATAGAGTTCTGGGCTCTTGGCGACATCCTGGCCCAGCCCTGGCTGTTGAAGCCATTTGGAGAGTGAATCAGCAGATGGAAGATCTCTTTCTCTGCCTCCCCCTCTCTCTGCCACTCTGCCTTTAGAATAAATAAGTATCTTTAAAAATTAATTTGTAAAATACAATGATGGTGCTACCTGGAACTGTCTGGACAGCTGCCTCTGAGGCAAACTGCAGCTAACTTTGCACTGCAGTGGGCAACACTGCAGTAACAGCTGTGCAAGCCGCCCCCCCCCTCCCCCCCCCCGGGCAGCAAGGCTGTGGAAATCAGGCCCCCTAATTACTAATCACTCCTGTCTTCCATCGAGCCTGACTTGCCCACGGTTCTGTCCCACTAACTACTGCGTGAGAGCAAGGGCACGGCTGGCTGGGAGAACACCTGATCCCCAGGGCTGGGCCAAGTCCACCGACACCAAGGCCCAGTCACAACACCTGAACCCCGGCACGAGGTGTGCTGTGGGGAGGTGACCTTCGGAATCCAGCAGGCTGTGTCTGAGTCCAGGTTCACCACGGGACACAGGGCCATGCCACCCCAGATGTGGCTGCTGTGAACAGTGGCTGGATTCTCTCAGACCTCACCGAGCAGAAGACCCCAGGCCCCCAGGTGCTTGGGCCCAAGAAGTTTAGATGAAAATTAAGGACTCAAATAAAATGTCGTATAGTTGTAAACATACATCAGACTTTGAAGGAAAAAGTGAAATATTGTAGGTTTTTTTAAATACACATTAAATGTATATTGAAACACTGATGTCTCGGGCACACTGCCTGCTCCCTTTTACGTATTGTGCATGTGAGAACACCTGAAATGCCATTTGCTGCTCTGAGTCCTGTCCAGCTGCTGTGGAGGGCACGGATGTCCAGCCTGGTCACTCTGCTCTAGCAGGCTTCCCAGCGCAGTGGTGAGCTCACGACAGGCTTGCACTGTTTCTGAATCTCCCCACATGCAAGTTCAACCTTGTCATAGGTGCTCCCACCTCACCCTGGGCCATGAGACAGAGAGCAAGCGTGGGGGGGTCACCTTTGATCTGCTGCGGAACCAGCCCACTTCGGTGTTCGGCAAAGCTCTCCTGGGTCAGAACTGCGACGGAGCTCATGGCTGGTCTCCTGCCTACGCACAGTCCAGGTCAGTGACTACAGCACGGAAGGAACCAGAGAGGAACAAGTTCAGCACACAGTCAACTCAACTCTCCTTAGACCATCAGCCTCGGCACTTCAGCAAGCGGCTATCTATGCCATCTTAGCAAAACATGAGTAACTTCAGGTAAAGGAGAATGCTTTTGCGTAATTTTTAAAGCCAAAGGTTTTATTTTTTCAACCGCTAAACACGTCAGGAAAGCTGATGTCCAAACACTCAGCAAAGGATGAAAAGGGAAAAAAACGCGAGTAAAAGAGGGTCTTAGGACAGCTGGCCAATGGCCCTCTCCAAGGTGCCTGTCTCTAGGGAAGCCAGGCTCTGACCCAGCCTCAGTGCCAGGACGTCCAGGGGCTACAGGGTGACAGCCCTCCACCTGGCGCAGCACCTCCCAGAGCCACACCGGGATCACTGTAACAGCTGCCGCAAGGAATTTTACCTCATGCCCAGATGCTTTAAAAACATACCACCTGACGGTGGCTACAAAAAGCCCACCAGTATCTCACAACCTAAGGGGGTTCCGGCGCCTGAAACCTGCTCCTCCCCCCCCCCCCCGCGCCCCCAGGTGTGGTCGGGGACTCGCAGCCCACAGACAAGGCCTGCACAGCGGCAGGGCTCTGTGGGCGAGGAGCTCTCCTGCCTGCAGCAGCGCAGTCAGCAGGGAGGCAGGGGTGCTGCCCCCCGTTTCCAGGCGGTCTCCACACGACCACAGGGAGAGAGAACTCACTTTCTCCAATTTCTCAACAGCAAGCAGTTATCTGTACTACCTTGGCAAAATATATGAGAGTCACTTAACATAAAGGAGAATGTTTCTGTGTAATTTTTATGACACAGTAAGATCTCTCCCTGAATTCAAGAAAATCAAGCTCTGAACTCCTGGAAAAACGAATTCACATTTAAGAAGAAAAGACCGAACAGACGGTAGCCAGGTGACAGCCGACGGGCACACGTCAGACGCCTGTGCCAGGGTCTGTAGGGACAGCCCTCAGACGGCACAAACTCACCAGCAAAACGGTCGGTAGCCAGGAAGTCCGTCCTGAGGCGCCTGTCAGCCTGCCAGCTTTCGCTGTGTTGGATGGGCAGGGAGAGAGCACAGGGCAAAGTCAGAGAAAGTTCTTCAACATATCTTGCACCTCCCAACCAGAAAAACTCCAGGCTCCAGGGTAAACTCTGCTCTGTGGCCATGAGCTTCCAACAAAGTAGGTTACAGGAAAGCTGGAACCGTCCTGCGCTCTGAGGACTTGCAGGAGCCACACCTTAACTGCCTACCAGGAAGCAAGACCCACACAAGACGGAGGGTGTGAGGCGTGCTCCAGTCCCTCGCCCCCATGTGACCTGCAGGCAGCTGTGGCCAGGGGCTCTGCAGCTCACTAGGGCCACTTCCTGCTCATTATCCTGGAGAAGTCCTTCAGCCCCTTCTAATCCACCAGGGATTTGGAAAACAGGTCAAAAACTAGTGAGTTTGGGACTGGCGTTGCGGTGCCAGCACCGTATCAGAACCACAATTCTAGCCCCAGCTGCTCTACTTCTCATCCAGCTCCCTGCTAATGTGCCTGGGAAAACAGTGGGGGATTGCTTAAGACCTTGGGCCCCTGCCACCGATGTGGGACACCTGGATGGAGTTTCAGGCTCCTGGCTTTGGCCTGGCCCGGCCTGATTGTTGCAGCCATTTGGGGAGTGAACCAGAGGACAGGAGTGTGCTCTTGATCTCTCTGCCCTTCAAATAAGTAAGGGAATTTTGTTTTAAGAAACCGTGGGATTGAAAGGAACCTTCAGAGGCTATCTACAGAGGACCAAGAGCCACTCTGTGAAGCAGAAGGGTGTGGGTCACCCAGGCAGGAAGGACTGACACGGCAGGCCAACTGTGCCCCTAAACCAGAGAAAGGTGGACATCGTGACAGTGGGCCACCCCCCCCCCCCCCCAGCACGGTGATGCCCCCAGGAGCTGGGAGGCAGGCTGTGGCATCCACAGACCCTGGACGACAAGGGCCTCTCCCTTGCACAGTTTGTGGACTGGCGGCACTTCAGGATTCCAGCCTTAGCAGGCGTTTTTTAAAAGCTCCAGTCTGGTGGGGAACTACTACCAGCCAGAGGCCAGAACTACTGCGGGCCCCAGCTGTGCCCTGAGGAAGGAGGGAGGGGGGGATCCAGGACTGGGAATATTTATTTACTGTCCTCACCAACAAGTTCTAATCTGCAAACTGCAGAGAGAAAAGCGAGGAGGGAGGCACAGCTCTGCTCGACCAACGTCGTGGCAGCCAGTGCACAGCGGGTCTAGGAGCAGGAGGGGGCCTCCTGCACCTACTCACCCCTCAGGAGCCGCCGGGCTGACCTTCCGCCCCGCAGCCTTTCTTGTCTGAATGTCACTTCCCAAAATCAGGACTTGCACTCCCCCAAGAGTGACCTCAACCACACCCCCGGCCTGCCCCTGAGCTCTGGCTGGCCAGTCCCCCTGTACCCCAGGACGGGTGCGTGTGCTCTCACCTCTGAGGGCTGGCACACCTTCCGGAACTACTGCCCCAGCATGCCACATGTGCTCGGGACCCCAGGGAGGGGCCCCAGCCCCCAGAACTCAAACCACAGTTCGTCAGAACGCGCCAGGAGCCACCACAAGTAAACCTGGGGTTCTGGGACCGGCGCCCCCAGTCCTGCTCCTCCTGACAACTCAATACCCCAGCTTTAGAGAACCCATCTGGGCCGAGACGTTACAAGACGCGGGTCTTGGCCCTCTTCCGAGTCCCCACCTCGGAGCTCCGGGGGGGCCTGGGGCGCCAGGCCCGGCTCCCGAAGCGCGGTTGGGACCCGGCTCTCAGCACCACGCCGGTCCAGTCCTCAGCACCAGCGGGGACACACAGCCGGCCTCAAGGCAGGACAAAACCCGCGACTCCCAGCCCCCTCCGGCCGCGGACAGCCTCCCGCCCCGCGAGCCCGGCTGGGCGGTGCACCCTCCGTCCACGCACCCAACCGCAACCCGCGCCCCGCGTCGCCGGACGCGGGGCCGCCACAGGCCCCACTCCGCCTCGCTCCCGTGCTCCCGGGAGCCTCGCAGAGAACTTTCCTCCGCAACTTCCGAGACCCCCGACCCACCTCGGAAGGCGGGGCGGCGGCGGCGGCGGGGCGTCCCCGCGGCCAGGCCGCGCAGGAACTTCGCAGGCGCCACCTCAGCAGCCCGGCGCCGCGGGCGGGGACGCGCTTAAAGGGACCGCAGCGCCGCCTCCAGACGCGGTATTTTTCCGTAGAGCCGTGGCCTCCGCGCCCCTGGGGCCCGTCCAAGTGGCCCTCGGGCCGGCCCGCCCCCCACCACTTCGCGGCACGAAGGGGCGGGGGGCGCTGCAGCCCGGCCCCGCACGCCTGCCGCCCGCAGGAGACCCCGGCCGGGGCACCGCCGCCCCGCCAGCCGGCGCGGTGCGGGCGGGGGAGGGGCGTCGGGCGGAGGGGGAGGGGAGCGGCCTCGCCAACGTCACCGACCCGGGCCCAGGTCGGCCGCCCCTCCCCCGTGCGGCCGCGGCCCGGGTCGCCGCGTGGAGCCCGCAGGCGCGGGAGGGCGGCGCGGGCTCGGGAAAGTTTGCGGGCCGGGCGCCGCCGCGGCCCCTCGGACGCTGACACGTAGCCGGCCGCGGCCGCCGCGCCGGGACAGGGGGCGCCCGAGCGCCGCCCCGAGTGCGGACGAGCCGCGCCGCCCCGCCGCCTCCACGTTGGCAGCCCCGCGCCCCGGCCGGCCCGCCAGCCCCGCGCGCTCACCGTGTCCGCCTGTCTGTCTGTCTGTCCGTCCGTCCGTCCGCTCGCTCGCTCGCTCGCCCGCCGCGCGGGAGAAGCCGGGACGCGGGCGGCGGCGCCGGGCGCTGCTATATGGGGCGGCGGCTCCAATCCCGCCGGGACACGTCAGCCGCCCCGCCCCGCGCCCCGGCGCCCCCGGAGTCCTGCCCCGCTCGCAAAGTTGTGTGGCCTGGCCGGCGGGACGTCGGGACCTCGGGCGACCGCGCCTCCGGTGGGCGCGCACCTCGGGCCTCGAAGTTTGAAGCCCCGGGCCGCAGTCCCCGCTTCCCGCGCCGCCCCGCTACCTCCTCGGCTCGCCCGCACCCCTCCGAAGGGCAAACCGCTGGGCGAGAGGGGCTGCCTCCCCCCGCCCGCGGCCCTGCACCGCGGCGTCCACTGTTAGGGTGCAGGGCCAGGGAAGCGATGTGCACACAGAGCCGGCGGCCCTGTGCTGAAGTGGCCCAGAGGCGGCTCCAGTACGGCAGCCTGCTGCAGACACCTGGGGACTGGACCAGGCCTCAGGAAACCATTCCAGGAGCCGGCAGGGCAGGAGAGGGGACAGAGCCAGCGCAGTCTGCAGCCGGGACCTGGGGCTGGGGGCTGGGAGGCACCTGGCTAGCACAAAGCACAAGCAGGTGTGTGTTCTGGTGGAACACTGACATACATGAAGAGTGGACACGACAGTTATTCTGTCTGAAGATGACAAAGGCTCACCTTATGGTGGGCAGCAGTGGACAAAGGAAGTGGCCAGGGAGGTACCTCTTTGGAAGGTAGCACCGAGAAGCTCCTTGCTGCCCATACAACAATGGCCAGAGCTACTGGGCCTGAGTGAGCGAGAGGAGGCAGCTGCAGGAGACAGACACAGAGAATCAGGAGTTGGAAGCTGCCTGGAGGGGCAGGTGGAGGTGAGCGCAGAGCAGGAGGCTGCCTCCTCATGCCACCTGGGGGCAGAAGCCACTGAAGGCAGGGGACACCTGCTGTCGCAGGGATGGGAGGACCGGGCAGTGCTCGGTCCAGTCGGGAGCCGCTCCAGCACCCTCCGTGCTGTTTTTCTGTGGTGAGGAGGTAGTGTCGTTGCTTTTTAGGGCTCGGCAAGGCAGAGAGGGAGATGCGGCGGTCACCACCAGGTCCACAGTCAAGGACCCTCCCTAAGGCTATGAAGTGCTGGGGTTGCAGGAGACAGAGTAGGTTAAAAAACCAGTTAACAAAAGATACTATAAAATTAATTGCTGAATTTGTATACAAAACATCCCAGCATGCATTTCTTCTAAGCAAGTATTAGCACGGAGACTAGCTGAAATGTGAACCATAGCAGGCTAAGTCACCAGATGTACCGGTTTGAGTCCAAGCTGCTTCACTTCTGATCCAGCTCCCTGCTAATGGCCTGGGAAAGCAGTGGAAGATGGCCTTAGTCCTTGGCCCTGCACTCACAGGGGAGACCTGTCCCAGCCCTGGCCATTGCAGCCATCACTCATCTGGGGAGTGAACCAGGGGATAGGCGCTCACTCTGTCTTTCCTCCTCTCTAACTCTGCCTTTCAAATAAATAAATTTTTTAAAAGTGTGAGCTCTATGGCTATTCCACTCTGTGACATTTGAGTCTATTAGTAAGCTTTGGGCCTGCTCCAGGTAAAATGCTGGAAGATATACCCTCCCCCCACCCCGAAGTGATGATGTTCAAGGACCACCCCTCAACAGAAGGTATACCAGGAGCAGGGGATAACACACTTTCCTCCCTGTCACCAGCTCATCGCTGACAATTAAAACACAGGCAGCAATGTGTATACACTGCATTTTTTTTTTTTAATTTTCAAGAATACTTGCCTCTGTATCTTTTTTTCCTTTGAATGGCAGAGAGAGAGAGGGAGGGAGGGAGGGAGGGAGGGAGGGAACTTTCATCTGCTGGCTCACTTCTCAAATGCCTGCAACAGCCGCTGCTGGGAGCCAGGAACTCAATCCTGGTCTCGTATGCAGGTGGCAGGGACCTGCCACCTGAGCCATCACCTGCTGCCCCCAGGGTGGGCATGAGCAGGAAGCTGGGAGGGGAAGTCAGGACTTGAACCCGGGCGTTCTGACACAGGACGCAGTCCCAAGTAGTGCTAACACTGTGACCAGTGTCCATCCCATGCATTATCTTTCAATTCCCTTTTCCCACAAGGATTAATTTTAGTTCTTGTTGAGAATAAGTGATAAAAAGTGAAAGTAATCTAGGAAAGAACATTTTCAACTTTCAAACTAAAGTCCCATGGAGTTAATGGCAATGGTTTAAATCTTGGATGAAGTGTTATTCATTATAAGCTATTTCAGTCCTAAAGCAGAAGGACATCAAGGTTGGAGCAAAAGGACGGAGTACCTGAGCAAACTCTCAGTCAGACTGGACAGGCCCTCTGTTCTCTCCAGCCAACTCAGAGTAACACCTACAGAACAGGGAGTGACTGCTGGAGGCTGCAACACCCCTGGCTGGAGTTTTGGGCTCCTGGCCCCAGCATTTGGGGAATGAACCAGCAGATGGAAGATCTCTGTCGCTTTACTTTCAAATAAATAAAAATGAATACACATTTAAACACATACATCATTTCCCGAACATAACTCAGAAGTCCACTTAAGTTGCCGTTTGGGATGGCCACAGCACGTATCAAGTCCCACCTCCACAGCCAGTCCCAACCTCCTGCTACTGCACATCCGGGGAGGCAGAAGGTGATGGTTTCCACCTACGTGGGAGAACTGGACTGAATTCCAGGCTCATGGTTTTGGCCTGGCCTGGAACCCACGTTTCAGGTATTTGCATAGTGAACCAGTGGACAGGAGATGGCTCTGTTTCTCAGTATCTCTCATTGTCTCTCTGCCTTTCAAATAAATTAAATTAATATATAAACACTCAAGGGTTGGTGTTGTGATGCAGTGGACTAAGCTGCTGCGCTGGGTGCCCATCTCCTATGCTGGAGTGCAATTCAAGTCCCAGCCACTGTTTCTGATCCAGCTCTTATTAAGGTACCTGGGAAGCAGCAGACGATAGCCCAAGTACACGGGTTCCTGCTACCCACATGGAATTCCTGGTTCCTGATTTCTGCCTAGCCTAATCCTGGATCTCACAGGCATTTGAAAAGTGAACTAGGAGATGGAATCTCTCTCTTTTTCTCTCTCCCTCTCAATCTGCCTTTCAAAAAAATAAATCTTGAAATAAATTTTTAAAAAAGAAGTCACCTTAAATCTTCAAATATCTGGAAATTAAAAAAAAACCATTTATTTATTTACTTGAAAGGCAGAGCTTTCTGTGGTTGGGGGGTGGGGGGAGGGGAGGTAGGTCTTCTACCAGCTGGCTCACTCCCCAGATGGTTACAACGCAGCTGTGCAGATCTGAATCCAGGAGCTTCTTTCAGGTCTCCTACGTGGGTGCAGGGAACCAGCACTGGACCATCTTCCACTGCTTTCCCAGGCCATAGCAGAGCTGGATCAGAAGAGGAGCAGCCGGGACTCAAACTGGTGCCCAGGAGGGATGCCAGTACTGCCAGCCCCAAAATATCTGGAAATTTTACAACTTATTCCTAAACACTCATGGGACACAGAAGAAACTTCAAAGTATTTGGAATTGAGTAACAAGGAGTTCTATACCCAAGCCTGTGCAATGGGGCACCCCATCAGGCAAGGAAAACAAGGTGAAAGTTCGTAAGGCTAATCATTCAGGCCTGAAATTAGAAAAACAGAATAAACCTAAAAAAGAAATAAAAAGTCACACAGAACAAAGGATGGATAAAACCTACAGCCAAGACTTTAGAAAGACTAGTTACATCCCTGGCAAAATGATCAATGTAAAAAATAGAGGCAGTATAAATAAGCAATATTACAAGTGAAAGGAAGGAAAAAAAATACAGCTATAACAGAGAGTTTGAAAAACCACACAAGGAATCTACTTTTTAAAAAAAAGTTAAAAATTTTGAAAACAAACAAAATGGGCAATTTCTAGAAAAATAAGTTCTGCAAATGAAAGTCTGAATAATCAACCATCACAGCAGAGGCAGCCCAGGGCAGGCATGTACGCTGCTAACCAGCATCGCACCACCTGGCTCGGTGGGGTCCCGGCTCCACTCCAGGTACTTGGGTCCCTGCCACCTAAGAGAGAAACCCAGTGTGAGTTCTGGGCTCCTGGCTTCAACCTAGCCCAGTCCTGGCTGCTGTGGGCATCTGGGATGTGAACCAGAGGACTGAAGATCTTTTTCTGTCTCTCTCTCTGCCCGACAAATAAACTTAAGCTTTTGTCAGGAAGCCCTAGGAGGCTGTCTCCAGCACAGGAAGAGAGGAACTGTGAGGCGTCCCAGACAAGGCCAGCAGGAAAAAGGAACGTCTGAAAGCAAAAGACGAAAGAAATCCAACAAACTCATCCAGAAATATAAAGACAAGTGATAACAAAGCCAAGTTTATTCCAGTGATGTGAGAGGACACAGTATTAGTAAAATGATTAAAGTAACTCAGCATGTTATTAGCACCAGGGGCAAACTTGATGTAAATATCCAAAAGGTTCTAATTAACACACTGTTGACAACACAGGAATACTAGGACAGCGCCCTAATGAGATGGTGGTGTCCCCAACACAAGCGCTCACGTGAACACCATGCAGGGCCCTGTGCACTGTGCCTTTGAGTCCTGTCCTGCAGCTGTCACCAGGCGTGTAAAAGCAAGAACGACTCACAGTGAACCACACTGCAGTGTGCAGAGACACAACTGCAGGCTGAAACCCACCCACTTCTCTGTAATAACAAAAAAAATGCCATCCCACAATGCCAGCAACATACACATAAACCTAAAGATGAATGTGACTTATGCAATGTCCATCTACAGGAAGGCTTCATAAAGGCAGCAATTATCGGGGCTGGCACTATGGCACAGCAGGTTAATCCCCCACGGGTGCCAGTTCAAGCCCCAGATGCTCCACTTCTGATCCAGCTCCCTGCTAATGTGCCTGGGAAAGCCACGGGGGGCGGCCCAAGTACTTGCTTCCCTGTACCCACATGGGAGACTGAGATGGAATTCTGGGCTCCTGGCTTTTTCTTGGCCCAGCTCTGGTCTTTGCACTATTCAGGGAGTGAATGTGCAGACGGAAGATCTCTGTCTCTCCTTCATCACTTTCCCTTTCACATAAATAAAACCTCTTCAAAAATAAATTAAATGCAAATACTATTGAAACCCCAATAGGTATCTGTGTGTCCATGGGATTTTACAACAAATTTTTTTTTTTTTTTTTTTTTTTTACAGGCAGAGTGGACAGTGAGAGAGAGAGACAGAGAGAAAGGTCTTCCTTTTGCCGTTGGTTCACCCTCCAATGGCTGCCGCGGTCGGCGCGCTGCGGCCGGCGCACCGCGCTCGTCCGATGGCAGGAGCCAGGAGCCAGGTGCTTTTCCTGGTCTCCCATGGGGTGCAGGGCCCAAGCACCTGGGCCATCCTCCACTGCACTCCTGGGCCACAGCAGAGGGCTGGCCTGGAAGAGGGGCAACCGGGACAGAATCCGGTGCCCCGACCGGGACTAGAACCCGGTGTGCCGGCGCCGCAAGGCGGAGGATTAGCCTGTTGAGCCACGGCGCCGGCCCACAACAAAAAATTTTATACAAGCTTTATTTCATAGTGTACACAGGCTTTATAATACCACATTATAAAACAGTATTTCTGGCTGGCACCGCAGCTCACTTGGCTAATGCTCCGCCTGCGGCGCTGGCACCCTGAGTTCTAGTCCCGGTTGGGGCACCAGATTCTATCCCGGGTGCCCCTCTTCCAGTCCAGCTCTCTGCTGTGGCCCAGGAAGGCAGTGGAGGATGGCCCAGGTCCTTGGGCCCTGCACCTGCATGGGAGACCAGGAGGAAGCACCTGGCTCCTGGCTTCGTAGTGGCTGTTTGGGCAACAGAAGGAAGACCTTTCTCTCTCTCTTACTAACTCTGCCTGTCAAAAAACAAAACAAAACAGTATTTCTACAACTTTTAGAATGTTTCATATACAATTATATCCTTACAATAAAATTATTACTGAAAATTCAGGACAAGACAGCCAATCCAACTCTGAGGAAGACAGAGTGGGGAGGGAAAAGATTTTAGGGCTGCCAGCACTCTGGCAGTGTGGTACAGTGTGGGAGCAGGTGCTGAGGGCAGGCAAGAAAGGAGAAGCCCTGCTACGCTCGGACAGCACCCCATTAGGTGTTGCCAGGAGGGCAGCTGTTGGGGTGGACTCTGTGGCCAGTGGCCCTGGGCAAACGGGTTGCCTCTGGGAGAAAATCTGGATTCTTGCTTGACACAACTCAAAGGAGCTGTGAGGTCGAGCCGCACCCCGTGACAGGACAGTGCCACTTGTGATGGCTAGGAGAGCAGCCCAGAAATATCCATCCCAGCAAAACCCTAAAAATCAACTGCCAGTGGGTGGACAGACGGCAACGAGGTGTCTACTTCCTGCTACCTGAGTGAGCAGGAGGGGCGGCGGGCCTGGACTTTCCCTCACTGAGCATGGTGGTCACGTCAGGACAAGGAAACAGTCCCCGGCTCCTGGTAGCTGCCCAGTGTGGGTCACATGTTGCTACTGCATAAACCCCTTGTCTGACTGAGCTCACTTACATGTGGCCTTTATAAAACTGTTTATACATATCAAAACGACGTTCCTTTCTTTGGCTCAGATGTAGCAATTATTACCAAAGGTACATTCAACTTGGCTGTAGCCCCTGCTTCCTGCACCAGCCTCGTTCTTTCTCTAATTCTATTGGTTTCACTTCTGTTCAGCAAGTGACAAAGTGGTAATTTAGCATTTTCTTCAATGACAGTGCTACTCTGGCTTATTTCTTAGATCAGGATTTCTGGGTACCTTCTGTCTATAGGCACCCACAAGAACAGACACGACTTGGGCTGCCCTGGCAAGGTGCTTAAATTCTGAAGGCTTACATCTCCTATCTGTAAACTTACAGGGCCTCTTCTGTAAGCTGTCACAAGATCGAGGGTGATGACACCTACAGAACCTGTTCCCCGTCTGGGGATGCCCCACACTTTCAATGTAGTTACTGCACTGTGCTAAGTTTACAAATACTGAAATAATCAGCACATCGTTACACAGCTGAGTAAATATTTACATACAGCCTAATTCAAGAACATGGGTCAGATGAACACACATAACTTTCTTTTAAAAAAAGAGGATGGGATGAATGTTAGATTCTTTTTTTTTTTTTTTTTTTTTTTTTTTTTTTTTTTTTTTTTTTTACAGGCAGAGTGGACAGTGAGAGAGAGAGACAGAGAGAAAGGTCTTCCTTTTGCCGTTGGTTCACCCTCCAATGGCCGCCGCGGTCGGCGCGCTGCGGCCGGCGCACCGCGCTCGTCCGATGGCAGGAGCCAGGAGCCAGGTGCTTTTCCTGGTCTCCCCATGGGGTGCAGGGCCCAAGCACCTGGGCCATCCTCCACTGCACTCCCGGGCCACAGCAGAGGCTGGCCTGGAAGAGGGGCAACCGGGACAGAATCCGGCGCCCCGACCGGGACTAGAACCCGGTGTGCCGGCGCCGCAAGGCGGAGGATTAGCCTGTTGAGCCACGGCGCCGGCCGAATGTTAGATTCTAAAGAGGAAGTTCAAGGAGTTCCATACAGGGCCAGCACTGTGGCGTAGTGGCTTAAGTCTCTGCCTGCAACACTGGCATCCCATAAGGGCGCAGGTTCATGTCCCAGCTGCTCTTTTCCGATCCAACTCTCTGCTAATGCGCCTGGGAAAGCAGTGGAAGATGGTCAAGTGCTTGGGCCTCTGCACCCATGTGGGAGACCCGGAAGAAGATCCTGGCCTTAGGTCAGCTCAGCTCCGGGCTTTGTGACCATATGGGGAGTGAACCAGCAGATGGAAGACCTCTCTCTCTCTCTGCAACTCAGCCTCTCCAATAAATAAATAAATCTTAAAAAAAAAAAAAAGGCTGGCGCCGCGGCTCAATAGGTTAATCCTCTGCCTTGCGGTGCCGGCACACCGAGTTCTAGTCCCAGTCGGGGCGCCGGATTCTGTCCCGGTTGCCCCTCTTCCAGGCCAGCTCTCTGCTGTGGCCTGGGAGTGCAGTGGAGGATGGCCCAAGTGCTTGGGCCCTGCACCCCATGGGAGACCAGGAGAAGCACCTGGCTCCTGCCTTCGGATCAGTGCAGTGCGCCGGCCGCGGTAGTCATTGGAGGGTGAACCAACGGCAAAAGGAAGACCTTCCTCTCTGTCTCTCTCTCACTGTCCACTCTGCCTGTAAAAAAAAAAAAAAAAAAAAAAAAAAAAGGAGTTCCACAGAAACAAAACAGACTCTTCAGAGCTGGACATTATGGACTAGACATGTGGCTACTGGCAACAAGATGAGCTGGTCCCAATAGGTATGCATGGTCTGTCTAAACACAGCATGCTGAAGACTCCAAAACAGTCTTAATACTGTTTACATATCAAATGACAGTATCTGACAAAATGAGTGAAATGAAACATTAAAATAATCTCACTTTCCTCTTTTTATATTTTAAAGTGCACACTAGAATAATTTAAATCACACTTGTGGCTTGCATTTTACTGAATATCATCTATAGTGATCACATTTTCAAACCAACGCTAAAACCCAACCTGACAAAGGGTGTCTTTTCCTTATATAACAGTATTAAAGGGGAAAAAACTGAATTTATTTATGACAATTCTTTTGTTTATAATGAACACATTTGTATTAGAGGAAAAAATACAAATCGGGCGTTCATCCCAGTCATGAAACTTCTCCAGCACAGACCTGGAATGTGGGGAGGTGAGGAAGCTGGGTTTGCACCCTTCTTTCTATGAACTCCGACAACTCATTATTTTTTAAAGTCAAAAGATACAAATCGATCTTCCACAGATGTGCAGGAATGGTTTATTTAACAAAGAGAGATAGAAGGAGAATCCACCCAGTGGTTCATTCCCCAAACGTCTGCAATGGCCAAAGCCAGGAACTTCAGCTAGGTCTCCTATATGGGTGGCAGGGTCCCTTATTACTTGGGCGTTCTCCAGCTGCCTTCCCTGGCACATCTGCAGGGAACTGGACTTAAAAGTGGAATGGCTGGGACTCAAAGTGGCACTTACATGGGATGCCAGCAATGTAGGGCAGAGGCATAAGCCACAGTACCCCAACATGGGGCCCCCTACTGTGGCATTTTTGTAGTATCAAAAATATTAGAAATTTGAATTATTTCTATCAGTAGGGGACTGAGTAAACAAAAAGTGCAGCATTGAGGGTCATAACATCCACTGGGCAAAATCCCCCCAAGCCAGGATGCATCATGGTCTTCTGTGCCCTGAAATCCAACTCCCTCGGTGGGGCTGCATGCACTGGTTGGGGGAAGGGGGTGTGTATTGTGGCGTAATTGGTAAAGCCACCGCCTGAAGTGCCAGCATCCCATATGGGCACCAGTTCAAGTCCCAGCTCTACTTCCGATCCCGCTCTCTGCTATGGCCTGGGAAAGCAGTGGAAGATGGCCCAAGTCCTTGGGCCCCTGCTCCTGCATGGGAAACTCAGAAGCAGCCCTGGGCTCCTTGCTTCAGATCAGCGCAGCTCCGGCTGTTCTGGCCAATTGGGAAGTGAACCAATGGATGGAAGTCCTCTCTCCCTCTCTGTCTCTCTTCTCTCTGTGTAACTGTGACTTTCAAATAAATAAATAAATCTTAAAAAAAGTAGATCTGGTTGGGCTTGTTCTTAAAAATGCCAGTTTTTGTTCTCTTTATTTTTGAAAGGGGGAGGAAGGGAGAGAGCCAGTGGGCAAATACCTTACTTCCACTGGTTCATTCCCCACATGGCTGCAACAGCCAGGTCCAGGCCAGCAGAAGCCAGGAGCTCCATGCTGGTCTCCCACACGGGTGGCAGGAGCCCAGGTACTTACTAGGCTATCTCTCACTGCCTTCCCAGGTTCATCAGCAGAAAGCTGGACTGAAAGCAGAGGAGCTGAGACTCAAACCAGCACTGTGACATGGAATGCTGGCATCACAAGCATGGTGCCATGATGCTGGCCCCCAAAAAGCCCAGTTCTGGGGCAAGCATGTGGCACAGCCAGTAAGATGCAGCCCGGGACACCCACATCCCACCTGGAAGTCGAGGTCTGAGCAGAGGCTCAGCTTCCTGCTAGTGCGCATTCCTGGAGGCAGCACGGATGGCTCGAGCTGTCTGGTCCCCATTACCCATGTGGGAGACCTGGATTCAAGTTCCTGGCTCCTGAAGGCACTTGGAGAGTGAAACTTTCGATGGGATCTCTCTGATAAACACATTAATTAATTAAAATTTTAAAAATTCCAGTTTTACTTGCTGATATACCACATTTAAAGATAATACAGGGCTGGAACAGTGTTGTGGTGTAGCAGGGTAAGCCGCTGCTTGGGTTTCCTGTACCCAGTATCAGAGTGCTCTTCTCGTCCAGTGACTCCACTTTGCTACTGTGCCTGGGAAACAAGCAATGACAGCTCAAGTGCTGAGTCCTTGCCACCCATGTGGGGGACCTGGAGGGAGCTCCTGATTCCTGGCTTCAGCCTGGCCCAGCCCTGGCTGTTGTAGCTATTTGGCGCACAAACCAGCAGACCGAAGGTATCTTTTTTCCTCTGTCATTCTGTCTTTCAAATAAATAAACAACATTTTAAAAAAGATTTACGGGGCTGGCACTGCGGCGCAGTAGGTTAATCCTCTGCCTGTGGCGCCAGCATCCTACGTAAACGCCAGTTCTAGTCCCGGCTGCTATTCTTCCCATCCAGCTCTCTGCTGTGGCCTGGGAAAGCAGTGGAGGATGGCCCAGGTCCTTGGGCCCCTGCACCCACATGGGAGACCAGGAAGAAGCGCCTGGCTCCTGGCTTCGGATCAGCACAGCTCCGGCCGTTGCGCCCATTTGGGAAGCGAACCAATGGAAGGAAGACCATTCTCACTGTCTCTCTCCCTGTCTACCTCTCAAATAAATAAATAAAACTTAAAAAAAAATTTATTTATTTAAAAGTTACAGAGAGAGGCAGAGACAGAGAGAGAAGTCTTCCATTCACAGATTCATGCCCCCAAATGGCTGCAAATGGCCGGAGCTGAGCCAATCCAAAGCCAAGAGGGCCCTCCAGGTACCCCACGTGCATACAGAGGCCCAAGGACTTGAGCCATCATCTGCTGCTTTCCCAGGTGCATTCGTAGGGAGCTGGATAGGAAGTGGAGCAGCTGGGACTCGAACTGGTGCCCATATGGGTTGCCAGCACTGTAAGCGGGAACTTTAACCCCATTGTGCCACAGTGCTGGTCCCAACAAACAAGTATCTTTTAAATGTTTGGTATGGTGGTTAAGATGCCACTGGGGATGCCTGCATCCCACTGCAACTGCTTGGGTTGACATTCTGGCTCCACTTGATCCCAGGTTCCTGATAGTGCACACTGCGGGAGGCAGCTGGTGGCATGGGTACTTGGGTCCCCACCACCACTGCTGGAGACACAGACTGCATTCCAGTCTCCTGAATTTGGTGTGGCTCAGATATGGCTGTTGTGTTGTGCACACTGGCAAGTGAACCAGTAGATGCGAGATCTGTCTCTTAGTCTAAGTAAAATGAAAACATGTAAAATTTATCAAGTACAAGATAGTAAAAGTGCAGAGAAATTTTTCCATGAATATTATATTTATCACACTGAACTATTCTAGAAGGACAAAGTGCTTTAAAAAAGTATGCCAGGAGGGCGGCGCTGCGGCGGAGCGGGTTAAAGACCTGGGCCTAAAGCGCCAGCAACCCACATGGGCACTGGTTCTAGTCCCAGCTGCTCCTCTTCTGATCCAGCTCTCTGCTACGGCCTGGAAAAGATGGCCCAAGTCTTTGGGCCCCTACACCCACGTGGGAGACCTGGAAGAGGCTCCTGGCTTCAGATTGGTGCAGCTCTGACCGTTGCAGCCATCTGGGGAGTGAACCAGTGGATGGAAAACCTCTCTCTGTCTGTACCTCTCTCTGTAACTCTTTCAAGTAAATAAAATAAATCTTTTAAAAAAAAATTATGCTGGGAAGCCAGCGTTGTGGTCTAGCAGGTTAAGCCGTCGCCTGAAGTACCAGCCTTCCATTTGTGCACTGGTTTAAGTACTGGCTGCTCCCTTTCTGATCCACCTCCCTGCTAATGCGCCTGGGAAAGCAGTGGAAGATGGCTCATGCCACTCATTTGGGAAGCATGGATGGAGTTCCAGGCTCTTGGCTTTGGCTTGGCCCAGCTCTGGCCATTATGGCAACTTGGGGAGTGATCTGGCAGATGGAAGATCCCCCTGCCACAACTCCGTAACTCTGCCTTTCAAATAGAATAAATCTTAAATAAATCGATAAGCCAGTTAGAGGAGAAACTCTTTAAAAATTTCAGTGCTACATAGTAACAGCTTTACAAATCTCTTAATTCCTGCTCCACTGAAAAGAAATGAACGTTAAACCTAAGACGACAGAGATTCTGGATGTGGCCTACACCTGGCAGACCCACTCAGCAGGCGATCTTGGTCCTAGTGCTGCCAAACAATGGAGAACGAGGAAAGAACACCGGAGACAACCACGAGTCAGTCAGAGCGTTTCCACCAGCTCAGTGTTGGCCAGAAGCCCCGCCCCATGCTGACACGTGGCAGACACGGATATCTGTCTGAATACGTGTTCTCTGGAAGGACTCTCACGCACAAGAGATAGCAAAACTGCACCCAGAGCCAGCTGGCACTGCAGTGACCCCAAGAGCATAGTGGTTCCATGGTCAACTAGTGGAACGGGAGTCCAGAGACAGCATAGGTCCATCAGAAGCAAAGTGGGGCCGGTGCTGTGGCGCAGCGGGTTAATGCCTTGGCCTGAAGTGCCGGCATCCCATATGGGCGCTGGTTCGAGACCTGGCTGCTCCACTTTCTGTCCAGCTCTCTGTTGTGGCCTGGGAAAGCAGTGGAAGATGGCCCAAGTGCTTGGGCCCCTGCACCCGTGTGGGAGACCCAGAGGAAGCTCCTGGCTCCTGGCTTTGGATCTGCCCAGTTCTGGCCGTTGCAGCCACTTGGGGAGTAAACCATTGGATGGAAGACCTCTCTGCCTCTCCTCTCTCTGTGTAACTCTGACTGTCAAGTAAAATAAATCCTCATACAATGAAGGGATGCACGCTGAGGGCAGGAGGACAGCACAGAGGTGCTGAGGCAGTTTTAGGGTGACTACAGTAGGCACAGGAAGAAGTTCTTGGCTGCATCATAGATCACATTATGAGCACCAAGTCAGAAGCAACATTTTTGTTGTTTTAAGTTTCTTTGTGAGAGACTGATAATTGTAGGAAGTTTAAGATTTTACACTAACACCAGAACCCTCTGGATGTTGGGGAAGCTACACTGGAGAACAGCACAGGCAGGGTAGCTACAGCACATACTCCAGAACAACCGCAGCAACCTGCCCAGGCACCTACCTCCTCCCTGGGCCTGCCTGAGCCCGAATGTGAGCTGGGGGTGCTCCTCTGGACCTGCCTGACCCCCTGAGTGCGAGGAGGGGGGGTGCTCCCCTGGAATGCCTGACCCTGAGTGCGAGGAGGGGGGTGCTCCCCTGGAATGCCTGACCCCGAGTGTGAGGTAGGGGTGCTCCCCTGGACCTGCCTGACCCACTGAGTGTGAGGTGGGGGTGCTCCCCTGGACCTGCCTGACCCTGAGTGTGAGGTGGGGGTGCTCCCCTGGACCTGCCTGACCCCCTGAGTGCGAGGAGGGGGCGTGCTCCCCTGGACCTGCCTGACCCCGAGTGTGAGGTGAGGGTGCTCCCCTGGACTTGCCTGACCCCCTGAGTGTGAGGAGGGGGGTGCTCCCCTGGGATGCCTGAGCCCGAGTGTGAGGTGGGGGTGCTCCCCTGGAGCTGCCTGACCCCGAGTGTGAGGAGGGGGGGGTGCTCCCCTGGACCTGCCTGACCCACTGAGTGTAAGGGTGGGTGTGCTCCCCTGGACCTGCCTGACCCCCTGAGTGCTCCCTGGATTCCCTAGGGCCTCTTCCACCTGTGACTGATGTGTTCGAGAAACCAACCACTGTTCCCAGGTGCAGAAGCATTGAGTGGTCCTTCGGTTACCAAAGCCCCTGAGTGTCGTGGGGACACCAGGCCACTGTCCTGAGCTCTGGAAAGATGCTTCACGGCACATCCTGTATACCTGAGGCCCTCACCTGGGACCCCACAGCAGGTCCCAGCAAGAGACAGGCAGCACAGCCAAGACAGGAGCCGGATGCTAGGAGGCCTTCCCTGCAGGGTTACAACGAGCGATCACTAAACCACAAGAAATAAAATCATCTGAGGCTCTACCAAAGACAACTTATCCTTGAAAACCTTTTTCTTCCTACGATTTACTCAGAAAAGCTTCATAAGGCAGAATTAGCTTACCTCATGTTCACCAAAAATTCTGTAATGGATGTGAAGCTGGCTAAACACTTTGTATCAATTCAGATAGGAATTTATACTTTTCTACAGTGGTGGAAACAAAAAAATGGAGTCTGGGTTCTTCACTGTCCCCAGTATGGAGCACATAGCCCTCAAGGAGTGTTACCTGCTTGGTGACCCTGGACGTGCCACCCTCCTCACTTGACCTGACTCCTCATCTCTCAGGTGAGGACGTGGGACTGTCTCCTCTCACGGATCATCAGCCTTCACGTTTGGATTTAGAGAATTCCCAGAAACCCTTTCACAGGACAGCCGTCTCGGCAAGGGGTGAATTCAAACGACACCCATGGCACTGCAGAGGTCTCTCCCTCCCTCCTGCATCACACAACTGACACGCTGGACTCACGTGAGGACACCATGCAAGAGACAAACACTGACGCACACCTGGGGGAGGACAAAGAGGTCCCACCTGCCAAGTGAGAAGCTGAGCAGCGAGAACACCGACCCTGCTGCTGCAAGTCGGCACACACCGTGGAAGGGAGGACAGCTGAGTCGGCATCAGCGGAAGACGGGGCGGCACAGTCCCTGGGTGTCCACCAGCCTCAGGCACACACCGTGGAAGGGAGGACAGCCGAGTCGGCATCAGCGGAAGATGGGGCAGCACAGTCCCTGGGTGTCCAGCAGCCTCAGGCAGACAACACACACCTGCCTGGGG
This sequence comes from Sylvilagus floridanus, assembly GCA_949820135.1. Classification (NCBI taxonomy): domain Eukaryota; kingdom Metazoa; phylum Chordata; class Mammalia; order Lagomorpha; family Leporidae; genus Sylvilagus; species Sylvilagus floridanus. The sequence continues at coordinate 181,429,083 of OX463236.1, forward strand.
CGAGTGAGTGGGAGCAAACTCCAGCACTACTCAGGTAAGAGCAGCCACCACTGCTGTGGGAAGAACGAGTGTAGAAAAGCAAGAGCCAAGACAGTGAGAAATAAAAAGCTGAAAAAAGTCTGAAACACAATCCTTCGAGTGATGGGCTGAACAAAACACAGGTGAGCAGAGCAGCGGGCAGGTGGCATCTCTCTACACTGAGACACATGGCCTGCAGGTAGGGGCGGGCCATACACAGGGCGCCCCCTGAGACACATGGTCTCCGGGCATGGGCAGGCCATACACGGGTGCCCCTTGAGACACATGGCATGTGGACATGGGCAGGCCATACACAGGGTGCCCCTGAGACACATGGCATGTGGACGTGGGCGGGCCATACACAGGGCGCCCCCTGAGACACATGGCATGTGGACGTGGGCAGGCCATACACAGGGTGCCCCTGAGACACATGGCATGTGGATGTGGGCAGGCCATACACAGGGCGCCCCTGAGACACATGGCATGTGGACATGGGTGGGCCATACACAGGGCGCCCCCTGAGACACATGGCATGTGGACGTGGGCGGGCCATACACAGGGCGCCCCCTGAGACACATGGCATGTGGACATGGGCAGGCCATACACAGGGCGCCCCCTGAGACACATGGCATGTGGATGTGGGCGGGCCATACACAGGTGCCCCCTGAGACACATGGCATGTGGACATGGGCGGGCCATACACAGGTGCCCCCTGACACACATGGCATGTGGGCATGGGCAGGCCATACACAGGTGCCCCCTGAGACACATGGCATGTGGACGTGGGCAGGCCATACACAGGGCGCCCCCTGAGACACATGGCCTGTGGACGTGGGCAGGCCATACACAGGTGCCCCCTGAGACACATGGCATGTGGACATGGGCGGGCCATACACAGGGCGCCCCCTGAGACACATGGCATGTGGACATGGGCGGGCCATACACAGGGCGCCCCCTGAGACACATGGCATGTGGATGTGGGCGGGCCATACACAGGGTGCCCCCTGAGACACATGGCATGTGGGCATGGGCGGGCCATCCACACGGAGCCCCCTGAGACACATGGTCTCCAGGCATGGCACGGGTGCCCCCTTTCCAGAAAAGCCAGGAATGCAGATGTATATACGTCTGTTCACATCTCCAAGAATAAACAATGGAAGGAAATGGGAAACGAAGACGGGAGAGGACAGGGACAGAAGCCAAGCTCATCCGAACACACCGTGATTCACAGCTTGGCTCTGACAATCACCAAGGCAGAGAACATGCTCTAAAAAATAAATAAATAAAATGTGTCCCAATTTGGCATGGTGATGCGAGTCACATGGGTGCGTTCATCTGAGAATTCATGGAGGCAGGCCGTAAGCACCCGCATGACCCTCAGCGTCATCCTGGGCGATCAAGTTCATATCACAATCTAGATTTCCAGTGTGAGAAAAACACACACACTCAAGGCGCAACTCTGGAAGTTACTCTCAGAACTGGAAATACCTATAGACTTTAATTTCCACAGAGACACACTTGGGATCCTGGGAAACAGGGCTGACCCTAGGTTTGGGCAGAGCATGACAAGGTAGGGCCCTGGGCTGTGGCAAAAGCAAGGAAGAGTCACAGCCCAGGGTCACACCCAAACAACATACCAGTCAGCCGGGGAAGTGCAACATGGTTCCAGACATATCAATGAGCTTGTAACAGCAGGGGGAAAAGTATAGAATACTTTCACCTTTGCAAACTGCAGCTTGCAATCTATCCTAAACACTGATAAAGCAAAGAATTTCTTAATTCCTCCTGCTCCGTGGTCGGATTCTAATCTACAACAAGCATCAGCAAGGGAGACCTTGGCTAAGACAACAGTGCAAACCTCGGCTCTGGCTCCTAGCTCCACCTTCCTGCTAATGCACACGGCGGAAAGCAGTGGTGACAGCTCAAGTGAGGGGTTCCTGCCAACCACACGGGGTACAGACTGAGCTCCCTGCTCCCATTCAGACCAATAGGAACATCTAGGGAGTGAACTAGGAGATGGGAACTCTCTCTCTGCCCCTCAAATTACTTATTTATTTTTTTTTTTGGACAGGCAGAGTACACTGCTGCACCAGTGTCCACCCCTCTGACACATTCTTGATGCCCTCTCCGCAGTGCATCCCTGGTGGGGGTGCTGAGAATCAAATTAAACACAAAACCAGTGAAACGTCTAGACCCAGCTGTAGCACAGAGATACCAGGATGAGACACAAAACATATCACGGGGCATTCCATAGCACGTCACCTGAGCGCACTCAGAAGTAATGGTGTGAAGGGGCTGGCACTGTGGCGCAACAGGTTAAAACCCTGGCCTGAGGCATTGGCATCCCATATGGGCACCAGTTTGAGACCCAGCTGCTCCACTTCCAATCCAGCTCTCTGCTGTGGCCTGGGAAAGCAGAAGATGGTCCAAGTCCTTGGGCCACTGCACCTACATGGGAGACCTGGAAGAAGCTCCTGGCTCCTGGTTTTGGGTCAGCGCAGCTATGGCCATTGCGGTCAACTGAGGAGTGAACCAGCGGATGGAAGACCTCTCTCTCTCTCTCTCTGTCTCCCTCTTCTGTGTAACTCTGACTTTCAAATAAAAAATAAATAAATAATAATAAAAAAACCTTAAATAAGTAATGGTATGAAAACAAAAACAAAGGAAAAATAAACTGCAGATTTCCGGAGACCTGAGACACCTGTACCAAACACACTGTGGAGAACCACTTTGGATTCTAACTCAAACAAACTGAGCATAAAAACATCCCAGGGGCCAACATCACACCACAGCAGATTAAGCTGTCACTGTGACACCGGCAACCTGTTTCGGAGTGCTTCAAGTCCTAGCTGTTCCACTTCTCATCCAGATCCCTGGGAAAGCAGCATAAGATGGCTCAAGGACCTGAGCCCCTGCCACCCATGTGGGAGGCCTGGGTGGAGTTACTGGTTTTGGCCTAGACTACACCTGGCTGTTAGGACAATTCGGGGAGTGAGCCAACAAATGGAAGATCTCTCCCCTTCTCTGTCACTGTGCCCTTGAAATAAACAAATCTTTAAAATATACATACTTCTGTGACATCTGAAAAAACAACACAGAATACATATCAGGAGATGTTGTCAGGTGTCACAACAGGGTTGTGATTGTGATTTTTTTTTTAAGATTTATTTATTTGAAAGAATTACAGAGAGAGAGAGAGAGAGAGAAGAGAGAGAGAGAGAGAGAGAAATCTTCTATCCACTGGTTTTTCCCCAAATGGCCAAAACAGCCAGCGCCTCAGGCCAAAGCCAGGAGTTTCATCTGAGTCTCCCACGTGGGTATAGGAGTCCAAGCACTTGGGCCATCTTCCGCTGCTTTCCCAGGCCATTAGCAGGAGCTGGATCAAAAGTGCAGCAGCCATGTGGGATGCCGGCACCACAGGCCAGGGCCTAACTCACTGTGCCACAGCGCTGGCCCTCTCATCCACCAAAGTCACCACTCAACTAATTGGAGATGATGGAAGACAGATTTGATTTGATTTAGATGACTCAAACCAAACATTAAAAGGGTGTGGTTTCAGGAACGGGAGGTGTCACGACTCCCCTCTGTGTTATGGTTTCCAAGTTTCCCTAACAGAAAGGTTGAAGAAAGAAAAAGAGCAGAGAGCTGCTCACCACAGCATACACGACGCTGCCAAAGCTGCACACAGAGGGTGAACCAGACCTGTGCACTGTCCTGCAAGGTCAATGAAGCTTACTGAAAGTCAGAATGGAATGAAAACAAAGTAGAAAGAATTACAAACCAAGAGAACCAGAGAAATACAAAATAAAAGCAGGCTGATTTGTTCAAAGTCAAAATCAGTTCTCTAAAAGAGCTAAGGAAAAAATAAAGTCTCCTTAATCCAACTAGGAAAAGAGCACCCGAGCATGATACAACATAACCGCTCCCAGGACTGTTGGTGATAAGTTACAAACATCAGTAATTGTAGCTTTTGGCAGCTCCCAAGGAAATAAGAGCTCCTCTGTCCCATGGGCAGCCCCAAAATAATTTCTGTGTCTCACTTGCATTAATTGGGCTCTCAGCCCTTTAGGGGACCAGTAACTGTAGTCAAGGGACCACAGGGATGTGATGTGGATGAGCCACAGCCACCACGGTGCACCCATGCAGCTGAGCCACTCCATCCAAACACAGGTCTGTGCCTCCCCAATGGGGAGTGGGTGCTGCAAGAGCAGAGGTCACCAACTGTCACCCGGCTTACAGAACGAAGTACCAAGACTTCTCAGGTCTGTTCCAGGGAGCAGAATGATTTCATATTAGGAAATACACTTATACAAACTCAGAGGAGGACAACTCAATATGCACATGTGACTGACATGTGATCACACACAACTGACAGATGAACATTTCAGAAATGCCCAGACTATGAAATCCACCTGCCATTCCTCACTCCCCAAGGGTCAATATCAGAAAACGGCTACACAAACATATCCCAGAAGTTAACATACATCCTATTTAGAGAAACACTAAAGTGGTTGTATTACAGTAAGTATCAAAATAACAGACATTACTAGCATCAAGGGCTGCAGAGGAGATAATTACCCGAGGAGAAAACACCTCTACCTCTGCCTGGGAGACTCCTTTGTTAGAACAAAGCCTGGAACTGAGAAGGGAAGTTCAGCAAATCATCAACACAAAGATTTTATGCTCCAACCCCCCCCACACACACACACACTTGTTGGACACTAACACATAACATATGTGTGAGTACAAACTTGTCCCAGGAGGCTTGTTCTCAGTGAGAGCCAGGATACACCTAAACAGGCTGGCATCAACCAGACTGTGCAAGCCCTAAGCAGTATCTCATTTTGAAAAGGTCTTTTCAGTGCGAAACACTGGAAACAGATTATCCTGGATTATCTGGGTGGAGCCCAAGGAGAGAGGCAAAGGCTATCTCCAACACAAAGACAACGATGACATGAAGACAAGCAGAAATGGGGGTGCTACAGGTGGAAGAAAGGCCAGTCGGGGCAGCCGCTGGAAGCTGCATACGCAAGAGCAGTCTCTCCCTGGAAGACCCAAGGGAGCAGGCCCCGCTGGACTCTGGACCCCAGCCTTCGGAAGCCCAGGGAATGACTGCCTGGTGGAAGGCAGCATTATGCTGACCATCTGCTCTGGCAGCCCAGGGCATTCACAACATCCCAGCAGGACTCCCCAAGTCACCTAAAAAACAACAAAAACAGGTTCCACTTAAAATCAAAGCATACTACAAAACAATGGTGGTGCACACTCTGTGGTACAGCTAAGGAAGGGGTGGACTGATGGATGAGACAGGTTCTCTAAAAGTGATGTTTCAAATTGGCAAGGAAGAATGCTAATACAGAGAACCGAGCCAATCTGCTATCTGTTTTCTAAGAATAAAAAATCTAGGGCCGGCATTGTGGTGTAGTGGGTAAAGCCGTTGCCTGCAGTGCTGGCATCCAGTTCAAGTCCCGGCTGCTCCACTTCCCATCCAGCTCTCTGCTATGGCCTGGGGTAGCAGTAGAGGATGGTCCAAGTTCTTGGGCCCCTGCACCCATGTAGGAGACCCGGAAGAAGCTCTTGGCTCCGGATCAGCGCAGCTCCAGCAGTTGTGACCAATTGGGGAGTGAACCAACAGATGGAAGACCTTTCTCTCTCTCTCTTTGCCTCTGCTTCTCCGTGTAACTCTTTCAAATAAATAAATAAATCTTTAAAAAATATATCTATTTATTTAAAAATATAAAATCTGATCGCTGCCTCATATCATACTCCAAAATAGATTCCAGATCACAGAGAAGGATATAAAGTCAAGCCTCAGAGAGAGAGAGCTGGAGATCCTGTGGCTGAGGGTTGAAAAAGCTTAGGATGGGACAGACGGAAGAGACAGTTAAGGTAGACATCGACTCACCTGACAACATCAGAGCTGCAGAATTGCTAATACGAAGCTGGGATACAAAGAATTGTTGTCTGAAAAAGCATTTGAACAGCTAGGATGTACGAATGCACAAGTCACAAAAATTTAACATAAACTGTCCATAAACACATGAGTAGATGTCCGTCTTCACACAGCCCTCACTTAAACGCCAGATAAGATAAGCAACAGCTTATCTTTTTCTTTTTTTTTAATGATTTATTTTACTTATTTGAAAGACAGAGTTACAGAGAGAGGTAGAGACAGAGAGAGAGGTCTTCCATCCACTGGTTCACTCCCCAGATGGCCGCAATGGTCGGAGCTGCGCCAAGCCGAAGCCAGAAGCCAGAAGCCAGGAGCCTCCTCCGGGTCTACCATGTTGGTGCAGGGGCCCATGGACGTGGGCCATCTTCTACTGCTTTGCCAGGCCACAGCAGAGAGCTGGATCAGAAGCGGAGCAGCCGGGACTAGAACCAGCGCCCATATGGGATGCCGGCACTTCAGGCCAGGGCTCTAACCCACTGTGAAACAGCACCGGCCCAGCAAAAGCTTATCTTATGATGGCGCTTCTATAACAGTAATGGAAAATCCACCACTCTCTGGTGTGGACTATCACATTAAAAGGCAACTTAAAAGCATAACCAAAAAACCAGAGATGTATACACATTCAGCAAGCACACTTTCCACTGCCTGCAATGTTGGTGTCCCACTTTCCAGCTGTTCCACTTCAGATCCAGCTCCCTGCTAATGCACCTGGGAAGGCTACAGAAGATGGCCCAAGTGCTTGGGCTCCTGGGACCTCCATGAGAACCCAGACGGAGCTCCAGGCTACTAGCTTTGGCCTGGTCCTGCCCAGCAAAGGACAGCTCTCTCTTAGTCACAGCGCGTGTGCATCAGTAAGCGGTCACTCCTAGGTAGGACACTGACACACACACTGATGTGCTGCCACCAGCAGTGCTGCGACAGGAGACGGGCTCCACACAGGGTGCTGTTCCTGTGAGACCAACACTGCTACCCATCGGTACAGGGGGAGACTGACACCTGTGGCACCAGGCTGGAATGAACTCACGTTTTCCAATGTACAGACAGACACAACAGTGTGTTAGAAAAACACATGCCTATGTACATGTACGTGCACGCACACAGTTTAGCTCTGCCCGCTCAGGGGCCAGGGTCTTCTCTGTACCAGCTGTCCTGGGGAGGGCAGGCCTTGAGGAAAAGGCAGACTCCAGGTCTGCAGAGGGGCGGTCCATCAAGTGGCCTCAGGAAGCGAGGAGGCCGCAGTGGGAACACGACAGAAGGCACAGGAGCAGCTTGCCGGCTCCACAGGCCACACCTGGGACCACATGAAATTCAAAATAGGGGCCAGCACTGTGGCGCAGTGGGTTAATGCCCTGGCCTGAAACGCCGGCATCCCATAGGGGCGCCAGTTCAAGTCCCAGCTGCTCCTCTTCCAATCCAGCTCTCTGCTATGGCCTGGGATAGTAGTGGAAGATGGCCCAAGTCCTCGGGCCCCTGCACCCACGTGAGAGATCTGGAGGAAGCTCCTGTCTCCAGATCGGCACAGCTCTGGCCATTGCAGCCATCTGTGGAACAAACCAGCAGATGAAGACTCTGTCTCTCTCTCTCTAACTCTTTCAAATAAATAAAATAAATCTTTAAAAATTTCAGGCTGGCACCGTGGCTCCCTTGGTTAATTCTCCACTTGTGGTGCCGGCATCCCATATGGGCACTGGGTTCTAGTCCCGATTGCTCCTCTTCCAGTCCAGATCTCTGCTGTGGCCCGGGAAGGCAGTGGAGGCTGGCCCAAGTGCTTGGGCCCCTGCACTCACATGAGACCAGGAGGCACCTGGCTCCTGGCTTCAGATCAGGGTAGCACCGACCGTAGCAGCCATTTGGGGAGTGATCCAATGGAAGGCAGCCCTTTCTCTCTGTCTATCTCTGTCTATAACTCTACCTGTCAAAAAAAAATTTTTTTTCAAAAGAAAACATGATGGATGATACTCGCTGAATAAAACTGGAAATCATGAATCAATGTTGATGTTAGTAAATTAATTCAAAGTTTGATATTTAAAATAACTGAAAATCTTGTTTAGTTTCGAAAGAAAAAATATGGGGGTCAGTGCTGTGGCATAGTGGGTAAAGCCACCGCCTGCAGTGCTAGCATCCCATATGGGCACTGGTTTGTGTCCTGGCCGCTCCACTTCTGATCCAGCTCCCTGCTATGGCCTGGCAAAAGCAGCAGTGATGACCCAAGTGCTTGGGCCCCTGCACCCATGTGGGAGACCTGGAAGAAGCTCCTGGCTCTTGCCTTGCCCAGCCCTGGCCATTTGGGAAATGAATCAGCCGACAGAAAATCTCTGTCTCTGTAGCTCTCTCAAATAAATCTTAAAAAACAAAAGTACCTCCCCATAACATTCCTAATAATGGCAAAGACTTCAGCACAATCAAGTGACTCAAGTAAGCGCAACTGGGAGAGGGAGGCGCTGAATCCTGCACCTTCTGACTTCACACAGGACTCAGCACCATCCCCTCCACACTGCCCCAAGATCAAAGACCAAACCCAATCAGAAGAGAAAAGCAGACCAACTCCCCCTGGGGGACAGGCCACAAAACAACCGCCTCCAATGATTAAGTGTCGGGATGGATACTTGGCTTAATGGCTAAGGTGACAGCTCCAGCTCCTGTCGCCAGCTTCCTGCTAATGAGGGCTCTGAGGGCAGCAGGTCATGCCTCATATAACTGGGTTCCTGCCACCCACCTGGGAGGTCTGGATTGAGCTCTCTCTGCTCACACCCAATTCAGCCTGGCCCCTTGGGGGATGAATGAGTGGATGGAAGCTCGTCTGGTTCTAGCACTAAGGTCAGGCAGAGACCAGTCCAGTACGAAGGAGACCAGCATGTGAATTACAACGTTAACTCTTAAAGTTTGATGTTTGTGGTAAACACCAAAATATCCCAGGGTGACGAGGTCTCACGATTCCAGCTTACTCTCAGGTGGTTCAGGTAAGAAGTGTTGTGCCAGATTTCAACTCCTCTGCTAATTCAAGATCAATTAGAAAAACTTATGGAGGATATGCACTACTTTTGTAATTAGACTAAACACCTTAATTTGGAAATAAACACATTGATATAGAAGGGTAGCATATAAAATTGGCCAAGTTTAAAGTCAAAACCCGAATTTATGTCATGTGCTAGTTACATCTGACCATGAGCTCAATGACTAAGATCAGCACACATTCGTCCACATTTTCTGTCGTGTAACATAAAAAAGTCTTAGGATACTGAAATCTGCTTCTCAAACATTGTTTCAAAGTTCAAGACAGCAGATTTATTTAAACCATCAGGCATGTCCAGGAAGCCACCAACTGCATAGCCCACAATCCATTCAACCTTGTGGTCCACAGGGAGAGCCTCCCCCAGGCTGAACACCCCCATAGGGCAGGGCTCCACGAGCCCTTCAGATACCCTCTGTGGAGGGGAAAAGACTGGACACCCTGCCAGGGCCAGCCACCAGCAGGGCTGAGCCCCAGTCACAGCCTGTTCTAAAAGACCACCAAGAGGCGATCTGAGCAGCAGACGGAGCAGTTCCACAACGTCGTGAGTGCTGAGGAGAGGGGCGTGACCGCATCCCCCTGCCATGGCTTAATGGCAGAAAATACATACACACACATATGTACCCCTCCTACTCAGGACTGGTGGGACAAGCAGAACCACAGGGAAGATGACTCCTACCGCATACAAGTTCTAAGTATGCTACAACAACCTTCAATAAAACCATCTGCCCAACTGGCTGCAAAAATCTAAACACTATACAATTCAACTGAGTGGACGGAGGTGTTTTACACAGCACATCCCTGCGGATGAAGGCGTCACACACAGCATAACCAGATCCACAGGGCCCCATCTGGGCAAAATCCAGGGATGGAGGGTCACAAATACACTCCTGCACACACACACACACACTCACATACACTCACACCCTCTAGGACAGGACACACTCCTGCATGTATGTACACACACACACACACACATACACTCTAGGCATGGATGCACTCCTGAATGCGCGCACACACACACGCGTGCGCACACACGCGCGCACACACACGCGCGCACACACACACTCTAGGCCTGGACGAACTCCTGCATGTACACACACACACACACACCCTTTAGCCCTGGACACACTCCTGCACGTACACACACACACACACACTCTAGGCCTGGACGCACTCCTGCACACACACACACACACACACACCCTTTAGCCCTGGACACACTCCTGCATGTACACACACACACACACACCCTTTAGCCCTGGACACACTCCTGCACCTACACACACATACACCCTCTAGGGCTGGACACACTGCTGCACTCACACACCTGTCTTCCCCCAGGCCTGCAGTTACAGACCTCAAGCACAGCTAAGCAGGTCCTAGGTGAGCTGGCCACGGTAGAGTCGCACACCATACACACTGCTCTACGAGCAAAAGCATCCTTCGCAGGGCCAAAGGGAAGCTAAGGATTCACTGTGGACTCTCTTCTAGTCACCCTATCCTTTTCTCTCTGCATCTGTCAATCTTTCAGAAAAGAACATGCTCACCAATCTCATGGGGACAGGGAGGATGATCATCTCCGGCACCCTTGTGAACTGAGCGGGGTCCCTGTGGAGCACCCTAGCTGGGCTGAGCCCTGGGAACTGCGCAGCCTGCTGAGCTCACTGTGCAGGCGACAAAGGCCACACACACTGCGGTTTCAAGAGCTGTCGGCTCCAAGCATGAGCAAATGTGCCCAAGTAGAAGCCTTGTTTCAAAAGAAAAAAATTACATTCCTCAAATCGATCTTTCACACACTCTGAATTAAGCCAATGCTGCAAGACCACCCAATTTCCTGCTTATCAAAAAAAGTCAAAATAGCAAACATAATTCAGTAATTGCATTTTAAACTTATACAACAGGAAGGCACGTCACACTGAGCACGCAATGAGCAGACACACTGCCACGGCTCGAGCGCAGCAGTGGTACAGCACGCATGCTCTGCTCACCTGGCCAGTGCACATGGGAGCACCAGAACTGCCCAGGAGGCAGCACACGCTCCCCAACACCAGCAACACACAGCCAAGAACAGAAGCGTAACCATCCTGCTCAGATGTAGTCCAGTGTCTTCCACGCACACGACACAGCCATCAACAGGGCTCCTAACTGCACGTGGGAAGAAACGGCACAGAACGCCATCCTTTCCTGTTTTTAATTAAAAAAAAAAAAAAAAGAGCTAAAGAGAAAGCAAAGGGGCCCAGTCCATATCACAGGGGATTAGGACCATCCATTTTGTACTGAACAGGGAGGCTTGCCTGAGGCTCCACCCCAATCTCTTAATTTTTATTTTATTTATTTGAAAGAGTTAGAGAGAGAGGCAGAGACAGAGAGAGAGGTCTTCCATCCACTGGTTCACTCCCCAGTTGGCCGCAATGGCCGGAGCTGCGCCAATCCGAAGCCAGGAGCTTCTTCAAGGTCTCTCATGCGGGTGCAGGGGCCCACGGACTTGGGCCATCTTCTACTGCTACCCCAGGCCGTAGCAGAGAGCTGGATCAGAAGAGGAGCAGCCGGGACTAGAACCGGCACCCATATGGGATGCCGGCGCTTCAGGCCAGGGCGTTAACCCGCTGTGGCACAGCATCGGCCCCTCCAACCCAATCTCAAAAGCAGCAAAAGTGCCAAATACATGAATCCCTTTGAAAAGCAATTTCAGCTCATTTCACTGTTGTGCTGTTGTCCTCTCCTACCTTCTTCCCTCCGTCTGCCTCAGCAGGTCTAGTCCTTTGGGAATAGGAGCCCTTTCCTGCGGCCACTCTGCTCCCCAAAGGCTGTGTGTTGTGGCAACCTCGCCACACGGGACGCTCCCTCCAGACCTCCTGTGAAGCTTCCCAGAGGCGAGCAGTTGCTACGGAGGCATCGAGGAGAAGACTGCTTCCCTACCCAGGAACCCTCACCCCCAGGTGTGCAGGGTGGCCCTGGGACAGGGAGCTTGGCCACTCGGTACCAGGCTGCCTGAGCAGAGGGAAGAGCACATCGCTCAGTTTCCTGCCAATCCCTGCTAACTTAACGCAGCTCCCTGGGCAGTGTCTGTCGGGCCCGAAAGGTGGCACCACCTCCCTGGAAGGGCACCCAGCAGTTTCTGCAGCAGAGACGACAGGCGCTGACTGCAGCTGCTGGAGCCCTTCCCTCCCCAGACAGGAACCAAGAGCGGCACCTGGTTCAGCCGAAAACCCAGCAGGGTCTGCAGAGGGACAGGCTGCTCCTCCAGGAGCCCACGGCAGAGCAAGGCCAAGGCAGCCCACATCCCCACTCAGGCCCCACGACAGAATGCTCAGTCTGGAAAAGGAATCCTGCTAATAAAGGTGGCACTGCACAGACACCAAGCAAAACAGACAGGCAGCACCTGCTCCAGAAGACAGCTTCACACAGGGACCCTTGGCTACCTTAAGGACAGTGAAAACGAGAACACATGGACTGAGCACACCTGGACCTCAGCAGGCTGTCAACCCAGGCACATGCAACCCTCGGGAAGAGGTGGAGGCATGAAGCTGTTCACTGCAGCCACAGGTCCTAGGGCAGTGTAAGAACCTAGGGGCAAGACGGTGAGACCTGGCCTCCAGACCCCTCAGAGCTCATAATGCAAATCTGGATTCCTGCAGCCCATCATAATTAGCCAGTCGGGAAAGGACAAGTGTTCGAACTCTCACCTATTAGCAATTAACTCCATGCTATCCGTTCATCTCCCCCAAACAGGACCCTGTTACATCACGGGGCTCTGAGACAAGTAAAAACCAACACAGGGGGCAAGCGTTGGGACGCCCCAGGTGCTCTACCTCTGATCCAGCTCCCTGCTACATTTCAGGAGGCAGTAGTACTTGTGTCCCTACCCACTTGTGCGGGAAGACCAGCTAGAGTTCTGGACTCCTGGTTTGCCTGGTTCAGCTCTGATTGTTAGACATTTGGGGAGTGAACCAGCAGATAGAAGAAGACCTCTGTCTCTCTCTGCCTTTCAAGTATATGCAAACTTTTTAAAAAATATTTATTTGAAAAAGTTACACAGAGAGGTAGAGACAAAGAGAGAGAGGTCTTCCATCTGCTGGTTCACTCCCCAAATGGCTGCAAAGGCCAGAGCTGCGCCGATCCGAAGCCAGTAGCCTCTTCTGAATCTCTCACGTGGGTGAAGGGGCCCAAAGACTTACTCCATCCTCTGCTGCTTTCCCAGGCACACTGGCAGGGAGCTGCATCACAACTGGAACAGCTGGGACTTGAACCAGTGTGTCACAGTGACAGCCTCATATGAAAATATTTAAAAATAAAAAATAAAGAAAGAGAGGGGATGGCATCATGATGTAGGCATCCCATATTGGTGCCGGTTCCTGTCCTGGTTGCTCTACTTCTGATCCAGCTCCCTACCAATAACCTGGAAAAAGCAGGAGAGGATGGTCCGGATGGTCACGTGGGAAACTGGAAGCTCCTGGCCCAGCACCAGTCACTGTGATCTTCCGGGGAGTGAACCAGCGGATGGAGGCTCCTGGCTCCTGGTTCTGGCCTGGCCCAGCGCCAGTCACCGTGGTCATCTGGGGAGTGAACCAGCGATGGAGGCTCCTGGCTCCTGGTTCTGGCCTGCCCAGCGCCAGTCACCGTGGTCATCTGGGGAGTGAACCAGCGATGGAGGCTCCTGGCTCCTGGTTCTGGCCTGGCCCAGCGCCAGTCACCGTGGTCATCTGGGGAGTGAACCAGCGATGGAGGCTCCTGGCTCCTGGTTCTGGCCTGGCCCAGCGCCAGTCACCGTGGTCATCTGGGGAGTGAACCAGCGATGGAGGCTCCTGGCTCCTGGTTCTGGCCTGGCCCAGCGCCAGTCACTGTGATCATCTGGGGAGTGAACCAGCGATGGAAGCTCGCTTGCGTTTCCCTCACCCTCTCTCAATCTCAAATAGCTAACTAAACAAATAAATAAAATCAATATAGTATACTATGTCAATGGCTCATCCTGTAACCCAGATGAGAGGCCAAAGCACATGAACTGAAGAGAAGAACCCTCCACAAGACCTGTGCATCCATCACAGGCTGTCAGGGAGGCAGCCAGAGGCTCTGGAGCTGGGTCAGCCACACACTGGTGGAAACGCTAGGCCAGCAAGAGGCTGAGTGGGAAAGCTGAGGAGGGACCTGGGTGCTGGATGGCTTGAGGACGGGGGCTCTGATTGTTCATGCCTTTCCAGAACCCTCCTTAGGGATGTACACTTGTGGAGAAGCAGCTGCTGGCCAACAGGAACACGAGATGTGCAGGGTCACTTCAGTGTCTGGGGCAGAGCTACCTACCTTGCTGCAAATGCCTGGCCAGTGTCACCCCTAGATCTGAAAGAACTGCACGGACAAGAGAGGTTTAAAAATATTTTTTAAAAATTTATTTACTTAAGACGTAAAGAGAGTAAGTCACAGGAGAGCAGGAGGGAGAGCAGTCCCCCAGACTCTAGCCTATTGGAATGTGACCCAGATCTCCCCATTCCTGGAGCCATCTGCAAAGGCAGGGAGCAGGAACTGGGCAGCACACCTGGGGACTCCAGTGGAGGATGTGGGCTTAACTGCTAGTCTAATGCTCATGCCAGGACTCAACACTAAGAAAGTCTATAGGCCGGCACCGTGGCTCAATAGGCTAATTCTCCGCCTTGTGGCGTGGCACCCCGGGTTCTAGTCCCCGTCAAGGCACCGGATTCTGTCCCGGTTGCCCCTCTTCCAGCCCAGCTCTCTGCTGTGGCCCGGGAGGGCAGGAGAGGAGGCCCAAGTGCTTGGGCCCTGCACCCCATGGGAGACCAGGAGAAGCACCTGGCTCCTGGCTTCAGATCAGCGCGGTGCGCCGGCCGCAGCAGCCATTGCGGGGTGAACCAACGGTAAAGGAAGACCTTCCTCTCTGTCTCTCTCACTGTCCACCCTGCCTGTCAAAGAAAAAGTCTATAGCAAATGTTTAAATATGTGCATTTCTAAAAGTGAGAGTAAAGATAAAACACACAGGAAGAATGACAAGTCTTGAATTCTTTGTGCTGGTTATCTCTCCTGTCAGAGGGGCTGATCCGCAGGCACAGCTGTGGCCATGCCTGTGTGGACCAGGTGAGCATCCACATCACACGTCTGCTGAGATCAGCACACACACAGGGCACAGTGTGGCTGTCACTGCCACTACCAGTCCATGAGGCAACACAGCCCTAACTAAGCCACTCCTACAAGTGGTTTCACCCCACCAGGCTCTGCTCTCCCCAGCTGAAACGCGGGCTGCTGACAGCAGTGTCCTAAGGCCTTTAAAAGCACAATGGGGATCAGACAATGCTTGTGGTGGGCGCCGTCCCAGGCACCACAGAACGCTGAGCCTCCCAGGCCTTAAAGACCACATCAGTAGCAGCTGCAAGTCGGGACAAAGAAAAAACAGTGCTGCCAGATACCTGTTCCCTTGGGGGCAAAATCATCCCAGGTAACAGACACCGCTGGTGACAAGGGCAGAACCAAACAATGGAAAGCAGTGAGCACAAGTTTTAACAGGTGAGGCGTTTCCTATCACTCGTGAAATGATCAGAAAATCGGATGCTAAGTAGTACCAGCACCATGCATCATCTTTTCAAAATTAAAAATCATACTCCCAATAAACCGAATTGACCAAGGGTTCTTAGCTATCAGAGCTACTAAAAAAGAGAAACTGACTCAGAAAGCCCACTTCACCTTTATGTGTGGTCAGTCACGCTGGACAGAGACCCAGGGCCTCTAGTCTGTACCAGAGGCAGCGAGCCTGCTGCTGTCCATGGGCCACCCCTGCCTGTGGAGACACTTCTCACTGCCATCTGCTGTCTTCTGCTTCTACCCGCTCTTGCCCCAGACAAGGCTGCCACGGCCCCGGGGTCTCAGGCAGCACCAAGCCTTCCGAGGACCCCCCGGCAGGACCCAAGTGGAAAGGGATGAGCCACGCGGCACAGGAACAACGACCAGGCACTTGCTGTGGTGCTCGAGGAACGGCATTCTTAGCCTGAAACTGCTGTGAGACACAACGACACTCTCACCTTCATCCCCCAAGAAATAGCTCCAGAACAGTCTTCTCTTCTCCAGGCAGCTTTGCGTACCTAACGTGAGGCTTACAGACAGCAGTTCACCATGGGCACTGCTCCAACACCGGCTACGCCGATTTCCAGTTACACATACACGCGGGGCCCAGGCTGGGGATGACGGTGTGCAGCTGGATGTGGTCAGCTCCCTCTTTGGCTGGGCTACCCAGCTAGGGTGAGCATGTTCAGGATCTGAGTTCCTCCTAACCCCCATCTGCCTCATACCAACCTCACTCCTTGGGGAGCCAGCAAACATATTGTTCTCTAACCCCCCTGGGATTGCTCCCCAGGCAACAGGGACCCCAATACCAGCCTAGGCCATGGCTCTAACAAAGAACCCCCACTTCCTTTCTGGCACACATGAGGACCGTGATGCCCTGATCTTGCCTTCTTTGTCTGTAGAAGATGGCTTAAATAATAACCTATAGTTAACCAGAAATAAGTGCACACATAAATGCGGCTGTGTTTCCAAGCTTCACATCCAGATTCGCCCCTTTTGTTAACATAACTTAATAAAGCCCAAAGTGATGCGGCCTCTGAGGTGCCCCCAACTGTAAACAACGTAAACAAAGAGTACCCACTGCTCACCCCAGATCCCAGGCCTCTCACTTGCCCAGGAGCACGGGGAGTCAGGCCCCAGGGAGCTGGCCAGGATGCTGGGCCTCCACAGTGAAGGACCTGTCACAAAACCATCACTGCACAGACAGGCTCTGGTAGGAAAGCCAAACCCCATCAAAGAAAGCAGCCTGAGGCAAACAGCAACTCCAAGAGAAAGAAACATTCAGCATCCTCAGAAAGGCCAGAGAAGACACTAGATCCAAGATAAGGAACAAAGAGGTTACAAAGAGTACCACAATACACTCTCATTTCACAAGGCAAAGAGGGAGAAATGGAGGGGGACGGTGAGGACTTGGGTACTAGCTATGCTCTTTGGCACTGGTTGTGAGTATGAGATGACAAACAATCCTCACTGATCTGTATACTCATGCATTTCTTGGTACGCACACTGTGTTTCAATAAAATGTTCTAAAAAAAGAGGAAAAGAGAAAGCTTAGAAATGAGAAAAATTCAGAAGACAAGTTTGGGAATATTTCCAGGGATAAAATGGAAAACCAAACCAAATGGCGTGAGGTGGGAGTGAGTTTTGAGGTAATGGAAACATCTCTGAGCTTGACTTCAATCTTCCACACTACATTCATAAAGCACACACTTTGTACACCATAAAACATTTGTCAATTTACAATTTAAAATAAATACACGGGGTAGGTGCTGTGATGCAGTGGGTTAATGCCCTAGCCTGAAGCACCGGCATCCCATATGGGCGCCAGTTCAAAACCCAGCTGCTCCACTTCCTATCCAGCTCTGTTATGGCCTGAGAAAGCAGAGGAAGATGGCTGAAAGTCCTTGAGAGACCCGGAAGAAGCTCCTGGCTCCTGGCTTTGGATCTGCGCAGGTCCGGCCATTGTGGCCAACTGGAGAGTGAACCACTGGATGAAGACCTCTCTCTTTCCACCTCTCCTTGTCTCTCTGTGTAACTCTGACTTGCAAATAAATAAATCAATCTTTTTAAAAAAATCAACACACAAAGCTTTGGGAGAAAAAAAATAAAATGGAAAACCCAGAAAAATTAGAGTGCCCATTTACGCACTCAAAGGCCCACAGAAAATTGTAGAGAAAAAAGTGAATGGGAATCAATCAAAGCAATAACAACCCAGAGACGCAGATCGAGGAAACCAAGACTCCAACGCAGCAGGGAGTGAAGAGACCGAGAGGAAGACGCCATGCCCTGTCTTGGCTGCTGTGGCTCAGAGGCCGTAGCTGAAATGAATACTGAATTTATCACACAAAAAGGACTCAACTGGGGTCAGTGCTGTGGCTCAGTGGGTTAAAGACCTGGCCTACAGCACAGGCATCCCATATGGGTACCAGTTCAAGCTGTTGCAGCCATCTGGGAAGTGAACCAGTGGATGGATGATCTCTCCATCTCTCCTTCTCTCTGTAACTCTGCCTTTCAAATAAATATATATATTAAAAAAAACTCAATTTCTTGAAATGAAATTTAAATAAAATAGTATAGAATATGGGGTTACAACCTTAGTGACAGAGGCCAGCATTAGGTACAGCAGATAAAACCGCTACGTGCAATGCCAGCATCCCATATGGATGCTGGTTTGCGTCCACCTGCTCCATGTATGATCCAGCTCCCTGCTAACATGACTGGGAAAGCAGCAGAAGATGGCCCAAGTCCTCAGGCCCCCACACCCATGTGGGAGACCCAGATGAAGCTCCTGGTTCAGATAGGCGCAATTCCAGTGGTTGTGGCCATTTGGGGCGTGAACTGGTGGATGGAAGATCTCTGTCTCTCCCCCCACTCTGTAATTCTGCCTTTCATGTAAATCATCAATAAATAATAAGTAAATAAATTAACCTTGAATTTTAAAACTGCCATGAATGGTAGTGAGAAGTAATAAGGACGAATGTGGTTACCAGCCAGGGCAGGATGCAGACATGTCCCAGGGCAAGCGTCTGGCTCAGCCGCAATGGCATTCGAGGAATCTCAGCCTAGCTAAGCAGCCAGGCTTTCTCCCGGAGTCACAGGTGACCACTTACAGATGCTGCACCCAGGGGAGGTGCTCATCACTGTTCCCTCGGCTTCTGCGCACGGACCCCCATGCTTCCTGTGGCAGGACACAAGACACTGACTGGAGTTCTCTGGCCGCCCTTCTACTTGGTCAGGGAGCTTCCCAGGCGTCCTGGGTCTGTGCCTTGCTAACCTGGCCCCTGAGATGGGCTGTGTGCTAGACCTCCCCAGCCTGTGGGAGGCAGGCACAGGGCACACTGTGCTGGTGCAGCAGTGTCCACTCAGCCCTGCCCATGTTTCAGGCGGGAAGTACTGCTGGACAATGGGTCCATCCCGTGAAATATCATGTCACCCCAGTGGACACAGTGTCATCAACTGAAATCCTGTCCAAGCCAGAGATGAGAGGGACCAAAGGCCTGAAGTTCTTCACGGCACAGTCTGACCCAAGTTCTTAACCTGCTCCCACAGATGCCAGTCTCCCATTGTGCCAATCCCCCCAGGGTAAGGACCACATTCTTTCAAGATCCTCCTAGTGGTCACCAGGGACACCCATCCGCTGTACCCAATGCACTGCACACATTTCTAGGATGGCAGGAATCACGATGCTTGTGCAGGGGACTGCCTGTACTGGACCAAGGCTGAGGAATGGAGAGGCCTATACTCTCTTCTTTTGCATCCCCAGAACTCCCATCCCCACATGACACACAGCAGCGTCCAGACAGTATTTCTGAACTGAACTGCCGGAGTGCTCCAAAGACCGAAACAACTCACCCGGAGGAGAGGTGCCGAAGGATTCCAGAAACTCTCCCATCAGAACCCTGGAGCTCGGGAGAGTGTGCTGTGGGGCCCCAGGGCAGCGCGGAAGGCCGAGGGCCGCTCACCCAGATGCCCCTCCTCACGCGCCCCGCATCTGCGCACCCACCCGCAGGTGCTCTGACTCAAGCTCAGCCTCTCCACAGCAGCAACAGGAAGGCTCAGTCCTCACTGTGGATGACTTAACCAGGTTTTTTTTTTTTTTTTTTTAAGATTTATTTATTCATTTGAAAGTCAGAGTTACACAGAGAGAGGAGAGGCAGAGAGAGAGATCTTCCATCCACCAGTTCACTCCCCACATGGCTGCAACGGCTGGAGTTGTGGTCATTTGAAGCCAGGAGCCAGGAGCTTCCTCTGGGTCTCCCACGCGGGTGCAGGGGCCCAAGGACTTGGGCCGTCTTCCACTGATTTCCTAGGCCACAGCAGAGAGCTGGACAGGAAGTAGAGCAGCCGGGTCTTGAACCGGTGACCATATGGGATGCCAGCACTGCAGGCGGTGGCTTTACCCACTATGCCACAGCGCCGGCCCCTTGAGTGGTTTTCAAAAGCCGTTTTAGAGGTCTCCAGAGCCAGAGACCCTGGACTGTGAATCTTGGAAGCCACTCCTATCCAGACACCTTTCCAGCTACTGTAGAACACTGCTTCCCAGGACCCCAACGTAAGAGGCGCTCAATGAGTTTATGCAGGGTGTACGGAGTATTGGAAACATCTCTCAGCGAGTCAAGACGCTGCCTGTGACACTGGCATCCCTTATGGGCGCTGGTTCGAGTCCCGGCTGCTCCACTTCCGATCCCGTTCCCTGCTAATGCCTGGGAAGCATCAGAAGATGGCCCAAGTGCTTGGCCTCTGCACCCTTAGGGGGACCCGAAGGAAGCAGGACCCAGCCTTGGCCACTGTGGCCATCTGGAGGGTGAATCGGGGGCGGGAGAACTGTCTCCATCTCTAACTCGTTCAAATAAAAAAATAAATATTAAAAAAAAAAAAAAAAAAAAAGGCGAGCATAGCCCCAGCACAGGTTTTGCCCCAGGCTCACTCCCCAAGCGGACGCTGAGGTCCCGACGCACGGGCGGCTCCCGGCTTCCTCCGGCAGGAGCCCCCGTCCGGACTTCCATCCTGACAGGGCCCTAAGTTACCTGCTAGGCAAACGACTACCTCAAGCGGACGTCAAACCAACGCCAGGCCAGGGCCGCCCCCAGCGCGACTGCACGACCAGCAGAGCCACGCACGGGCAAGCGCCCCGACCCGCCCGGCCTCCAGCCCGGGGCCCCCGCGTCGCGCCAGCAGGAGGGGCGCCCCCGAGTCTCACCTCGGGACTCAGACTAGGGGCAGGGACGGCGGGGGGCCCCGGCCCGGCGCGCAGAGCCCGCATCCCCCGGCACCGGCGCCCACTCGATGGTCCGCGGCGGGCCGGCCGCCCCACGTGACCAGCGCGCAGCCAATCGCGGCGAGGCCCGCACCATCGAGACGGCGGCGGACGGGGCCAGAACAGCCCCGCGCGGCCGCCGCCGGCGCCGGCTTGCCCCGCCACGGCGCCCGCAGCTCGGTGCTGCCGCCATCTTCCTGGAGAGGAGGCCGAGAGCCAGGGCTCGCTCGCCCGGGGTCGCTCCGAACTCCGGCCACCGCGCCCTCCCCTTACCGCCGCCTCAGTGGGCACCCCGGTGCTCCCGCAGAAACGCCCTGCGCCGCCCCCCAGTTGTCCCCCGGGCGGAAGCTCTCATTACCTGTTCCACTCTTATTAGCGTGAGGAAACCAAGCTCATAAGGTAGGAACTGTGGCGAAACAGGGACAAGCCGCCATCTTGGTAAAGGAGGAGAGGCTACGCTTGACCTCCCCCCGCCCCCCAGCTCTATGTGGCCAACCGCCGTGGGAGGGGCACAGAGCATGCGCAGAGGCGGACGCCGCGGACGAGCCCGCGCCGGCGCACTCGGAGACTGGCTGCTTGGGGGAGGGGCGGAGCTGCGCCCGTCCCGGAAGGAGTTGGCAAGGAGGCGGGGCGACGCGATGACGCACCGCCGCACGTGGGGCGGGGCGCGAGCGGGCGCTGGGCGTGTCCGGAGCGCGGTCAGTCGGTGCCTGGTGTTCGGCCGGTCGGCGGGTGAGTGTGTCGCGGCTGCCGCCGCCGGGCGCGGGGGCAGCCGGCCCCTTTTGGGAGGGGCGGGGGCGCTGCCCCGGCCCCGGGCCCCTGGGCGGCCGCCTGCTGGCTCCGGGGTGTGCGCGGCGGCGTGGGGAGGGGCGCGCGGCCGCGGCTGGCGCTGGTCCTGTCCGCCGGGCCCTCTTGTCGCTCCAGCGGGGCCGTGTCGTCCTGGGGGGTGGAGGCCGATGCGGCCTCCCGGGGTCTGTTCTCAGGTCGCCGGATCCTGAGGGAGTCCCCCGGCCCCCGGCCGAGCCTGCTGGAGGCCCCGGCCCCGGCGCGCGCCAGACAAAGGGCAGGGCCGGGCGCGCCGTGGCTCCGAGGGCGGGCTGGACGTTTCCGGTCGTGTCCCTCCCAGCGGGCACGCGCCCCCGCCGGCTGAGCTGGGTCCGAGCCCCCGCTACCCTGATGAGGTTTCTTCCAGGCTGGGCGAGGTGTTGTCCACTAGGCCGTGAGCCCCCCCGGCCGACCGGGTGTGTGCGTCCAGCTGGTGGCCGGCCTAGAGAGGGTTCTCAGAGTGTCTTGAAGATCCGGCATCGTTGTAGCTGATATTGCAAAGGAGCCGCGCCATCCTAAAGAACTGGGCTGGTTTTCTGTGCTTCCGATCGAAGCCTCGTGTGCTTCTTGAGAGAACTTATTAGCGAGCGAGCGATGGAGGAGGAAACAGGAAGACGACTCCCCCCTCCTCTAGTTCACTCCCTGAGTTCTTGTAAGGGTTGGTGCTGGGCCAGCATGAAGCCAGGAGACAGGAATTCCATCTTGAACCATGCTGCCTCCCAGGGTCCATTGGCAAATACCCTCAGCTGTTCGTCCTAGAGGTGGACTTGCACTCAGGACGTGAGTGACCGAGCTGTGATCTTGTCTCCAGGCACACCTGGAGCAGTTGCAGCAAGCTCGCAACCCTGCCGGAAGTCGCCTCCATCCTCCGGCACATCCTCTTTGCCTGGGGAGTTTTGCTGCATCTGTGATGTTGCTTTCTGTTTGGAAGTGGACGCCCAGGCATTCTCTCGCAGGAAGGCAGCACCGTGGAGGTGAAGCATCTGTGGGGTCTGTGTTGGTGCCACGTGGTGCTGGTGGTCCCAGGAGTGGTCCCAGGTGTTTGATGGTAGGGGTCTGTGGGATGCTGCACACGTACATTCCTCAAATCCAGGGACTCAGAATGCCAGAGCGCTCCAGGCACTTGGGAGGAGGGTCTCCCGGGGTCATATTGTGGCTATGGATTGGGGTATGTAAATACAACAATAAAGTTATTGCTCTTTATGGATACAGCACTAGCAAATTGTTTATGTTGCGAAGAATCCAGTCCGTTTGTTCTTCATCTCCCATTGTTCTGGGAAGGTTGGTTTCCTTGGTTGCTCTGTGGAACTCGGAGTAAGGAGCGCTTCAACAGCGCTGGCATCTGCAGTGAGTTCAGGTGAATTCAGTTCTATTTGACCGATTTTCTGAGGTGTGGGGGATCCACTTGGTCTGCAGCCAAGGTCCGCGCTGACCACAGTGCTGGGCAGCCTGTGCACCACCGCAGGTGCTTTCAGAGCGACTCTTCAACTCGGATTTTACCAGTTAAATCTTCCAGTTGTTAGAAAACCATTGTGGATCCAGATTGTTTCAGGAAAAACTGACAGAAACAAGAGGTGGCAAGAGAAAATCAGTAACATTGAAACAAAGTTGCAAGGTCTTTAGGAATAGGAATGTGTAGCCTGTTCCACTAGTAGTGTTTTTCGCTTTCTCAGCCTGTGCATCCAGGTAAGTCTTGAGGAGCGGAAACTGGCAGGAAGGCGTCAGAGTCGGGTGCTTCTCTTGTGCCGCAGCCTGACCACACTGAACACAGTAAGGGGCTCCTGGTGGGCACCTGGGTGAGCTCAGGCTGCTGAGGCAAGGTGGCCAGAGCCCCACAGGGCCTTCCCAGTGGGTTCAGGGAGGCCAAGGGGCTGGAGGTGAGGAGAGGCGCTGTGGAATGCCTCTGCCCCGCAGAGCTGTGGGATCAGAGCTGGGCAGCAGCTCGTAGGCCAGGTGCTCGCTCACAGTTCTGGCCTCAGACATTCATCTTTCCACAGGAACCTGAGGGTCATTTTGGCCTTTCTTTTTATTTTATTTTATTTTTTTAATTTTTGACAGGCAGAGAGAGAGAGAGAAAGGTCTTCCTTCCCTTGGTTCACTCCCCTAATGGCTGCTACGGCCGGCGCTGCACTGATCCAAAGCCAGGAGCCAGGTGCTTCTTCCTGGTCTCCCATATGGGTGCGAGGACCCAAGCACTTGGGCCATGCTCCATTGCCCTCCCGGGCCACAGCAGAAAGCTAGACTGAAAGAGGAGCAACCAGGACTAGTACCCAGTGCCCCAACCGGGACTAGAACCCGGGGTGCTGGCGTCGCAGGTGGAGGATTAGCCAAGTGAGCCATGGCACCAGCCCATTTTGGCCTTTCTGTAGGGATTCCAGGTACAGTGTAGGCCCTGATGTCTCTCCTTCTAAATCTGTTGTGTATGATTATTTATTCATTTATTTATTTGGGGCTGGTGCCGTGGCTCACTTGGTTAATCCTCTGCCTGCGGCGCCAGCATCCCATATGGGCACCTGGTTCTTGTCCCAGTTGCTTCTCTTCCAGTCCAGATCTCTGCTGTGGCCCGGGAAGGCAGTGGAGGATGGCCCAAGTGCTTGGGCCCCTGCAAACGCATGGGAGACCAGGAGGAGGCACTTGGCTCCTGGCTTCGGATTGCTGCAGCACTGGCTGTAACGGCCATTAGGGGAGTGAACCAAGGGAAGGAAGCCCTTTCTCTCTCTCTCTCGCTGTGTATAACTCTACCTGTCAAATAAAAAAAAAGATTTATTTATTTATTTGAAAGTCAGTGTTACACAGAGAGAAAAGGAGAGGCAGAGAGAGAGAGGTCTTCCAGCCACTGGTTCACTCCCCAGATGGCCACAACGGCCAGAGCTGCACTTATCTGAAGCCAGAAGCCAGGAGCTTCTTCCTGGTCTCCCACGTGGGATCAGGGGCCCAAGCGCTTGGCCCGTCTTCTGCTGCTTTCCCATGCCATAGCAGAGAGCTGGATTAGAAGTGGAGCAGCTGGGACTCGAACCGGTACCCATATGGGATGCTGGCACTGCAGGCGGTGGCTTTACCCACTACGCCACAGTGCTGGCTCCAAAAAGGAACTTTTGAATTAATTCATAGATACCCTGCTAAATTACCATATTCTAAATTTGTCTTTTTTTTTTAAAGATTTATTTGCTTATTTGAAAGAATTATAGAGAGAGGGGAGAGAGAGAGGGTCCTTCCATCTGCTGGTTCATTTCCCAGATGACTGAAGCAACAGGGCTGGGCCAGGTTGAAGTCAGAGCCAGGAACTTGTCTCTCACAAGGGTGGCAGGGCCCCAGGCACTTGGGCCCTCTTCCTCTGCCTTCCCAGGCACATTAGCAGGGTCAGAAATGGAGCAGCCTGGACTCGAACCGGTGCTCATGGGATGCCAGCATTGCAGGTGGCCGCTTAACCTGCTGCACAGTGCTGACTCCAGTTTCTTCTTGGGGGGGGGGGCAGTCTATAACTTAATCAGCAGTTAGTTGTTATCCACGCTATCTGTAGTTTTGAAAGTGGCCAACAGGTGCATAGGAAACCAGAGCGTGAGGCTTACTGGTGACTTCATCATCGTCGCATTCCTGGGTGATCGCAGATGCCGTGTGGGGTGCTGCTGATCCCCATGGTCCAGCAGCATGTTCGCTGGTATCAGCGTGTCCCTGTCTCCTTTACAGCAAACTTCCAGATGTTTTTGAGTACCTAAGGGGCATGGTTCTTGAAGCCTACCCTATGGATGCACTTGGTGGAAGTTGATGGTGTGTGCTCAGGTCACCATGATGTTGATGGCAGAATGCCCTTCGCATACCTGTCTTTGTAGGATCCATCCTGTGGGGCCCAAGTCGGAAAATCCTGAATTCTGTCTTTAACCAAAATATTTGTGTTCTCTGTGTATTCATTCCCATCAGCAAAAAGTTCCTGCTTTGATTTTTTTATCTTATTTGCATTCACTAAACTCTCCCAAGTTGTATTAAATCATCATAGTAAAATGGCAATAGCTACATCATATTTGGGTCCTGATTAAATAAACACACGAGATGATTGAGAAATTGTTGTGAGGTCTGGTTGCTGTATTTATTCCAAGTCCTTGTCTCCATGGGAGAAAAGAATTCAAAGCAGAGACAGATAAAGTGCAAGAATGGAGAGCAGTGTCTATTTAGAGAACAAATTCAGAAGTGAATGCCACAGCCTGTGGGGAGACACGTGCCGTGAGGGGAATCCCCCCACTCCAGTAGCCCCCTTCCTTGGGTAGGGGGTGGTGCCCTAACTGAATACACAAACAGGGGGATCAGCGCATGTGGTGCATTCTGGGAAAGTTTCCTGGCTTCGTCCTTGGAGCTCAGTTCACACAGGTTCCCCGCAGCAGCTTCCTGGTGGAGGCGGCTTCGGTGCATCATGGAAGGGGGTGTTCTGGAGTGGCATGTAAGGGTTGCAGGGCTGTGAGAGACTTCTGGAAACCTCCCAGCCCTGCCTCCCTGCCTACCTCAGAGATTTCCCTCTCCTCTCTTCAGGAGGTTCAGAGCATGAGGTCCTCGTGCTTTGTGTCCTTGCTTCCCCAGAGGACCAGAGCTCCTTGTTTACACACCTAGAGACTCCACCCCAGGAGCCAGAGCATGGCCGGAGGCCGAGGCCCTGCGTGGCCATCGTTTCTGTGAGAAGCTCTCAATTTCTGAGAGGTGGATTTGACAGTCCAGAGATGCAGAGTTGAGAGAGAAAGAACAAGGGTAGGATCCATGTGCTGCCTCCCAGATGGTGGGGGCTGGGAGGCTTTCCTTACCAAATTATAGAACCATTTAGCTTGAATATAAATCCTCATGAAACCTCTTTTTGGAGCAGACAGCTGTTCAGGTAAGTATAACATTGCAGTAGTCATGGCCCATACTGCACCTTGTTCCGTCAGTAAATATGCTAAGGCAAGTTGGTTGTCTGTGACCCCTCCAGCTAAGGAATCCACAGATGTGAGTAATTGCTGTAGAATCTGGCCGGCAGTGTGGACT
Source organism: Sylvilagus floridanus (assembly GCA_949820135.1). Taxonomy (NCBI): domain Eukaryota; kingdom Metazoa; phylum Chordata; class Mammalia; order Lagomorpha; family Leporidae; genus Sylvilagus; species Sylvilagus floridanus. Next base: position 181,455,720 of record OX463236.1, read on the forward strand.
AAGCTGCCCAAGGCTGTAGACAGCTTCCTGAACACAACTTCATGAGGGTTTTCCCACTGTGGATCTCGCCACAGGGCTTTCTGCAGGTAGCAGTTTTCTGAGAGAATTAAGGGAAGAGGTAGCTAAAACATGAGCCAGAAAGTGAACACTTTGTATCCTTCCCTAAAAGCTTTTTTTTTTTTTTTTAAATTTTTGACAGACAGAGTGGACAGTGAGAGAGAGAGAGACAGACAGAAAGGTCTTCCTTTTGCCGTTGGTTCACCCTCCAATGGCCGCCGCGGATGGCGCGCTGCGGCCAGCGCACCGCGCTCCTCCGATGGCAGGAGCCAGGAGCCAGGTGCTTTTCCTGGTCTCCCCATGGGGTGCAGGGCCCAAGCACTTGGGCCATCCTCCACTGCACTCCAGGGCCACAGCAGAGGGCTGGCCTGGAAGAGGGGCAACCGGGACAGAATCCGGCGCCCCGACCGGGACTAGAACCCGGTGTGCCGGCGCCGCAACCTAAAAGCTTTTTAAAGAGGTGTTTTCAGTCCTCACTTGGCGCTGGAGAGGGGCAGAATCAGGCTCTGTGTGCACCTGAGAGGTCTCGAGAGCTGGGGGCTCACAACCGTTCCCAGACTCCCAGTCCCAGCCGCCTGTGCTGCCCTGTTGGTCAGGATCTCCTTGGCTGATGTCCCTGCGGTGTGCCTCAGAGGCTCCAGAACCACAAAGAGAGAGCTCAGAATCTCCCCCTCCCCCTCCCCCGCTGAACAGGAGAGTTCTTTACACTCAGGCTGCTTCTCCAAATTGCACCAGACAAGCGTATTTGGCATCTGTTAGTGTTGACTCGGGCGGCAGGGCTGAAGCGCCCTGGCCTCCTGCCCGCTGCTGCGTGAGGTACTGCCCTCAGTGAGCCTCTCTGGGCCCACCTGAGAGCCAGCTCTCAGGCCCTTCAGAAGGCAGGAGAGTAGCTGGGTTGGGGACTGCTTTGAGTGTTGCCTGGGGTGAGCCTGGTCCTCCTGTGTCTCTGTCTCCAGCCTGCCCTGTGCTGCGTGGAGGCTGAAATTGAGGGCCGGGGCCTGACGCCCGCCCGCCTGGCGGTTTCCTCCACCAGGAGCGTGGCAGCCGCAGCTGCCCTCAAGCACACGGGCTACCTTGTGCCGCTGGTGGTGAGAGTGGGCCCGGTGTTTTGAGTGAGCGCACCAGGGCTGCTCCTTGTTTTCCGGGTGGCACCGAGGGGAGGCTTGTCTGCGTTAGGGAGTGCTGGTGCAGGAGCTTGGTGTAGGCCCTTGTTCTCTGGAAAGGCCTCATGGTGGTTTCCTGTCCAAACAAGCAGATCAGTGTCAGGACCCTGCAGGAGCTCAGTTAAGGGTTTGGCCATCATTCCAAATCCTGGAACTCAGATCCTGCTGAAATTGCCATCCCCAGGAATTCCTCAGCTGCTTCTGTGGTGGCCCTCTAAGTAGTAAAACTGCCTTTTTTTTTTTTTTTTTTTTAAGATTTACTTTTTTATTTGAAAGGCAGAGTTACAAAGACCCAGAGGCAGGGGCTGGTGCTGTGGCATAGTGGGTAAAGCTGCCGCCTGCAGTGCCGGCATCCCATATAGACACCTGTTTGAGACCCAGTTGCTCCACTTCTGATCCAGCTGTTCGCTATGTCCTGGGAAAGCAAAAGATGGCTCAAGTCCCATGTGAGAGACCTGAAAGAAGTGCCTCTCCTGGCTTCGGATCAGCACAGCACCAGTCGTTGGTAGCCATTTGGGAGGAGAACCAGAAGTTGAAAGATCTCTCTCTCTCTGTCTCTCCCTCTTTCTGTAACTCTGCCTCTCAAATAAATAAATGGTGAGAAATTTCTTTTTGAAGGTCTGAAGAGAAGAGGGAGAGGAAATGGGTGTGTACCCTTACCCTCTGGTTCACTCCCAAAATTGAGGTGATGGCCCAGGTTGGGCAGAAGTCCAGAAAGCAATGCAGGCCTCACATATGGATGCCAGGAGCTTAGTGACGTGGTCGTCAGCCCTGCCTGCAGGAGTCTGAGTTAGCAGAAAGCTAGAGTCAGGAGGTGGAGCAGGGACACACGTCCTGACTGATGTGGGAGGAAGGCATCCCAACTGCTAGCCCAGTGCCTGCCCTGTAGAGAGACTTGGCGGTCAGTGTTCTTTACGCTAGGAGGGGGAAGGGTAAAAATGACTCCCAATAATTCTAAATATTCCTGAAAAATCCTCAGATTAAGGGAAGTAACAAAAATAAAACAAGCTGTCTCCAGAAAGCAGTGGAAAGTCATCCAGAGCAAAGCTAATGGGGCACACTGAAGCTTCATACCCAGACATCGCGATACGGAATCAGGTGTCGCGAGGGCAGCTTATCCTCTGCCACAGCGCCTGCCCCTCGTTTGGCCTTAAATCCACGTTGGCTGATGTTAATAATGTCCCTTCAACTCTGTTTGCACTAGCCTAGTATCCCCTCGCCTATCCCTTTTTGTTTATCTGAAAGACAGCTCTCCAATCTGCTGGTTCACTCTGCAAGTGTTCAGAGTGGCCAGGGCTGGGAACACAGTCTGGGTCTCTTGGCCGGTCACCTTCTGCCTCCCAAAATGCACATGAGCGAGAAGCAGCAGCTGGGACTCCAGCCCAGGCACTCTGATTTGGAGTGCAGGTATCTTACGTGGTGTTTTAGCTGCCATGCCCAATGTCACGCTCCCCGCCAAAAACGTTTACTTTTGACTTTCCTTTGCCACTTTATCTTCAGTATACTTGTACATAGGGTGTAGCTGGACTGGTTTGTTTTTCTTTCTGGCCCAACATGAATTTGATGCTGTCACACGTACAGTGAAGACTGGTGTTCCTGAATTTTATCTTTGGTCTTGATTTGGAATTACTGCAGATTTTTGTTTCCTCTTGTTCCTTTTCCTTATATATATTTTTTTTCTTAAGATTTGATTTGTTTGCTTGAAAGGTAGAGTTAGTGAGAGAGCAGGGAGAGACAGAAATAGAGGTCTTCACCCAGTGGTTGACGCCCCCAAATGGCTGCAACGCCAGGGCTGGGCCAGGCCAAACCCAGGAGACGAGCTTCCTTTGGGTCTTCCACGTGTGTGCAGGGGGTCAACCACTTGGGCCATCCTCCACTGCTTGCCCAAGCTTGTTAGCAGGGAGCTGGATTGGAAGTGGAGCACCAGGTCCTGAATCGGTGCGCATATGGGATGCTGGTGCTGTAGGTGGTGCCTTAACCCGCTACACCACCGCGCCAGCCCCTCCTCTTCGTATCTTTGCTGGGGTGATCCAAGGTGCTGTGTTGTCTGTTTTTCTCTTCATGCGGAGGTCACTTGATGTTACTTTTTCTCTGTAATCCTTCATCTCTCCCATCAAATCCCTAACCTTTCTCTTTAGAAAGTTTATTTCTCTGCTCTCACTCCTGCACTCAACTCTTGGGTTTCGCTGAGGTAGTTTAATATTTTTAGTTTTAGACTACTGGCAGACTTTTCCTAGGATGCTTTGTTCTATTCAGGAGAATTTGAGTTCACCCGTTACACAGTCCGGAATACTTGGCTACCGCATAGACTGTGGTCTGTTCTCAGGGACGTTTTCTGTCACTGGTCGTCTTTTCCTTCATGGGTGGTTTTTTCTCCTGGGGGAGCTCTGATGGTTAACAAGGTAGATTTCTTGGATTTTCTGAGGGTCAGGCAGTGGTGCAGAGAGAGAATAGTACGGACAGCCCAGCCCTTCTATCGAGTAAAAAGCCACAGAGTTCCAGGCTCTTGAGTCCTGTGTTCCCTTGTTTGGCCAGACCGAGGACGCAGAGGGTGTGGGGCCTCAGCTCCTCCAGGGTAGTCAGGGGTTCAGGATTCAGATATGCTGAGGTTTGGAACCAGTGTGGAGACAGGAGAACCAAGAGTGCTATTTCTGAGGAAGTATTTGCGACGCTGAGAAGCTAAGAACTCTGCCACATATGATACATTTTTTTTTTCTTTTTTTAACAGACGAAACATCACAAAAGATGTCTAAGGTAAGAACACATTACTTGTATCTACTGCATACGGATAATGCTTTATTTTTCAGATGTTTTACAGTAAGATTTATATGATCAGTTTTTTTTTTTTAAATATGTATTTAATTACTTGAAAGACAGAGTTACAGAGAGGCAGAGGCAAGAGAGAAAGGTATTTTATCCACTGGTTCACTCTCCAAATGGCTGCAACAGCTGGAACTGAGCTGATCTGAAGCCAGGAGCCAGGCGCTTCTTCTGGGTCTCCCATGTGAGTGCAGGGGCCCAATGACTTGGGCCATCTTTTGCTGCTTTCCCAGGCTACAGCAGAGAGCTGGATTGGAACTGGAGCAGCCAGGACTTGAACCTGCATCCATCTGGGATGCTGGCACTGCAGGCGGTGTCTTTACCACTACGCTACAGAGCCAGCCCCAATCAGTTGTCTTTAATATGGCTGATATGTTTGATGCATTAAAACAAAATTATAAATTAATTGGAATTATAAAATATTGAGCCTTCAATTTTTTCAGACTTCCATTTTTTCCTAAATATATCATTAATAATCTTTCCTCCTGAGGTTGTTTTCTGTCAATTGGTCAACTATTTTTATGCCAGTGTGTGTATATGAGTGTGTGTCTACACCAGTGTGCACATAGGAATGTGCATTTATGGATGGTGTACATCTACACCAGTGAGCACATCTGAGTGTGCATTTATGGATGGTGTACATCTACACCAGTGAGCACATCTGAGTGTGCATTTATGGATGGTGTATATCTACATCTACACCAGTGTGCACATATGAGTGTGTGTCTACACCAGTGTGCACATATGAGTGTGCATTTATGTATGGTGTACATCTACATCTACACCAGTGTGCACATCTGAGTGTGCATTTTTATATGGTGTACATCTACAACAGTGTGCGTCTACACCAGTGTGCACTTGAATGGGCATCTACAAGGTTGTGCACATCTGAGTGTGCATTTATGTATGGTGTACATCTACAACAGTGTGTACATATGAGTGTGCGTCTACACCAGTGTGCACTTGAATGGACATCTACAAGGTGTACTCTCAAAGGAAATCCTATTGTATGTCTTGTCTTTTTTTCAATTAATTAATCAACTGATGTATTTTTTTAAATTTCTTCATATTTTCAGCATGTTACTGCCTAGATTCTATTTCTTATCCTAGCTCCTTCTTCTGTTCTTATTGGTGTCTTTTTATCAAGGGATATTGATGTGTCTATGTAATAAATGTGGGGGTCTCTCTAGTCTCAGCCTTTCCCTCTTTTGCCCTTTGAAGCTCAACCTTTCTCTCTTATTTCACCTGCCTCACCCTTACTAGAGCTCTCTCCTGCAGGACCAGGAGTAGAGCAAGAGAAATGTCTTTTCTGGTACTTTTCACTAAAGCATGACACCTGTTGGCTCGCTGGAAGCTGTTGTTTAGGCAGGTGTTCGCGTGCATCTGCTGTCAGTTGTGGCACTGTTTCGTGAGTCAGAATTTGAACTCTAAGAGGAGTTATGCATGTATCTTTGACACATTGCTGGATTGCTAGATAGAATGATGAGTAAAATGCTGAGGATTAATATACTCGATTTTTTTCCTTCAGTGCTGTTAAGTAATACATGAGTTTTCTAACAGGTAGTAGAAAGTGTTGATTTACATGTATATGTTTAATTTGTGAGAACTAATTACATATGTTTGTCACGGGTCTTATTAATGAATCTCAAAAGCAAAATAATAAGGTATTTATTAATGCCTTTTCTTTTAAATCTTATTCTAGCAACAACCAACTCAGTTTATAAATCCAGAAACTCCTGGCTATGTTGGATTTGCAAATCTTCCCAATCAAGTTCACCGGAAATCAGTAAAGAAAGGCTTTGAGTTCACATTGATGGTGGTTGGTAAGAAATGCATGTTTAGCTTCATGGTTATTGAGTGGATACTCTCCCATTCTCAGCCTGACCATGATGTAAAGGGGAAAATTTATTTTTTTGGCAGAGTCAGATAATTTGGGAATTTAAAAAATTGTGTGTGTATTTTTTTGGATCATTTTGCTTAAGTAAAATTACAGTTTTTCTATCATTTTCTTGTTTATGCACCATGAAACTTTTTTTTTTTTTTTTTGAAAAATTTATTTGAAAGGCAGAATTATACAGAAAGAGGAGAGAAAGAAAAAGAGATTGATCTTCCATCCACTGGTCCACTCCTCAAATGACTGTGACAGCCAGGGCGGAGCCAGGCCAAAGCCAGAAGCCAGGAACTTCTTCCAGGTCTCCCATGTGGGTGCAGGGGTCCAAACACTTGGCCGTCTTCTGCTGCTTTCCCAGGCCATTACCAGGGAGCTGGATTGGAAGTGGAGCAACCAGGACTTGAACCGCTCCCACATGGGACACTGGTGTGCAGGCCAGGGCTGTACCTGCTGGGCCTTTCTGTGAGAGTGTTGACTCATGTGGCCACTGGCCTCCAAGATGACGTCTAGTGATCCTGGCCTTTGGAGAATGGTGTACCCGTAGCCAGTAGGACACTGCACACATGACAGTGTATGACTGTCTAGATTAGGTCATCACAAATATGTGGCTCCCACTTTACCTCCTCTTGATTCAGCGGGGGAAATGCCAGCTGCTTTATTGAGACAGGATTGTAGAGGAGCTGCGTTCCGCAGCTCCAGCGAGACCTCCTGACGGTGACAGCCACCACAGCTCATCTGTTATCTGTCACCTTCTGAGAGACCTTGAGCCACTTTCACAGTGCTCACCCAGGAAGTCGTGATAGAAAAGTTCCGCACTAATTGTTACATGTTAGCAGAGAACTCATATTAACTAGAATAGTATTTAATTCTCACTTTAAACATTATTAACTCCTGGGTACGGTGCTATGGTGTAGTATGTTAAGCCTCTGCCTGTGGCGCTTTTATCCCACATGGGTTCTGGTCTTTGTCCCAGCTGCTCCTCTTCTGATCCAGCTCTCTGCTATGGCCTGGGAAAGCAGCAGAAGATGGCCCAAGTCCTTGGGCCCCTGCAACCCATGTGGGAGACCCAGAAGAAGCTCTTGGCTCCTGCCTTCAGATTGGCCCAGCTCCATCCGTTGTGGCCATTTGGGGATGGAAGACCTTTCTTTCTGTCTCTCCCTCTCTCTGTAACTTTGCCTTTCAAATAAATAAGTAAAGTATTTTTTAAAAAATTATTAACTCCTGAAATGACAGTGGTGGATATATATTAAAGAAGTAACAGTTTCTACCATATAATTTTCAACTTTTTTTAAAAAAAAGATTTATTTGAAAGAGTTACACAGAGAGAAAGAGAGAGCTTCTATCTGCTGATTCCCCAGATGGCCCCAATGGCCAGGGCGGAGCCAGGCCAAAGCCAGTAGCCAGGAGCTTCCTTCAAGTCTACATGGGTGTCTGGGGCCCAAGCATGTGGGCTGTCTTGCACTGCTCTTCCCAAGCAATCACCAGGGAGCTGAATCAGAAGTGGAGCAGCTGGGAATCGAACTGGCACACATGTGGTAACACTGGCCCCTCAAAATATTCTGTAAAGTCCATTGACATTGAGTGGCTACTTGGAATTTCTGTTACGTCAGGTAACATCGTCTCGGGCCATAGCTTGTATTGTGTTTCATCACAATCCATAAGAAGTTAAACTTGGTGAACTAATTCTGTTAAACTTATTTCATTTTTGACAACTGTAAACATTTTTAATGAGGGAAGCATTGGAGAAGCCTCTGGTGATGGCCATGCATGAGTGACAGGTGACTGACTGCTTCTGAGGCTCCTGTGCGGACTCTTGGGTGTGGGACAGTGAGTGTCTACGTGTTTACAGGCTGATTGTGTGATAGTAGTAATAGTGCCAATTTGAGTTACGGGCAGGAGAGGCAAATCCAGTGCAGTCTATCACAGCTACTTAACTATTACACTCAGACACTGGAAATAACTCAGAGATAGACAGACTCGTGGATGCTTTCTGGGGAGTACAGTTTTGGGCACAGCTCAGTCGCTGTGCCCTTGCAGTGGGAAAAAGCCATTGACAGTACATGCACACCAGACACAGCTGTGTTCCGGTGACACTGCTCACAAGACAGGCAGTGGGGGGTAGATGACTAACACCATACCAGCCCTCCTTCCATGAGAGACCAGAAGATGGAACAGAACACCTGAAATGGCTCTTCAGATATTGGTGACGAGGGAAGCAAATCGTATGAACTTAAAGTTACCCCAGCTTCCTGCCATTCACCTGACGCTGTAACAGGAGCAGGCAGAGTAGGTCAAGAGCGTGAGTCTCATAGAGCTGGGGACAGTTCCCAGTTCAGGGAAGCTGAGGTGCTGGGCAGGGCTCCTAAAAAGGGAAGGAACCCCAACAATATGCTTAAGGATTCCTTTGGAGACTTTGAACTCCAAACCACAGCTGTGTAGGTAAGATGCCACAGAGCCAGCTGGAGACAACATGGGATAGAAAGCTCACACGTGGCTATGACATGTTTTGAGCTCCAACCATCCAAAGGAGAGAAGTGTCATTGGACACCCCAGGCATTCAGTAGAGATTCCAACTAGTCCCTGCTGAGCAATGGAGAACACTAGATACCCTGGATGCTGTGAACGTGTCCCTCCACCCACAGCTTGTAACCAGACCTCCCTTGAAAGGATCCATTTCATTCATACATAAGTTAACTACTTGGCAGGACAAAAACCCTTGTCTGTGAAAGACCTCAGCATATCTGACATCCAGTGAAGAACGATGAGGGACCAAAGAGGCCACAAAGGTGGTCCCTACTCCAGAAAAACCAGGTGGCGACAGAGGACTTTCCTCTGATTGTGTCCCTGTTCTTAAAAGAGTCTATTAGTGTGATGGACAACTGACTGGAAGACACAAGGAAGAACCGAAGTGGTTCTGAAGGAGAACCTTTCTGGATACACACTGCAGAAGAAGGGGAAGGCCAGCCTGGCCTGGAGCCCGAGCCTCCTGGGCTGTCCTTCTGTGAGCTGATGTGCAGATGATTGGACAGACGGTGCACACATCTGGGCAGCTCAGCCAGCAACACGCTGAGACTCCAAATACTGAGTCCCTGAGGACTGAGAAGACGCACGGCGAGGCACATAGTGAGCAGGCGGGGCAGAGCTGCAGGATAGAGGCCGCTCCCCTGCAGGGATGCCTGCAGCCCAGCGTCCTGCTGCTGCACAGCCTGGGAGGCAGCAGGTGATGGCTCCAGTGCATGGGTCCCTGCACCCTCTCGGGAGACCCAATGCAGTTCTGACGTTCAGACTCCGGCTGGCCCAGCCCTGGCTGCTGCAGGCATTTGGGAAGTGAACCAACAGGTGGAAGATCGCTCCCTCTGTCTCTCTGCCTTTAAAATAAATGAATAAACTTCTTTTAAAAAAGTGAGAAGAAAGAAGGAAAAACATTTACAGAGATTCAAAGGCTAAGAATGACAACTGATTTGTCATTAGGAAGAGTGGACTGGTGCTGCCGAGGTACCTCAACGGTAGAGCCCTCAGCCTGGAATTCTGTGGTCACCACACATCTCTTTTAAAAATGAGGGTTTAGATGAAATCAGGAGGTGCAGCGGGCTAAGCCAGCGCCTGCATCAGCATCCCACACGGGAGCACCAGTGCGAGTCCTGGCTATGCTGCTTCCCATCCAGGTCTCTGCCAGTGCACCTGAGAAAGCCGTGGAGGATGGCCCAAGTGCATGGCCTCCACCAGCCACATGGGAGACCCAGGGTGAGTTCCTGACTGCTGACTTCTGTTTGGCCCAGCCCCAGCTGTTGTGTCCATTTGGGGAGTGAGTGGGGGTGGATGGAAGACAGATCTCTGTTCATAACTTAAATAATCAAGATGAAATAAAGACTCTTCAGACTGATAAGCCAGTAGGGTTTATCACTGTCAGATCTGCAATAAATAAGTAAATAAAGTTCTTCAGGTTAGAAGAATTTCAGAAAGTAAATGAATAGAAATGTCTCCCAGCTGAAAATTACTAACGCCAGCATCATCCTGTTGCCAGTGAGGAGAAGGTGCCTGGTCAGGATATAAAAACTGTGGCTGTGAACTTTAGAGGTCATGCCAAAAACATCCTAGTAGTAATTTATTATCTATTTTTTAAAGATTTACTCATTCATTTGAAAAGCAGAGAGAAGGAAAGACAGATCTTCCATCTGCTGGTTCACTCCCCAGATGGCTACAATGGCCAGAGCAGGGCCAGTCTGAAGTCTGGAGCAAGGAGCTTCTTCCAGGTCTCACATGTGGATGCAGGGGCCCAAATGCTTGCACCATCCTCCACTGCCCTCCAAGGCACGTCAGCAGGGAGCTGGATCAGAAGTGGAGACTCAAACCATTGCCTATATGGGATACGGTGCAGCAGGCAGTAGCTTTTCCTACTATGTCACAGTTCTGGCCCCATGAATTTATTTTTAAATGTGTTTATTTTAGAGACAGGGCTCCCATCTGTTGGTTCATTCCTCAGATGACCTCAAGGACCAGGGTAGAGCAAAGCTGGGCCAGGCCAGAACTCTGTCCAGGTTTCCCATGGGGATAGCAGGAATCCAGTTACTGAGCCATCACTGCTGTCTCCCAGGGGCAGCATTAGGAAGCTGGAGTCAGGAGCCAAAGCCAGGAATGGAATCCAGGCACTCAGATGTGGGAGGCTAGCTTCTTGATGAACATCCTGTTCACTAAACCACGTACCCAACCCATAGTAAGAATTCTTTAAGATATTACTGTTTGTAAGAACATAAAATACACTTTTTAGGGACAAATCTACCAAAATATATGTAAGATCATTGCATAGGAAAGTCTAAAACACTGCCAAGACATAGTAAAGAAAACCTAGGTAAGTTGTGAGAAGTCTACTTGTTGGTAGATTGGGACTATAAAGGCAGAGAAACAGGCATCTCCCATCCACTGGTTCACTCCCCAAATGCCCACAACAGCCTAAGCTGGGCCAGGCTGGAATCTAAATCCAGGTCCATCACTTGCATGCCAGGGACCAAATTACTTGAACTGCCACCTGTCATTGCTGCCATCTTCCAGTGTGGTGGTGGGGCGCTGGAATCCAGAACAGAGCCAGCACCTGAAGCCGGGCACTTGGATCTGGTATAAAAGGTCTGGAACAGACAGAACAGTTTAGAAAGAGGTGACTTAGACTGTCTGATCTCAAGACTAACTGACCAAAACAGCATGGTAATTGAAGGCATTGAGTTGAGCTGAACAAGAAGTCCAGGAGTTGACCCACATATTTGCATACGTGACGTTAATTGAGTAGCTTAGCAAAGATGCCAAGGTAATTGAATGGGAGAGAGTTTAATCTTATTATGAATAGTGTTGGAACAACTGGATCCTTGGGAAAATAGTTCATGCCTCACACTGTACAGCAAAATTATCTGGAAGTGGATTGTAGACCTCAGTGAAAAGCTATAAAAATTGTAGAAGAAAATGGCTAAAAGTTTTTTATGATTTTGAGGGAAGCAGAAAGGATGTGAGGAGCAGTGGCCACAGTTGGAAGACGTGAGTTGTCCTCACCGTGGGGAGCTCTTGGGGAGCTGCACGTGTGGATATCGGCGTGGCACCAGCAAGCCCTGCCATTTCTTTGTTTTTTTGTCTTGACTGGGCAGAGCAGCTTTAGTAAGGCAGAATTGCAAGCACTGCGGGAGCTGGGGTTGGAGCCCTTTCTTGCCAAAGGTGGGCACCATGTTGACAAAGCCCCAAGTGTGCTGCCCAGTCCGTCCTCTCCTTCCCTTCCTGCCTGGCCACCTTAGGAATCCAGCCTCTCACTTTGCCTACCTGGACCAGGGAACATGGGTCCAGCTACTTCCAGACTGCTCAGGGCCCCCACCCAACACTGGCCCAGGGTGGGGGGTGTGCTTGCTACGATTACAGCTTGATGTTCTGGGGCTGGTCACCTTGGGTGTGCTGCTCCCGAGCACTAACAGCAAGCTGCATGGTGGTGGCTGAACCACGGGCCCCTCGGGGCTACCACCAAGATGGAGTCGAGCTGTCTTATCCGTTTCTTGATAAGGTGTTTGTTCCTTGGTATCCTTTGTCATATTCCTTCTAATAAATCAGACATAAAAATTGTTTAAATTTCTTCCATTAGAAATCAAGAAAATAAAATGAAACCATAAACTGGAAACAGTCTCAGTGCCACATTGGACAAAGGATTTGTATCCAGAATTTATTAAAGTCTTTCACAGCTCACTCGCACAAGTGATCCATTACAAAAGACTTCTTGAAGGAAGAAATACAGATAATCCGTGTTCAAATTGTAGTCCACGTGTTCAGTAGTCAGGGAAACACATGTTGAAACCACAGCACCGTAGCACTGCGTTCTCCCTGGGAGAAGCTGGCAGTGTGAGTGCAGGCAAGGATGTGCCACAGCTGGACCATCCTGATGGCAGATGGGAGCGTCAGTGCAGCAGTCCCCTGACCCTATCCCAGCAGTTACAGCCCCGCAGTCTGGGAGACTTCTGTTTGAATGTGTGTAGCCACTTTTGTCAGCTCCAGCCTGGAAGACACGTAGGTGTCTCTAGCAGGAGAGTCTGAACAGATTGTAGCATATCCATACAGTACAAAGAGATGTGAATTAAAAATAGATAAACAAGGGGCCCACGCTGTGTAGTGGGTAAAGCCACTACCTGCAGTGCCAGCATCCCATATGGCACCAGTTCAAGTCCCGGCTGTTCCACTTCTGATCCGGCTCTCTGCTATGGCCAAGGAAAGCAGTAGAAGGTAGCCCAAGTGCTTGGACCCCTGCATTCACACGGGAAGACCCAGAGGAAGCTCCAAGCTCCTGGCTTCGGATCAGCAAGCACAGCTCCAGCCATTGCGACCAGTTGGGGAGTGAACCGGCGGAAAAACAGTCAAAAGTAGACACACGAGAGGCCATCAAGTGTTAATTCGTGTGACATTCCATACAGATGTAGTGAAGCCCAACAGATGTAGTGACAGCACACACAGTAGTGGGGGCGGGGCGGGACTGGGTGGGGCATAGAAGCTCTGGTTTCTGTTGATCTGAGGATGGACTTTGAAAAACTAAACCAAATGCACAGCTGAATGGGTGTGTTTCAGGATCGTGTAATTACACTCTGACAGGCTGGCTTAGAGGTCTGCAGAGGGCTGAGCGTGAGTTTGGTGGTAGAAAGAGCTAGAACATAACAAGAACTCTACAGTTGTCTGTCCTCCCATGAGTAGAAGAGAAACAGTGTGTCAAGAGAGCCCCACACTTTGCTGGGCAACGAGACAACTGTGGAAGGGCAGGCATAGGTTTTCCGAAGTCTGACAGTCTTCTGGAAACGTGCAAGTGAAAGGCCAGCAGTCTTCTAGGGGTTGTAAGTTCAGGAGGGAGTGGAGATGTGAAAGAAGGCATCTGGGTGGCAGGTGGTATAAGTGCATGGGGTGGTGCCACTGGCTGGTGACAGCATCTGTGTCACCTTGCATTGGTGTGACGTGGTGGCTTAATTCACCAGGAAACCAGGATGAGAACATCACACATTAATGCAAGTGTGTTACCAGTTGAAATTGGTGGGTTGTTAGTGTGAACTAAGCTAAGCACACGAAAACATAAAGCAACATGGTGGGTGTACGTGTAGGTTCCCAGTTACAGCTGCACTTACCTTGTGAGTGTACTCCCCGAGGCTCATGGCCTAGATGGTGGAGGTGAGAGCTGTGTGCCGTGTGGCAGGCGGCAAGGATGCTGGATGTGAGAGCCGTGGCCATGTAACAGGCAGCCTGGATGGCGTAGGTGAGAGGTGTATGTCCTATGACAGGCGGCGTGGATGGTGGAGTTGAGAGCTGTATGCCGTGTGCCAGGTGGCGTGGATGGTGGTGGTGAGAGCATGGGCTGTGTGACAGGTGGCATGGATGGTGGAGGTGAGAGCCATGGGCTGTGTGACAGGCGGCGTGGATGGTGGAGGTGAGAGCTGTGGCCCATGTGACAGGCAGCATGGATGGTGGAGGTGAGAGCGTGGGCCATGTGACAGGCAGTGTGGATGGTGGAGGTGAGAGCCAAGGGCTGTGTGACAGGCGGCGTGGATGGTGGAGGTGAGAGCGTGGGCTGTGTGACAGGCAGCGTGGATGGTGGAGGTGAGAGTGTGGGCTATGTGACAGGCGGCATGGATGGTGGAGGTGAGAGCCATGGGCTGTGTGACAGGCAGTGTGGATGGTGGAGGTGAGAGCTTTGGCCCATGTGACAGGCAGTGTGGATAGTGGAGGTGAGAGCTGTGGGCTGTGTGACAGGTGATGTGGATGGTAGAGGGTAGAGCGTGGGCTGTGTGACAGGTGGCATGGATGGTGGAGGTGAGAGCTGTGGCCCATGTGACAGGTGGTGTGGATGGTGGAGGTGAGAGCATGGGCTGTGTGACACGAGGGCCAGATGGTGGAGGTGAGAGCGTGGGCTGTGTGACAGGTGGCATGGATGGTGGAGGTGAGAGCTGTGGCCCATGTGACAGGTGGTGTGGATGGTGGAGGTGAGAGCGTGGGCTGTGTGACACGAGGGCCAGATGGTGGAGGTGAGAGCGTGGGCTGTGTGACACAAGGGCCAGGTGGTGGAGGTGAGAGCGTGGGCTGTGTGACAGGCCTCCCCTTGATGCCACCCCTCGTGAGCTGTCCGCTGCATCCTGTCCTCCACTCGGTTCACGACTGGAGTTGTGCGAGTCAACCAGAAAGCTAACTGCGTGGAGTACTCCTACCCTGTGGGCCTCCCCACCGTACCCTCGGTCCATGGTGTCTGAGGAGGTGGCTTCCTTCTCACATCGGTTAATGTGGAGAGGATTCCACCAGATCTCAAAGGTCTTTGTTTCCTTACATTCATGACCGAGCTCCTAGGTTTTCACATGGATATATTAAAATCCAAAATCAATGTGGCCATTTGCCTGATGGTGTTTCAGGGTGATGACCTGTACATGTTTTTTATATCGCGATGCACCCTGTGCCCAGTGCCAATGTCTGTGTCTGAGTGCTGAAGGCATGAATTGTTATGTGAGCTCTGGTACTTGCCAGTCAGTCAGGGCTGTCGCCACGTTAGTTCTGGCAGTTTTGAAAACCCTTTGTCACCTGGGCAAACGTAGGACTGCTGAGCCCACTGTGCTCGCTGCGCTTTTGGATGGTGGTGGAGTCACAGATCCACATCTCTCCTTGAGTATCAGATTTCCTCTCCTCCTAGCGCCTGTTGGAAACTCAGCCAGGTGGGTCGACAGTGGTGCAGCAGCAGCTAGGTACTCGGGGGCACTCAGCTCTGTGGAGGTGGCCGTGGGGTGGGCGTGGGAAGAGGTGCAGCTGCTGCTCCCAGCGCTGTCACACTGGCCGGCAGAGCCCCAGGGAAGCCGGCACTTTGTCTTGATTTCAGGATTCAGTGAGAGACACACAGAAGGGACTGACAACTCTTGGTAAAATCTCTAAACATTCTAAATAAAACAAAAATAAAGGGCCTTCCTAGACAGCTCATTCAATGGACAGCTTTTAAAAAAGAAAAGGTTTATTTATTTGAAATACAGATTGGCAAAGACAGGGAGAAAAGAGAAGTAGATCTTCTGTCTGCTCTTCCCTCTCCAAGTGGTTGGCCAGGCCAGAGCCAGGAGCCAGGAGCCAGGAGCTCCATCCAACCTGACGTGGGTTCAGGGGCCCCAGCACGTGGGCATCTGCTTTTTCGGGCCATTAGCAGGAAGCTGGATTGGAAGAAGAGCAGCTGGGACTCAAACCAGTGCTCTGATACAGAATGCCAGCGTTTCTATACTGCAGTGCCAGGCCCTAGAAGGGTAGGTGGATGGGAGAGCGGGCACATAGGTTTTTTACACTCACATTTGGGCATGTCCTGGTTTTGTTCTGTTAGTACTGCAGAACTTGCAGTCCCAAGTAACATTTGCACATTTCAAATTTCAAATTCACTTTTTTTGTTCTTTTCCTAGAAATAATGATTTTTCACACAGAGATGTACTTTTGTCTCATTCTGTGCTGGCAAAGCTCATTTCTACCCAGGGAACCTCTAATGAGGAGAGGGAGTTTGTTTTTACTCTTTCAGTACATAATCTAATTTTAGATATTTGTGTCTCTTTTGAAGTTAAATTTCTCAGATATTCAGAATACATAGTTATAGCAGTCAGGATTCTCCATTCATGAAATGCTTGTGTTAGTATGAAAGGCCTTCAGGAGCCAGTGCTGGGGCACAGTGGGGGTTGACACAAGTCTTCAGTTCTGCTTCTGTGCAGCTCCCTGTAGCTGGGAGAGCAGCAGGGGACGGCCTGAGCACTTGGGCCCCTGCCACCCACCTAGGAGACCCAGATGGAACTCCTGCTTAGGCCTGACTCACCCCTGACTGTTGGAACCATCGGGGCAGTGAACCAGTAGATGGAAGATCTCTGTCTTGCTTGCTCTCCATGTCACTTAGCCTTTCAAATAAGGAAATAAATCTCTTTTAAAAAAATGCATGTGGCAAATGCAAGTATGAAAATGTATGGACTTCAGAAGTTTTTGCAACAAAGCAAACTTCATTGCAATTTCCCACAAACCACTTTGAAGTCATCTCATACATAGACCTGGAATTCGCATGGTTCAGCAAGAAGATAAGCAGGGCATGGCCTGACAGGACTGTGGCCCGGAGGTGTGTGTGCAAAGTGGGGGCTCTCAGCACCATGGAGTCCACCAGGTGGCAGCCTCGGCACGCTTGTGCGTGCTGCAGACGGGAAAGTGTGGTGGTGTTGGCTGAAGTGTGATGACCTACATACAGGGATTCTGTTCGTCAAAAAACAAAGATGAAACGCTGCAGTGTATGCTGCAGACTGTTGGGGAGATTTTCTCATCATACAGTCTGCAAGTTCTGAAGTGTCTCCCCCAGCGGGGTTCAGATTGAGAACATGGCCCTGCTCCTCACAGTTCTCAGACCTCGGATGAGTCTCCACTTGTGTGAAATGGGGACAGCGGCATCGCAGGGAGAGCACCTTGTGGTGCTTGTGGGGCACGTGGCCCAGTCCCAGGACTCACGTGGACGTGCAGCACATGTGGCTGAGTGAGCTCTGTCATACAGAAGGTTGTGACCAGCTTTTTATTTTGACTTCAAGGTGAATCGGGTCTGGGGAAATCAACTCTCATAAACAGCCTATTCCTGACTGATCTCTACCCAGAAAGAATCATACCAGGAGCTGCAGGTAACAAAAGGTCCTCTGTTCCCAGAAGTAATTCTGCAGGGAAGGTGCTAATGTGTACGCAGTTAATAGCTTATGCTTAGCTCCGTGTTTTGTTTCTTCTGTTCTGAACAAGGAACGTTTTGCACAGGGGAGGTGGGCTGTCCCTGGGGTCCCAGGCTCTCGGTTCAAGGTGCTTCTGACAGGTGCATAGCCATGGAGCGTCCTCCTCTTGGCATACGTTTTCTTTGTCAAATGAACACGTAGTTTTTCTGCCTGTCTTACACATCTGAGGGGAGGGACCAGGGGCAATGCTTATGTGTTAAAAATGCTGTGTCAGTGGCAGAACCCCGCAGGGCCAGGGAGAAGGTCGTTGAGGCACTCAGTGCTGTGCAATGAGTGAAGCACAAAGACCAGAGCCGCGTCTCGGGCTCGCACAGCGGGGACACAGCTCTTGCACGGGTATTTTGTAATTCTACTTTCGAGTGAGTTCATCAATTGTTTTCTTTACAGTAGGAGCCAGAGTTAGAATTTTTGATGTAGCCCTTTTCAGCCTTCCGAGGCAGCATTTGAATCTCACTTTTGGCTTTTCCCATGCTGACTGTGGAATCGATCTTACACAGTCCTCGTGCTGCATTCTGCTTCTTTTCCAGAGAAAATTGAAAGAACTGTTCAGATCGAGGCGTCCACAGTTGAGATTGAAGAGCGTGGTGTGAAGCTACGCCTTACCGTGGTGGACACGCCCGGCTACGGTGACGCCATCAACTGCAGGGATTGGTACGTGGCCCCCAGAGGAACAAGGGCTGGGTGTCTGTTTCCACTGATTATGGGAATGTATTTTAGTTTCTCATTGGGATTAGTGAGTGAGTGTGAGGCTTAGAGTAGCTGTGTGTCATAAAACAATGAGACATGTGAAGAGAGCATTTCTCTGCGAGCACTCTGCTAAGCTCAGCGTCACGAAACAGCTTGACTTGAACCCTAGCCAGCGTTGCTGTCCTCTCCATGTGGGAGGCAGTGAAGGCGGTCAGGGTTGGCGGGCACAGCCCGCGTGCGGCTACTCCTAGTGATGGTTTGCACGAGGACAACACCACCTCAGTGCACAGGCTTCCTCGGGTTTCAGTCCCCTCAGCGTCAAGCGGCAGTTCTCAGTGTGAGATGAAAGGGAATAGGGAGGCCCTTCCTGCACCCACACCATGCGCCTTGACAAAACGGGTAGCCCTCTGTCCTTGACAAAACGGGTAGCCCTCTGTCCTTGACAGAACGGGTAGCCCTCTGTCCTCACTGTTGTGTTCAGGCTTTTGACTTCCAGCACTTAAGAAAAGTTGCACTTGGCACAATTTCCAGACGCCTCCGTTTCGCCAAATTGAGGAGTCCCTCTGTGCTGTTGTCTTCGAAGTTAAGAGGCAGGGGCTGGTGTTGTGCAACTGGTGAAGCCGCTGTCCACAATGCCATCATCCCACATGGGCTCCGGTTCAAGTCCCGGCTGCTCCACATACCATCCAGCTCCCTGATATTGTGCCTGGGAAAGCAGCAGATGAAGGCCCAAGTGCTTGGGCCCCTGCACCATGTGGGAGACTGGACGAAGCTCCTGGCTTGCCGCCAGTTTGGAAGTGAAACCAGATAGAAGATCTCTATCTGCCTCTCTTTCACTTTCTGTAACTGCTTTCAGATAAAAAAAAATATTTTTAAAATAAAAATGAGTCATCGAATCATACATATTTGGTGGGAGTAGTGGGAAAAATATTTCCCCTTTGAAGTACAGGGGTCTCGCGTGCCTCAGTGATGGCGGACGTCTGTCTTTCAGCTTCAAGACGATCATCTCCTACATTGACGAGCAGTTTGAGCGGTACCTGCACGACGAGAGCGGCCTGAACAGGCGGCACATCATTGACAACCGGGTGCACTGTTGCTTCTACTTCATTTCACCTTTCGGACATGGGTAAGGAGATGGTTGCTGTGGAGACTGGATTCACTGCCTGGGTTTCCGAGTTTTGTTCCAACTGTATTTTGAGAATTGAGATACTTTTCAAATATGTGGTCTTCCTCTTTTTCTACACATATGATGCTTCTGAAATTCATTCTAGACTGAAGCCCTTAGATGTCGCATTTATGAAGGCAATACACAATAAAGTGAACATCGTGCCTGTCATTGCGAAAGCTGACACCCTCACTCTGAAGGAACGAGAGCGACTGAAGAAAAGGGTGAGTGGGAGGCTGGGCATCTCCTCAGGTGGACGTAGTGGGAGGCTGGGCTCCGTCCTCAGGTGGACGTAGTGGGAGGCTGGGCGTTTCCTCAGGTGGACGTAGTGAGAGGCTGGGCTCTGTCCTCAGGTGGACGTAGTGAGAGGCTGGGCTCTGTCCTCAGGTAGGCATAGTGAGAGGCTGGGTAACCGTGTCAGCCTTGGGTGCCTCAGGTAGGCTTTGTTGTGATTGGCAGTTCTCCTAGAATGTGTCCTTCCAGGGCTTGGGGCCACTGTACTTGCATTTCTCTGCCTTTTTGTCGCCTTCCTGCCTTCCTGATCCTTGTAGGTCATCATCCTTAATACTATCATGATAACATCATCTCCGGCTCTTTCTGTGAGCTGTGTATGCACGCAGGGTTCCTGTCTCCCTAGTGAGTGATCATCCCCCAGCTTGTCAGTCTGTAAGTGGCCACACAACTCTCAAATTCACTGATTCATTGCTTCTTACTGGGCCAGTTTTAAAAAGTCTTATTGCACACACCTCAGTTCTCTTCTCCCCAGTGCCAGTCCTGTCTTTTTGACCAAGAAAGTGGCTTTGAGAGCAGGTAGGAGATCAAGTCCCTGCTTCCTTTTCCGTTTCTCCCACAAATGACAAGGATCTATGGAAAGAATGAAGCCAGGTTGCCAGTGCAGGCGGCGGAGAGGCAGGCCCGCCCTGCGGCCTGTGTCCGTGCAGACTCTTCAAGGCTCAGCAGGGTTGGGAGGCCTGTTGGGCTCCTCTCTGTGCAGACTGCAGCAGGCTGCTTTCCGCTCCCTTCCTGTGTTCTTGTCCCTGGATGGCTCATCCCACCTGCCTGGCGCCAGAGAGTGCCCCGCAGTGGAGGCCGGCTGCAGAACAGGCCGACTCATGAGTGCCTGCTCACCCCAGCTCTCCTCCCCAGAGGCCCCTCAGTAGGCCACTGCCTGGGTGATAGGTCAGCTTCCCCAGCAGGCTGGCCTGCTGCTCGGGAGCTCTCCACAGTAGCCCTCGCTGTTCTCTGCTCCCAGAGCGTGCCCACCCCAGTCTGGGCCCTCCGCACAGGGTATGTGTTCCTACTGGCTGCTGTGCAGGGGCTTTTCTGTGCTGGTGATACTGCTGTTAGTCCAGACAGAGGAGCCCTTGAAATTCAAGCACAAAAACACCTTTTTAGCACTTGATACAATCATTGGAAAGTAATTTTAGTAACTAATTTGACTCTTCATTAAAATTTGAATAATTCTGATGTATTTCTATATCTTAGGTTTGGTTAAAAGAATATTTTGCTAAAATTGATTCTGGTTCTGTCACTCTTTCAGATTTTGGATGAAATTGAAGAACATAACATCAAAATCTATCACTTACCCGATGCAGAATCAGATGAGGATGAAGACTTCAAAGAGCAGACTAGACTTCTCAAGGTGCGAGCTGGCTCCAACTGCATAGTAGAACTCACTCTTGTTTTCCATCGTCTGGGTGTTTAAAGTCAAAGGCTACAAAGGGCCAACTCCTGAATGACTTGACCTGAGAGATTGTCTGCAAGGTTCCATTACAAGGAGTAGTTTTGCTTTAAATATGTTTTAACATAGCTATCACCTAAGGATTGGCCCTTTTATTGCATGTTTAGTATCTCTTTGTACAGTTTGTCCCATGTGGGAAATGTACCTTAGCTTTTTGGTAACCCTTGTAGGACACAGTGGTGTGTTCCACTTGTTGGCAGTGAGCCGTGTGGATCCGGTCAACCCATGTGTGTCTGTCTTTAGGCCAGTATCCCGTTCTCTGTGGTGGGATCCAATCAGCTGATTGAAGCCAAGGGCAAGAAGGTCCGAGGTCGCCTCTACCCATGGGGTGTTGTGGAAGTGGAGAACCCGGAGCACAACGACTTTCTGAAGCTGAGAACGATGCTCATGTAAGACACTTGGTGCATTTCCTGTCAGAGCCGGCACAGAGCATGGTGCTGCCGACATCGGCTGTGCTTCTGGTGCTGCCACAGCTTGGTCTTAGGGACCCTAGCTGAGACTCCGTAAACGCTGCAGAGCCACTCCTTCCTGTTTCCAGATTCACATCTTTGTTGCTGAAGGGAGCCCCGCTGTCAGCTGGGATCTGAGAGCTCCCCAGCTCTACTGAAGAGGTGGTCAGCTCTGACAGGGCCCTGAGCAGTTGCTCCACGGCCAGCTGACCTGCAGTGCCCTGCTCGTCAGCTTCAGCCCCTGCTGGGGGCTGCCTTTGGCCTTGAGAGGCTTCCATTTATTTTTGCGACTGTGACAGCCCTGAGTGTACAAAAGTAGACTTTTCCCCTTTAGAAATAAATTTTGCATGTACTAACATATACATAGTAGTGTATGTGAATTGTAGTGATTCGCCAATAGAGACTAAAAGAATCTGCTTAAAATATCCCATTAATCAGAAGTGTTCAAAGAATTATTTCCATAAATATTTAGATTAGCTGAAAATTGCTATCTGCGCCACATACATATCACTTTTTAGTGAGTTGAAGTCAGCTGTGGACACAGTGTAAACACTATGGAAGAAGGTGAGTGTGCTCAGTCCTCCCTGCTCTAACCACGGCACGGGCGGGCGGGTGCTGGGGAGTGCAGGCGCGGCAGGGAGTCCGCCTTTGTAGCGCTGAGCAAGCAGGGAGGCGTCGTGGCACTGACGCATTTCTGAGGCCTCGATTTTAGAGAAAAGCACAGAAAACAACAAGAGAAGGGGAACTGTTTGCTAAGGTGAAGAGAAGGTTTGGGTTCATTTTCTGTTGGATCGGAATATCAGGGCTTCACCTGTGGTGTTTGTCATCCATGCTCTCTGTTCTCACACAAGAGTTATGTATAGATTTTAAGCTCAAGAAATCATGACTCTGAATTGTATATTTCATAGGTTCTTATAGAAAAATGTGTTCTGTTTCAGACATTATTTACCTTTTTCTTTTTGGACAGGCAGAGTTAGACAGTGAGAGAGAGAGAGAGAAACATCTTCCTTTTCTGTTGGTTCACCCCCAAATGGCCGCTACAGCCTGTGCGCTGTGGCTGGTGCGCTGCGCCGATCTGAAGCCAGGAGCCAGGTGCTTCTCCTGGTCTCCCATGCGAGTGCAGGGCCCAAGGAGTTGGGCCATTCTCCACTGCCTTCCCAGGCCACAGCAGAGAGCTGGACTGGAAGAGAAGCAACCGGGACAGAATCCGGCACCCCAGCTGGGACTAGAACCTGGGGTGTCGGCGCTGCAGGCGGAGGATTAGCCTATTGAGCCGTGGCGCCGGCCCATTATTTACCTTTTAACTACTAAGATCTCTGGCCTCACCACACCCTCCCACAGTGCACTCCCCTGCTGTGTCACTAGTGTTTCTTGCGTGTGCTTGACTAGCTGTTTTCCTGTAAAGTGGCCTGTGCCTGAAGCCATCCTGGTGCCTTTCTCTTTCAGCACCCACATGCAGGACCTGCAGGAGGTGACCCAGGACCTTCACTATGAGAACTTCCGCTCCGAGAGGCTCAAGAGAGGCGGCAGGTCCTCACCTCACACTCCCCTTCCCTGAGTTGTGTTTCCCTCGTCTGTGCCCAGCTTGGCACTGCGCTACATGGGCTGGCAGCTTGCAAGTTCCCGGGAGACTTGCTACTGTGTATTCACATGATGCTCTCCAAGTGTTTTAGGGAAAAGGTAGATCTCAGAAGGCTCTTGGAAGGAGCAGCTGCAGGTGCACAGGTGGGAGCCGGGTACTGCCCGGCTCTTTAGGCGTAAGCCAGGGTGTACGGCTGGGGTCAGACGGAGCCCACAGTGGGCGCTTGCAGCCATCGCTCCTCATAAGCTCACACAGCCTCTGTCACCCCCTCTTTCCTCATCCCACCTTCATAGGCTTTTATATGATACTGAAATTGTGTGACCTGATTCATAGGTAAACGAATCACGTTTCTGCTTAGAATAGACCTATGAACACACGAGCGGTACATATCATTTATCGAACGTTTGCTGTACTGTGATACATCTTACAGTTTGACTTACGCTTGCATACGAGGAACACTGAAGTCTGATTTATTATGTTACAAACTTGGGAGTCAGACATTTAGAAAGATTCTAAGAAGATTGCACTGCAAGGAGCTGGGCTGACTGCCTGCACACTGCAGCAGTGCCCTGGGAGCGCTGCATCAGGCCCGCGTCTGGGTTTCCTTCTGCCCACGCTCAGACCTGCCTCCTTTCAGTGTAGCATTTGCTACCTGTGTCCGTGGAGGGTCACTCACCTTGTTCAGGTGACACCTCTGATTTGGGGGGAGTAGGTGAAGATACCAGACAGAGTCTAGTAGAAGAAAAATCTCTTGAATTTTCGTTCTTTTTTCATTGTGTCCCTTTCTTGTTCATCATATTTTTAATTAGAAAAATGATAAATACACAAATTTATGTAGATGTATTTCTCAGAATTCTGAAGTAGAATGTTCTTTGGGCATCTGTGGCCAGAAGCAATCAGCCACATCTGTCCAGAGCTCTGACTGTCGTTTCTTGCACTTGTCAGGAAAGCGGAGAAGGAGGACATGAGTAAAGACCAGATCCTGCTGGAGAAGGAGGCGGAGGTGAGCAGAGGACCGGGAGCCGGCGTTGTGCTGGTCAAGCGCAGTGTTCCCTCCTGAATGGTTTTTTATTTTATTTATTTATTTATTTATTTATTTGACAGGCAGAGTTAGACAGTGTGGGAAAGAGACAAAGAGAAAGGTCTTCCTTCCATTGGTTCACCCCCCCAAATGGCCGCTATGGCCGGCGCACCACGCTGATCCAAAGCCAGAAGCCAGGTGCTTCCTCCTGGTCTCCCATGGGTTGCAGGGCCCAAGCACTTGGGCCATCCTCCACTGCACTCCCGGGCCACAGCAGAGAGCTGGACTGGAAGAGGAGTGACCGGGACAGAATCCGGCGCTCCAACTGGGACTAGAACCCAGAGTGCCGGCGCTGCAGGCGGAGGATAGCCTAGTGAGCTGTGGCACTGGCCCCTTCTGAATGTTTTGAGGAGGAATATATTCTGTAAAACCAATCTGTGTTGTTACTACATATACCCACTGTATGTTCTCCATGTATCCATGCATGGCATGGGTACACTACTCTGTGTATATTGTCTCCATTAATCTTCAGTAGCAATTTAGTTAAAAATCTTGGAAACAATGCAGTAATATGTCTAATTTTTGTAAAATGTTCAAAAACAATTTTCTGTATGTAGACAATAACCAGTTGGAAAATATAACAAATCTACCATTTGAAACCATCAACAGAAATGTATGAAGAAATATATAGGATTGATATGGGGAAGAAATTAGAAAATTCTACTGAAAACAGTTTTTTTAAAGATAGACCTTTTTTCAAATTGGGAGACAGAGCTCCTTGATCCACTGGCGTGCACCATAAATGCCAACAGCTCCAGAGCTGGGCCAGGCCAAGGCAGGAGCCAGGAGCTCAGCCGTGTCTCCACCTGGGAAGCGGGACTTGAAGTCCTTGCCCACCAGCTGCTGCCTCCCAGGATGGACCCCAGCTGGAAGCTGCAATCAGAAGGTGAACCAGGACTCTCATATGGGCTGCACACATTGCAAGGGGGATTTTAGCTGCTGGGCTGGATGCCAACTCCCCTAAAACATTTTTTAAAAGATTGTAGTGCCTAACTTTATAGCTGGGCTACAGCATCACAGTGCTCTAAATTAATCTCTACATTTAATGCAATCCAAAAAATCTCAGTTGAGTTATGTGTGTTTGCTGAAAAATAAGCCTAGGAAATATTTTTTCCTGTTAAAAAAAAAAAAAAACTGGATAGAAATGGCTTGTTTTACTGGTTATGGAAAGATGAGAGAATGGTTTTCTCCCAGAGTGTTTGATACAAGCCTGATTGGTTTATCAAATAGGCAAATGGGCCAGGGGTCTGCTGTTGTGGTGCGGCAGGTTAAGCTGCTACCTGTGGCTCTGGCATCCCATATGAGCACCGTCTTATGTCCCAGCTGCTCCACTTCTGATCCAGCTCCCTGCTGATGGCCTGAGAAAGATGCAAAAGATGGCCCAAGAAGATGGCGCCCCTGCCGAAGAAGCTCTTGGCTCCTGGCTTCCCCCAGTCCAGCCCAGCCCTGGCCATTCAGCGATGGAAGTTCTCTTTCTCTGTCTCTCCTCTCTCCACTTTTCTTTCTCTCTCTCCCCCTCTCCTACTCTCCCTTTCTTCTTCTCCCCTTCTATCTCCCCTTCTCTTCCTCCCCTCCTGTTCCCTCTCCCCCTCCCTCCCTCTCCCCCTCCCTGTATCTGTAACTGTGCCTTTCAATCAGTCTAGGAAGGGAGGGAGGATGGATCAGAAACACAGGCTGGCATTGTGGATTCTATGGATTAAGCCACTCACTGCGATGCTGCCATCCTACGTGTGTGCAGCCTTTGGTTGCTGTGTGTCCAGAAGTAAATATGTAAATAGTAATGGTGGCATTCAGAGCAGTGTCACTTGTGGAACTCAGACTGATTGTTTTCTAAACCTTTTAGGAGGAAAAGGCTCGCTTTTGCAGTTAGTTTAGTATGGATCAAATATATAAGTGATAAAAATGTAGCCACAGAGTAATGTGAGAGAAATTTGGTGACTGTTTTCTGATACTTGGCTGGAGGCCCTGCTTTGCTTTGCTTTGCTTTTTTTTTTTTTTTTTTTTTTTTTTTTGACAGGCAGAGTGGACAGTGAGAGAGACAGAGAGATAAAGGTCTTCCTTTTTTCCGTTGGTTCACCCCACCATGGCCGCTGTGGCCAGGGCACCATGCTGATCCGAAGCCAGAAGCCAGGTGCTTCTTCCTGGTCTCCCATGTGGGTGCAGGACCCAAGCGTTTGGGCCATCCTCCACTGCCTTCCCGGGCCACAGCAGAGAGCTGGACTGGAAGAGGAGCAACTGGGACAGAATCTGGCGCCCCAACCGGAGGATTAGCCTAGTGAGCCGCGGCACCAGCCCAGAGGCCCTGCTTTTCTTCTTTCCTCCTCCTCCTACGATTTATTTATTTGAAAGGCAGAATGACAGGAGACAGGGAAAGATAGGAAAGAGATTGTTTTTAAGACAGAGAAAAAGGTAGAGATAGATCTTCTATCCACTGATTCACTCTCCAAATGGCTGTAATGACCACGGCTGGGCCAGGCTGAAGCCAGGAGCCAGGACCTTCTTTCGGGGCTCCCATGTGGGTGCAGGGGCCGAACCCTTGGGCCATCATCCACTGCCTTCCCAGGTGAATTAACAGGGAGTTGGATTAGAAGTAGTGTAACTGGGACTCGAACTGGTGCCCATATGGGATGCCGGCATTTAGGCAGCAGCCCAGTCTGTTAGACCACCTGGCCTGGCCCCAAGAAAGATCTTATACCCATTCAGCAGCCTGGGCCAGGCCAGAACCAGGAGCTCCATCCACTGCCCTTTGAGGCACATTAACAGGGAGCCAAGTAGGATGCCAGGCAGCTGGCATGCAAGCCAGCACTGCACTGAGGGACTCTGTCGCAGGCAGAGGCTTCACCCACCGGCCCTGCCTGGAGGCCCTTCTGAGCACATGTACACCATGATGACAAAAACCAGCAGAGAGAGATGGGTAAACACTGTCTCTGTCACTGGGAGCTCAGTGCCCTCACAAACCAAATCATTCCCGTTGCCCAGTGGGGACCATGAGTTTCTCTTTTCTGCCTTTTTAAGTACATTACTTTTTTTCTGTAATTACTGTTTCTGCTTATTGGTGATTTTTTTTTGAGTTGCGTATTATTTACTTGGTTTTCTGTGGAGTGTTTGGTGGTTTTATCATTTTACAGAATTCTTTGTCTGTTGAACTAGCTCTGTCGCGCTTTGGTAAAGCAAGCAGGTGTCTAAGTCACGGTGAGAGACGCAGGTGCGCACAGCAGTGACGGTGCCGTGTCTGTGTCCGCAGCTCCGCCGCATGCAGGAGATGATCGCCAGGATGCAGGCACAGATGCAGCTGCAGATGCAGGGCGGGGACGGCGACAGCGCGGCGCTCGGCCACCACGTGTGAGGTGACATGCCCGTGACCCAGCCGAGGCTGGCCTGGTGCCACCAGCCTGGACCTCAGGCCCTGGCCTGACCCTTTACCCTCTCAGCCTGAGTGTAGCTTCCGGCCCTAAAGCTAACGGCTTGCTTTCTGGAGCTGTGCTAAAGGAGGAGGGCTTGTTCCTGGGAAACGCAGTCATTTCTTCACACTCCTGCCCAGTGAAGCTGTGTAGCATTATAAGGAAAAGTATATAGTCAACTAATTTGTCATGGTTGGAAGTTTAGCTCTGTAAAGAGTGAAAAGCTGTTAAGACAGCGTGTGCAGATCAAAGCAGAGATGCCACAGACGGCAGTGGGAATGTCGGTTGGACAGTTGCCTTGATGGAGACTTGGAGACTGGGACACCAGCAACCCGTGGCTAGAAGGCCCGTGTCTACCACCTGTGTCCTGTGGCTGTTCAGGCACTGAGAGCCCAGAAATGACATTGAGATTCAGTTAACCTTGTGGCCATGGTAACCCAACTTTTTGCTTAATTTCTGCCCTTTGTTACGCAGAAAGATAATACTGGTTTTGATCAGATTAGCAAACGGCACAGGACTTGCAGTTAAATGTGTTTTGTTTTGTTCTTCCAGAAAACCCGTTGTTGCAGAAACAGAACATTCCGGATAAGCCCTACAATGAGTGTCTTAGGAGATCATCAGGAGGACACCTGTCCACGCACGGCTCTCAGTGCCTGTGCCTGAGAATTTAACTTTCTTAAACTTTTGATGCCTGGGTTTCTTTTGTATGAAGTATTTTTAACATTTGTATCTCATTGCTATGTTACACTTTATATTTTGTGAGGTGATGTCTGGTTTTCTTCTTTAATTAACCACTAATTAGAATTGACTTTTAAGAATTCAGCCGACATGCATAGTGAATATTGAATTTCTCTCATTTGCTGGCCTGACTAGTCATTGATGTGATGAGCACTCTTGATTTGTGTCTGGATGTCCACACGTTCCTGAATGGCAGCGACAGGTGCCTGGTGAGAGAGAGATGCCTGGCCTAGCCTGAGACGAGCCTCCGGGTGTGCGTCCTTTGTGTGTGCGTGCACAACTTCTAAGCCCAGCTTTGCCGTTTGTTCACCTGCACACTTGTCTGTTACAAACAGAGCAGAGCAGAATTGTCTAATGAGATAGATGCTCATATCTAAATAGTTTTTTTAAAATAAGCTTGTAGTGATGAATTTTAAAATCTCTGGATTCTGAGGGTGGCTTCAACACAGTGTTGAACCCTGTGTGTAGAGAAATCACCACCAGCCACTACTACTGGTTACCTGCGATTATAGAAAACCAAAGTAAAGCTACAAGCTCTGGTCTTCATGTTGCAACTACAATCCCTAAGTTACACAGAGTCACTAAACGGTTGTTATTCCATTAAATTAACAGATTTAAAGGAAATGTAGCAATTGACTTGTTATAAAAACCTGTTTTCTGTTTTATGCTGTACTTTTGTGTATTTGTGTCATTGCTGATGCAGAAGACCCAGCTCAGCACCCAGAGTTATCTTCCTTTGTTGGGGCCCCTTTAAACCCAGTCTTGTTCTGCCCCAAAGGGCTCAGCTCTGTGACACCCAATTTTTACCTGCCTGGTATTCCTGATTTGGATTTTTGCTCAGCTGGCTTTTTGAGTGGTTTTGTGATGAGAGAACCCAGTGCTGGCTGTGGTCTCATCTGTTCTTAGGCCTTGTCTTTGGCTTCTCGCTGTGATAAAACATCTCCACGTGTGGCCCACAACCCCTGCTGGAGTGCCTGAGATTGGCTCCAGCCTGCAGCTTCCTGCTAATGCAGATCCTCTGAAAAGACAAGAGTGATGCGTAGGTACTGGGAGACCTGGACTGAGCGCCTTGCTTCTGGCTTTGACTGGAGCCCAGCCTTAGCTGGGGTTTCGAGGAATAAGCCAGTGGTTTGGAGTTCTGTTTCTGTCTGAACATCTGAACTCTGTGGAATAGGCTGGTCAGAGGCACCTGTGGTGCAGCCACACTCTGTCCTCAGGGCACTGTGGCCACACCACTCACCTTTCTCGCCTTTCCTCCTCTCAACTCTCAACTGCAGGACACTCCAAGGCTTGCTCCCCCCCCCCCCACCGACAAGGAAAGATTTGACCCAGAAAGTGACCGATGCAGGGAGATAGTTGTGGAGGGAGTGGACACTGGTTTAGTGTTTTTCATTTCAAGGGTTTATGATTTGGTTTTGAAAGTGACAATGTGGTTCTCACCAGCTTTGCCCCTTCCTGCTGCATCACTGTGAGAGTTCGCAGCTGTATGTTGAGTCTGTGTGAGACATTTTTACCAAGAAAATGTGTTCCTTGACTTCTGAGTGCATCCGTGGGGTTAACTCTGCAGGAGAAAGCTCTAGGGGGAAAAAACGATTTGCAAGTGCTGAGTGTCAACCCTGTGTGTGGGTGTGAGTGCTTGCGGGACAGGCGGCCACGGTCCGCAGGTGGGAGGGCTGCTCTGACCAGTGTCCTTGTGCCTTGTGCTACCCAGATCTAAACATATACTTTTGCTACTAGATAATTGCTCTTTTACTAAGAGAATTTCTACTTATCAGAAATGTATTTTGAAAACACATACTTTACACGGCAATTTTGTATCCATTTAAACTAACCTTTGTATCAATAAAGCACTGTTGTTCAGATACAGGTGAGTAGTTCTTCACTGGTCCCAGCCCTGACCGCGAATGCAGGGCAGCGGTGAGCAGGGTGCTGCTGCAGGTGGTCACACAAGACCCGGCCCCTGACGGGGCGCAGGGCACTTGCTTAGGGGTCAGCGGGTGTAGTGGAAAGCGATCCCGTTCTCGGTAGCAGCAACTGGAAAGGACTGTGAAGAGGAAGGGAGAGGTCGGGAAATCTTCACAGCCTAGAGATCTGCGTGCAAATCGGAGGCCTGTGCCCCAGGCCCTGTCTCCCTCTCCCTGTCCATCTCAGCCTTCTGACCCTTGCTGCCCAGGGCCAGTTCCTGCGCTGACCACGCCCCCTCTCCCCATTGCTTCTGGATTGTCCACTTTGCTGGCGGGATCTGCTCTGCGCCCTCAGGCAGGCGCTTGGAGAGTGGGATTGCCTGGGGCACCAGGGCTGGCTTCTCAGCCCGCAGGAGCGCCGCGGGCCCTGGGGCAGATAGCCGGCCACCGCGGCACGCCTTGCGTGGCCCCCAAGTCCCGGTAGCCCCGGGAGTACAGTGGGTGTCGTACCGCTGCCCCAGGAGCCGAGGCCCAGCCCTGCAGCAGCCGCCCCGCCTCTCGGCTAGCTGAGACCCCGCCCCGCGACCCGAGGCTCAGCACGGATTTGCGTTCAATTTCGCCCAGCTCCCTCTCCGTGTGCCCGCCAATCAGAGTTCACTGCCGCACTTCCGGGCCGCGGGCCGCAGGCCGGGGAGGCCCCACCCGGAGCCCTACGGCCAATCAGCGGCGCGTCCGCGGGGCGGGGGCGGGCCCTGGGCGGGGCGAGAGGCGCGGGGGCAGGGGCTGGGCCGTCGGGAGCTGGCGGCGCCGGCGCTGGACGTGGAGGTCGCGGTTGGCCGCGGGGAAGGCCGGGCGCTGCTGGTGAGGGCGCCGTGCGCGGAGGCGAGGTCTGCGGGCCGGGGGCGGGCGGCGGGCGGTGGGCCGGGGCCAGAGTGAACCTCACGGGGCGGGCGGCGGAGGCCCGAGGCCCGACCCGAGGCCTTGGCGGGGCTGGCGCTGAGGCCGCGGTCAGCAGAGCGAGTCCACGCCCGTGCTCTGAAGGGAGCGGCGGGAAGGCGGCGGGAGCTTCTGGGCGGGACCCCGCGCGAGGAGTCCAGGCGTGTCCCGCGTGGAGGCCGGGGAGGGCGAGAACTTGGAACGCGCCAGACCCGCAGCGCAAGTGGAGGCCACGCACTTTGCCGGTCGCAGCCTTTCTTCAAGTCGAGTTTTTTAAAAGATTCATTTATTTATTTGAAAGTCTGCCGAGAGGTCTTCCGTCCGCTGGGGCGGGCCGAAGCCTGGAACCAGGAGCTGCTTCCGGGTCTCCGGCGCGGGTGCGGGGGCCCAGGGGTTTGGGCTGACCCCGGCCCCCAGCAGGGAGCTGGAACCTGAGCGTTAGGCGTTAGTGTTCCCACCACACCTGAACGTGGGCGGCGTGGCCTCGCACGTCCTGATGGCGGCTGTGAGAAGCACAGGCAGGCGTCACGCGGGGAACCAGGTCCACTTGCAGCGTGAGGAAGGGTGGAGGTGTTTAACCCAGGCCTAAATCTGGCTTTTCCGACTCGGGTTTTTTGGACTTCACTGTGGAAATTTCTGCGGTGGGAGGGAGGAAAACAGAAGTCCAGTTCTCAGTTCACTCCCCAAACGCCCACACTGGCCAGAGCCAGGACATCCAGGTCTCCCAGGTGGGTGCCGGGCACCCACCTCTCCTGCTGCCTCCTGGGGCCTGGCCTGTGGGAAGCTGGCCCCCAGGCAGTCTGGTGCGGTATGTGGGACCCTAACCACTGGGCCGAATGCCCACTTTTTCCCTCCCACGCTGTGGAAATGCTTAGTGGCGGGGGAAGGGCTGAGTGTCAGGCCTGCGTGGCAGCTGCATAGCCTTCCACACCAGTGCTTTCCGCCTGACCGATGCGAGGGGACCTGTAGGGACGCGTGGAGGGGCTTGTCAGGCGCATGGGAGTATGCTTTAGCTTCCCGTCACCGCTGGTTTTTTCAGTTTGTGAGTTCCTGGACTCCAGAAACACTTGGAAAGCAAAAGAGTGTGGCCTAGAGTGCTGGACACAGACGTGCCAGGCTGCACAGCTCTGTGCAGGGAAGGCTGGCTGCCCTGTGGAACCACTGGCTTCTCCTCGCACGGCCCATGCTGTACCTGGGCTCCACCTGGGACTCCCCTGAGTTGCAGGCCTTTGCTGTTTTGCTGGCCCACTGCCCTCAGGGCCACCAGTCTCAGCAGATGCCCAGGTTCCCTATCTGTAAAATGGATGAGGAACAACAGTCAAAAGTAGTTAGTGGGGCCTGTGACACCGGCATCCTTGTGGGCCCCGGTTCAAGTCCCAGCTGCTCCACTTCCAACACAGCTCCCCTGAAGTGCCTGAGAAAGCAGCAGAAGATGGCCCGAGTGCTTGGTCCCCCACCACCTATGTGGGAGACCCAGGTGAAGCTCCTGGCTTCGACCTGGCCCAAGCCTGGCCGTCACAGCCATTTGACAAGTAAAGCAGTGATGGAAGGTCTCTCTTTCTTTGTTCTCCTCTCTCTGTAACTCTGCCTTTCAAATAAATAAAGGGGGGGAAAAAACGATTAACAAGATCCCTGGCACAAGTAAGGGTTTAGTCATCCCCATACCTCTTCTGTGTTAAGAAAACAGCAGATTTTTCTTTGTTTCAAATTGTTACTATTAAAATGTTTGTTTACATGAGAGACACATTTATCTTCAATCTGCTGGTTCCTGCCCCACATGCCCACAACAACCCAGACTGAGCAAGGGCAAAGCCAACCCAACCTGAGTCCCCCATGAGAGGCATCATCAGGGAGCTGAAGCAGAAGAGGAGGGGTCTAACCCCAGGCAACCCTGCCAGACCCCCGCCCTGGTGGTAGATTTTGTTACTGCTGGTAACCCTTGCATTTTGTGGGGTTTTTCTTCACCTACTTTCTTATCAGCTCCCAGCCCCGTGTTTACCCGGTGCTCCGTGTGTGCAGGCAAAGCCCCACATGGAGGTGGATGCCGAGGGGCTGCAGCTGGGCTCTGAGAGGACTTCTGAGTCCTTTGTGAGGTGTTGACTGTCAACACCAGTGTTTTGTCTTAGCAATGAAGGTTTGAAAACCTGGGGTCCCACGAAACTTTGGCATGATAAAGCCCAGGGTTCGGTGATTTCCAGGTGGTGATTCTGTGGCTTGGTCTGATCTTGAAGATCAGCTCACCGTCTGGGATGAGGATTTTGGTTTTTGGAATCCCACTTGTACAGACAGATACTCAGATAAGGAACCTGTGTCCCTAGGTGGAGGACTCCACAGCTGGGACACGTGTTTCAACGGCCCGGCTCCTGTCCTTCCCTCCGTGCAGAATTTGGGCCATTTGGATCCATGAAAATGGGCTTTAAAATTTGCCGCCCTGCAACTCTGGGGCCCGTGTTTTGGTATGGTGGGTTAGGCTACCACCAGCATCCCTTATGAGTTCCAGTTCAAGTCCTGGCTGCTGCCTGGAATGTATGTGGGAAATCAGCAGAGGATGGCCAAGTACTCGAGCCCACAGCGCCCACGGCAGAGACCTGCATGGGGCTCCTGGCTCCGGCCTGTCGCAGCCCTAGCCTTTCCGGGAGTGAACCAGTAGATGGAAGATCTTTGTCTCTCCCTTTATCTCTAACTCTGCCTTTCAAATAAGTAAAATAGTACATCTATTTAAAACATTCCTCAACCAAAAAGGTAGATGGTATGGTAAAAGAACATGAGGAGGACATGGACAGCACAGGGGGACGTTAGTGATATGTGGTTTTATTTTGTTAAAGATTTTGTTTGAAAGGCAAGGGTGACAGAGATATTGACCTTCCATCCTCTGGTTCACTCCCCAAGTGTCCGGAAGCCAGGAGTCTGGAACTCCATCCGTGTCTCCCACGTGCAGGGGCCCAAGCACGTGGGCCATCATCTGCTGCTTCCCAGGGCATAGCAGAGAGCTGGCCTGGACTCAGACCAGCAAGCCTGCAGGAGATGCGTGAGCTCCAGGCGGCACAAGCAGCAACGTATCCAGTGCCACCACAGCACTCACCCAAAATGGTTGTTTTGTTCTGTTTGTTTTTTAGAGTCATGGCATTGTTTTCCCCTAAACTGATGTTTTAATTTATAGCTACTTTAAAGATTTTATTTATTTGAAAGGCGGAGCAACAGAAAGAAACAGAGAGAGAAACATATGTTGGATCTGCTGGTTCGCTCCCCAGCGGCCACAGCAGCCAGGACTGGGCGACGGAAGCAGGAGCCGGCACTCCATCTTGGTCCCATATGGGTGGCAGAGGCCCAGGCAGTGGAGCTTGCTCTGCTGCTCTCCCAGGGGCATCAGCAAGAAGCTGGATTGGAAGCAGGGTAGCCAGTACCTGACTCAGCACTCTAGCATGGGATGCCATGTCTCAAGCACCATTGAGCCCCTGCACCACGATGCTGCCCATTGTAAAGTTTAAGACCTAAAAGGCCCTACCATGCTGCGGGATGCAGTGATCTATCTTGCTTCATCCTGTCTGCCCTCCCTAGACGGTCTTCCCAATTGATTCTCACAATAAAATTTTGGTCGTGTCATCCCAGCTGAATCTGCTTGGCCTGCTAGTTCCTTATAGCTGAGTCCCAGGCTGCTTCTCCTATTTGGTGCAGTGTCTCAGGCCCAGCCACACTCAGCCTTGCCCACTCCCTAGCTGCTCCCCTGTGCACATGCTGTGCGTCTCCTCTCCTTGTCTCCTGCTCCCCTATAAGGCCCCACTGCAGCGTCCTGCCTGGGAGCTGCTCTGGGAGAGGGATGGTGGTGCTTCCCCCTTTCTTTTTTTTTTCTTTTTTAAGGTTTTATTTGAGAGGTAGAGTTGAAAGAGAGACTGAGAGAGACAGAGATCTTCCATCTGCTGGTTTCACTCCCCAAATGGCTGGTAACTTGCTGGAGCTGAGCTGCGAAGCCAGGAGCCAGGAGCTTCTCCTGAGTCTCCCACGGTGCAGGGGCCCAAGGACTTGGATCATCTTCCACGACTTTCCCAGGCCATAGCAGAGAGCTGGATCAGAAGTGGAGCAGCCGGGACTCGAACCAGCACCCTTATGGGATGCCAGTGCTGCAGGCAGAGGCTTAGCCCACCACGCCACAGCTCTGGCCCCAAGTGTCTTCCTCCTATTTTCTGCTCTCTGGTGCTGCAGTGAGCAGATGGCACTGGCCACTTCCTCATTTGTCTCTTTCTCCGGATTAGCTTCCTCCTGCACACCCTGTGGACTGGGGGCTGGCGTGGGGCTGCTTGTGGAGAGGAGTGGCCCGAGCAAGTCCGGAGCTCTGAGGAGCTCTAGAACGGGAGCAGCACCACCTGTACAGCTCCTTGTGAGGGTTCAAGGGGACAGCGTCGGCAAGCGTCGGCAAGCGTCGGCAAGCGCCGGCGGGGCCTCCTGGCGGTAGTGCTGCAGCACTGCTTGGTCGCTATTGCACTGGGGCTATCTTGGTGCCTCGACTCAGATGTTGTCTTTGTATAAAAGATTCCTGTGTGAGGCAGAATGACAGAGAGATCTTCCAACTGCTGGTTCACTCCCCAGATGCCTGCAGCAGCCAGGGTTGGGGCCAGAGCCAAGACCCAGGAACTGCATTCTGGTCTCCACAGGCCTGGCAGGGACGTCCTCCCAGGGGCATGAGCAGGCTGCTGGGTCAGCAGCAGACCCCAGCGCTCTGATGGGTATGTGGGTGCTCCAAGTGGTATCTTCCATCGTGAACCCTGGAATATTTCTTGCATACATGGATTTCAACATTTTGCACCAAAGTGAACACTGTTTAATTCCATTTTCCATGGACTTGCTGATATCCCTCCATGCTGTCTTCCTTATCTTTGCCCACTGTCTTGGGAGAGACTTTTGTGTCTCTCAGACGCCTGGTTCTCTGAGCCCTTGGACTTCTTGGCACAGGGTGGGTGCCTTGTCCAGGACAGGGTGGCCTCCAAGCCTCGTGGGACCTGCAGCAAGTGCAGCTTGGTTTTGGAGGATGGGCTGGGGGAGAGTGACTGTTTATCGGCAGTGAAGGGAAAAATAAGTTACCCAGGGAGAAAGCTGACCAGTGTTAGGAATATAAATAAGTCAAGAAAAATAGCATTCATTTACTACCTAATGAATCTCTGTAATACTCTTTATTTATTTGTTTATTTATTGCCTTTTCCCATGACTGAAGGAACAAGGAATTCAGCTGTTCCTCTAGTGCAGTTAAGAAACT
Organism: Sylvilagus floridanus; assembly: GCA_949820135.1. NCBI lineage: Eukaryota > Metazoa > Chordata > Mammalia > Lagomorpha > Leporidae > Sylvilagus > Sylvilagus floridanus. Next base: position 181,491,838 of record OX463236.1, read on the forward strand.
TTTTTTTAAAAGATTTATTTATTAGGCTGATGCCGTGGCTCAACAGGCTAATCCTCCGCCTTGCGGCGCCGGCACACCGGGTTCTAGTACCGGTCGGGGCGCCGGATTCTGTCCCGGTTGCCCCTCTTCCAGGCCAGCCCTCTGCTGTGGCCCAGGAGTGCAGTGGAGGATGGCCCATGTGCTTGGGCCCTGCACCCCATGGGAGACCAGGAAAAAGCACCTAGCACCTGGCTCCTGCCGTCGGATGAGCGCGGTGCGCCGGCCGCAGTGCGCCGACCGCGGCAGCCATTGGAGGGTGAACCAACGGCAACGGAAGACCTTTCTCTCTGTCTCTCTCTCTCACTGTCCACTCTGCCTGTCAAAAAAAAAAAAAAAAAAAAAAAGATTTATTTATTGGCCGGTGCCGTGGCTCAACAAGCTAATCCTCCGCCTTGCGGTGCCGGCACACCGGGTTCTAGTACCGGTCGGGGCGCCGGATTCTGTCCCGGTTGCCCCTCTTCCAGGCCAGCCCTCTGCTGTGGCCCGGGAGTGCAGTGGAGGATGGCCCAGGTGCTTGGGCCCTGCACCCCATGGGAGACCAGGAAAAGCACCTAGCACCTGGCTCCTGCCATCGGATGAGCGCGGTGCGCCGGCCGCAGCGCGCCGGCCGCAGCAGCCATTGGAGGGTGAACCAACGGCAAAAGGAAGACCTTTCTCTCTGTCTCTCTCTCTCACTGTCCACTCTGCCTGTCAAAAAAAAAAAAAAAAGATTTATTTATTTATTTGAAAGAGTTACACAGAGAGGAGAGGCAGAGAGAAAAGTCTTTTGTTTGATGGTTCACTCCCCAGATGGCTGCAACGGCCGGAGCTGCGCCAATCTGAAGCCAGGAGCCAGGAGCTTCTTCCAGGTCTCACACATGGGTGCAGGGGCCCAAGCACTTAGCCATTATCCACTGCTTTCTCAGGCCACAGCAGAGAGCTGGGTTGGAAGAAGAGCAGCTGGGACTAGAACTGGCGCCCATATGGGATGCCGGCGCTTCAGGCCAGGACGTTAACCCGCTGCGCCACAGTGCTGGCCCCTTAAGAAACTTTTATTGACATGATACATGAAACGTGTGGCTTCACATGGAGATGTAGTGTGTCACAGAAAAGCAGGAGGTGTGATAAGTCCACTAGGGAAAGAAAACACACCTAAGACACACTTGCGTGTTGCCACAGCATGATTGATTTTTCTGTCTGGCGCAGACTTGTTTTTTAAAAGAAGAAAGAAAATACTTATTTATTTGAAAGGCAGCGTTATAGAGAGGAAGAGAGCGAGGGCTTCCCTCTGCTGGTTCATTCCCTAGACAGCAGGTGGGGCCAGGCCAAAGCCAAAAGCCTGGAACTCCATCCGGGTCCCCCATGTGGGTGGTAGGGGGCCATCACTTGGGCCCTCTTCTGCCGACTTCCCCAGGCCATCAGCAGGGAGCTGGATCAGAAGTCAAGCAGCCGGGACAGGAACCAGCGCCTGTGTGGGATGCAGTGTTTATGGACAGCAGCTTCACCCACGGGGCTCAGCACCGCCCTGGCCGGGAGTTGTGTTTTGCCAGCCTGGAGCTGACTATCCCACTCACAGCTTCCTGAACCTGGTGATCAGTCTCCTGCCAGTGAGCACTTAGCTCCCAGACCACAGCCCTGCTCATTCTTTCTCTGGCCCTGTGCAGCCGGTGGTGTCGTCCACATGTCTCCAGCTCTGTGTGCCCATGGCTGGAGAGCTGCAGCAGTCTTGATGTCACGGTTGGAGGTTCCAAGTAGGGGTGTTTACTTGGCCTGTGTCTCGGACCTCAGAAGGAGCCGGTGCAGGCACAGGGCCCAGAAACCTGAGCCAGACTAGCTTTGGGAGCAGTGTCCAGCCTTTTTGCTTAGTGCCAGGTGACCCAGTAGGGATTTGGGATGAGGGTGTTCAGTGTGTCTTCCAGTGTTTCATAGGAGTGTGTTTGGAAAGGAGGGAGTCCTTCTAAAGATTGTTTAAATTACTGGGCTTTATTAATCTTGTGATTGCTTCAGTCATCGTCAGCACCGTGAATGCTGGACATAATTCATGAAATAAGACGAACATCGGGAAACCAGTCCCAATATCTGAACAAGAAATCAATTCCAGGCCAGCCCCGTGGCTCAATAGGCTAATCTTCCGCCTGCGGCGCTGGCACACCAGGTTCTAATCCCAGTCAGGGTGCTGGATTCTGTCCCGGTCACTCCTCTTCCAGTCCAGCTCTCTGCTGTGGCCCAGGAGTGCAGTGAAGGATGGCCCAGATGCTTGGGCCCCACACCTGCATGGGAGACCAGGAGGAAGCACCTGGCTCCTGGCTTTGGATCAGCATGGTGTGCCAGCCACAGCGCCATTGGGGGGTGAACCAACGGCAAAGGAAGACCTTCCTCTCTGTCTCTCTCTCACTGTCCACTCTGCCTGTCAAAAGAAAAAGAAATCAATTCCAGAGAGCATCTAGAATTGTTAGTTTTTGTTTTAACTGAACTGTTTTTGGAAAAAGGGCAAACGCGTGCTCAGGAGAGGGAGACAGATGAGCTGAGCCTGTTCCTGCGGGCTGTGTTCCCTGTGGGAGGGGTGCAGCATCTCCTGCACTAGGGACCACCCCACCACCACCCCCCCACTGCGAGCTGTTTCAGGGCTCCTTGAATCTTTGTGTGCAGCAGAAGTTGTCAAAAATCCTGAACATTTACAAAAATAGAAGTGGTATCTCAAAGCCCACGTGTCTAGCCCTAGCATTGAACCTAAGGGAAGTCTTATAGGGAGTTTTTGTTTTAGTTTTTTTAGCTTTACACCCTCCACTGATCCCAGTTCACTGATTGTTTTAAAGTGAATCCCAGACATGATTCTGTTTTACCCATGACCACCACAGGGCCAGTGCTGTGGCACAGCAGGTAAAACCACTGGCTGCAATGCCAGCATCCCACATAGGTGCCAGTTTGAATCCCATTTGATCTAGCTGCCTGCAAATGCACCTGGGAAAGCCCCGGAAAATGGCCCAAGGACTTGGGCCCCTGCCACCCACATGAAGCTCCTGGCTCCTGTCTTCAGCCTGGCCCAGTCCTGAATGTTGTAGCCACTTCATGAGTGAACCAGCACATGGGAACTCACTCTCTCTCTCTCTCTCTCTCTCTCTCTCTCTCTCTCCTCTTCTCCCTCTCCCTCTCTCCCTCTCTCCCTCTCTCCCTCTCTCCCTCTCTCCCTCTCCCTCTCTCCCTCTCTCCCTCTCTCCCTCTCTCCCTCTCTCCCTCTCTCCCTCTCTCCCTCTCTCCCTCTCCCTCTCCCTCTCCCCCTCTCCCTCTCCCTCCCTCCCTCCCCCTCCCCCTCCCCCTCCCCCTCTCCACCCCCGTCTGCCTCCCCCTTCTCCTCTCTTGACAGTTAGACAGTGAGAGAGAGCGAGGCAGAGAGAAAGGTCTTCCTTCCATTGGTTCAACCCCTAAATGGCTGCTATGGCCCACGTGCTGCAGCCAATCTGAAGCCAGGAGCCAGGTGCTTCCTCCTGGTCTCCCATGTGGGTGCAGGGCTCAAGCACTTGGGCCATCCTCCACTGCACTCCTGGGCCACAGCAGAGAGCTGGCCTGGAAGAGGAACAACCGGGACAGAATCCGGCGCCCCGACCGGGACTAGAACCCAGGGTACCAGCACTGCAGGCGAAGGATTAGCCAAGTGAGCCATGGCACCGGCCAATAAATAAATTTTCAATAAAATGAATGCATGACAACTCTTAGTTGTGTCTCCTAGGGTCTTCCGGTGCATACGCAGAGTTCCCCTGCATCTAGAAAACATGTTCATGTCCTGCCTGCCCCATGAGGACAGGGTTCTGGACCTGAGACCCACACAGCCCTCGGCAGGTGGTGTCTTCTCCCTGTCTCTGTCATTGCTGAGGAATAAGGTCTTGAGCCTGAAGGCTGTGCCCTGCGCTGGGGCTCTGGGCCCCCTGCTCTGCAGGACCTGCCTCACTGGCAGCGCTGACCCGGCTCCTGGGTGCTGATGTCATCAGAAGTGTTGTTTGAAGCGTGGCTGCTCGTCTGGGACATGGGGCCATTTGTTCTAAACCGGGCTTAGGGCTCACTTCCCTGAAAGACTGATTTTGCTTTCCAGCTCTGTGAAGATATTTATGAAGTTCCCAGATCAAACGTAAACATGAAGTGCAGTTTCCAGTGCTGTCTTCTCTGCCCCTCCCCTCACGCATGGCTGGGGACGCAGCCGTTCTCTGTGGTTTTGGTCTCTCCTTCGGTTGTTCCATTCTTAGGAATACAGACGAATGCACACATGCCCTTTGCACACATGTTAGCACAGTGTGGCTGCCTTTGCGCCCAGGCTGAGACCTTGCGCTCTGTCTGTGAAGACTCTGATGTGAATTGGCTGGCTTCGTGGCCCTCCTCCAGAAAAGCACCGAGAATAAGTTTTCTGGACTCACTTTAGCACTTAAAACTTTTATTAATTAATTAATTACTTATTTTTAGCAAACTTCTCTTTTTAAAAAAAAAGGGGGGGGTATTTATTTATTTGAGAGGCAGAATTACAGACAGAGGGAGCTACAGAGAAAAAAGTCTTCCAAATGCTGGTTCACTCCCTAGATGGCCGCAATGGCCAGAGCTGAACCGATCCAAAGCCAGGAGTTTCTTCTGGGTCTCCCACACGGTTACAGGAGCCCAAGCACTTGGGTCATCCTCCACTGCTTTCCCAGGCCATAGCAGAGAGCTGGATCAGAAGAGAAGCAGCCGGCGCCCATATGGGAGGCAGGATTCAGGCAAAGGCTTAACCTACTATGCCCCAGCGCCAGCCCCAAAACTTTTATTTTTCAGCGAATGAATAGAAGTTTGATGTAAAGCCAGAATCCCTGGCAGCAGAACCTAGATACTGACGTTCCCTGTGCAGGCAACACTGGGGAGCAAGGGTGGAGTTGTGCGGCTTGTGAGTGCTGATGTGTGCCCCTGCTACCCAGTCCCACAGCCTCCGCCCTGCCTTTCAGATGGGCAGGTGTCGTTGCATTGCTGCAGTGTGAAGGCTGTGACAGCAGGTTTTTAGGAGGATCATTTAATTTTTGCTAGCACTGAAAGTGAGTTGGCATCAAGAATACACCCCCGTGGCCGGCGCTGTGGCATAGCAGGTAAAGCTGCTGTCTGCATGGCCGGCATCCCATATGGGCACTGATTCAAGTCCCAGCTACTCCACTTCCAATCCAGTCTCTGATATGAGAGGATGACCCAAGCCCTTGGGCCTCTGCACCTGAGTGGGAGACCCAGAGGAAGCTCCTGGCTCCCGATCAGTTCAGCTCTAGCTGTTGCAGCCATCTGGGGAGTGAACCAACGGATCACTCTCTCTCTCTCTCTCTCTGCCTCTCTGTAACTCTGCCTTTCAAATAAAAAATCTTAAAGAAAGAAAGAATACACCTCAGTTCGGTGTGTGTTCACCCTGAGCAGCCGCTTAACAGAATCCTACCTTCTTAGGTCTGAGAAAGAGAGGATGAGCAGGGAGCGGGGAAGTGACAGGTTATCGGCAGCACAGCTGGATTGGAGTCCAGATTTCCACCCTCACAGGCTGTTCCCTCGTTCCCCCTGGGTCTGCTCTGTGACATCTCAGCCGGTGGACCCTGAGCTGCCCTTCCTGGTGTTGGAGGGGAAGGTTCCTGCGTCCCGCACAGCGCAGAGCGTGAGGCTGGCTTCTCGCTGGCAGTGCCGAGGAGGGCGGCTGAGGCCCTGCCGCCCAGCCAGCTGTTTCTCATTAGCTCGCAGAGCAAGGGGGCACCGGCCTTGGCTTCCTCCTGCTGCTCAGACCCATAGTTGCTGGTTGTGCTCACAAAGGGAAAGCCACTGAAGAGGATCCATCTCCTGCTGCGCTGGGGAAAAGGCGCAGCCGTTGGGGTGGGGAGCGCGTGTGGGCTGCTCTTGAAGGTCCTAGCATCCGCAGCACACGCAGGGTGCAGGCGTGACGCAGGCGGGGGAAAGGACACACAGCACACCTGCTTCCTGTGCTTGGTCGGCATGGAAGTTTGTTTTTGGATTTTCCTAAAAGAGGAAACCAAAAGCATTTCAAGGCGGGTGAATTTTTATGGACTGCTCATTGCCGACCTTCCAGTCCAGGGGACAAGTCTTAGTGACCAGTCAGGCCCACGTCCAGGCTTTGTCAGTTCTGAGCTACGTGTTCCTTGGCAGGCCTTCTTGGTTGGTTTAATTTTAGTTTTTATAGCAGCTTGAGGTTCACAGTGCCCATGTGCCCCTGGCCGCTGTCCACTCCCCACACCAAGGGTCTGGTGGTTACTACCCGTGCTGACGTGGCACTGCCTCCCTAGGCATTGGCAGACTTGAATTTTCAACTCAAGATGGAAGTGACACGTCACAGCTTTTGTTCTGAATGAGAATATAGCCAGGGGAGCCATGTCTGGCAGACAGTACAAGTGCCAGTAGTATCCTGGGCCAGAAGTGTCCTGGGGAGTACAGACTGGGAAGACGCATGCACTTGCATCCTGTGTCGTCCTGAGTCCTCACTCAGGTGCTCGGCCAGCCCAGCGCCCTCAGCACGAGCACGTGTTCTTGCCTCACAGACAAAAGAAAGGTAGTTCCTGTGAGGTCATAATTTATGTCAAGCAGCACATACATTTTTCTTTCCTTTTCTCTGCTGTCTGGCTGGAGGCAGCAGCCGCTGGGGCACAGGATGCTGGGTGAGCGGCCTCTGAACGGACAGCAGGTGTCTGGTTGTGCCGCTGCTTCTGAAGTAGTCGAGGACTTGAAGGCCAGGGCTGACCCATGTGGGTGATGCTGGCGCATGTGTCCGTTCTCTGTTAGCATCTGTGCTTTCTAAACCTTCTACAAGTCTGAAACTTACATCGAGCCTTGCCCTTGGTCTCAGAGCAAGCAGTTATCAGTGATATTACCACTGTGTAGCAACAGACAGGTTTCCCTTTGGGCACATCAGGGTTCGTTTCTCCTGAACTGAGTGTTTCTCTTTTCAGATCAGCCTCGTGAAAGGACATCTTGCAGCCATCTGTTGGCTTCAGCCACATTGAGGTGGCGCTGTGAGCCCTGTGAGGATGAGGGTGTGAGTTTGCTGCTCTGAGGGGTGCAGACTTGCAGAGTCTCCCCGAGCCACACATGCCATGAGAGGGCCTTGTCCTTGAGCCAAGAGAAGGGTCTGTCCTTTGTATTATGTTCTCAGGTTTCAAGGGACGTGAAGTGAAAAGTATATTCTTCTTTTCTTTTTTTTTTTTTAAGATTCTATTTATTTATTTGACAGGTAGAGTTACAGACAGTGAGAGACAGAGAGAAAGGTCTTCCTTCGTTGGTTCACTCCCCAAATGGCCAGCTACGGCCGGAGCTATGATGATCCGAAACCAGGAACCAGGTGCTTCCTCCTGGTGTCCCATGTGGGTGCAGGGGTCCAAGCACTTAGACCATCCTCCACTGCCTTCCCAGGCCACAGCAGAGAGCTAGACTGGAAGAGGAGCAACCAGGACTAGAACCAGTGCCCACAGGGGATGCCAGCTCCACAGGTGGAAGATTAACCTAGTGCGCCACAGCACCAGCCCCAAAAAGTATATTCTTCATTATGTTTCCATTATAAAACAAAGCTGTGATTCCAGTGTAGAGCTGAGTGGACTATAACGTGCGCTCTGTACCCAGCTGGGTTCCAGGGGTAGAACCGTCCTGGCGCTGTTGGCCCTGGGCAACCCCTGCCAGCAGGACCGTTATCATGGCATTTCCAGGCAAGACCGCCTTGCATGGATGGAACTCGTCTTCACTCTTGCTCCTTACTTGTGCACTGACGACTCAGTAAACATAAGTTTGTGACTTGACGTGAAAAAGCCCACGTTTATGGTTCTTAAAATCTCATGGAGGCACCAGTGTCATGGGGCAGTGGGTTAAGCCATCACCTGCAATTGAAATACCAGTCTGAGTCCTGGCTGCTCAGTGTGTCCTCACTCTGTGCTATGTACAGTGTGCTGCGTGATGGGACGTGATCTAGTGTGTGTTCACTGTGGTGTGACAGTGCATTGTGTGATGGGACGTGATCTAGTGTGTGGCCACTGTGGTGTGTACAGTGCATTGTGTGATGGGACGTCATCTAGTGTGTGGCCACTGTGGTGTGACAGTGCATTGTGTGATGGGACGTCATCTATGTGTGGCCACTGTGGTGTGTACAGTGCATTGTGTGATGGGACGTGATCTAGTGTGTGGCCACTGTGGTGTGACAGTGCATTGTGTGATGGGACGTGATCTAGTGTGTGGTCACTGTGGTGTGTACAGTACATTGTGTGATGGGACGTGATCTAGTGTGTGGTCACTGTGGTGTGACAGTGCATTGTGTGATGGGACGTGATCTAGTGTGTGGTCACTGTGGTGTGACAGTGCATTGTGTGATGGGACGTGATCTAGTGTGTGGTCACTGTGGTGTGACAGTGCATTGTGTGATGGGACGTCATCTATGTGTGGCCACTGTGGTGTGACAGTGCATTGTGTGATGGGACGTGATCTAGTGTGTGTTCACTGTGGTGTGTACAGTGCATTGTGTGATGGGACGTGATCTAGTGTGTGGTCACTGTGGTGTGACAGTGCATTGTGTGATGGGACGTGATCTAGTGTGTGGTCACTGTGGTGTGACAGTGCATTGTGTGATGGGATGTGATCTAGTGTGTGGCCACTGTGGTGTGACAGTGCATTGTGTGATGGGACGTGATCTAGTGTGTGGCCACTGTGGTGTGACAGTGCATTGTGTGATGGGACGTCATCTAGTGTGTGGTCACTGTGGTGTGTACAGTGCATTGTGTGATGGGACGTCATCTAGTGTGTGGCCACTGTGGTGTGTACAGTGCATTGTGTGATGGGACGTGATCTAGTGTGTGGCCACTGTGTGTACAGTGCATTGTGTGATGGGACGTGATCTAGTGTGTGGTCACTGTGGTGTGACTGTGCATTGTGTGATGGGACGTGATCTAGTGTGTGGTCACTGTGCTGTGGACAATGTACAGTGATGGGACTGTTCATACTCTTTTTTTTTTTTTTAAGATTTATTTATTTATTTGAAAGAGTTACAGCGAGGCAGAGGCAGAGAGAGAGGGAGGTCTTCCACCCGCTGGTTCACTCCCCAGATGGCCACAATGGCCAGAGCTGTGCCTATCTGAAGCCAGGAGCCAAGAACTTCTTCCCACATGGGTGCAGAGGCCCAAGGGCTTCGGGCATCTTCCACTGCATTCCCAGGCCATAGCAGAGAGCTAGATCGGAAGTGGACATCCGGGTCTTGAACTGGCATCCATATGGGATGCCAGCACTGAAGGTAGTGGCCTTCCCCACTACACCACAGCTCTGGTCCCTGTTCATATTCTTTCATGCCAAAATATTATAAATGCTGAGCAGAAATTACTGTCCCAGTTGAGCTCTTTCCTTGGGAAGCTTGCAGCCTTGAGAGGGGTTCTGAGGTGGTGGATGTGAGGGGTGCTGAGGTGATGGGTGTGAGAGGGGTGCTGAAGTGATGGGTGTGAGAGGGGTGTGAGGTGATGGGTGTGAGAGGTGTGCTGAGGTGATGGTGTGAGAGGGGTGTGAGGTGATGGGTGTGAGAGGGGTGTGAGGTGATGGGTGTGAGGGGGTGTGAGGTGATGGGTGTGAGGGGTGTGAGGTGATGGGTGTGAGGGGGTGTGAGGTGATGGGTGTGAGGGGTGCGAGGTGATGGGTGTGAGAGGGGTGTGAGGTGATGGGTGTGAGGGGGTGTGAGGTGAGGGGTGTGAGGGGGTGTGAGGTGATGGGTGTGAGGGGGTGTGAGGTGAGGGGTGTGAGAGGGGTGGGGAGGTGATGGGTGTGAGGGATGTGAGGTGATGGGTGTGAGGGGTGCTGAGGTGATGGGTGTGAGAGGGTGTGAGGTGAGGGGTGTGAGATGGGTGTGAGGGGGTGTGAGGTGATAGGTGTGAGGGGTGTGAGGTGATGGGTGTGAGGGGGTGTGAGGTGATGGGTGTGAGGGGGTGTGAGGTGATGGGTGTGAGGGGGTGCGAGGTGATGGGTGTGAGAGGGGTGTGAGGTGATGGGTGTGAGAGTGTGTGAGGTGATGGGTGTGAGAGGGGTGTGAGGTGATGGGTGTGAGAGGGGTGTGAGGTGATGGGTGTGAGAGGGGTGTGAGGTGATGGGTGTGAGGTGATGGGTGTGAGAGGGGTGCTGAGGTGATGGGTGTGAGGGGGTGTGAGGTGATGGGTGTGAGAGGGTGTGAGGTGAGGGGTGTGAGAGGGGTGTGAGGTGATAGGTGTGAGGGGTGTGAGGTGATGGGTGTGAGGGGGTGCGAGGTGATGGGTGTGAGAGGGTGCGAGGTGATGGGTGTGAGAGGGGTGTGAGGTGATGGGTGTGAGGGGGTGTGAGGTGATGGGTGTGAGGGGTGTGAGGTGATGGGTGTGAGGGGGTGTGAGGTGATGGGTGTGAGGGGGTGTGAGGTGAGGGGTGTGAGAGGGGTGTGAGGTGATGGGTGTGAGGGGTGTGAGGTGATGGGTGTGAGGGGGTGCGAGGTGATGGGTGTGAGAGGGGTGTGAGGTGATGGGTGTGAGGGGGTGTGAGGTGATGGGTGTGAGGGGGTGTGAGGTGATGGGTGTGAGGGGGTATGAGGTGATGGGTGTGAGGGGGTATGAGGTGATGGGTGTGAGAGGGGTGTGAGGTGATGGGTGTGAGAGGTGTGCTGAGGTGATGGGTGTGAGGGGGTGTGAGGTTATGGGTGTGAGAGGGGTGTGAGGTTATGGGTGTGAGAAGGTGCTGAGGTGATGGGTGTGAGGGGGTGTGAGGTTATGGGTGTGAGGTGATGGGTGTGAGAGGGGTGTGAGGTTATGGGTGTGATGTGAGGGGTGTGAGAGGGGTGTGAGAGGGGTGCTGAGGTGATGGGTGTGAGGGGGTGTGAGGTTATGGGTGTGAGAGGGGTGTGAGGTTATGGGTGTGAGAAGGTGCTGAGGTGATGGGTGTGAGGGGGTGTGAGGTGAGGGGTGTGAGGTGAGGGGTGTGAGAAGGGTGTGAGGTTATGGGTGTGATGTGAGGGGTGTGAGAGGGGTGCTGAGGTGATGGGTGTGAGAGGAGTGGCCTGCTCATCGGTGCTGGTGCCGGCCCTGGTGGGATTCGAGAGGAGATAGGCGCCTCCATACCCTGCTTCCAGGGCACATGTTATCCTTCTGGCGTTTAGTGGTCTTGTTTGCTAGGTTGGGTTGTGGGGAGGATTGTGTTCACCGGGTAGGCTCACATGTGCTGCAGGAATTACTTAGCAGTGAGTCCTGAGAAGCTTTTTGGATTTAACTTTTAAAAAAATTTCTTGATTTGGTTTGTCTGTATAACAAAATAATCATAACACAGAAGAAAAGACCAGAGATTCAGGGAGGTCAACATGTAAGTATGAGAGGGTACTTCTTAGAGTGCTTACCACAAATTAATAGAAGATATTTTAAATTTTTATTTATTTTATTCATTTGAGGGTGGAAAGAGACAGAAAGAGACCTACTATCTACTGGTTCACTCCTCAAACACCCACAATAGCCAGGGCTGGGCCAGGGCAAAGCCAGGAGCCAAAACTCAATCTGGGTCTCTCATGTGGGTGGCATGAGCCATCACTGGTACCTCCCAGAGGGTGTGTTAGCAGGGCCTGGAATCGCATGCAGAGCAGGGACTGCAGCTGGGACGCAGTGGGCATCCTAGCCACTGCACTGAACACCTGCCTCTGGGATACTTTTTGAAGGTGATAAAGTAAAACCCGTAATAATGTACTCAGTTCTGCGTTCTTTGATGATTGAATATCTAGCATTTTTAGCCCATTTCACCACTGTTAAATGTGTTTCTGGAGTTTATTTTCAAACATAAGGAAAATTGCCAGCAGGTAACAATATAATTAAAAAGCAACAGGTATGAACAGATCCTAGCTGGTACTTAACCTGCTTGTGCTCTGTTAGCAACAACCACTTGGCATAGCAAGGATTGGGAGGTGCCGGAAGCCATGTAGCCCTGGCACAGCCTCAAGGATGTCACCTGCTAAGTGGACCGTGGGAGTTAATAACAGGTTGTTGAGAGGAGGAGGTGGTCCTCGCACCCTTGCCCAGGCAGTCATCTCAGTTCCCTACCTGAATCACCTGCAGACCCCTGCTGGCACCCACTCCACCCTGGGAAAACCACAGGAAGTGCAGAGCCAGCAAGGCGAGCCTGGCTGCTTCCACCCAATCTGGCAGACTCCTCCCACTGAGTCACCTTCAACGCCGCACAGTCAGCACAGGTGAGAGGGAGGGGCACAGCTGCCTCAGCCCCTGCCGCACTCCACGTGGTGCTATGAGCAGAGGGAGACAGGAGTCGGGCAGGCACAAAGCCTGGGCCCTTGCCTCTGCTCGGTGGAGGTGATGATGTCACTGTTTACTGAGGTCTTATTGGGGGGGGTCGCTTGTGTTCATGTGTGTACCTGGCCTGTGGGGCAGCAGGAGATGCTGTTGCCTTTACTGATGCTTGTCATTTCATACTCCACCTGAGATTTTAACTATTTTGATATAACTTAAGACTCACAGGAATTAAACAAAAGTAGTTCAGGGGGATCCCTGGTTATTTTTGTAACACTGCCTTAACACCTACCTGTAGCAGTTCCTTGGTGTGTTCTTTCATTTCAGAGTGTTCTTTGCTCTCGGCTGGTGGAGAATGGGTGAGATAGAGGGGACATACAGAGTCCTGCAGGCTGCAGGGACACGCCTGGGCACCCAGACTCCCTTGGGAGTTAGCACCCTCGAGCCTGGACAGAGGCCCAGGATGCAGGAGAAGCACCTGCACGTCAGAGTGAAGCTGCTGGACAGCACCGTGGAGGTGTTTGACATCGAGGTGAGCAGCGTGGTGTGTGGTGTGTGGGCATGGTTGTCCAGGGGGGGCTGCATGTTTCCTGCTGGCCACGGTAAGGTCCTCGGAGACACCTGGTCAGAGCTGCTCCCCGTAGTCTGGAAAGTGCCATTCTCCGTCTTTCCTTTCGAATGCTGATCTCATTGCCGCTTTGCACCCCTCCTTCTAACAGGGTGGCCAAGAGCACCACAGGGTGGGAACTGGAGCAGGTGCTCACCCCAGGCCACCATGGGGGACACCGCTGTCCACTGTGGTCAGCTCTGGTCGGCCAAGGAGAGCAGGGCATTGTTGCACTGGGGTCAGCAGTGAGAACATCCTTATGTTGAAAATTCCCTGGTCGTAAAAGACGCTGATAATGTTGTCAGAAATAATTGTATGTAGGGGTGGCTGTTAGGCTCAGTACTGAAGACGCTGATTGGGATGCAGTCCTGGCACCGCTTCAAGTCCAACATCCTGCTGAGGCATGCCACTGGAGGCAGCAACGGTGGCTCAAGTTCTCGGGTCTCTGCCATCCACATGAGAGGTCCAGATGGAGCTCCTGGCTCCTGGCTCAGCCCTGGATGTTGTGGGTATTCAGGGAGCGAACAGGAATAAACTGGAAGATGGAAGCTCGCTCACTCGCTCTGTCTGCTTTTCAAATAAAATGAAAACAGTTTTTTTAAAAAGATTTATTTATTTCAAGTCAGAGTTCCAGACAGAGAGAGAGGGAGACAGAGAGGTCTTCCATCTGCTGGTTCACTCTCCAAATGGCTGCAATGGCTGGGACTAAGGCAGGCTGAAGCCAGGAACGTTATCTGGATCTCATGTGGGTAACAGGGGCCCAGACACTTGGGTCGTCTTCCACTGCTTTGGGCCTGCATTGTAGCTCAACAGGTAATGTGATGCCAGCATTCCATATGGGTGCCGGTTCAAGTTTGGCTGCCTCACTTCTGATCCAGCTCCCTGCCAGTGGCCTGGGAAAAGCACCGGAGATGACCCAAGTGCTTGGGCCTCTGCTACCCATATGGGAGACCCAGATGAAGCTCCTGGCCTTGGCCTGCCTCAGCCCTGGCCATTGTGGTCGTTCGGGGAGTGAACCAACAGATGGAAAATCTCTCTCTCTCTGTTTCCCTCTCTCTGTCTGTAACTCAGACTTTGAAATAAATAAATTGATCTTTAATAAATAAGTAAGTCAATAAAAGGATGTGAACATTTAAAAAATGCATATCAGGGCTGGCATTGTGGTATAGCAAGTAAAGCCAGCGCCTGCAACTCTGGCATCCCATATGGGCGCCTGTTCGAGTCCTGGCTGCTCCACTTCCACTCCAGCTTCCTGCTAATGCAGTTGGGAAAGCAGAAAATGATGGCCCAAGTGCTTGGGCCTCTGCACCCACGTGGGAGACCCAAAATAATCTCCTGGCTTTGACCTGACTCAGACTCTGACCTCTATCTCTGTCTTCCCTCTCTCTCTGCCTTTCAAATAAATCTTTTTTAAAATGGCAAATCATCAAAAAATATATATATATATATATCAGGCTTCAATAGCACTGTTGCCTTTTAGACTGATGTGGTATACTGAAGCAGTATTCTTTTAAAAATTACTTATTTCATATGTATTGCATAAATACATTACCTATTCTAGTTTCTTCAAATTGGTGTAAAATTACATCTTTGGGGCAGGCATTTGGCCTGGCAGGGAGGGCGTCCACCTTCCATGTGCAGGGCGCCTGGGATAGATTTCCGGTTTCAGCTCCGCTCGTGCAGGCCTTGGAGGCAGCAGTGGTGGCTCAGATAATGGGTCCCTGCCTGCACCTGGGAGCCCTGGGCTGAGCTCCCAGATCCCGCATCTGGGGAGTGTGCAGTGGGTGGGAGATTCTCTCTCTCTCTCTCTCTCTCTCTCTCTGCCTGTCCAATAAATAAATGCAGTTTAAATGAAATAATATCTTTAAAAGCTTTTCCTGCTCTTAATGTTAAAAAAAAAAAAAAAACGACAAGAGAATGAATGCCAGCTGCAGCACAGGGCTTCTTTTGCTTGGGGGCTGCATTTAGAAGTTGGGGTACAGTGCAAGGTAGTGAGGACACAAGAGAACCTCCCTGAGCCCCTGGGGCTGCCTGGCTATAAAATGCCTGGAGGGGAGAAACCCCTCCCCCAAGGCTCTGGGGTGGGGTCAGAATGCATTGAGCTGGGGGGGTTGAGTCTTATCTCAGAGGAAATCAAGGATCACATCAGGCCAGGCCGACTGAGACCCGTGGAACCGGACCGTCCTGTTGGGAGGAGGCTACAGAGCTAGCTGCACCCACACCCCACCCCAGCCTCTCCCACAGGAGACCCCTTAGAGGCCTGGGGACTGGTGCCCTCTGAAACACACATTTTGCTGTGGTCTGGGCTCAGAATTTCAGAAGAAAGGTTTGTTTGTTTTCAAGATATATTTATTTGTGCTTTTTTGTTTGTTTTTAAGAATTATTTATTTTACTTGAAGGAGGCCACAGCTCACTAGGCTAATCCTCTGCCTGTGGCGCCAGCACACCGGGTTCTAGTCCTGGTCGGGGCGCCGGATTCTGTCCTGGTCGCCCCTCTTCCAGGCCAGCTCTCTGCTGTGGCCCAGGAGTGCAGTGGAGGATGGCCCAAGTGCTTGGGCCCTGCACCTCATGGGAGACCAGGAGAAGCACCTGGCTCCTGCCATCGGATCAGCGCGGTGCTCTGGCTGGCCGCAGCAGGCTGGCCGCGGCGGCCATTGGAGGGTGAACCAACAGCAAAAGGAAGACCTTTCTCTCTATCTCTCTCTCTCACTGTCCACTCTGCCTGTCCAAAAAAAAGAAAAAAGAAAAATCTGCATATTTTACTTGAAGGAGTTACACAGAGAGAGAAAGAGAGGCAGAAAGAGAGAGGTCTTCCATCCGCTGGTTCACTCCCCAATTGTCCGCACTGCTGGAGCTGTGCCAATCCGAAGCCAGGAACCAGGAGCTTCTTCCAGGTCTCCCATAAGGGTGCAGGGGCCAAAGGGGTTGGGCCATCTTCTACTGCTTGCCCAGGCCATAGCAGAATGCTGGATAGGAAGTGGAGCAGCTGGGACTCAAACCGGCGCCCATATGGGATGACGGCACTACAGGAGGCTGCTTTACCCACTATGCCACAGCGCCAGCCGCCTATATTTATTTGAAAGACAGAGTTACACAGAGAGGGAGAAGCAGAGAGAGAGAGAGAGGTCCTCCATCCTCAATTGGCCATATCAGCCGGAGCTGGGCTGATCTCCCTCCACGCTCCTGTTTTAAGATTTATTTGTTTATTTGAAAGGCAGAGTTACAGAGAGACAGAAGCAGAAAGATAGAGAGGTTTCCCATCCACTGGTTCACTCCCCAAATGGCCACAACGGCTGGAGCTTGGCTGATCCAAAGCCAGGAACCAGGAGCTTCTTCTGGGTCTCCCATGTGGGTGCAGGGGCCCAAGTACCTGGGCCATCTTCCACTGCTTTTCCCAGGCCATAGTAGAGAGCTGGATCAGAAGTGGAACAGCCAGGACTCAAACCAGTGCCCACACCGGGTTCTAGTCCCAGTTGCTCCTCTTCCAGTCCAGCTCTCAGCTGTGGCCCAGGAGGGCAGTGGAGGATGGCCCAGGTGTTTGGGCCCCTGAACCCATGTGGGAGACCAGGAAGGAGCACCTGGCTCCTGGCTTCGGATCGGCACAGCACCGGCTGTAGCGGCCATTTAGGGAGTGAACCAACAGAGGGAAGACCTCTCTCTGTCTCTCTCTCACTGTCTGTAACTCTACCTGTCAAATAAATAAAAAATCTTTAAAAAAAAATTAAAAAAAAAAAACAGTGCCCATATGGGATGCTGGCACTGTAGGCAGCAACTTTACCCACTATGCCACAGCACTGGCCCCAGAAGAAAGTTTAAAAATGATATTATTTATGATCTGCTTTTAGAGGATCTGTTTTTGTTCTGCTTAATGAGCTTTAGCAACTAAAACTAGGACCTGCCAGAGAGAAAAAGCACAGTTTGTGGATGAGTCTTAAGATGCCGCCCTGAGAAGCTCTTCCTGAGCGTCCAGGCCCAGGGCCTGAAGGCTGAGGGTGTCTGTCCTCACTGGCATCAGAACCTAGCAGGTTGGGCTCTGAGGTGGTCGTACTCTGCTGCCCAGTGCCTTGTGCCCCTCAGCTGTGCTGACTAGCAAGCCTCCCTAAAACTTAGTAACTTCAAACAACCAACACTGGGGCCAGCATTGTGGTACAGTGGGTTAGGCCCCCACCTGTGACGCCAGCATCCATTATGGGCTCCAGTTCAAGTCCCAGCTGCTCCACTTCAGATCCAGTTCCCTTCTAGTGTGCCTGGGAGTTCAATGGGGGACACCCAGGTCTTGGAGCCCTGTACGCACCTGGGAGACTGGGACCAAGTTCCAGGCTCCTGGCTGTAGCCTTGCCCAGCCTGGCTGTTGTAGCCGTTTGAGGACTGAACTAACTGATGGAAGGTCTCTTTCTCTCTGTTCCTCTGCCTTTCAAATAAATAAATCTTCAAACACATACACACACAAATATTTGATAATTCCCACACAACCATGTGCTGTCTTGGTGCTGCTTCTGGACTGGACTGAGCTGGCCTTACTGGGGCTGAGGCTGCAGGACTGTGGCGTCCAGCACCGGCGGGCCAAGTGGGTGTGTCTCAGGGAAGCCACCCTCTCCTGGAAGGCAGGTTCTGGGGGAAGGGGCGTCACTGAATCCACTTGTGTTTGGAGCTGTGCCTTGCTCGCGAATGACATCAGAAGTTAGATTTGGCTGAATGCTTGCTGTAGCAGTGTTTTCCAACCTCGCGGATTCGGTTTTGCTTGGGCAGGTTTGTTGTTTTGTTTTGTTTTTGATTTGTTGTCACTTCAGTCTTGAGAAGTAGTAGTGTCTGTCCAAGGAGATGGGCTTCCGGGAGTACATGGTGGCAGAGCTGACCACGGGGCCCCACCCTCCAAGATGATACTGAAAGCTTAATTAGGTGCCTAATTTAGCTGGTTTTTTGTTTGTTTGAAAAGCAGAGTTACGGAGAGAGAGAAGGGGGGAGAGAGAAAGAGATCCATTTTCCATTTGCTGGTGTGTGTATGTGTTTGAAGATTTATTTATTTGAAAGGCAGAGGAACAGAGAGAAAGAGACCTTCCATCAGTTAGTTCAGTCCTCAAACGGCTACAACAGCCAGGCTGGGCAAGGCTACAGCCAGGAGCCTGGAACTTGGTCCCAGTCTCCCAGGTGCGTACAGGGCTCCAAGACCTGGGTGTCCCCCATTGAACTCCCAGGCACACTAGAAGGGAACTGGATCTGAAGTGGAGCAGCTGGGACTTGAACTGGAGCCCATTTGCTGGTTGTGGCCACTCCCCAAGTGGCCACAACGCCTGGTGCTGGGCTGATCCGAAGCCAGGAGCAAGGAGCTTCTTCTGGGTCTCCACGTGGGTGCAGGGGCCCAAGCGCTTGGGCCGTCTTGCACTGCTTTCCCGGACACATTAGCAGGGAGCTGGATCCGAAGCAGAGCAGTGGGGGGTGCTCATTTGGGATGCTGCCACAGGCAGCAGCTTTAGCCACTAAGCCACGGTGCCAGTTCCAGCATTTAGCTATTTTAAAAATACTTCTGGGACGAGCATTGTGGCACAGCCGGTTAAGCTGCTACCTGTGATTCTGGCATCCTTATGAGCTCCAGTTCAAGTCCTGGCTGCTCCCTTTCTGTCCAGCTCCCTGCTAATGTTTCTGGAAAAGCAGTGGAAAATGGCCTACGTCCCTGCATCCCTGGCACGCACGCAGGAGACCCTGATGGAGCCCCATGCTGCTGATTTCAGCCTTGCCCAGCTGTTGGATCCATTTGGGAGTGAACCCGTGTATAGAAGTTCTGTCTCTCTACCTTTCCTTCTCTCTTTCTGTCTCTGCCCCTGTCTCTCTTTCTCTCTGTGACTCTCCTTTTCAAATAAATAAATAAATCTTCAAAACAAAAAATGGGGAGGGGGCATTGTAGCATAATGGATTAAGCTGCTGCCTGCAACGCCAGCATCCTGTGTGGGTACCTGTTTGAGTCCTGGCTGCTCCACTTCTGATCCAGCTCCCTGCTAGTGTGCCTAGGAGAGTACTGAAGGATGACCCAGGTCCTTGGGCCCCTGCACCCACATGAGGGACCTGCTCCTGGCTCCTGGCTCCTGGCTCCAGGCTGTTGTGCCCTTTGGGGAGTGAATCAGCAGATGGAAAATTCTCTTTCTCTCTCTCTCTTTCTCTCTCTCTCTCTCTCTTTCTCTCTCTTTCTCTCTTCCTCCCCACCTCCCCGCTTCCCTGCCCCCTCTGTAACTCTTCTCTTCAAATAAAACAATCAAAACTAAATCATTTTTTAAAAAAAAAAACAGATCAAAAATACTTTATTTTTGCTTTAATACAAGACTGAGTCCAGAGCAGCGTGGGCTCAAGGCTGCTGTGCTGGATCTCCTGTCTGCAGCCAGTGAGCCAGCTGTGGCCACCTATCAGAATGGTGTATTCGTGGGTCCGACCTTGCAAAGCATGCAAGTGGGCTATGCTTTCTTTTTCTTATTTTTTTAAGATTTTATTTTATTTTATTTTAAGATTTTATTTATTTATTTGAAAGGAAGAATTACAGAGAGAGAGAGAGAAAGAGAGGCCTTCTATCTTTTGGTTCATTCCCCAAGTGGCCACAATGACTGGAGCAGGCCGATCCAAAGCCAGGAGCTTTTTCCAGGTCTCCCACGTGGGTGCAGGGCCCCAAGGACTTGGACCATCTTCCACTGCTTTCCCAGGCCATAGCAGGGAGCTGGATCAGAAGTGGAGCAGCTGGGACTCAAACCAGTACCCACGTGGGATGCCGGAGCTGCAGGTGGTGGCTCAACCACTGTGCTCCAGCGCCAGCCCAGAGCTATATGTTCTTTAACACCATCTGGACGTTGCCTTGTCTGGGTGCTGAACACACTGCAGAGCTGAAGTGCTGTTGGCGGCAGCCATGTCTGCTTGGGAAGGTGCTGGCCCTGGGTGACCGAGCCCCGCCCTGGCAAGGGCCTTCTCTGAACACTTGCTTCCCTCACGCATCCTTCACGGTCCGGGCAGCTGCTGAGGGGAGGTGCGTGTCTCCCACTGCCTGGAAGCTGGTGTGCGGCAGTGGTGGAGCTCCAGGTGCTGTTGTGCCCACGGGCGGGGGGTCCTGCACCTGGGCTGGCCACTGGGGCTCAGGTCTGCCACGTGTGCTGTGATCTTGGTTATTTTTCATTCTCTTGTTTTCCTTTTCTCTAACATACACAAAAGTTGAGCACAGGCTTGCTTTCGCTCTTCTCTTTTTTTCTTAAGAATCACAGCTCTCGCTTCCCTGCACACATGAGCACACGGGGACATGTCTGCATGGAGGCAGACATTTTCAGTTAACAACTCCAGTGGAAACTTCCTGCCTCCACCCTGGCCAGGGAGGAACGGTTGAAATTCCAGAAAGTATCACAGCCAGATGTTTGTCACCGTTCCCACATGCGCGTCCTAAATCCGGTGGATAAATGCAGAGCTCACATTGCCCTGGCCTCAGAAGGAGGTCAGAACTCGGCATCTGGGTTCTGGAGATAATGGCAGAGGTTTTGTGCAAAGCTCTGCACGTCTCTGGGTACACAGCTATTATGTGACTCTGCCCTCACTTTTAAAAACCTGCTGTTTTCCCTGGGAAGTTGGTCTTGACTGTGGTGCCCAGGAATGTGGCAGAGATGTGGAAGTGTTCGCTCTTGTCTGGGAGCAGTTGGCACACACACGTGCACACACTGGATATCCCAAGCACAAGCAAGGCTGGTGTGTTGTAGCCTGGGCTGGGGCCACCCGCCGTGGGTCCCCATCGGGTGCCTGTGCCATTGCCCAGCTTTGTGACCGAGTGACAGTTGTTGCAGGACCTCAGCTGTCCCAGGAGGGGTGCTGCTGCCCAGGAACCTTGACTTGCAAGCCCATCTCTCGAGCACCCGAGGCTCTGGCCATCAGCGATCTGTGCAGGAGATGACAGTAGCCTCCATGACACCTGGGACTTCTCCCAGCCCAGAAGGCCTGACTGCATCCTCACCTGGCATTGCCACTTCTGATCAGGAAGGGAATCGGATTCTGTTGAGCTTTGATTCCTGGGCACTGAGCTGGGCTGCTGGGCTGCTGGGCTGGACTTGGAAGCACTGTCAGCCGCAGCTCTCTTCTGCCTTCCCTGCCTGAACTCTCTGTAGGCAGGCTGCATGCTGCTGGTGTGTCCTGTGTGCTCATGTGTGTAAATGCAGTGTTGCTGTGTGTCCCCGTGTGCTCATGTGTGTAAATGCAGTGTTGCTGTGTGCCCCCGTGTGCTCACATGTGTAAATGCAGTGTTGCTGTGTGTTCCCTGTGCTCATGTGTGTAAATGCAGTGTTGCTGTGTGTCCCCGTGTGCTCATGTGTGTGTCTGCAGTGTTGCTGTGTGTCCCCGTGTGCTCATGTATGTGTCTGCAGTGTTGCTTTGTGTTCCGTGTGCTCACATGTGTAAATGCAGTGTTGCTGTGTGTGTCCCATGTGCTCACGTGTGTAAATGCAGTGTTGCTGTGTGTCCCCATGTGCTCATGTGTGTAAATGCAGTGTTGCTGTGTGTCCCTGTGTGTAAATGCAGTGTTGCTGTGTGTGTCCCCGTGTGCTCATGTGTGTCTGCAGTGTTGCTGTGTGTGTCCCCATGTGCTCATGTGTGTAAACACAGTGTTGTGTCCTGTGTGCTCATGTGTGTAAATGCAGTGTTGCTGTGTGTGTCCCCATGTGCTCATGTGTGTAAACGCAGTGTTGTGTCCTGTGTGCTCATGTGTGTAAATGCAGTGTTGCTGTGTGTCCCCGTGTGCTCATGTGTGTAAATGCAGTGTTGCTGTGCGTCCCCGTGTGCTCATGTGTGTAAATGCAGTGTTGCTTTGTGTCCCTGTGCTCATGTGTGTAAATGCAGTGTTGCTGTGTGTCCCCGTGTGCTCATGTGTGTAAATGCAGTGTTGCTGTGTGTGTCCCGTGTGCTCACGTGTGTAAACACAGTGTTGCTGCGTGTGTCCCATGTGCTCACATGTGTAAATGCAGTGTTGCTGCGTGTGTCCCGTGTGCTCACGTGTGTAAACGCAGTGTTGCTGTGTGTCCCCGTGTGCTCATGTGTGTATCTGCAGTGTTGTTGTGCACCTCCTGTGTGTGCCCCGTGTGCACAGGTGTGAGTGCCTGAGTTGTGGATGAGCCCGTTCTAGGCCCTCCATGAATGCTGTGGCATTACTCTCTTTGGCCCATGGGGGAGCATGCAGTCACTGTGCCTTTTCCCTGTTGTCCTGCTGGTCCCAGGTCTGTGTGCCTCTTCCTGCTCTCCTTCTCCCCTCTACCTGCCAGGCATGGGGCCGGACCCTGGAGCGACTCCCAGCTCATCCTGACCCCTGCCTCCAGCCCAGTCTGTGTGGCCTTTCACACCCAGCTGGGGTCCACGCTTGCCAAGGGCTGGTCAGGTGTGCCCTGGGCATGGGCACCTTTCGCTGCTGCCATTTCTTTCTTTCTTTTTTTTTTTTATTTGACAGGCAGAGAGAGACAGAGAGAAAGGTCTTCCTTCTGTTGGTTCACCCCCCAGATGGCTGCTACTGCCAGCGCACTGTGCCAATCCAAAGCCAGGAACCAGGTGCTTCTCCTGGTCTCCCATGCAGGCGCAGGGCCCACACACTTGGGCCATCTTCCACTGCCCTCCTGGGCCACAGCAGAGAGCTGGACTGGAAGAGGAGCTACCAGGACAGAACTGGCATCCCAACCGGAACTAGAACCCAGAGTGCCAGCACCACAGACAGAGGATTAGCCTAGTGAGCCATGCGCCGGCCTGCTGCCATTTCTTGCTCTCCATTCGTTGGTTGTTGATGAGAACAAACAACAGAAGAGCTCTGTCACTCTGCCTTTCAAACAGAAATTTAAAGATTATTTTTAAATAGATAAGTAAAGTTTAGAAGTTTATCCAATCAGGGAGTTAGGGGAGAAGGGAAAAAGTCTTCTGCATTGGTGAGGAGAGGTGAGGCTTGTGTGTGAGACAGTGTCATCTGTGTCCAGGAAGTCTCGAGGGGTCTACCTGAGAAGCTCAAGCTGCTGGAACTAATAAGAACTTTCAAAGTCAATATACAAAGATCAATTTAATTTTAGATACTAGCAATGCATAATCCTAAAATGAAATTAAGAAAACTAGTCCACTTAAAAGCATCAAAGGGGCCAGTCCTGTGGCATAGAGGTAATAATGTAACACATAATCTTAAAACTGAAGCACTGCACACCGTGAAACTGTTGAAAGAACGGGAGCATTTCAGGCATGGAAAGCCAAGACGCTGTGGCAAAAACTGTCCTACGTGAAGGACCTCTGTGGGTGAGACTCCAGTGAAGTTTTCAAAGTGGTCAACAAAAAAGAATGTTCTTTTTCTGAAGGGAGGAGAGACCTTCCACTTTGTTGATGGTCTTATCTAAATACTTATGGAGTTTGTGGATTCAAAAGGGTTCATAGCCTAGGCAGCTCACGTCAAGAGCCCCGGGTGGTCACTAATGTCATACATATGAGTGTTAATTGTTAAATTAACAGCAGGAGTCACTGTGCACTAACCTCCCATGCAGAACCTCCGTCCTCAAAGAGTTGTATTAGGAGAGTTAGCAATAAAACTTGTTTTCAGAGATTTATTTCATTTTAGTGTATTAAGTGGAGGATATACTTATGTCTCATAAATTCTAGTTAGGCCAAAGTGTCCAACTCCATTGCTTGTTTTCTTAGATGCTTCTTTAATTAATGATGAAACTTGTTCCCAAAGACTTGCTTTCTGCTAATGTAGTAAGTGAGGGACACGCTTATGTCTAATAAGCTATGGTTATGTCTAAGTGCTCCCAAGAGATGAATCACCCTTGGGCGCCTATTTAAAGTTAATTATTTCCTAAAAAAAAGTGAAATTAACTTCAAGATGCAATGACTTTGAACAGTCTTTGTCTTGACTGTTGAGAAAGTTTCATTCTCTTCCTTTTTTCATTTTTCTTTTGCTTTTTTCTTTCTTTTATCATACAAATTAATGAACTCTTTACTTACTATAGACGTAATCTCCTGTGCATAAAGTTAACTGAAAATAGATCTTACTATGAAATAAGACTGGAAATGGAGGAAGAAGAGGGATGGGAGTGGGGGTGGGAGGGCAGGCACGATGGGAAGAATCACTGTATTCCTAAAATTGTACTTAAGAAATGCATGAAATTTGTATTCATTAAATAAACGGTAGAAAAAGAAAGAAACCAAAAATGACTAAATAAATGGAACGACAGGCAGTGCTCATGGATCAGAAACTAATGCATTAAGGTGACAACATTCCACACCTTCTACAGGTTAAGGTGGCAGCACTCCACACCTTCTACATGTTAAGGTGGTAACACTCCACGCCCTCTACAGGTTAAGGTGGCAACAGGCATGCCCTCTACAGGTTAAGGTGGCAGCACTCCACACCTTCTACATGTTAGGGTGGCAACACCCCACGCCCTCTACATGTTAAAGTGGTAACACTCCACACCTTCTACAGGTTAAGGTGGCAACACTCCACGCCCTCTACAGGTTAAGGTGGCAACACTCCACGCCCTCTACATGTTAAGGTGGCAACACCCCACGCCCTCTACAGGTTAAGGTGGCAACAGGCCACACCTTCTACAGGTTAAGATGGCAACACTCCACGCCCTCTACAGACTTGACATGTGGCCTGCCCATCAGAATCTTAGCTGGCTGTTTTGCATGAATTAATAAGCTGATCAGATTTATATGGAAATAGCCAGAAACAGTCTCAGGAAGAGAAGCATGTTGAGAGTTGACACTTTCCCTTGTCAGACCTTCAAGGTGCAGAAATGACCACAGTGTGGCCGTGCTGGGGAGGTGCACGTGTGTGTAGATCAGCGGGACACACTGGAGAGGCTCCAAGCAAGCCCTCGCACTTCCAGGCCAATTGCTTTTTCCAAAGCCGGTTCTGTGGGAAAACTGCTGAAACAGGTGGGTGTGTACCACGCCCTGCCGGCCTCAGAGAGACCACCCTGGTGCAGCTCAAGCACAGGAATCCACGGAGGATGATGGAACAAACCCAGGACTGCTGAGTGTAACTGTCACACTTTCTATTTATTTAATTATTTGAAAGGGACAGAGCTTCTACCCGCTGGTTCACTCCCCAGATTCCCACAACAGCTGGAGCTGGGCCAGGGGAAAGCCAAGAGCCGGGCGCTCAATCCGGATCTCCTAGAAGGGTGACAGGGACCCAAGTACTTGGGTACCTGCTGCCTCGCAGAGTGTGCTTTGGGAAGAAGCCGGAGTGAAGAGCAGAGCTGGGACTTGAACCCAGGCGCTCCCACAGGGGATGCCAGGTGCCCGTCCCCAGAACGTTCACTGGGGACTTAAAGACAGAAACACACGGTAGGTAGCAGCGAGGGCAAAGACAAGGTGTTTCGTAGGTAGCCATGGCCTGAAGCTGCCAGGGTCCCAAGTACTTGGACTGTCACTGCTGCCTTGTCGGAGAGACTGTACCCTGAGAAGCCACAGACTGGGTGATGAGGGAGGCAGTCTCTACGGTATTGCTGGTACACACATGGCAGCAAGATGATGGAAAGCCCTTGGCCAGGGAGAGCAGCCTGCTGGGCGAAGAGCTGTCTGCCAGCCCTGCCAGCAGGCTCCAGGGCAGGGGTCTTGAGTTTCCTGGAGCAGCTGGAAGAGAAGCTGCTGTGGAATGAATATGGACACAGACCCGGAGCTCTGGGCTGCCCGGGTCTTGCGGTGGAAATGACCGTGGTGCCTGTGAAGCTCCCCGTGGACCTCTTGCCTGAGATCAGGAGCAGGCAGCCACACCTCCTCCTCCCAGTGTGGAACCACAGCCTCGGCGCAGGATGTCAGAATTCCGGGGGGCGGAGGGGAAGCCTGCCACGCCCAGGTGACTTCATGCGGCTTCTGTGGCCTGTGAGCTTTCTCGGTGGCTTTCGTTGTCAAGTGCACTGATCTAAAAGGAAACCTGGGGCTGAGCTTGTTCCAGGGAAGACGTGGGGCAGCTGTGACTGGGCGAGGAGCTGCAAGTGGGCCCAGGAGGGACAGAGCCGTGAAGGAGCTGCCCACAGCCCTGCAGACAAAGAATAAAGGAGGCCTTTGTGGGCCTCACTTCCGCCCCGATGCCATCCAGACAGAATCTCGTGTGGCCTTCGTCACTGTGGGTTTCCAACAATGTGCTTTGTGTCTGAGCTCGGGGAGGACATGAGCGCTGTGAGCTGCGGGCTCTGTTTCGTTTGTTAGGTTCTTGCTGCTGCTGCTCCCCCAGGCCCAGGGGCTGCTGCCTAGCGCAAGGCCTCGCATCCTCGGCACCAGCTGTGGCTTCAGTGCTGTGGGCCTTCTAAGTCCAGGGCGAACCCAGTGTACTTGTTGAGCACCCAGTGAGAGAGCCAGTGCAGGATTCCCATGCTTTCCAGCAGAAAGGGAATTTTAAGAACGGAAGACGTGGGAGGGTAGAAAGGGCATGTGAAAGGCATAAGTGACCTGAAAACAAAGCTGGTGGTGACTTCGTGAGCAGTGGCCCGGGTCACGGGCTGTGGTGACATCGTGAGCAGTGGCCCGGGTCACGGGCTGTGGTGACATCGTGAGCAGTGGCCCGGGTCACGGGCTGTGGTGACATCGTGAGCAGTGGCCCGGGTCACGGGCTGTGGTGACATCGTGAGCAGTGCCCTGAATCCCAGGCACTGATACACACTTCTAAGAGTGAGCCTGTGGAAAATGGTTTTGGTGAGTAGTGTCAAAAACACTGAAAATCAGATATCTTTAAACGGCATCGTGGGAAAGATGGTGGTATACATACATACGTTATGTATTACACACGTGTATTACTCCCTGGCAGTAGGGAGATCTTGGGAGACATTTGTGAATAATGAGCTGTTCACTGAGCTGTCATGAAACCAGTGGCTGAGAGACCTGGCTTTTCAGTAAATGTTTGAATTATTTGATAAAATGTTTACTGAAACTAAATACAGTTTCTGTAGTCTAAAAGTACAAAGAAATATGAGTGAAAATATAAAACTGAGCATTGTTTTGGTATGAGTCTTTTTAAAGCTGTATTTGTTTTAAAAGTCAGAGTTAGACGGAGAGACAGAGAGATCTTCCATCCGCTGGTTCACTTCCCAGATGTCTGCAACAGCCAGGCCTGGGCCAGGCTGAAGCCAGGAGCTTCATCTCAGTCTCTCATGTGGGTGGCAGGGGCCCAAATACCTGGGCCATTGCTGCTTTTCCCACACCATTAGCAGGATCTGGAAAGGAAGTGGAACACCTGGGAACTGACCAGCGCCAACGTGGGTGCTGGTGTCGCAGGCAGCACTTTACCTGTTGCGCTGTGTAGCGCTGGCCCTTTGGTACCAGTTTCATTTCCTTGCTTTGAGACCATTTGTGAATCCGTGCACCCTGGAAGGCGGAGTGAAGCCAGAGACTTAGGGGGGTGGGGGAGCAGCTCCTGCCACCGCTTTCGTGAATCTGTGCCTCTCTCTCGTCCTCTCCTACAGCCCAAGTGTGACGGCCAGACCTTGCTGACCCAAGTGTGGACGCGCTTGAATCTGCTAGAGAGTGACTACTTCGGGTTAGAGTTCCAGAGCGCCCAGTGCTGCTGGGTATGTGCCGTGGGTTGTTCTAGAAGCAGGCTGTCCATCTGTCGAGAGAACCGTGGTGCCCACGTGCCCAGACCACCTCTGTTGTCAGAGCTGCGCCTGGATTCACCGCCGCCGCCACACTGCCCCACCCCTGGCCGAGTCACCATGCCCTCCCACCCCGGCCCAGACCCTGCTGTCGGTTCGAACGTGGCCAAGCACACCCTTTGCTCCTGAGTTGCAAGAACAGCCTTGAGTGCATCTTGCATGTCGTCACTGAAAGTGGACTTGCAGCAAACTGAATGTATTTATCGAAGAAGCTGATTTACAGAACCCTGCTTCTGCCTGCTGGTTCAGGAGCCGTGCTGGCATGGCGAGCTGTGCCTGGCCTGCACATGCCCTGCCAGTGCAGCGGTGTCTGCCGCAGACGTGGGCGGCCCCTTTATGCAGAAGCCCTCTCCTGTGCTTGGTGTGTCAGCATTCGACTTTCATGGAAGAGGAGGATGATTTTTGCACTTGTTGTTAGAGACACTGCTTAACGGATTTCATCTCTCCTGTTAAATCCCCTTTAGATCTGGCTGGAACCCATGAAGCCCTTCGCCAGGCAAGTGCGAAGTAAGTCCATGGTCACCCTTCCACCTCTGGTCACTCAGGAGCTTTGTTCTGAGAGGCTGAGTTCAAGGCATGTTCCACGCTCACTGCCATCACTGTGGACAGCAGCGAAGTCGTCACCTACGGCAGATACAGTGTGGGGGCATGGGCAGCAGGCTTTTTTTCCAAAAAAGATTTATTTATTTATTTGAAAGATTTACAGAGAAAGAGAGAGATCTCGATCCACTCGTTCACTCCCCAAATGGCTGCAACAGCCAGGGCTGGGCCAAGATAAAGCCAGGAGCCTCTTCCAGGTCTCCCATGTTGGAACAGAGGCCTAAGCACTTGGGCCGTCTTCTACTGCTTTCCCAGGCACATTAGCAGGGAGCTGGGTTGGAAGTGGAGCGGCCGGGACTTGAACCGGTGCCTACATGGCACTACACCACAGCGCTGGCCCGAGCAACAGGTTTACCCGCGATGGTTCCAGGTGACTTGCCTCAGGCCTGAAAGTAACAGGATACACTGCAGGAGGTCCTCTTGATTTTGACCGACATGCAAAAATCAGTATGCAGGCTCAGTCCTGATGATGAGATTCCTCTGTTAAGCAGCATTTTTTTTTTTTTTTTTGACAGGCAGAGTGGACAGTGAGAGAGAGACAGAGAGAAAGGTCTTCCTTTGCCGTTGGTTCACCCTCCAATGGCCACCGCAGCCGGCGCACTGCGCTGATCCGATGGCAGGAGCCAGGTGCTTCTCCTGGTCTGCCATGGGGTGCAGGGCCCAAGCACTTGGGCCATCCTCCACTGCACTCCTGGGCCACAGCAGAGATCTGGCCTGGAAGAGGGGCAACCGGGACAGAATCCGGTGCCCCGACCGGGACTAGAACCTGGTGTGCCGGCGCCGCTAGGCGGAGGATTAGCCTGTTGAGCCACGGCGCCGGCTTTTAAGCAGCATTTTAATAATGTACTGTTCTGTAATTATGAAAACACCAGTAAGCATAGCGTGGTTATTTTGTTAGTTTCCTTATTAAATTTGGGGGAGTAGAGCATACGGTAATTATTTTAGTTCTATTATGGGAGTAGTTTTGCAGGATAAAGTCTCCACTCGTCTGAATCACCATGACGTTGGGAAGAGGCTGGAGGTTGCTCTGTTACGCACTAACGTTCCCGGCTGTTTAGGCTGCCCTGGCCCATGGCACGAGAGCTCCTGCTTTCTTTGTGGTGGGAGTTGTTTCAGTCAGTATAGTAAGTGATGATAACATTTTTCTTTTTAAAGAAAATAATATGTTTCTACTACTACTACTACTACTACAACAACAAATACCTTAACTTTTTGCTGATCATTTCTAATCCTAAAATACAAACAGTGGGGCCTGGTGTTGTAGTATAGCAGGTTAAGCTGCCTCCTCCATTGCTGGCATCCCACAAGGGTGCTGGTCCCTGTCCTAGCTGTTCCACTCCCGATCCAGCTCTCTGCTGTGGCCTGGGAAAGCAGTGGCCCAAGTCTCTAGGCCCCTGCACCCATGTGGGAGAACTGGAAGAGGCTCCTGGATTCAACCTGCCGTAGTCCTGGCTGTGGCAGACATCTGGGTGTGAACCAATGGATGGACAATTTCTTTTTCCCTCTCCTACTCCTTCCTATCCCTCTCCCTTTTTCTCCTTCCCTCCCTCCCTCCCTCCCTCTCCTCTTCTTCTCTCCCTCTGCCCCCAACCCTGAAACTCTACATTTCAAATAAATAACTAAATCCTTAAAACATAAAAGTAAACAGTAAATAACTAATTAAAGCATAAAAGTAAACAGGAGTATATTTGAAAATTTTAATGTGCCATTTCCTACTTGTTTTTAAGGTTTCCTTGAGTACTGTCTGCTTTGTGCAAATCTGAAGTCCGCCTGAGTGGCCGACCTTCAGGGCCATAGCCTGGGCATTTCCTTAGCATCCTCTCATCTGGGAAGATTTGCTCGAGCACAGGGCAAAGAGAATGAATCAAAGACGGCCCTGACTTACGAAGTCTGACATTTTCTTCCTGTAGGGCCAAAGAACACAGTGCTTCGCCTGGCCGTGAAGTTTTTCCCACCGGACCCTGGTCAGCTGCAAGAAGAGTACACGAGGTAAAGGCTGGCCCTGGACTGACTCCCACAAAGTCGGGCGAGCCTGGTGCCCCGCCAGGAGAATGGCTGCAGGCCCCGGGCACACGGTGTCCATAGCAGTCCACCTCCGCCCTGAAACGGTCACTCTTTGAAGTCCAGCGTCTGTGCTGATGGTGCCTCTGCGCTCTGTGTGGCTGCGCAGCTGCCCAGGCAGCATGGGCGGTGCCGCCGACGCTTGCTTTCCAGTCTCCATGGCGGTGTTAGGGTAAAGTCCACAGGAGAAAGAGAGGAAGGGGCAGTTAGACATCTCCCACGTCAGAGTGCCTGGGTGTGGCCCTGGCCCAGCCACAGCCTTCGTGGGCGGGAGCACATGCTGTCTGAGTCTGTCTGTCAGATAAGTACACAATCTTCTTGGGAATGGAGGGGCTGACCCGGCATTCTCTAAGTGAGCTGGAGGGGCTGACCCGCCATTCTCTAAGTGAGCTGGAGGGGCTGACCCGGCATTCTCCAGGAGCACAGATGTGTGCTTGGGGTCGTCCCACCTCCAGTTCCCCCAGCACCAGCAGCAAAGGCCAGGAAGCTTCTCTTGTGCTTTTTATTTTTTTTGTTTTTTAAATATTTTATTGGCCGGCGCCGTGGCTCAATAGGCTAATCCTCCACCTTGCGGCGCCGGCACACCGGGTTCTAGTCCCAGTTGGGGCACCGGATTCTGTCCCGGTTGCCCCTCTTCCAGGCCAGCTCTCTGCTGTGGCCCGGGAGTGCAGTGGAGGATGGCCCAAGTGCTTGGGCCCTGCACCCCATGGGAGACTAGGAGAAGCACCTGGCACCTGGATCCTGCCATCGGATGAGCGCGGTGCGCCGGCCGCAGCGCGCCGGCCGTGGCGGCCATTGGAGGGTGAACCAACGGCAAAGGAAGACCTTTCTCTCTGTCTCTCTCTCTCACTGTCCACTCTGCCTGTCAAAAAAATAATAATAATAATAAATAAATTAATAAAAATAAATAAATATTTTATTTATTTGAAAGAGTTAAAAATATCTTCCATTCACTGGTTTATTCCCCAAATGGCCACAATGGCCAGGGCTAGGCAAGGCCGAAGCCAGGAGCCAGGAGTTTCTTCTAGGTCTCTCACATGGGTGCAGGGGCCCAAGTACCTGGACCATCTTCCACTGCTTTTCCAGGCCATAGCAGGGAGCTGGATCGGAAGTGGAGCAGCCGGGACTGCACCTGGCGCCCATATGGGATGTGGTCAGACTATGGCTTAACCTGCTGCTCCACCGCGCCGGCCCATCTCATGCTCTCTGTAGTCAAGAGCCAGTCTGCAGCAACAGGGAACGATGTCTTTTCTAGGGCATGGATTGTGAAGTTTTTTTTCCCTTGCATTTTTAATCCTTGAGCGTGTATCAGCTTTATAAATAATGAAGAATAGAGAAGCAGGATAGAGGCAAGGCCAGGTGTGAGTTTAGGACTGTGGTGCACAGTGGGGCAGAAGCTGGGCTCACAGATGCTGTGAGCACGCCAGCACCTCTCTCCAAGGCCGTGGACTGCCAGCTGCCGGGAGCACGTCAGCTCAGCCCCCCGTGTTTGCAGGCTGACCAGGCGACCCCAAAGCTCACAGAGGTGTCTCGGGAGTGGCAGTTACTCAGTTCCTGATGTTTACTGAGATGTGTGTCTGTGGCCTACAGCTGGAGGGTAGCAGACAGTGCTCCATCAGGGTCCTGGGTCTGAGTTCTGGCATGAACTCTAGGAAGTCAGTTTTGGTTCTCTGTCCTCCCCCACCCCACCCCCATTAATGCATAGGGGTCCTTTTTCTAGTTTTTAAAAACTACGTGTTTGTGATAAGCGTTGCTTCATGGAGAATAAGAAGTAAGCGTTCCCGGCCCTGTCCGCTCCCACTGGCGTCTGGACGATTCCCCACTTGGTGGCATGCTGTGGACCCCCATGCTCGCACATGCGGCTGGAGCCACTCTCCCGTCTCGCACCTTGGCTACTTCCAGTTTCTCGCTCTCAGTCCTGCAGAGGCTTCGCAGGAGCAGGAGCGTTCACAGAAGCCGGGTCACTGAGTCGAAGGCTTTGCCTGTCTCAGAGTCTAAGAGACGGTAGTGAATTGTCACAGCTTGTGTGAGTGCACGTTCTGCCGAGGGCTGGGGTCTGTCTGGGTCTCCGTTGTGTTTCCCACCTCAGGAGCAGCCCCTGCCATGGCAGATTCAGTGGTCGTTCGTTAAAGGAGTCCACGAACACACGAATGTTGTTAGGTTCGTTCTCGGAGCACACTCAGCAGGGTGCTCCAGGCGCCTGTTTCTCAGATTCTAGCCGGGACCACGTGTTGTCCATCTGTGGAGTCTCACAGCCACATCTTAAGTTGTTTTATCCAGAATGGAGAGTGGCTGTGTGTGTAGCAAGTCCCAGGAGAGAACAGGCTCCCACAGCACTGCAGGTCTCCCTGGCATTGCTCACCCCGAACATCTCCTGGCTGCTCTGAGGAGCTGACTCGGTCGCCTGACCTGAGGGACCACTGGTGGAGAAGGCCCTCTGTGACGGCCCCTTTCCTGAGGGCCTTGGCTTGCCCACCGTGAGCTGGGCTGCAGAGACATCTGCAGTGTCTTCAGGAACTTCCAGATTGATCTTTGCTTGTCTTGACCTCCTCCCAGGTACTTGTTTGCCCTGCAGCTCAAGAGGGACCTCCTGGAGGAGCGTCTGGTCTGTGCCGACACCACCGCAGCTCTCCTCACATCCCACCTTCTGCAGTGTTAGTACTTCCTCCCCTGCTCGGGCTGCCCACTGATGCGTGTGCACGTGCGCCTGTTGAGACCAGGAGCATGTGTGTAAAGTGTGTGTGTGCGTGGTTGGTGTGCCTGTCAGGGAAGGGGTACACGTGTAAAGTGTGTGTGTGCATGGTTGATGCACCTGTCAGGGAAGGGGTACACGTGTAAAGTGTGTGTGTGTGCGTGGTTGGTGTGCCTGCTCAGGGAAGGGGTACACGTGTAAAGTGTGTGTGTGCGTGGTTGGTGTGCCTGTCAGGGAAGGGGTACACGTGTAAAGTGTGTGTGTGTGTGGTTGGTGTGCCTGTCAGGGAAGGGGTACACGTGTAAAGTGTGTGTGTGCGTGGTTGGTGTGCCTGTCAGGGAAGGAGTACACGTGTAAAGTGTGTGTGTGTGTGGTTGGTGTGCCTGCTCAGGGAAGAGATATACGTGTAAAGTGTGTGTGTGCGTGGTTGGTGTGCCTGTCAGGGAAGGGGTACACATGTAAAGTGTGTGTGTGTGGTTGGTGTGCCTGCTCAGGGAAGAGATATACGTGTAAAGTGTGTGTGTGCGTGGTTGGTGTGCCTGCTCAGGGAAGGGGTACACGTGTAAAGTGTGTGTGTGTGGTTGGTGTGCCTGCTCAGGGAAGAGATATACGTGTAAAGTGTGTGTGCGTGTGTGGTTGGTGTGCCTGCTCAGGGAAGGGGTACACGTGTAAAGTGTGTGTGTGCGTGGTTGGTGTGCCTGTCAGGGAAGGGGTACACGTGTAAAGTGTGTGTGTGCGTGGTTGGTGTGCCTGCTCAGGGAAGGGGTACATGTGTAAAGTGTGTGTGTGTGTGTGTGGTTGGTGTGCCTGCTCAGGGAAGGGGTACACGTGTAAAGTGTGTGTGTGCATGGTTGGTGTGCCTGCTCAGGGAAGGGGTACACGTGTAAAGTGTGTGTGTGTGTGTGGTTGGTGTGCCTGCTCAGGGAAGGGGTACACGTGTAAAGTGTGTGTGTGCGTGGTTGGTGTGCCTGCTCAGGGAAGAGATATACGTGTAAAGTGTGTGTGTGTGGTTGGTGTGCCTGCTCAGGGAAGGGGTACACGTGTAAAGTGTGTGTGTGCGTGGTTGGTGTGCCTGTCAGGGAAGGAGTACACGTGTAAAGTGTGTGTGTGCGTGGTTGGTGTGCCTGTCAGGGAAGGGGTACATGTGTAAAGCATGTGTGTGTGGTTGGTGTGCCTGCTCAGGGAAGGGGTACACGTGTAAAGTGTGTGTGTGCGTGGTTGATGCACCTGTCAGGGAAGAGATATACGTGTAAAGTGTGTGTGTGCGTGGTTGGTGTGCCTGCTCAGGGAAGGGGTACACGTGTAAAGTGTGTGTGTGCGTGGTTGGTGTGCCTGCTCAGGGAAGGGGTACACGTGTAAAGTGTGTGTGTGCGTGGTTGGTGTGCCTGCTCAGGGAAGGGGTACACGTGTAAAGTGTGTGTGTGTGTGGTTGGTGTGCCTGTCAGGGAAGGGGTACACGTGTAAAGTGTGTGTGTGCGTGGTTGGTGTGCCTGTCAGGGAAGGGGTACACGTGTAAAGTGTGTGTGTGTGTGGTTGGTGTGCCTGCTCAGGGAAGGGGTACATGTGTAAAGTGTGTGTGTGCGTGGTTGATGCACCTGTCAGGGAAGATATATACGTGTAAAGTGTGTGTGTGTGTGGTTGGTGTGCCTGTCAGGGAAGGGGTACACGTGTAAAGTGTGTGTGTGCGTGGTTGGTGTGCCTGTCAGGGAAGGGGTACACGTGTAAAGTGTGTGTGTGCGTGGTTGGTGTGCCTGTCAGGGAAGGGGTACATGTGTAAAGCGTGTGTGTGTGTGGTTGGTGTGCCTGCTCAGGGAAGGGGTACACATGTAAAGTGTGTGTGTGCGTGGTTGGTGTGCCTGCTTGGGAAGGGGTACATGTGTTAAGTGTGTGTGTGTGTGTGGTTGGTGTGCCTGCTCAGGGAAGGGGTACATGTGTAAAGTGTGTGTGTGCGTGGTTGGTGTGCCTGTCAGGGAAGGGGTACACGTGTAAAGTGTGTGTGTGTGGTTGGTGTGCCTGCTCAGGGAAGGGGTACACGTGTAAAGTGTGTGTGTGTGTGGTTGGTGTGCCTGTCAGGGAAGGGGTACACGTGTAAAGTGTGTGTGTGCGTGGTTGGTGTGCCTGCTCAGGGAAGGGGTATACGTGTAAAGCGTGTTTGTGCATGGTTGATGCACCTGTCAGGGAAGGGGTACATGTGTAAAGCGTGTGTGTGTGTGGTTGGTGTGCCTGCTCAGGGAAGGGGTACACGTGTAAAGTGTGTGTGTGCGTGGTTGATGCACCTGTCAGGGAAGAGATATACGTGTAAAGTGTGTGTGTGCGTGGTTGGTGTGCCTGCTCAGGGAAGGGGTACATGTGTAAAGTGTGTGTTTGCCTGGTTGGTGTGCCTGTCAGGGAAGGGGTACACGTGTAAAGTGTGTGTGTGTGTGGTTGGTGTGCCTGCTCAGGGAAGGGGTACACGTGTAAAGTGTGTGTGTGCATGGTTGGTGTGCCTGTCAGGGAAGGGGTACACGTGTAAAGTGTGTGTGTGTGTGGTTGGTGTGCCTGTCAGGGAAGGGGTACATGTGTAAAGCGTGTGTGTGTGTGGTTGGTGTGCCTGCTCAGGGAAGGGGTACACATGTAAAGTGTGTGTGTGCGTGGTTGGTGTGCCTGCTTGGGAAGGGGTACATGTGTAAAGTGTGTGTGTGTGTGTGGTTGGTGTGCCTGCTCAGGGAAGGGGTACATGTGTAAAGTGTGTGTGTGCGTGGTTGGTGTGCCTGTCAGGGAAGGGGTACACGTGTAAAGTGTGTGTGTGTGGTTGGTGTGCCTGCTCAGGGAAGGGGTACACGTGTAAAGTGTGTGTGTGTGTGGTTGGTGTGCCTGTCAGGGAAGGGGTACACGTGTAAAGTGTGTGTGTGCGTGGTTGGTGTGCCTGCTCAGGGAAGGGGTATACGTGTAAAGCGTGTTTGTGCATGGTTGATGCACCTGTCAGGGAAGGGGTACATGTGTAAAGCGTGTGTGTGTGTGGTTGGTGTGCCTGCTCAGGGAAGGGGTACACGTGTAAAGTGTGTGTGTGCGTGGTTGATGCACCTGTCAGGGAAGAGATATACGTGTAAAGTGTGTGTGTGCGTGGTTGGTGTGCCTGCTCAGGGAAGGGGTACATGTGTAAAGTGTGTGTTTGCCTGGTTGGTGTGCCTGTCAGGGAAGGGGTACACGTGTAAAGTGTGTGTGTGTGGTTGGTGTGCCTGCTCAGGGAAGGGGTACACGTGTAAAGTGTGTGTGTGTGTGGTTGGTGTGCCTGTCAGGGAAGGGGTACACGTGTAAAGTGTGTGTGTGTGTGTGGTTGGTGTGCCTGCTCAGGGAAGGGGTATACGTGTAAAGCGTGTGTGTGCATGGTTGATGCACCTGTCAGGGAATGGGTACACGTGTAAAACATGTGTTTGTGTGGTTGATGTGCCTGCTCAGGGAAGGGGTACACATGTAAAGTGTGTGTGTGTGTGTGTGGTTGGTGCACCTGTCAGGGAAGGGGTACACGTGTAAATGGAGCTCCTCCACCGGTCGTCTACACCAGGAGACCCGGTACCCACAGCACAGCTGCAGCTGGGTGCCACCTTGGCCTGAACGGGGCCTCCTTCAGTGGCAGTCACAGCCCTCCTGACTGGTAAGCGTTAAGTAGGAGATAGAAAGCGTTTCCCCAGTGTCTTATGGGGAGCAGGAGGTGGTTCAGAAGTACATGAGGACGTACAGCTAGGAGAGGGCTCGTGGAGGCCATGGGAGAGGGGCAGGCCTCACACAGTCGCCAGCCATCAGCACACTCTGGGAAGTGTGCATGTTGCTTCTGGACTAGGCTGGGCCAGGTGCTCCCAGGGAGATCTCGTGTCTGGAACTTGGACAAGGAGAGCGCCATGCAGGCAGTCTTGGCACAGGAGGGATGCGTGAGTGTGCGGCCGTCGCTGGTTTCCTTGGTCTGTTCCCAGCCCTCAGCAGACAGCAGAGTTTGCAGCTTCGCCATCCCACATGGCAGGACTTGTCTTCAGTCTCTTTTCTTCTGGCCCAAGATGTCTCAGGTAGACACAGGCCTTGCCAATGCCTTCTTGGGAGTGGTGGCTCAGTCGTGCAGCGTGGCTTAGTGGGACCACTGCAATGCCTGGACCGACACAGTCTCACTTTGGCAGCTGCTGCTCAGACAGGCCTGCTCAGCACAGGGTAGGTCCCAGGCCATTCCCTCTGCGGCAGGAAGGTCCTCGGTGCTTGTGGACACGTTCCCTGCCAGGGCGGCCTGTGGGCCACCTTTCTGCAGTGGTTCCAAGCAGGGAAGGTGTCTGTACTGTGCGTGAGACAAAAGTAACAGGTGTATTGTTAGGGTTCCTGGGCTTCACTACTGTCTTTAATCAGTTGTAACTTGAAATTAGAGAGAATCATGATTTCTCAAGAAATCAGGGAATTCTGGGAGTCAAACGGGTTACCAGCCACCACCTGTGACACCAGCATCCCAAATGACCTCTGGTTCGAGTCCCTGGTGCTCCACTTCTGATTCGGCTCCCTGCTAGTTTGCCAGGGAGGCCTAAGTGCTTGGGCCTCTGCCTCCCACATGGGAGACCTGGTTGGAGCTCCTGGCTCCTGGCGTTGGCCATGGCTCAACCTGGGCATTGTGGCGGTTTGGGGAGTGAACCAGTAGATGGTGCTCTCTGCCTCTCTGTAATTGTCTTTCAAATGAAATAAAAAAATTTTTTAAAGAAAAAGAAATTTGAGAAGTCTAGAAGGAAAAAATGATTGAAAATACATTACTCTGGTTAGGATAGTCTTGAACAATTTCTCTGTAAGGTGTGATTCAAAGAAATAATGAATTCTCACATTGAACTTGGGGCTCAGCAGTCAGCTGTCTGACGCTGCACATCAGAGTCCTGGCTTGAGAGTCAAAGGAGTCATCTTTGGCTGCCGCATTTGCCTTTAACAGCATAAAATTCTTGGGAAAATGAAGTACAAAAGAGTTTCTAGGACTGTTTTACTACAGATTGAGGATTTTTTTACTTCTCATGTATGCATGTGCATGTACATGCTTGTGGTTCACTTCAGTTAAGAACTAGAATGACTGACCGTGTCCTCTCACCACAGCTGAGATTGGAGATTGCGACGAAACCCTGGCCCGAGAGCACCTGAAGGCCAGCGAGTACCTGCCCAGCCAGGGCCGCTGCCTCGACAAGATTCTGGAACTGCATCGGAAGCACACGTAAGTGTCCACGTGCTCTTGGCACGCCGTTCCTCACGGTGGCTCAGCAGCGGGTCTGCCCGGCGCACGCAAGGTGCACAGCTACCACCTCGGCCCTGGGCGCAGGCCTGGGACTGCTGTGTCCCCAGGTGTACTGGCCGGCATCCTCCCAGGGAGACCGCCACACCTCGTGGAGGAGCAGCCGGCGGCATCCACTGGTGGGCCGTGGGGCACTGAGCTGCAGCTGTGTGCTCACACTTGGTGGTTTGGCTTCTGCACCCTGGGTGCTGCTGCATGCTACTGGCAGCCATGAGGGAGAGTGCCGTGGCTGGGCTGTGCACGAGACTGAGCCACAGATGTGGGTGCCTCAGTCGTGGGCCTGTCGCAGCAGAGATGGTTGCTGGCAGGGTTCGTTCCAGGCGTGGGGACAAGTCCCTCACTGCTGAGACACACAGAGCAGGCCTGGATAACCCTCCCCCATCCCCCTGGGCAGTTGGGTCTGGAAGGCTGGGCAGAGCAGTGACACATAGGCAGTATGGACCTGGCAGCCAGGAGGGTGGCTCCCATCACACCAGGAGAGCTCTTGGGAGGTGCAGTCAGGAGGAGGCAGCCCTGGGCCTGAGCAGTCGCGAGCACAGGGGTGTAGGGGCCGGTTTCCAGGCAGAACCCAGGTCCACACTTACTGCAGTGAGTGAAGAAGTGACAGCACAGCCACTGTGCCTGCCCTGTGTTCATGTGTGTTCCTGGGTGTCCAGGCGTGCTGAGTGTTGTGCATGCATGGCTCCTGCGTGTGTGTTCTTATACAGGGGTGAAAATGGATTCTGCTTGAGCCGGGAAGCAGTGAGCTCAGCTGCCTTTTGACCCCTCTGTGCTGAAGTGCGGACTTTGTCTGCGCAGTCATCAAAAACAGATTACATGGCCAGCGCCGTGGCTCAACAGGCTAATCCTCCGCCTTGCGGCGCCGGCACACCGGGTTCTAGTCCCGGTCGGGGCACCGGATTCTGTCCCGGTTGCCCCTCTTCCAGGCCAGCCCTCTGCTGTGGCCAGGGAGTGCAGTGGAGGATGGCCCAAGTGCTTGGGCCCTGCACCCCATGGGAGACCAGGAAAAAGCACCTAGTACCTGGCTCCTGCCATCGGATGAGCGCGGTGCGCCGGCCACAGCACGCCATCCGCGGCAGCCATTGGAGGGTGAACCAACGGCAAAGGAAGACCTTTCTCTCTGTCTCTCTCTCTCACTGTCCACTCTGCCTGTCAAAAAAATAAAAATAAAATAAAATAAATAAAAAACAGATTACACATCCTTTATTTCTTGTAAACATTCTGTGTGTAGTTTTTTGTTTTCTCAAGATTCATTTTTTATTTGGAACTCAGAGAGAGAGGTCTTCCGTCCACTGGTTCATATGCCATAGGGCCACATTGGCTGGGGCTAGGCCAGGCTGAAGCCAGGAGCTTCCTCCGGGTCTCCCACGTGGGTATCAGAGCCCCAAGTACTTGGGCCATCTTCCACTGCTTTTGCAGGTGCATTATCAGGGACCTGGGTCAGAAGCAGAGCAGCAAGAATTCAAACTGACACTCTGATATGGGGTGCCATTGTCACAGTTGGTGGCTTCTCTCCCTGAGCCACAACACTGGCCCCAGTGTAAATTCTTCTTTCTTCTTTTAAAGATTTATTTATTTGTTTGAAAGGCAGAGTTACAAAGAGGCAGAGAGAGAGAGAGAGAGAGAGTCTTCATCTGCTGGTTCACACCCCAAATGGCTACAACAGCCAGAGCTGAGCTGATCAGAAGCCAGGAGCTTCCTCCGGGTCTCCCACGTGGGTGCAGGGGCCCAAGCACTTGCCCTATCTTTCACTGCTTTCCCAGGCCATAGCAGAGAGCTGGATCGGAAGTGGAGCAGACAAGTCTCAAACTGGCACCCAAATGGGAAGCCAGTGCCACAGGTGGGCGACTTTACTTGCTATATCACAGCACCAGCCCCAAGTGCAAATTTCTAACAAGATGGAAATGCTGTCCTGACTGAGCAGGATTGTACACTGTGTTCCCTGGAATCTACCAATCCTTTGACATTGCAGAAAAGAATTTGAAAGGTGGCTGTCCAAAACTGGAGGTGCCTAGCGTTTACTGGCGTATATGGGCTTACAGAGCCGCCGTACAAATACGCATTGCCTTGCTCTTCTCACAAATGGCTTCGTTTTTTCTCTGAAGTGTGTCCTGGGTTTCCTGAGGCATACGACTTCTTAAAGCACCAGTTTTGTGGCTCCTATAAGCATTTGCTGGCTTCTGCAGGGATAGGACTTTGTCTCTGGAATGCTCAGGGGCACGTTTGGTACTGAGCTCAAATGACACCCACATCCCACAGGGGAGCGCCTGGTACAAGTCCTGGCCACTCCACTTCTGATCCAGCTTCCCAGCAGTGCACACCCGGGGAGGCGGCAGTGATGGTGAGTACTTAGGTCCCCGCTGCCCACGTGGGAGACCTGCACAGAGTTCTGAGCTCCTGGCTTTTGCCTGGCCCAACCCTTGCAAACACTTGGGAAATGAACGAGCAGGTGGATGATCTCTTTCTCTGTGTTTCTGTCACACTGCCTTTCAGATAAGATGGAAGTCAAAAATCTAAAAATGTGGGGTCAGCATTATGGCATAGTGAGTTAAGCCACCACCTGAGACACCAGAGTCCCGACTGCTCCACTTCTGATCCAGTTCCCTGCTAATGGTCTAGGACAAGCAGCAAAGGATGACCCAAGTGTTGGGGCCCCTGCACTCACATGGGAGACCCAGATAAAGGTCCTTGCTGCTGGCTTTGGCCTGGCCCAGCGCTGACTGCTGCGGCCATCTGGGAAATGAGCCAGGAGATGGGAGACCCCGCACCCACCTCTCTCTCTCTCTCTCTCTCTCTCTCTCTCTCTCTTTCTGACTCTGACTCTGACTCTCTCTGTAACTTTCAAATCAAAAAATTAATCTTAAAAAAAAACAGCATTCAGGAGTGAGCATTTGACTAGTGGATGACATGTCCACATTCCACACTGGAGTACTGGTTTTGGTTCCCAGTTCCACTCCTGATTCCTGCTTCCCACCAGTGTGGACCCTGGGAGACAGCAGGTGCTGGCTCAGGGGCCGGGTCCCTGGCACCCACATGGGAGACCTGAATGAGGCTCCTGGCTCCTGCCCCAGCCCAGGCTGTTGTAGGCATTTGGAGAGTGAAGGGTGGCAAGCAGTGAGTGCTTACTCTTCCCCTCCCTCCCTCTGTACGTCTTCTGTCTCTCTCTCAGATGAAACATGTTCACTGGTAGCTTTAAAAATAGGCAAAGAGGCCGGCACTGAGGCATAGCAGGAAAAGCCACCAACTGCAACACACACACCGGCCTTCAATATGGACGCCAGTTCAAGTCCCGGCTGCTCCACTTCCCATCCAGCTCCCTGCTGTGGCCTGGGAAAGCAGCAGAGGATGGCCCAAGTGCTTGGGCCCCTGCACTCACATGGGAGACCAGGAAGAAGCTCCTGGCTCCTGGTTTTAGTATGGCCTGGCTCTGGCTCTTGCAGACATTTAGGGAGTGAACAAGCAGATAGACTCTGTCTCTCTAACTCTGTCTTTCAAATAAGTAAATAAACAATACATATTTATAACTAAATATATGTAAATACATTTATAAATATTACTTACATAAAAGTAAATAAATCTTTAAATAGTAATAATACCATAATAGGCAAAGTTCAAATTAAGGCTTCTTGGAAAGCGGTTTTACCCCACCTGAGCGCTCTCCTATGTCCTGATCATTCCCCATCGCCCATGGTGGCGATGATTTATTAAAGCACAAGTTAACAGTATCTGTATCATGTTCATAAAGTGTAATTTCAGTGAGAGAATGGAAGTCACAGGTGCAGCATGACCCAGACAGTTGGATTGGTCCTGCGGCTCTCCAGCTCAGGAATCACAGTGAGATGGAGGCAGAGCTTCCTCAGCGGAAGCTTCCAGTGTGGGCTCCTGTGCTGGGCACATGCCCTGACGCACAGCCCAGATGGACCAGCAGCAGCCGCGCGCGGCCTCACCAGCCTGGCTGTGTGGTGGCAGGATCACAGCTGCTTGGCATTTCCCGCCAGTCGACCACGAGACACCTTTATGTGAATGAGATCAAGTGTTTGGCAGTGGTGTTTTTGTTGGGCATCACGATTCCACTTACAGAGCTGCATCCTAGTGGTAGGATGGGTGCTGTGAACATGAGCCTAGTGACATGCTGGTGCCATCCCTGGCCTTCCCTCTGATCTGACATTCAGCTCTACTGCACCTGGCGTGTAACCTTGTCACGGTAGGGAGCTGTGCTGAGGAGGCATGGAGACCCTGGCCTGTGTGCCCATCTGTGATCCCTCATGCACAAGGCCCCCCAGGTGGGCTGTTGGTTGGTTCTGTTTGGTTTAGGTTCCCTGATCACATCTCTAATGTGTTTATTCAGAAACCTGAAGTTCTTAGTGACACTCTCAAAACTGCCTCCTCGCAGGGGCCAGACGCCTGCAGAGTCAGACTTCCAGGTGCTGGAGATTGCCCGAAAGCTGGAGCTGTACGGCATCAGATTTCACAGGGCCTCCGACAGGGAGGGGACCAAGATCAACCTGGCTGTCTCCCACATGGGCATCCTCGTGTTCCAGGTAGGCTGGGGCGATGGCCGGAGAAGCTTTTATCTGTGTTGCTCAGTTTTCTTTCTGATGACTGCAGAGTTGGTTTGGAAGGTGAGTTTCGCACGTCTGATGCATGCTGTTGTCCATCAGCAGTATTATCCTTACTGCCTGGGAGCCAGCTACCTCTCCAGGGCTGCCCACCAACCTCAGCACTGACCGCTGCTCCCCCAGGGCTGCCCACCGACCCCAGCACTGACCACTGCTCCCCCAGGGCTGCCCACCGACCCCAGCACTGACCACTGCTCCCCCAGGGCTGCCCACCGACCCCAGCACTGACCACTGCTCCCCCAGGGCTGCCCACTGACCCCAGCACTGACCACTGCTCCCCCAGGGCTGCCCACCGACCCCAGCACTGACCACTGCTCCCCAGGGCTGCCCACTGACCCCCAGGGCTGCCAGCCAATGCCAAGAGCACCCCCTCACTGCTCACTGAATGATGGTACCCCTTACAGTCTTCAGCTATGACTCTGGCCTCTCCCGGGGAGCATGCTCCACATTGTGGGTGTGAACTGTGTTGCACTGCAGCCGTCACCATGGAAGTCTGTAGAATAGATTAGAAGTATGGGCTGGGCATTTGGCCTGATGGTGAAAAAACTACTTTGTTTGGGACACCCATATCGAAGTACCTGAATTCAAGTCCTGTCTCTCTTATAATCCAGCTTTCTGCATCATGTCCTGAGTGTCCCCAGTGTATACTGAGCGTCCCCCATGTATACTGAGCATCCTCTGTGTATACTGGGTGTCCCCAGTGTATACTGAGTGTCCCCCTGTGTCCTGAACATCCCCTGTGTCCTGAGTGTCCTCCATGTATACTGAGTGTCCTCCATGTATACTGGGTGTTCCCCATGTATACTGAGTGTCCCCCATGTATACTGAGTGTCCTCGTGTATACTGGGTGTCCCCAGTGTATACTGAGTGTCCCCCTGTGTCCTG
The DNA here is from genome assembly GCA_949820135.1 of Sylvilagus floridanus. Lineage (NCBI taxonomy): Eukaryota > Metazoa > Chordata > Mammalia > Lagomorpha > Leporidae > Sylvilagus > Sylvilagus floridanus. The sequence goes on from OX463236.1 coordinate 181,535,485, forward strand.
AACATCCCCTGTGTCCTGAGTGTCCTCCATGTATACTGAGTGTCCTCCATGTATACTGGGTGTTCCCCATGTATACTGAGTGTCCCCCATGTATACTGAGTGTCCTCGTGTATACTGAGTGTCCCCAGTGTATACTGAGCGTCCCCCATGTATGCTGAGCATCCCCCTGTGTCCTGAACATCCCCTGTGTCCTGAGTGTCCCCCATGTATACTGATTGTCCTCGTGTATACTGAGTGTCCCCCATGTATACTGAGTGTCCCCCGTGTATACTGAGTATCCCACTGTGTCCTGAACATCCCCTGTGTCCTGAGTGTCCCCCATGTATACTGAGAGTCCTCGTGTATACTGAGTGTCCCCCATGTATACTGAGTGTCCCCCGTGCATACTGAGTGTCCCACTGTGTCCTGAACATCCCCTGTGTCCTGAGTGTCCCCCATGTATACTGAGTGTCCCCCTGTGTCCTGAGCATCCCCTGTGTCCTGAGTGTCCCCCATGTATACTGGGTGTCCTCCATGTATACTGAGCATCCCCTGTGTATACTGAGCATCCCCTGTGTATACTGAGCATCCCCTGTGTATACTGAACGTCCCTGTGTCCTGAGCATCCTGTTTCTGTGTTTATGTCCCTGCACCACCTGATGTCCAAGGCTCGCTTTGTGCCGGGTGCTGCTTTTGCAGAGCCCCAGCATTTTTAGGGGAGAGCAGTGTCTAGAAACAAGACCCTAGGTTGTCACTGCCCCCAGCCCCCTGCAAAGACAGACACAACAGTGCTCCAGCACCATTGTTGATCTCTGTGCCTTTCTCATAGCTTTTTTTTTTTTTTTAATCAAAACCATTATCAAAGGGCCAGTGTTGTGGCACAGCTGGGTAAACCTGTGATACCAGCACCCCACATTGGACTGATCCAGCTCCCTACTAATGCACCTGGGAAAGCAGCAGAAGATGGCCCAAGTGCTTGGGCCCTCGAACCCACGTGAGAGACCTGGAAGAAGCTCCTGGCTCCTGGCTTCAGCCTGGCCCAGCCCTGATGATTGTGGCTATTTGGGAATGAAGCAGCAGATGGGAAATCTCACTCTGTCTTCTGTCTCTATAACTCTGCCTTTCTTTCTTTCTTTTTTTTTTTTTTAAGATTTTTTATTTATTTGAAAGTCAGTTACACAGAGAGAGGTCTTCCATCCAATGGTTCACTCCCCAATTGGCTGCAATGGCCGAAGCTGTGACAATCCGAAGCCAGGAGCTTCTTCCTGGTCTCCCGTGCGGGTGCAGGGACCCAAGGACTTGGGCCATCTTCTACTGCTTTCCCAGGCCATAGCAGAGAGCTGGATTGGAAGAGGAGCAGCCAGGTCTTGAACCAGCGCCCAAATGGGATGCTGACGCTTCAGGCCAGGGCATTAACCCAATGTGCCACAGAGCTGGCCCCTACTCTGCCTTTCAAAGAAAGAAATCTTTCTTTAAAAAACAAAGTTGGGGCCGGCACCATGGTGCAGTAGGTTAATCATCCGCCTGCAGTGCCAGCATCCCATATGGTTCTAGTCCTGGCTGCTCCACTTCCAGTCCAGCTCTCTGCTGTGGCCTGGGAAAACAGTGGAGGATGGCCCAAGTCCTTGGGTCCCTGCACCCGCACGGGAGACCTGGAAGAAGCTCCTGACTCCTGGCTTCAGATCGGCACAGCTCTGGCCATTGCAGCCAGTTGGGGAGTGAACCAATGGAAGGAAGACCTTTCTCTCTATCTCTCCCACTCACTTTCTGCAACTCTACCTCTCAAATAAAATAAATAAAATCTTCAAAAAAAAAAAAACCCATAAAGGTGGCCCTGACAGCAGCCACTGAAACCAGGAGTTCTTGTCCTTAGCTCCCTTGCAGCCCAGCACCCTGGGGTTCACTGGAGCATTCCTTTGGTGAGAATTCTGACTCTGCTCCCAAGTACACACCTCAGACCACCCTCATTGCAAAGATGGGCTTTAAAACATGTGTAATATTAACAGTGATAAAAGTATTTTAGGGGCCGGTCCTGTGGCATAGTGGATATAGCTGCCACCTGCAGTTCTGGCATCCTCTGTGGGCACCAGTTCAAGTCCCAGCTGCTCCACTTCCAATCCAGTTCTCTGATATGGTCTGAGAAAACAGTGGAAGATGGCCCAAGTGCTTGGGCCGTAGCACCTGCATGGGAGACCTGAAAGCGGCTCCTAGCTTCGAATTGGCCCAGCTTTGGCCATTGTGGCCAATTGTTTTGTTTTTCTTTGTTTTTACTTTTTTTTTTAACTTTTTTTTTTTTGACAGGCAGAGTGGACAGTGAGAGAGAGAGACAGAGAAAGTCTTCCTTTGCCATTGGTTCACCTTCCAATGGCCGCCACGGCCGGCGCGCTGCGGCCGGCACACCGCGCTCATCCGATGGCAGGAGCCAGGTGCCAGGTGCTTCTCCTGGTCTCCCATGGGGTGCAGGGCCCAAGCACTTGGGCCATCCTCCACTGCACTCCCTGGCCACAGCAGAGAGCTGGCCTGGAAGAGGGGCAACCGGGACAGAATCCGGCGCCCCGACCGGGACTAGAACCCGGTGTGCCGGCGCCGCAAGGTGGAGGATTAGCCTGTTGAGCCACGGCGCCGGCCTTTTTTTTAACTTTTTTTAAAGCAGTACAACCTCATGCATTTCATATATACAAATTTAGGAACATAGTGATTCTTTCCACCCTACTTCTCTCCTACTCATACTCCCACCCTTCTTCCTCATCCCTCTCCCATTCCCATTCCTATTTTTTACAAAGATCTATTTTCTGTTAACTTTATACTCAGCAGCCTACACTAAGTAGAAGGATAAACAAATAGTATGAACATAAATATAAAAAAATTATTCCTCAACGGTCAACACAAGGGCTATTCAAAATCGTCACATCATAAAGTGCCAATTTCACGCCTATACATTAGCTTTTAGGGACTGTATTACTTACCATAGATCAGAGAGAATGTATGGGATTTGTCTTTTTGGGACTGACTTATTTCACTAAGTGTAATGGTTTGCAGTTGCATCCATCTTGTTGCAAATAACAGGATTTCTTTCATTTTTTAACTGCTGTGTAGTATTACGTAGTATATATATGCCATATTTTATTTATCCAGCCTTCAGTTGGTGGACCTCTGGGTGGATTCCGTATCTTACCTCTTGTAAATCAAGCTGCAGTGAACATGGGGTGCAGATCACTCTTTCAGGTGCTGATTTCATTCCCTTTGGGTAAATTCCCAGGAGGGGGATGGCTGGCTCATATGGCAGGTCTATTTGCAGATTTCTGTGTTATCTCCATACTCTCTTCCACAGTGGCTGCACCAGTTTACATTCCCACCAACAGTGGATTAGAGCACTTTTCCCCCACATCCTCACCAGCATTTGTTGTTTGTTGATTTCTGTATGAAAGCCATTCTAGAGGGAGTGAGGTGAAACCTCATTGTGGTTTTGATTTGCATTTCCCTGACAACTAGTGATCCTGAATATTTTTTTCATGTGTCTGTTGGCCATTTTAATTTCTTTTCTTGAAAAATACTTGTCCAAGTCCTTTGCCCATTTCTTTGTTTTAAGACTTATTTATTTATTTATTTGAAAGGCGGAGTTACAGAGAGGCAGAGGCAGAGAGAGAGAGAAGTCTTCCATCCACTGGTTCACTCCCCAAATGGTCACAACGGCTGGAGCTGTGCCAATCTGAAGCCAGGAGCCAAGAGCTTCTTCCAGTTCTCCCACACATGTGCAGGGGCCCAAGGACATGGGTCATCCTCTACTGCTTTCCTAGGCCGTAGCAGAGAGCTGGATCAGAATTGGAGCAGCCAGGTCTTGAACCAGCGTCCATATAGGATTCCAGCACTGCAGACGGTGGCCCAACCCTCTAGCCACAGAGCCAGCCCTGCCCATTTCTCATAACTGGGTTGTTTGTTTTGTTGTTTAGTTTCTTGAACTCTATAGATTCTGGATATTAACCCTTTAATCAGTTGCACACTTTGCACATATTTTCTCCCATTCTGTCGGTCGCCTCTTCACTTTGCTGAGTGTTTCTTTTGCAATGCAGAAGCTTCTCAGCCTGATGTGATCCCATTTGTCCGTGTTGGCTGTGGCTGCCTGTGCCTCTGGGGGCTTTTCCACGAAGTCTTTGCCTGTGCCAGTGTCTTGCAGAGCGTCTCCCATGATCCCTAGTAATTTGATGGTATAGGGTAGTAGATTTAGGTCTTCGATCCGTGTTGAGTGGATTTTGTGTAAGGTGTAGTGTGGGGTCCTGTTTCATTCTCCTGCATGTGGAATCCAGTTCTCCCAGCACCATTTGTTGAAGAGACTGTCCTTGCTCCAGGGATTGGTTTTAGCTCCTTTGTCAAACATAAGTTGGTTGTAGATGTGTGGATTGACTTCTGGGGTTTCTACTCTGTCCCACTGGTCTACACATCTGTTTTTGTGCCAGTACCAGGCTGATTTGATGATCACTGCCCTGTAGTTGTCTTTTAAAAAAATATTTATTTATTTATTTATGTGAGTGGGAGAGAAAGAGAGGGAGAGACACGTCTTCCATCTACTAGTTCACTCTCCAGATGGCCACAACGGCTGAAGCTGCACCGATCTAGGAGCTTCTTCCAGGTCTCCAACACAAGTGCAGGGGCCCAAGGACTTGGGCCATCTTCCACTGCTTTCCCAGGCCATAGCAGAGAGCTGAATCAGAAGTGGAGCAGCTGGGACTCGAACCGGTGTCCATATGAGATACTGGCACTGTACACAGCAGCTTCACCTGCTATGCCACAGTGCCAGCCCCACATAATACCAGATTTCAATACAAACTAGGACTGGTGCTGTGGTGTAGTGGATAAAGCTGCTGCCTGCAGTGCCGGCATCCCTGGCTCCTGGCTCAGCTCAGATCGGCGCAGCTCTGACCATTGCAGCCATCTGGGGAGTGAACCAGAGGATGGAAACCTCTCTCTCTTTCTCTCTCTCTCTCTCTCTCTGCCTCTGCCTTTCTGTAACTCTGCCGTTCAAATACATAAATTTAAAAAATCGGGTACTATGATCCTCTGGCTTTGTTTTTGTTGTTTAAGATTGCTTTAGATAGTCAGGATCTCCTGTGTTTCCCCATGAATTTTAGCATCAGTTTTTCTAGATCTGAGAAGAATGTTGCTATTGTGGTTGGGATCATATTCATGTATAAATGCGAGCTTTTCACAGTACAGTATTCTGTGTTGACAGTTTTTTCCTCTAAAAACTTGGACTATATCTCACCAGTCTCTTAGCCTGTAGGGTTTCCTGATGAGAAGTCAGCTGTGAGTCTAATTGGAGCTCCCTAGAGAGTAATCTTGCGTTTCTCCTGTGTACATTTTAGAATCTTTTGTTTTACTGTGGAGAGTTTCACTACAATATGCTGTGGTGAAGATCTTTATGGTCATGCCAGTTAGGAGTTCTGTGTTGCTTCCTGTATTTGAATGTCCCTTTCTTCAAATTAGGGAAGTTTTCTGTGTTTATTTCAATAACTAGGCCTTCTAATCCATGCCTTTATGAACTCCTAAGACCCATGTGCTGGGTGGTTTGATAGTATCCCATAAATCTCTGACTTTGTTTTTTTAGTTTTCTAATTTCTTTGATTTTTTTATTTTGGTCTGACTGTAAAATTTTCAGAGATTTATCTTCTAACTTGGATATTGCTTCTTCTGCCTCACAAAGTCTGTTGTTAAGGCTTTTCACTGCATTTTTCATTTGATCTACTGAATTCTTCATTTCTAATATTTCATTTTTGTTTGTAAATCTCAATTTCTGGGGGAAAAATTTGTTCGTGTCAGGTCTTGTCTCTGTGGATCGGGGGTTTGCTCCTGTTTGCTGCTGTGACCCTGTGATTAGTTGTGAGTTCCCTTCTGGCACTTCTTCACGCTCTTCATCTCCACACTCTGATACTGAAATGGCGTGTGTCCTTTGGGGGGAGGTCATGATGTCTTCCTATTATTGTTTCTTGAATTTCTGCCTTTATTTTTAGACATTTGTGGAATTAGTTGCGTTTTTTTTCCTGTGATGGCTCTTATCTTTGAGCTATGCCTCTGTAGCTTAGTGGAATGTCTGGGCTTTCGGTGCATACCGAGAGGTGTGTGGTGGGTCTGGCCAGGGAGCTCTGGTCTGTGCTCAGGGTGGCGTGAGTATCCAGGGTGACACCCAAGTTGGGCGTGGTAGATCTCTTGTTAACAGGAGGGAGGGGAATGGTCCCCTCTGTTGGTGTGGTCACCCCTCACCTGCTCTCCTCCAAGCTGAGTGATGCCCTGGTGTTGGTCCCCAGTGTGTTCAGCACCCATCCGTGCCGCTGTAGGAACCGCGTAAATGGTCTGTGCGGTCCTCATCGTGAGCACGGTTCCGGCTGTAATAAGCTGCCCCGGCAACCACAGAGTTCCGGGAAAGTGGCTCTGCACCCAGAGCTTGCCCAGACCTCAGCTGCATACACCCTCTCACACAGTGTTTTCACAGTCTCAGTACCACGGCTCCCATGGTCAAAGAGTACAAGACGGTCCACTGCACCCACTAGCCTGTCCTGTGCACAGAGACACTGAGGGGTTCCCAGAGCCGCTGCCCATGTGTGTTCTGCCTGGAGGGATGGAGTCTGATCCTCCCAGCCAGACTCAAAGTCAGTGGGAAATGCATTTTTCCCCTCTGGTAAAGCCCCTGCATCACACGTGTACACAGTACCCGCCGGCCACAGCCCTACTCCTTCCACAGTTGTGCTGGGTGCGTGCACAAGTCCCTTCAGTGGGGATGGCTTCCCCTTCCCACCCGTTGCTGGCTGGGCATGGGGAGCTGGTGTTGCTGCCCTGTGACAAGGTGGAGACCTTCCCCACCAGTCGACTGGAACCAGCAGGATGCCGACTGTCCCTGCTAGCTGCTACCTCTCACGTCCAAGATGGCACCAGCCCCCACACAGCTGGCCGCAGGGTGCTGGTGGCGGGAGGGACACTACTGCTGTTTTGTTTTTCCTGCCCTCTGGGTGAGCAGTTGCCCCGCTCCCCTGAGGATTCCGGGCCAGACTCAAGGACGATGCAGTCCACTAGGCTGTCCCTCCAGCTGTATCAGCAGTGGCACGGGCCAAGCACTCTGACCTCACCTTGCTCACTGGAGTGGGCTGTTGGGTCCTTTGTTGTGTTGTGCTCGTTGCTGCGCATCTGCGCCTCCACCCAGGTCCAGGCGTCTGCGCCTCCACCCAGGTCCAGGCGTCTGCGCCTCCACCCAGGTCCAGGCGTCTGCGCCTCCACCCAGGTCCAGGCGTCTGAGCCTCCCACTCATGCCATTTCTTCTGCTCCGCAGGACCCCCCCCCCCCTGCGCCCCGAGAGTGCACCTTCTCCTCGTCCCGCTGAGTTCACCTGGCCTGGAGCAGACCTCCCTGTTGCTATGCCACCATCTTGCAACTCCCCTGTTGCAGCCATTTGAGAAGTGAACCAACAGATGGTCTCTCTCTCTCTCTCTGTCTTTCTCTCTCTGTCTCTCTCTCTCTCTGTCTCTCTCTCTCTCTCTCTCTCTCTCTCTGCCTCTCTGTAACTCTGCCTTTCAAATAAGTAAATGAATCTATATAGAAAAGGTGTTTTATAAGAAGGCCCTATCGAGGAAGGCAGCTTGCCTTCCTGAGTCCGACAGCCGGTTGGGTGTGGATGTTGCAGCTGGGAGTGGCTCTGGAGGCGGTGGGAGGCACCGGGTGGGGGCTGGCCGTCTGCGCCGGACAGCTGCGCTGCTGAGTGTCTGTCTCCCTGACTGCAGGGCACCACCAGGATCAACACGTTCAACTGGTCCAAGGTTCGCAAACTCAGCTTCCGGAGGAAGAGATTTCTCATCAAGCTCCACGCAGAGGTGCACGTAAGTGAGGTGAACATTGCTCAAGTTATGCGAGAATTGGCTCTCGAATAGTGATGCGAGTTTTTCTTCACCCTGCTTTGCACGTCTTTTCAGCATCTGCACGTCCAAGAGCTTAGGGACAGACTCGAGGTGGGTGTGGAGGGGCTGTGGGCATCGGCTCAGCGGCTCCCCCAGGACGCTCCCCACCTCGCAGGGTCCACAGGGCGGGGCAGGGCCCAAAGGCACCGAGAGCCATGGGCTGTCCACTGTTTCTGCTCTGGGCAGCCGTGCTCTCCTGAGTGATCTGGAGCCTTGCTGAGTGGCAACAGGCTAAGGACGTCCTCAGGTTCAACATTGACCTCTGAGCCCTGGTAGTCAGGACATCAGTATTCCTGTCTTCAGGTTCTGGTCGTTGAAGAGATAATTCTGTGACTTCCCTGAAATGAGTGAAAGTGAACAGAACCCAGTCCTACAACTGTTCAGAAATGCTCAAACTGTTACTTTATACAGTTGCACAGAGGGAGCCAGGAGTAGCAGGTGGATGTGTGCATGTCTGTGCCTGAGTTCAAGCCCAGGTGCCGCTCCCAGTTCTGGCTTCCTGCTGGCCTGGGTCCTGGGAGGTAGAAGTGGTGGTCTAGGTAACCGCGTTCCTGCCACCCACGGGGGAGACTTGAGTTCCTGGGTCCCTGTGCCAGCTCTTGTAGGTATTTTAGGAGTGAGCCAGCAGATGGGACATATCTTTCCTTTCTCTCTGTCTGCCTCTCAAGTAAGTCAATAATGTTTAAGTAGATTAGCCAAGCTACCATGGTTGCGAACTTAAGAGACGACAATATGGGGCCAGCGTTGTGGTGCAGCTGGTTAAGCCACCATCCACAACACTGACATCCCAAACACTGGGTGCCAGTTTGAGTCCTGGCTGTTTTGCTTCTGGACCAGCTGCTGGTGAAGGCATGTAGGAAGGCAGTGGAAGATGGCTCAAGTCCTTGGGACCCTGTATCCATGTGGGAAACCCAGGTGGAGTTCTAGACTCCTGGGTTCAGCCTGGCCCAGCCCTGGCCATTACAGCTTTTTGGGGAGTGAATCAGCAAATGAAAGCTCTGTGTCTGTCTGTCCCTCCCTCTCTGTAACTCTGCCTTCGAAATAAATAAATAGGGGCCAGCGCCATGGCTCACTTGGTTAATCCTCCACATCCCATATGGGCACCAGGTTCTAGTCCCGGTTGCTCCTCTTCCAGTCCAGCTCTCTGCTGTGGCCCGGGAGTGCAGTGGAGGATGGCCCAAGTGCTTGGGCCCTGCACCCGCATGGGAGACCAGGAGAAGCACCTGGCTCCTGGCTTGGGATCGGCGCAGCACACTGGCCATAGCAGCCATTTGGGGGGTAAACCAACGGAAGGAAGACCTTTCTCTCTGTCTCTCTCTCACTGTCTAACTCTGCCTGTCAAAAAAAAAAAAAAAAAAAGAAAGAAAGAAAGAAAAGAAAAGAAAAGAAAAGGAAAGAAAGAAAGAAAGAAAGAAAGAAAGAAAGAAAGAAAGAAAGAAAGAAAGAAAGAAAGAAATCCTTAAAAGAGACAGAGGGGCAGTGCAGTGTTCACTTAGACACTCTGTGGGTCATGGGGGATTTGAGCCCTTGGACCAATCAAAAGAAAACCTTTACCTGGCATTTGAAAGCCTGTTTGTAGCCAGCACCGCGGCTCAATAGGCTAACCCTCCACCTTTCGGTGCCGGCACACCAGGTTCTAGTCCCGGTCAGGGTGCTGGATTCTGTCCCGGTTGCCCCTCTTCCAGGCCAGCTCTCTGCTGTGGCCTGGGAGTGCAGTGGAGGATGGCCCAATTGCTTTGGCCCTGCACCCCATGGGAGACCAGGAGAAGCACCTGGCTCCTGCCATCGGATCAGCGCGGTGGGCCAGCCGTGGTGGCCATTGGAGGGTGAACCAACGGCAAAAAGGAAGACCTTTCTCTCTGTCTCTCTCTCACTGTCCACTCTGCCTGTCAAAAAAAAAAAAAAGAAAGAAGAAAGAAGAAAGCCTGTTTGTTGCCTCTTGTTTGGGAGGTGGAGAAGCAGAGGTTCTTCCACCGCTAGTGCACTCCAGGCCAAGCAGCCACAAAATGCAAATATGGGGCCATTTCCTTCCTCTGTGAGTACAAGCAGTGCCCACGGAGGAGAGCCCTGCCCACTGTCGATCAGAGTCGTGTTCGTGCAGTCCCGTCTGCACCCTGTGGAGCTGGATCTTAGATCCCAGTCCAAGTACCAGGGTCTTCATTTTCCTCTTTGGCAATGAACAGACATGCTTTGGTTTTCCTCCAGTACATGGAGCGGGAAGTCTTTGTGACCAACTCTCAGAAACAAGTTTCTTCCTTCTTAATTTTGGAATTGCCCCTTGTGCGCACTGGATTCTCGGGCCTGGTTTGCAGGGGCCTTACCGGGACACGCTGGAGTTCCTGCTGGGGAGCCGAGACGAGTGCAAGAGCTTCTGGAAGCTCTGTGTGGAGCACCACACCTTTTTCAGGCTCGCCGACCAGCCGGAGCCCAAAGCGAAAGCCGTGTTCTTCACCCGGGGCTCCTCCTTCAGATACAGGTGGGGACACGCCGGGCGCCCTCTGCTTTGCACTGTGGGGCGAGAGAGCAGCCCTGAGACAGCACAGGCACTGGGACAGACAGTCACACAACAGGCACACAGCCTTCTGAGAACCGCACAAGCAGGAGAGCAGTTCTGAGACGGTGCAGCCACGGGGACAGTCACACAACAGGCACACAACCTGCTGAGAACCGCACAAGCAGGAGAGCAGTTCTGAGACGGTGCAGCCACGGGGACAGTCACACAACAGGCACACAGCCTGCTGAGAACCGCACAAGCAGGAGAGCAGTTCTGAGACAGCACAGGCACTGGGACAGTCACACAACAGGCACACAGCCTGCTGAGAACCGCACAAGCCGGAGAGCAGTTCTGAGACGGTGCAGCCACGGGGACAGTCACACAACAGGCACACAGCCTGCTGAGAACCGCACAAGCAGGAGAGCAGTTCTGAGACAGCACAGGCACTGGGACAGACAGTCACACAACAGGCACACAGCCTGCTGAGAACCGCACAAGCAGGAGAGCAGTTCTGAGACGGCACAGGCACTGGGACAGTCACACAACAGGCACACAACCTGCTGAGAACCGCACAAGCAGGAGAGCAGTTCTGAGACGGTGCAGCCACGGGGACAGTCACACAACAGGCACACAGCCTGCTGAGAACCGCACAAGCAGGAGAGCAGTTCTGAGACGGCACAGGCACTGGGACAGACAGTCACACAACAGGCACACAACCTGCTGAGAACCGCACAAGCAGGAGAGCAGTTCTGAGACGGTGCAGCCACGGGGACAGTCACACAACAGGCACACAGCCTGCTGAGAACCGCACAAGCAGGAGAGCAGTTCTGAGACGGTGCAGCCACGGGGACAGTCACACAACAGGCACACAGCCTGCTGAGAACCGCACAAGCAGGAGAGCAGTTCTGAGACGGTGCAGCCACGGGGACAGTCACACAACAGGCACACAACCTGCTGAGAACCGCACAAGCAGGAGAGCAGTTCTGAGATGGTGTAGCCACGGGGACAGTCACACAACAGGCACACAACCTGCTGAGAACCGTACAAGCAGGAGAGCAGTTCTGAGACGGTGCAGCCACGGGGACAGTCACACAACAGGCACACAGCCTGCTGAGAACCGTACAAGCCGGAGAGCAGTTCTGAGACGGTGCAGCCACGGGGACAGTCACACAACAGGCACACAGCCTGCTGAGAACCGCACAAGCAGGAGAGCAGTTCTGAGACAGCACAGGCACTGGGACAGACAGTCACACAACAGGCACACAACCTGCTGAGAACCGCACAAGCAGGAGAGCAGTTCTGAGACAGCACAGGCACTGGGACAGACAGTCACACAACAGGCACACAGCCTGCTGAGAACCGCACAAGCAGGAGAGCAGTTCTGAGACAGCACAGGCACTGGGACAGTCACACAACAGGCACACAGCCTGCTGAGAACCGCACAAGCCGGAGAGCAGTTCTGAGACGGTGCAGCCACGGGGACAGTCACACAACAGGCACACAGCCTGCTGAGAACCGCACAAGCAGGAGAGCAGTTCTGAGACGGTGCAGCCACGGGGACAGTCACACAACAGGCACACAGCCTGCTGAGAACCGCACAAGCAGGAGAGCAGTTCTGAGACAACACAGGCACTGGGACAGACAGTCACACAACAGGCACACAACCTGCTGAGAACCGCACAAGCAGGAGAGCAGTTCTGAGATGGTGCAGCCACGGGGACATTCACACAACAGGAACACAACCTGCTGAGAACCGCACAAGCAGGAGAGCAGTTCTGAGACAGCACAGGCACTGGGACAGACAGTCACACAACAGGCACACAGCCTGCTGAGAACCGCACAAGCAGGAGAGCAGTTCTGAGATGGTGCAGCCACGGGGACAGTCACACAACAGGCACACAACCTGCTGAGAACCGCACAAGCAGGAGAGCAGTTCTGAGACAGCACAGGCACTGGGACAGACAGTCACACAACAGGCACACAGCCTGCTGAGAACCGCACAAGCAGGAGAGCAGTTCTGAGACGGTGCAGCCACGGGGACAGTCACACAACAGGCACACAGCCTGCTGAGAACCGCACAAGCAGGAGAGCAGTTCTGAGACAACACAGGCACTGGGACAGACAGTCACACAACAGGCACACAACCTGCTGAGAACCGCACAAGCAGGAGAGCAGTTCTGAGACAGCACAGGCACTGGGACAGACAGTCACACAACAGGCACACAGCCTGCTGAGAACCGCACAAGCAGGAGAGCAGTTCTGAGACAGCACAGGCACTGGGACAGTCACACAACAGGCACACAGCCTGCTGAGAACCGCACAAGCCGGAGAGCAGTTCTGAGACGGTGCAGCCACGGGGACAGTCACACAACAGGCACACAGCCTGCTGAGAACCGCACAAGCAGGAGAGCAGTTCTGAGACGGTGCAGCCACGGGGACAGTCACACAACAGGCACACAGCCTGCTGAGAACCGCACAAGCAGGAGAGCAGTTCTGAGACAACACAGGCACTGGGACAGACAGTCACACAACAGGCACACAACCTGCTGAGAACCGCACAAGCAGGAGAGCAGTTCTGAGATGGTGCAGCCACGGGGACATTCACACAACAGGAACACAACCTGCTGAGAACCGCACAAGCAGGAGAGCAGTTCTGAGACAGCACAGGCACTGGGACAGACAGTCACACAACAGGCACACAGCCTGCTGAGAACCGCACAAGCAGGAGAGCAGTTCTGAGACGGTGCAGCCACGGGGACAGTCACACAACAGGCACACAACCTGCTGAGAACCGCACAAGCAGGAGAGCAGTTCTGAGACAGCACAGGCACTGGGACAGACAGTCACACAACAGGCACACAGCCTGCTGAGAACCGCACAAGCAGGAGAGCAGTTCTGAGACGGTGCAGCCACGGGGACAGTCACACAACAGGCACACAGCCTGCTGAGAACCGCACAAGCAGGAGAGCAGTTCTGAGACAACACAGGCACTGGGACAGACAGTCACACAACAGGCACACAACCTGCTGAGAACCGCACAAGCAGGAGAGCAGTTCTGAGATGGTGCAGCCACGGGGACATTCACACAACAGGAACACAACCTGCTGAGAACCGCACAAGCAGGAGAGCAGTTCTGAGACAGCACAGGCACTGGGACAGACAGTCACACAACAGGCACACAGCCTGCTGAGAACCGCACAAGCAGGAGAGCAGTTCTGAGACGGTGCAGCCACGGGGACAGTCACACAACAGGCACACAACCTGCTGAGAACCGCACAAGCAGGAGAGCAGTTCTGAGACAGCACAGGCACTGGGACAGACAGTCACACAACAGGCACACAGCCTGCTGAGAACCGCACAAGCAGGAGAGCAGTTCTGAGACAACACAGGCACTGGGACAGACAGTCACACAACAGGCACACAACCTGCTGAGAACCGCACAAGCAGGAGAGCAGTTCTGAGACGGCACAGGCACTGGGACAGACAGTCACACAACAGGCACACAACCTGCTGAGAACCGCACAAGCAGGAGAGCAGTTCTGAGATGGTGCAGCCACGGGGACAGTCACACAACAGGCACACAGCCTGCTGAGAACCGCACAAGCAGGAGAGCAGTTCTGAGACGGTGCAGCCACGGGGACAGTCACACAACAGGCACACAGCCTGCTGAGAACCGCACAAGCAGGAGAGCAGTTCTGAGATGGTGCAGCCACGGGGACATTCACACAACAGGAACACAGCCTGCTGAGAACCGCACAAGCAGGAGAGCCGTTCTGAGACGGTGCAGCCACGGGGACAGTCACACAACAGGCACACAGCCTGCTGAGAACCGCACAAGCAGGAGAGCAGTTCTGAGACGGTGCAGCCACGGGGACAGTCACACAACAGGCACACAGCCTGCTGAGAACCGCACAAGCAGGAGAGCAGTTCTGAGACGGTGCAGCCACGGGGACAGTCACACAACAGGCGTGAAACCGTACTCGGAATGTCGGTTGTCGGTAGAGTGAGCCTTTGTGATGCACGCATTTGTTAGGATGGGGCGGTCTCACTTCCTGTGTCGTCAGCCTGTGAGCACAGTGTTAAGGCAGCATTTGGGATGCTGACAGCCCGCGTTGCAGGGCCTGCTTCAGGGCTCTGCTCTGCTTCTGATCCCAGCGTCCCTGCCTCTCAGATCAGTCAGCAAATGTTCAGTGCTACATGCTGTCCATTGCCATTGATTCTTTGTTAAAAATGTGCATCTCCTTGTGCAGTGGGAGAACTCAGAAGCAGCTCGTGGACTACGTTAGAGACGGAGGGGTGAGGAGAGCCCGGTACGACAGGTGAGCTCGGGGGCCTCACGGCACACACGTGTGAACCACCAAGGGAAAAAGCACCGATGCACACGCATGTGCTTTGACACTTGAGTTTCAGGTTTTTAAAGAAAATGCGTTTGCAAGGTTTTTACATTTATTCTCTGCATATTTCTTTCAGACAACTGGATAGCACTGCTCTTTTGCTTATAATTCTGCTCATTTTGGAGATTTTTTAAAAATACATTACTTTTAACTAATACATAAAACTGTAGGTTTGTACTATCTTTAGGCAGCTGTTGTACACATATATAATTACTGCTAACTAGTGTCTAGTCTGTATAGCTTAGCTTACAGTAATGGTTACCCTGTTTCTGTGGGCACATAACCTGCCTCTTTGGGGCATCTGTTTTTGGTGTTTTCTGTTATGCTGCCTCGGTCACAGCCATGTTTTTTGTGTGTTTTTCTCCATGCCTGCATCCTGTGCCCGCTGCTGTGGGGCAGGGGTGGGGAAGGCAGGGCTGGTCGCTCACTGTTCACTCTGTTTTGCAGAAGGCACAGTGCAACACGGGTGTCTGTGCGTGCTCTGACTGCAGACCTGCCGAGACAGGTGAGTGTGCTCCCCGAGGAAGTCGTCTGGCAGTGTTGTCCCAGGGCTGTGTCACTCAGTTCGAGGCCTGGTTCCAGGAAGAGTCCTGAGGGCAGACCACCTTGTGCATACTGAGGCGCACCCCGCAGTGCTGTGTGCAGTGCCCCGGGCTGTCCCGAGCAGCCACTCTGCATGCTGGGGCTTTGCCAGCTCCATTTCAGCCGATTCCTTGCTGCGATTCTTTGTAACCATTAAAAGCCAAATCTGTTGAGAGTGCCATAAGCAAATAGATGCCTGCCATTAGGCAAAGAGTGAAAAGTGATTGGCATGACCGAAGCCATCTGCAGTCACAGACACTGCCCAGGAGGTGGCAGGAACGTCCGAGGGGCACCTCAGCTGCTCCACACCACTGTGACAGGGCGCCCACGTGCTGACTTACTCTGTGCGCCCGTGATGGCCAGGGCTGGGCCAGCGCCAGGAGCTGGAAAGTTAATCCACTTCTCCTGTGGCGGCAGGGTCCCAGTACGTGGGCCATCACCTGCTGCCGCCCAGGTGCGTGTTGGCAGGAAGCTGCAGTCGGGAGCAGAGCTGTCGGTGGAACCCAGGCTGTCGGCTGTGGGATGAGGGCGTCTTAGCTGCTCAGCTAAATGCTGCCCCTCAGACTTCCTCCTACACAGAATAGGGCGTCTTCACGCAGTGGCTCCAGCTGCACGTGTATCAGGATGCTGGCCTGTGTCCTGGGTGGACATTGCATTGCGTGGAGGTCCCAGGAGTTGCTCGCCAGCCCTCTCCTCAGGCTGCTGGGTCCCAAGCTGGTTTTAATGAGTCTTTCTAAACTCTCCTAGGTGTGTTTCCTGTTAAAAATTCCTTGTTAAATCAATTGGAATCCCAAGGAAATGTGTTTTGTTTTTTTCATTTTCCTTTATAAAATTCTAATGTAGTATCAAAGTATGAGTAGTCTAGAAAGTGCATTTCAGCTTTTAGTGTTCTTACACTGCTTTTTGGAACCATGGGAGAACACTGAATGTAATTGAGTGAGTAGGAAAATGTGCTCGGATGGGCGTTTGAGAACAGATGAGCTTTACACACGTTGCTGTGCCTTCTGCCATCGCACCTGCTGCTGTCACTCGTGTGAGGTGTGGACAGACGCCAGCTGCCCACGAGTCTGCTGCAGAGCAGGGCCTGGATCTCTGGCCATGTGTGGGTCATACATGAGTCATACGTGGGTCTAGCTGATGCCGTGTGGCAGAGTCAAGCACACGTATACCTGTGTCTCTGTGCGGTGACACTCAGTGTAGGGCAAGGGTGGCTTCATATCCCCGTGAGCAGGGGTAGCAAGGACGCAGCGTGGCTGTTAGACCTTTTCCCCACGGCCCCTCCAGCATTTCCTGTCCTCATGAGCCTCATCTCACCAAGCATTTTCGAAAAACCCAGGGTTCCTGTGTGCTGACATCGACAAGGAAGACCCAAGGCAGCAGCCCTGTGTCCCATGTGCCTGTGGGTGGCTGTGTGTCCCACTGCCATCACCCCGGCGTCCCCACGTTGGACGAGCCACAGGCAGAGCTGCCTCACGCTCAGCCAAGCCGTGAGCTCAGGGCCTTCTCGGGTGTCTGCTCTGTTGTGGACATTTCTGGCCATGAGAGGAGGCGGTCCGAGCTGGTCAGCTGTGCTGGAGGGAAGTCCCATCCACTGTGTCTCTTGCCAGAGCCGAGACGCGTGTGGTGTTGGAGCTCCTCGCGGTGCCTCGGAATCCCGCTTACTCCGTGTTTTCTTCTCTTAACTGTGATCCCCAGAGCGTCTCGTTCACCGAGGGCGTGAGGACGTCTGCCTCGCTCTCTTCAGCAAGCACCTCCTTTGGCCGGCTTCCGACCTCCCCCATCACCCCTCCCGCCCAGCCTGCGCTCGCGGATGGCAGCAGTGCCCTGGTGGATCCCCAGGCTCCCCAGGGCAAGAGTCCCGTGGCAGAGAGGAGCTGTGGAGCAGCGGCCCACGGCCTGGACGCACCATCGGCCCAGCCCTTGGGGCCCCCCGCACTGCAGCCTGGTCCAGGTGTCCGGTTTTGTCATGTTGTAAGCAGCTGTGGTCCCGGCGGTGCTGCCGGGCAGAGGCTTGGGGTCGCTGACCTTGACACAGGGCAGGCCGGCGGGATGCGCAGAGCTGCTCACAGAACAGGCAGTGCCGAGGGCGACTTGGCTGCGGGCTCCTGCCCCTCTTCAGGGGAGCACCGGGGGGGCCGGCTGTGCCTTGGGGTGGGCCCTGGCTTCACACTGACGAGCACCCCCCTGCAGGTGTCTGAGGAGTTCATAGATGACGACCCCGCAGACATCTCTTTCTTTGCGGGAGGCTCGGAGGCCTTCTCTTTCCCGTATAGCCCACTGGCTCCTGCCGTGCCCACTGCGTCCCTACCTTTGTGTGGTCCAGATGCCTTCCAGCACCTGGAGTCTGCCCAGTCCAGCCCAGACAGGTGCTCCACTGAGGCAGTGGACATGGACGAGGATGACCACTTTGACTTTGAGGACGAGAGCGACTTCAGTGGCAGTGCAGAGCCCTCGGGCACCTCGGAGCTGCTGGAGGTGAAGGCCCAGGCCAGCCTGATGCAGAGGCTGCTGGGGCCGTCGCAGACAAGCTCGCTGAGGCTCAGCCGGTCCGAGGCCAGCTCCCTCAGTCACGTACCACTGCACGGGGGGCTGTCCCTGCACACACCCAGTTCCGCCAATCAGTCTGAGGCCAGCTCCATGGTCAACTTCCCGGCCTGCTCAGTGCGCTCCGAGTCCAGCTCAGCCCTGCAGTTCTCTGACATCATCGACCAGTTAGAGCAGCTCAGCTACCCCCCCACGACAGCCGAGGGCTCCAGCAGCGCCGAGGCTGATTCCTGGGACTCGGAGGCCGAGGCCCCCCTGGACACAAGCCTGTTCTTCAGCAGCCGCCTCGCACATGCAGCTGGAGAGCCAGTCTCTTTCGATTTGCAGAACAATATAAAAAATCTGACTTCAGCAGAGCAGATAGAGAGAAGCCCATCCTGACCCCGTGGGGCTCCTGCAGGATGCCCCCGCCCCCACTGCAGGGCCAGAGCTCATTGCTCAGGGTCTGCACGTGGACAGCGAGTGCATTCAGGCTTGGAGGGGCCGTCCTTAGTCTCTCAGACCCTGGCTCAACGTCAGAGAATGAGAGCTGTGGTCCAGTGTAGCTGGACAGGCATAGGCGGGCATCCCACCATCCCCACAGTGGACTTGTCTGCGTGGCCTTTTGGTTTTTTTGTTTGTTTGTTTTTTGTTTTTGTTTTTGCACGTGCTTTGGTTCACATGAACCCTGGTGCTGTCCATTTTGAATGTTCTGGTTCTGTGGTGACCTTTGGTGGACACAGTGCTGGCTGCGGGGTGAGCTGCACTGCCATCACCCAGCACAGGTACTTGGACTGATTTGCCAGCCACTGCAGCCCATGGCTCTGCATGCATCCCACAGCACCTAGGCTGGGAGAGGCAGGTGCAGGCCCCAGCCACCATGTGCCATGGTCCCGGAAGTGTCTCAGTGTCTCCTGGAGACCCAGCGGTCGCTGTGTGGACAGCAGCCTTGGAGGGGCAGATGTAAGGTGCGCTCAGGACGGCAGCAGCTGCTGTCTGCAGTTGAGCTTCCCTGGGAGGTCATGGCAACGTGGCTGGTGGACACCGGCCCTGGAGGCTCCATGCCAGAGGCCCCGTCCCTCTGACCAGCAACACAGCTGTCAATGCACAGTGATGCGTCCCCCAGGCCCCCCGGGGTGCATGAGGACTGGGAACAGCGAATCTGTCAGTCAGCTGGTGCGGCCTTTTCTCATGATGCCACCTGAGACTGGTTCAGTCAGGCAGCAGGCGGCCACGTGAGCAGATGGGCAGACGTGGCCCTCCGTGTCTGCCAACACACTGTGGTCCTTGTGGCACAGGGGCAGGTGAGAAACTTCTGCTCGCAGCCCTGTCCCCCGCAGGTTTGGC
The DNA here is from genome assembly GCA_949820135.1 of Sylvilagus floridanus. Lineage (NCBI taxonomy): Eukaryota > Metazoa > Chordata > Mammalia > Lagomorpha > Leporidae > Sylvilagus > Sylvilagus floridanus. The sequence continues at coordinate 181,554,741 of OX463236.1, forward strand.
CTGATGGACCCAGCTGGTATTGCAACCCCATGTTCTTCCCAGAATGCTCCTGCACTCTTGGGAAGCGCTCACGTTCTCTGCCCAGGGGAGTCCCGTGTGTTGGCTGGGTTCCAGCAGGAGGCTGTGGTTAAGCATGTTGCGTGTCCCCAAGTCTGGTCGCCCTAACTCGCGTTCTCGCGGCTGGCCTTGCCGTGGCTCAGTGATAGGCTCCCCTGTCAGCTGCCCACGTCTGTGTTGGGGGGGGAGTCGATGGTGACCCTGGTGTGGTGCCTCGAGGTTTGGGTCATCGGGGACATTTCCGATGTCTCTCCTAGGAGGGCTCCTGGCAGCCCCTCCTTCACTGGAGACTGCCGGCTGTGTGCCGCCGTGCAGTGTCGGGCAGCAGGTCAGGTCGGGGCTGAGCCAGCTCTGGGCCAGCCTGGGGGAGCTGGGGCTGGGGAACAGGGGCATATTTGGAATAGATCCTGTTCTCAGCCACCCTCTGCTGGGCCTCCTGTTGAATAGGTTTTGTTTGGTTTTGTGTTTTGTTCATGGACTTTAGCTTTCTTGTTATTTAGAAAGTTGTGCACCACAGGCCGCCTGTGCCTCTGCCATTCCCACTTGTTTCGGGCCCCTGAGGTGTCAGCCCAGGTCTGTGTGGGAACATGGGCTGCTTCTCAGCCGACCCACGCATGGGCTGTCAGGCAAGTTAGCAATGCCGCTGTCATCGTGTGCTAAAAACCTGCTCCCACAGCCTGGCGTCGTGCACACCAGGGCCCCGGTGCAGCCTGCTCACCACTGTGTGCAGAGGAGCCCCTCCCGTCCCGTGCCGTGGACCTGCCCTGGCCCCATGGTGAGGAGCTAGGGCAGAGCCAGCAGCTATGCAGGTCTAAGGTCCCTCACTTGCACCAGCTCCTGTCCACAAGCCTGAGTCTCAGGTCTCTGGGCGGCACGGCTGAAGGTGGGAGCTTTCCAATGTGTGGTTGTGATGTTGGCACAATCTGGAGAAATTCTGAGCAGTTTTTCTTTTCTGGAGTGTTCACAGTTCTTAGTATTATTGTTATTACTGTTTGAGACTGTGAGAGAGTGCATCAGTCTGCTGGTTCACTCCCCGGATGCTCACAACACCTGGACTGGGCCAGGCAAAGCCAGGAGCCTGGAACTCCATCCAGGTCTCTCAGCACTTGGGACATCACCACCTGCCGCCTCCTATCCATGTGGCACACAGGGGTCAACCACCAGGTTAAACAGCTGAGCGCTTGCTCTTTACGGTGAAACAATGTATTTAAAAATCCACAGTGGCTTTCTCCTGAGTCCCTGCTCTTGGCTCTCCTGCCCCTTGAAGCCCCCCAGAGGAGCCAGGGACTGGGTCTCCTGTGTAAACCGTCTTTCTCCACATGTGGTCCCAGCAGCTCCCAGCACTGAGTCTGACCTGAAGCCCTGGTCTGGAGGCTGCAGTGTGGTGCTGGGCGGAGCCCCCTGCCTGGAGCTGCCCCACACAGCCAGGGTCAGCAGAGCTGGGAGGTAGGGGCGTGCAGACGGGGCTGGGCCCCTGGTGTCTAGAGCCCGCCTACCGAAAGTATACAGTGCCCAAGTCTGTCTGATGACCCAGTGGCCTCCCCAGGCTCTGTCTGGTAACAGGGATGGTGCACATGACCCAGCGTCTGCACAGATGTGAAGCCCAGGTGTCTGTCTCAGTGAGTTTATGAAGGCTTCCTGTCCAGTGCCAGACGGTTGCAGCAGCGAGGCCTGATGGAGCAGACTGTGGTGTGTTCTTTGTGGAACTGGATTAGGCGTGCCTGCTCCTGTCGGCACTGATCATCGAGGGCCAGGCACGGAAAAGCCTTAAGCCCGTCTTGTTGTCATTTGCTGTGGTAGCCAAGTCGCTTTCCATAGCTTTGGGGTACAGGGGTCTCTGTGTGGTTAAGGAAAGCTCTTGGGCCAGCACTGTGTGCAGTGGTTTAAGCTGCCACCTGCCACACAGCATCTCATGTGGGCACCGGTTCAAGTCCCATCTGTTCCACTTCCCATCTGGCTCCCTGCTAATGCCCTGGGCAGCAGAGGATGGCCTGAGTGTGTGGGGCCCCTGCACCATGTGAGAGACCTGTGCAGAGTTCCAGGCTCCTGGCTTCAGCCCGGCCCAACCCCAGCCGCTGTGACCATTTAGGGATCGAACCAGCGACTGGAAGAGCTCTCTCCCTCTGTCTTTCCCCCCGTCTCTCTGTAACTCTGCCTTTCAAATACATAGACAGACTTTTTAAATGCAAGTTGCCCTGGTGTCCCGCAGCCCTGAGGAGCAGTGATGACACAGCACACATACTGTGGTCATTGTCACAGGTGACACACAAAGCACCCGTGTCCCTAGCTGTCGTGTGCCAGTCCATACAGTGTGTCTTCAAGGCTCACGTGGTCCCCAAGGCCCTGGAACATCAGGAGGGAAATCCATCAGACAGGAAGGTCCGTGTCCTCTGAGCATGTGGAGCTGAGCGTGCTCGTGTTTGTTCTCAAGTCCTTGGCTTCTGTCCAGTCTGCGATGCAGCGCCTGGGGTCCAGGGGGCACTGGCAGCCGTGCCGAGAGGCCATCTGGTACCTGGGTGTTAGCAGTCACTGGGCCAGGAAGGAGAGTGGGCGGGACTTCCTATGCATTTGAATGTGTTGATTCTCGAAAGAGGCACTCTTGTTGTCTGGTTTGTGGTACTTACAATCGCTTTCCGTTGAAATAGCCATTTATAAATTTGCAATTATGTACTAATTTAGATTTTTTAATTGTTTATTCAATAAAATAAGGAAATATTTACTATCAATTTTGAAAGAAGCCTTTTAGCTTTTGTTCCCTCTGCTCACGCATTTGCAAGTTCAGTTCATCCCTGGAAGAGCTCGTGTCTCCTGCGTCTCCACTCCCTGGCTCCTGGCAGCGCGCAGGCACTGTGACGCTGGAGGCAGTCCCAGCTATGTTCCGGTGCTTTCTGCCCTCACCAGTCGTGGTCTGTGTGACCAGCGTGGTGATGGCAGACATAGGGGCGTGGTGTGGCCTCGCCCATCCTGAGCACAGTGCTGAGTGTAGGCAGGGCCCCAGCAGCCCTGCTGGCTTCTTGATTCTGAACAGGGGAAGGCGTGGCCAGGGCACCCACGAGGGCGCAGGAACAGAAGGCCCTGACCTCCTGACCTGGAATGTGGTGCTCACTCAGATTCTGGACTGATCTTTACTCCAGCTCGAAACTTGAACTTCCCGCTTGACAAAAACAGGTTTCCTGCTGCCTGAGTGGGGCTGTCCACCACGCTCCGGCGAGACCCCCTGCTGGGGTGCGAGTGGACACTGCTCCTCTCACTCTTATCTGGGAGCTGATGCCACCAGCTCTGGAGGCAGTGGGTGACCAACTGGGGATTTTAGGCTCCTGGCACCCAGTAGGCAGAGCGGTCAGCACCAGTGACCAGCGTGGGAGCCCACCCGGCCCACCCCGTGGCACAGAGGGCTGTGGTGATGGCACCTCCAGGCAGAGCTGCAGGTCCTCCCGAGCCCGGTGGGCACACGAGCCTCATGCCCTCCTCCCAGTACCTGGCACTCGCTGTGCAGAGGGTCGTGCTGACTTGAGCAGCACAGTCTTGAGCCCAGGAAGCTCAAAGCCTTTCTCTGCCCACATCTGAGGGCTGCCTCAGGCCCAGCACCCAGCAGACTTGCAGTTCATTTGAATAGAATATTTTGGGGACATGGCCTCTGTTGCCCCGTAAGAAGATTCCTAAGTCATAGGTGCTTCTCAGAATTTTAGAGAAAATGTATCAGTTTTTAGTAGAATAGAGGAGCTGGGCACGTGGCCGATGGCCAGTCTGGACACACGGCCTGAGGCACTGCTTTGTGCCTAGGCTAGTATGCCCTTTTTTGAAATGAGACAAAGTCTTAGCTATTCAGAACCAAAGGCAAAAACAGAGTGCTCTATCAGGAGCGCTGTGCATGTCGGAGCAGCCTCGGAGCTTTGACGGCTGCCTGTGGGGCACCAGCTCACAATTGAGGACAGAGGACTCGGTGCCACGTTGTCACTCTTGCCTCTGGTTCTTCCCAGTGAGGTGAGCTTCGCACAAACACACAGCAAGAAATGCGCTGACACGGTTTTTCTACCTCCCACTTTTTTTTTTTTTTTTTTTTTTTTGAGAGAGAGAGCTCTCATCCACTGGTTCACTCCTCAAATGTCCACAATAGCTGAGGCTGGGCCAGACTGAAGCCAGGAGCCAAGAACTCCATCCAGGTCTCCCAGATGGGTGCAAGGACCCAAGAACCTGGGCCATCACCGTAGCCTCCTGGGGCATCAACAAGAAGCAGAGGAGTCAGGAGCCGGAGCCACAGAGGGGACCCAGGTGCTTCCATGTGGGAGCCACGGAGCCAGACGCCTGCTCCTCCACTCTGGTGTGGAGGCAGGTGCATCAAAGTTGCTTGTGGCGTCTGATGGCACTCGCGAAGGTGGACGCTGTTCTCTGCTGACTCCTGGCCTGGCTGTGCACAGTCTGGCGTTGCCTTCTCTCCTGGACTGAATAGTTCGTCAGTGCAGCCAGAACTTCTGTTTCTTGCCTCTCCTCCTCAGGTCGGCCTTAGCCTCACCCTGACTTTGCCAGAGGCTGATTCTTCTTCCACCATTAGGCAAAAATTTTGAAAGATGTATTTATTTGAAAGGCAGAGCATGGGGGAGGTGGGGGACAGGGGACAGGGTGGGAAGGAGCGGGGAGAGATCTTCCACCTGCTGGCTCACTCCCCAGACGGCCACCACAGCCAGATTTGCGACAAGCTGAAGCTGAGGGCCAGGACTCCACCCGGGCCTCCCACGCATAGACCCAAGGACACGGGCCAGCACCCTCTGCCTTCCTGGGCACATTAGCGGAAGCTGGACTGGAAGTGGAGCGGCCGGGACTTGAACTAGCACTCCGATAGTAGATCCTGGCATCACAAGCAGAAGCTTGACCGACAGGCGAATGTTTTCAAGGATTATTTATTATAGACATTGAAAAGAATTTAAAGGGATGAAATAAAAGTCAGTTAACTTCTCCAAACATCACGTTTGTCTCTTAACGTCTTTCACGCTGCAGTAAGATGAACAGAAAGTGTCTGAAGGTAAGCCGGAGCGCACCACCCTGGTCTTTGAGAAGTCGTGGCAGGACCGCTGAGAGCTTGTCCAGACTGAAGAGCGCCCCCGGAGGGCCGCCCGTCTCGGGTTCACGCTGGCGGGTGGAATGAGACCTGGTGCTGGCATCTCTGAGCTCTGAGGCCGTCCTCTCGGGGCAGTCTGTGCAAAGCCCACTGCTCGGTGAGCGTGGCCACCATCTCAAGTTCAAATCATTGTCCTGGAAATTGAAGACTCACCTGTCAGCAAGTAGGGACATGATCTTGGTGATGGAAGACAGTGGGAGGTGAGTGACCCTCACAGAGGGACCACTTGTGGCTCAGCAGCCCCGGCTCCTTCTGCCCAGTATTAGTAGAGGACCTTGGACTGTGACGTCAGCTGGGGCTCCTAAAGCTTGGTTCTTGGCATGTTTAGAATTATGCAGGTATGTGCCTTTTAGCCACGTGTTCCATGTGCATTGTCCACGTCAAAAGGATGTCATAAGGCGGAGGAGCACTGAGCCTGCATTTCACAGGCACAGCCTCCACCCCAGCTGCCTCCCTGCTTGGACTGCGGGCTGTGGACGTGCCCCATGGCCTCCTGTTTGGAACAGTGACATACTTACTGCCACTTGGTTGAACAAACTTCTCCCCACAGCTTTATGCACTTAGCATGTAGGATCTGAGTTTGCATAATTTTATTTGAGAAACAGAGGTCTCCCCTCTGCTGGTTCATTCCAAATACCTCCAACAGCCAGGACTGAGCCAGGCCTGAGCCAGGCCAAAGCCAGGAACCAGGGAACTCGGTTTGGATCTGCCACCTGAGTCCTCACCTGTTGCCTCCCAGGGTCTGCATTAGCAGGAAGCCAGAGTCAGGAGCGGGGCCTGGGATCAAACCCAGGCTCTCCAGTGTGGAACATGGGAGTCCTAACAGCTAGGCCAAGTGCCTGCTCCCTCTGCTTCTCTGTAATTGACACTAGGTATGATTACAGGTTTGCTAGAACAGATTTAATGAGATGAAATGTTTACAGTGAATTTTGGAACTTTATAGTCCACTCACTGAATTGTGATTTGATTATTTTGTGGGAAGTATTTACAACGACAGTGCCTAAGTGGTGAGTTTCAACCTCCACAGAACCCAGAATGTCTCTTGTAAGGAAGGGTCTCCTGGCGTTGTGAGTTGCTGAGGGAGGGGCTGTTTAATGGGAGGTCCCTGGGGCCCCAGAACCCCCACACGGGCTGGGGCAGTTCCCCTCACATTTTACCTCCTGCCTGTTGGCGATGCGGGCAGGGCTCTGGCAAGGTCTGTGTGGTGCCGTGGCCCTGTGCGTGCGGTGGGGGGGGGGGGGGAGGCACAGGTGCAGAGTGAGCTGCAGCTCGCTCTCACCATGCAGCTGGGGAGGATACGTCCTCGGTAGCTGTGGCCTGTTCTGTAAATGTTCTTTATGTGACGAGGACAGGATTTCAGACTACAAGCCCCGTGTGGCATGTCTTCCAACACGTCCCTCTCGCAGGAGCCCCCCACCTCAGCTGGCCCGGAGCAGTCACGGCCGCTGTGTGCTGGAGAGGAGGGAGAAGCAGGGGTCTTATGGGATTTTAAAGTCACTGTCCGTACTTCACATGTAATAGAGGCATATTGCGATCAGCAGGTTGTTTGTGACGCCCGTGGTGATGCTGGGTAGGTCTCAGCACCTGCGACTCCCATGTCTTCCAAGAGACATGCTGAGCGTGGACCTCTTCCCTCCCAGGGAGCCTCTGCAAGCACCGGGATTTGGCAGTGTTGACATCAGGACTCCTTCCTGCCCCGGCTTGCAGCTGGACTGGGCCCTGTGAGCCAGGGAGCTCTCAGAAGCTGCCCTCCACGAATCTGCCTGCCCTGGCGTGTTTTGGGTTAAATAAACCAAGTTTTGGTGCAAGAGAACCCTGCTGCATGCAGATGGGTTCCAGGGAGGAAGGCGTGGCATTCCATTGTGTCCCAGCACTCTGAGGCCAACTGGGCAGAGCCAGAGGTGACAGTGGTCTAGGGGTTAAAGCGGTGGGTGCTTGGAACCGTCGGGTGGATGTCCAAGGTGAGGAGTTTTTAAGCCACAGTTAAATTTCTCTGAAACTGCCATCAAGATACCTAAAATGTGGCACTTAAACAAGGACATTCCTTCGCTGTCGTGTGATCACAGCTGGCAGCCTTGGACTTACCTGCAGATCTGGGACCTCTCTATTCAAAAGCAAAGAAGGAAAAATTGAAGTATTTATTACTTACCATGGCATCATTCTAGAAAACCAAAATAAAATCCTCATTCACGAAAAACCCAAGGAACTAGAAAGCAGGGTCGTGAACTGAGCACTCTGAACACGGATGAGCCCAGGTGAGCGGGCGCTGGTCTGACAGTGACGTCTGGGGCAGGTGTGCAGGCTGGGGCAGGGCGCAGACTGAGGCTGGTTCCAGCGAAGCTGTGAGGGGCAGGTGCCCCGGAAGGCCGGGGGAACATGGCTTTCTCATCTACCCGCCTCACCCGTTCACTTCCAGGCCTTGCAGCGGACAGCCCTCAGCCGTCTCCCTCCAGCCGGAAGAGCCAGCTGAGCCTGAGCCCCACGCTCGACATGACTCTGGGCCCCGCTGAGCACAGCGTGTCCCCCCCTCCTGAGCCCTGTCCTTAGCGAAGCCGGAGCTAGAATGGACTTCGAGGATGAGCCGAGGCACAAGGTGGGCCCTCGCCCCGCCATGGGGGCTGCTTCTAGCGTGTGCTGCACTCTGCCGGTGCCTCCTCCTCCCTGGGCAGCACTGGCTGGGGAGCAGGTGCAGGCCCGGCCAGGGGCTCTTTGCCCACTGCTGCCCTGGAAGACTCCTGGGTAGATGGGAGAATCTGGGATGCTCCCCCTCCTCCGGGGTTCCTTTGTGCAGAGAGCCTTGCCCTTGGTCCTGGGCCCTGCATCCTGGGGTGGCCAGAGCTGTGCCCTGGGGGAGCAGTGCCCCTGCCCTTCCCTCCCTGCATGGCCCAGCATGCACTCTGCACAAGCAGATGACTGGGACAGAATCAGGCGCTATGGGGTGTTTGCTGGGGGCCCCCTTCCCTTGTCTGGTGGTGGGAGGCTGGGCCCGGTGTTGGAGACACAGGGGAGAGCGTGGGTGGCATGGGCGTGGGTTTGTGATGGGAGTTGAGGCAGTTGATGAGACCGGCAGGAGTGAGGTAGAGAGCTGTCCAGCAGACACGGGGCCAGCCTGCAGGCTGTCATGACATGGGGGAGGTGGGCATGTGTGCACAAGGACTCGGGGTCTGCAGTGTTTGAGGTGTGAGGAGGGAGTGGGCTGTGCTGGCCCTGGGGGGCCACAGGGTGGGGGGGGTCCCTGTGCAGCCAGCAGAAGGGAGAAGGGTGTTGGGGGCCCAAGCAGGTAAAAGCACATTCTGTGCAGGCCGTGTGTGCAGATGGCAGGGCCCCCGAGGTCTCTCCGAGGCCTCAGCAGGGGTGGTGCCCCGCACTGATTCACCTCTGCCTGTGTGGGAGGCCCCTGGTGCCCTGAGCCCACCTGCAGCCCAGCAGCGGCAAGGCCAGGTACTCGGGCAGGCTGTCCAGCCTCGGCCTGCAGAGGCGCTGGGCAGCAGGGCAGTGATGCAAATAGCCTTTATTTTGGAAACTTGCGACGGTGTGTTTAGCTTTGTTTCTTTTTTTAAAAGACTGAGTTGCAGAAAGAGGAGAGATGGGATAGAGAGCTTCCATCTGCCAACTGAATCTGTGTAACTCTGACTTTCAAATAAGTAAATAAATCTTTAAAAAAAAAAAAAAAAAGCAGTACTAGGGGCCGGCGCCGTGGTGTAGTGGCTAGGCCTCAGCCTGCAGTGCCGGCATCCCATATGGGCACCAGTTCATGTCCCAGCTGCTGCTCTTCTGATCCAGCTCCCTGCTAATGGGCTGGGGCAGCAGTAGAAGACGGCCCAAGTGTGTGGGCCCTGCACCCTGGTGGGGGACCTGGAGGCATCTCTTGACTACTGGCTCCAGATTGGCTCAGCTCCAGCCGTTGTGGCCATCTGGGGAGTGAACCAGTGTCTGTCTCTGTCTCTCCCTCCCTCTCTCTGTAACTCTGCCTCTCAAATAAATAAATCTTAAAAAATAAAATAAAAAGGCAGTGCAAACCTCGCACCCCGTCCCCAGCCACGGGCTCACAGCCGCCTCTGCTCCTTCCAGCGCCTGCCGGAAGACAAGGCCTATTTCATGGTGAAGGAGCTCCTCGCCACCGAGCGCACCTACCTGAAGGATCTGGAGGTCCTCACCGTGGTAGGAACCGTGGGCACGGCTCTGCCCTGAGGACTGTCTCCCTACGGGCATGGGCCCTCCGATGCGTGTCTTTTCCATACCTAAGGGCATTTCCAAAAGGTGGTGCAAAGGGGAATTGAGGCAAAAGGTTGTTTTGGTGCAAGATGCTTTTGGAAACCATGCACCGTTTTTCCATAATACATGTTTTCCACGGACTCATTGAGTTCCCGGTTTCTGTGAGGCTATAAAGCTGTGTCCATGGGCATTTCCAACATAGAATTATTTTACTTATTTCAGAATTGAGGGTGCTGACTGAGCCATCCTGGTAGGCGGTGGCCTGAGGCTGGCTGCTCAGTGCCCCCAGTCACAGGCCCTGGGGGCATGGTCTCTGGGTCTTCTCCCGCAGTGGTTCCGCAGTGCCCTGGCCAAGGAGGACGCCACGCCTGCAGCCCTGATGGCCCTGCTCTTCTCCAACATCGACCCTGTCTACGAGTTCCACAAGGCCTTCCTGTGTGAGGTGGAGCAGCGGCTGGCGCTCTGGTAACACCTCCGTACCCTGCGCCCGACCCTCCCAGCTCAGCAGGGAATTTACAAGCAGGGGGATTCGCTGAAGTCTGCAGGGAGCGCTGTGAGTGTAGCATGACCCAGATTCACCTTCATTAATCCTGTTCCAGGAAGGAAACGGACAGGAGCAGCTTAAAAGCAGGTGAACCCTGTTCTGTCTAGAACTTGTTTTAAAATTTATCTGTAAGGCAGAGTGGCAGACACGCATCTTCCACCCAATGGTTCGTTCCCCAAAATGGCCTGCGACTGCCAGGGCTGGGCCAGGCCACAGCTGAAGCCAGGAGCCCCATCTGGGTCCCCAGTGTGAGTGGCAGGGACCGGCGTACTTGGGACGTCACCTGCTGCCCTCACGGTGCAGTAGCAGGAGACTGGACCAGCGCCGAGGGGGGACGCAGTTCCAGGTGCTCCGAAAGAGGGTGCCGGCTTCCCCAGCAGGGTCCTGGCGGCTGTGCAGGCGCCTGCCCCGTGGTCTCCACATTCTTTTAAAGATTTATGTATTTGAAAGGCAGAGTTAGTTACAGAGATACAGAGAGAGAGAGAGAGAGGTCTTCCATCCCTGCCTCACTCCCCAAGCAGCCACAGTAGCTGGAGCCTGGCTAATCTGAAGCCAGGAGCTCCTTCCAGGTCTCCCACGTGGGTGCAGGGCCCAAGGACTTGAGCCATCTTCTGCTTCCACTGCTTTCCCAGGCCACAGCAGAGCTGGAGTGGAGCAGCCAGGACTCTAATTGGCACCCATGTGGGATGCCGGGGCCACAGGCAGCGGCTTTACCTGCTAGGCCACAGTGCTGGCCCTGGTTACCAGCTTTTTAGAGAATGGCCAGACATGCAATAGTTGTTTCTTTGAAGTGCAGGCCATGACGTGGGGTCATCCACCCCAGAGCGTCTTGTCCCCGCGTGGCCAGCAGAGCGGGTCACGCCCTTGGTGACTGTGGTGCTCGCCATAGCCTCGGGGAGGTTGTCAGCCACTGTTCTTCCCCAGGGAAGGACCCTCCAGTGCTCACGGGAGAGGCGGCCACCAGCGCATAGGGGACATCTTGCTCAGGAACATGCGGCAGCTAAAGGTAGGACAGGTCTGTGTGGTGGCGGCCCAGCCGTGTTCACTCGTTGGAACAGGGCCCACAGAGTTCTGGCAGGGTCACAGAACGAGCTGCCACTGCCCACCAGCGCTCCAGGGAGCAGCTTTCCCACGCCACCACTGCCCTGGGCAGTGCTCAGCTGACAGCCTCCCCACTCGGACTCCCTCAGGCCCCCCAGACTCCCCCAGATCCCCCCAGAACCTCCATTCCCCCAAGATGGACTCCCCCCAGACTCCCCCCAGCCGGACTCCTCAGACAGACCCCACAGACAGACTCCCCCAGAGCCCCCAGAAGGACTCCCTCAGTTTCCCCTCAGGCTCCCCAGACTCCTCCAACGGGCCTCCCTCAGATCGAGTACCCTCTAACAGAGTACCCCCAGCTCAGCTTACCCCAGAACAGAGTACTCCCAGAACACAGTACCCCTCAGAACACAGTACTCCCAAAACAGAGTACCCCTCAGAACAGATTACCCCCAGAACAGAGTACCCTCAGAACAGAGAACCCCCCAGGACAGAGTACTCCCAAAACAGAGTACCCCTCAGAAAAGACTACCCCCCAGAGTACCCTCAGAACAGAGTACTCTCAGAGCAGAGTACTCCCAGAACAGAGTACTCTCAGAACAGAGTTTCCTCAGAACAGATTACCCCAGAACAGAGTAATCCCAAAACAGAGTACCCCTCAGAAAAGACTACCCCCCAGAGTACCCCCAGAACAGAGTACCCTCAGAACAGAGTACTCCCAAAACAGAGTACCCATCAGAGCAGAGTACCCCAGAACAAATTCCCCTCAAAACAGAGTACTCCCCCGAACAGAGTACCCATCAGAAGAGAACCCTCAGAACAGAGAACCCTGAGAACAGAGTTCCCTCAGAACATAGTACCTCCCAGAACGGAGTACCCTCTGTCAGAGTACCCTCAGAACTGAGTTCTCCCCAGAACCGCTGCCCACCACAGGGTCACCCCAGAAAGAGTTCCTGAGGCAGCCATCCTCGGGTCCCCCTCATTCCTCAGAGCAGGGTGGCCCTCGGGACAGGCTCCTGCGGCAGCTGTGGGGGGACGGGCCGCTGGGCTCATCTCCCCTGCGGGGTCCGCGCTCTTCCACGGCATGTGCCTCCCTCGTGCCCCTGCTGTCCACTGCGCAGTGCAGGCGGGGCGTCCGCCGTTCGGGGATCTTGGTCTTGCCTGCCCCTCATGCTGCACAGCCCAGGGCACGGTGTCCTGGCTCTCCTGGCCAGCTGCTCCAGCCTTGTGTCCCACCTCCCATCCAGCCTGCTGCCCCCACTGGGGGCACTGCCACGGCCGCCCTGTCCTGTGTGTTTTATTTCTGAGCCAGGTCAGATAGAAAGTTCTACTTGTTCCAAAACCACCTGTATCATTTAAGAGAGAAACGCACAGAAATGGGTTTTCTCTAGCTTGTATCACACAGGCCATCGCCTTAAAGCAAACTGATTTCATACCTCCTAGAGGGTAGGGACTTGCTTAGTTTGCCGAGTGTGTACACACTCAGATCCCACATGTGTTTGTAGGTGGTGCACGGTCGCACCGGCTCTGTGACTGGCCAGCAGGCTGTGCCCCATGCTGGAGTGAGCTCTGAGCGCTGGCCAGGCTCCTCGTGGCCTGTCAGTCCCTGCCCTGCACTCCCTCGCTGTGTCCCGAGGAGGGTGGTGGCCTCACAGCTCCGTCTACTCACAATGAGGCAGCAGATGTGTGCGCGGTGAGCGCACCGATGGCCAGTGCTAGAAGGGCTGCCGCCACCCGGCTGGAAGGAGGTGCAGGTCAGGTGGAGCCCGGTGGGCCAGGACACCGCCACCTCACACGCCCCAGCCATCGTCCCTGGTGTCCCTGCCGGGACTGGCAGATGGGGCAGAAATCCACACTGGGACTCCTGTTCCTGGCCCCTCTGTCCCACGCGTCACCCAAACCCGCAGGAGTTCACCAGCTGCTTCCAGAGACACGGTGAAGCCCTGGCCGCGCTGGAGCAAGCCACCCAGCGCTGCAGGAGGCTGGAGGCGGTGTGCAGAGAGTTCGAGCTGCAGAAGGTCTGCTACCTGCCACTCAGCGCATTCCTGCTGAAGCCCAGCCAGCGCCTGGTGCACCTGCGCCTGCTGCTCAGCCGGCTGTGCAGCCACTACCCTCCCGGGCACCATGACTATGCCGACTGCCGTGGTGAGTGTGCCGCCGAGCCCCGCGCCTTGAAGCCGCGTGGCTAGAAGTAGGCTTCCCCCGCTGGGGGTGCAGGGGTCAGCCGTGGCCGTGGGGAGCAGGTCCCAGGCCGTTCTGTCCTAGAGGACTTGGCTCTAAAACACACAAATGTCTGGGCCATGGGGCCCGGTAGAAGATTCATACACAGACGTACTTGGTCATTTTTCCTGTCTGTTACAGGAATGAACTCTGAGCCTGTTTAGCCTACAAATATGCCTTCCGGTTGTAGCATAAATTTAGCTCAGAAAATTGCTCTCAGGAGGTTTTACAAGTGAATTCGTCACTGCCATTAAAAGTGGCAGTTGAAAACACACCCAGTGGTCCCTGCTCACTGCTGCCCACAGCACGGGTGTGTACATCAGGGTTCTTCGTGTAGGCTGGAGACGAGATGGTCACACAGTGTCGCAGCTCCCTTCCAGTTCGTTCTCCAAGGCTTGGCACCATGTTGTGGCACACGGGCGAGGCCGCTGCCTGCCAGACTGGTGTCCTGTAGCAGAGCACCAGTTCCAGTCCCAGCTGCTCTGCCTCCTGCCCCGTCTTCCTGCTGATGTACCTGGGCCCCTGCACCCACAGGAAGACCAAGGGTGGAGCTCCCTGTCACTCTGCCTTGCAACTAAACGCGTAAATATTTAATGTAAAAAGTGTCACCAGCTTTAAGTAAAAGCCAGCGCTATCTACGAAAAAGGAAAAGGACAAAAGACAAAGATCGGATTTTATTTATTTGAATGGCACAGTTACAGAGAGGGGCAGAGACAGAGTCTTCTAGTCGCAGATTCGTTCCCCAAATGGCCACAGGAGCCAGGTTGGCCCAGGCTGAAGACGGGAACTGGAACTCCATCGTGGTCTCCACGTGGGTGCCAGGGGCCGAGCACTGGGGCCACATTAGCAGCTGGATCAGACGTGGAGCTGTGGGAACTTGAGCCGGTGCTCCTGTGGCAAGCCAGCGTCACAGTGGCGGCTTAGCCCGCTGTGCCACAACGCCAGCCCTGGACCGTGACTCCAGTGCCACAGTAGTGCCTGGTGCACAGTGCTGCAGGAGGGTGTGCTGGACGGACAGGACCGGGCCACAGGGGCCCGGGGCACACAGGGCATTGGAGGGTCCCTGGGCCTCGCAGCCTGCCAGGCCCCTCATCAGCGCTTTCCTGCAGGCTGCTGCAGGAGGGACCGAGGCTATGCTCGCCAAGTTCTTTGTCAGCTCTTAGGGCACACAGCCCCATCAGCCCTGGCTCCTGTCCTGCTAGGACCCCGCCCTGCCCTGCATGCATACATGCCTTCTCGGAAGGGGCCCATCCCTGGGAACCTGAACTTGGCAAACACTGCAGGTGTGAAGTAGACAAAGGAGGGAGGCCCCGCATTGGCATCTTTCACGTTGATCAGACGCCCCTGGACAGTACATGGGCCTCGCTGTTGGCCTCAGGCAGCTCCAAGGGGCACCAGGCAGGCCCAGGGATGTGCAGAGGCAGCAGCAGCCCCCAGGACTCAGGCAGCCTCCTCCAGAGCCAGCCACAGGCAGCGCCCTGTGCTGTGGGAACAGGGTGGCACTGGGCACCATGCAGGAGGAAGGGCTCTGACACCCATGTGGCCTTGAGGGATGGCCGGGCTGGGGGCTCAGGACCACCCACAGACAGGACCTGCAGCCGCACCCCCGGGTGAAGGGTCACTCGTGTGCGTTGTGGGGGACGATGGCCAGTGCATGCCCTTCCCTGGCTAACCCCTGCGTGCTGGGACGTGGGCGGCGCCCCCTCTCTGGCAGACTTGCCAGGGCTGCAGCTGAGGACCCTGGTGCCAGGTGAGGCCCTCGTGCAGCTGCAGGAGGTGGAAGCCGGAGGGGGGAGTCCTGCTGGGGTGGAGTAGGGCCCCAACCTCACCCCAGAGGGTCTGAAGCCATCCAAAGACAACAGCACCCTGCTATGAAACAGGCATTTGCTGTCAAGTGCAGGCCCCCCGTGCCCCGCTGTGAGCCGGTCTGCAGTCCCGGGCGGTGGGCTGCTCTGCAGGGCTGCCCCTCTCTCGCAGACGCGCTCCAGGCCATCTCCGAGGTGACTGCTGCGCTGCAGCACAGCCTGGCGCGGCTCCAGAGCCTGCAGAAGCTGGTGGAGCTGCAGCGGGCCCTGGTCGGCATGGAGAACCTCGCCGCTCCGGGCAGGGTGAGTGCTGTGGCTTTGGGAAATTCTTCAAGCTGGCTTTTTTTTATTATTGAAAAAAATTCCTGTAGAGTTCACCTTTTTAGAGTGTGTATAATTCAGGGTCCGGTCTGTGGCCAGCTCAGCAGGTCAAGCCACCACGAGCTACTCCACTGCCAAGCCGGGTCCCTGCTAAGGTGTCTGGGAGGCGGCAGAAGACGGCCCGAGTGCTTGGGTCCCTGCACCCACATGGGAGACCCAGATGGAGATGCAGGCTCCTGGCTTTGGCCTGACGCAGCCATTTGGGGAGGGAACCAGAGACCTTTGTCTCTGCTTCTCCCTCTCTGTCACTCAGACTTTCAAATAAAGTCTTTTTTTTAAATAAGGATTTATTTATTTATTATAAGACAGAGTTACAGAAAGAGAGACACAGAGAGAAGTCTTTCATCTGCTAGTTCACTCCTCAAGTAGCAGCGACAGCCGGAGCTGGGCTAGTCTGAAGCTAGGAGCCAGGAGCTGCTTCTGGGCCTCCCGTGTGGGTGCAGGGACCCACATGTTTAAGCCCAGGTGCACTAGCAGGGAGCTGGATCAAAGTGAAGCAGTGGGGACTCAATCCGGCACCCTAGAGAAGCTGGCACTGCAGGTGACTTTACCAACCACGCCACAGTGCTGGCCACAAAAAGCCTTTTTCCAAGTGTATGATTCAGTGATCTCCGGTGCATTCCCAGGGTCAGCCATCATCGCTGTTAATTCAGAACGTTTCCATTGCTCCAGAACAAAGCCCCGTCCCATCCGCAGTCTCTCACACATAGCACCCCCGCCCTGGCCTCTAAAATTTCTTCTTTTAAATCCACAGCCTCCATATGTGGTTTGTCTCCGGCATCTCTCCTGGGGAGTGTGCACCTGTTGGATGCTCAGTTTCTGTCACAATGCCCTTTGCTTTGGCCTCAGCGCATTGGCCTGGTGGTCCATCCTCTGCACCCACACACGTGTTAGGCTGTGTCCTTGTTAGAAGGAGCTGAGGATGTGGGCACAGGGGCTCCCACACCCAGGTCTGGGTCCCAGCGGACTCTGAGCCTTCTCTGCCTCCTGTCGTTCCCGGGGCACAGCTCTGAGCGGGAGGTGGGGTTCAGCGGCCCTGCCGCTCAGCGGGTCTATCTGTCTCCCAGGAGCTCATCCGCGAGGGCTGCCTCCACGAGCTCACCAGGAAGGGACCGCAGCAGAGGATGTTCTTCCTGGTAGGTTCTTCCGCGCCCAGGCCGTTCTGTCCGAGAGCCGGCACTTCGGCGGCCCCCGGCCTATCCGCACCCCAGCCCCTGAGGCCTTGGTGCATGGGGGCTTCCAGGTGTGAGGTAGAACATAGCCGCTCTGCCCAGTTCCATCCTCATCCCGCATCCCAGACACCTGTCCACAGGACAAGCAGCAGCGTCCCGTGGCTGCAGGAGGGTTTCCCACTGGCTGGGGGGCCCAGCTCACCTCAGCAGGGCCTTGTTCCCACCAGGCTCCCTGTCGTCAGCTCCTTGCCTTGTGCCCTGGTCTCTGGGCCCAGGAACATACTCCACTGGGAACCACACAAGCTAGGCCATCACTGGCGGCACCAGCGGGGCCCCAGGCCCGACAAGCCAGCTGCTTCGTGTGGCTGCTGCTCACCTCTGGCCAAAAATGGCCCAAAAATGAAGTCCGAGTCCTCTCCTCCCACAGCTCTGTAGCAGGCTGAACAGCTCTGAAGGCCCTGGCGGCATCTTAGCTGGGTCGATGGATTCAGAGACTGAGGCTTTGTCACTGTTTTGAGTTTGCTGATCCAAAGCTTCCCTCTCAGTTCTCAGACATGTTGCTGTACACAAGCAAAGGCGTCACCGGGAGCAGCCACTTCCGGATACGGGGCCTCCTTCCGCTCCGTGGCATGCTGGTGAGTGACACAGGCCCTGCAGTGGCAAATCCAAATTCCAGTGTGTGGAATGCACCTGCTGGCTTCTCTATTTTGTCTCCTGGTCTCTGCCCCATCTCCGGCTGTCAGTCACCAGGCAGGATGAGGCCTGTCCCCTCCCAAGCTCGGAGAGATCTCAGCTCCCCAGTACACTGCATCATGTCCATGTGCTCTTGCACCTGGGAACAGAATTCTGTATGTGAGCGACTCCCACAAGCCTCGTGTTACACCTGCCCCAGTTCCTCATGGACACACCTAGGATGGCACAGCCACAGGCTGGTGATGCCTTCATGTGTTCTGAGAGGACTGTAAATCCTTCCTCCCACGTGCTCTGGCTTATCAGCCCTTGTCCTGTGTGGTCAGTGCGTCTAGTGACCCATGGTAGTGCGGTCACCAAGTCAGCAATCTAGTCCCAGCACTGCGTCTTCTCGCGGGCAGCAGGGACAAGCAGTGGGTGGGGAGCCAGAACCGGTTCCTCCTCCCATCAGCGTCTCAGACACGAGGCCTCTCTCCAAAGTCTTTTTGTCCTAAAGAGAGAAGTCCAGCCTGTGGTGGCATCCGAGCCACAGGTACACGGATGCTGTGGGGACCTGGTCCGACATGCCTCTCCCATTGCTGGGGGAGGGTGCGCTGTGCAGAGAGCAATTCTGGGACTGTTGGCGAGGCCCCCCCCGCCCCCCGCCTCCTGCATACGGTGCTTCCTGCTCAGGGGCCACACCCTGCTCTCCATGGCAGAAGACCCTAGGCAGCCCTTGTAGGTCACAGCCACTTTCTTTTCCTACGTTTGCATCTGGCTTTTTCTTATGGAGTTCAGGCCCCGTGCTGCTGGGCTGTGCGTATTGTTCTAGAATATTCTAGAATGGCACATCGAGGGCACCTGAGCATTCATCCGAGGTCAGCTCTGCCCAGCTTAAGATTTGTTTGAATAGCAGGGTAACAGAGCAAGACAGGACAATCATCCGTGGCTCACTCATGCCGACAACCAGGGCTGGGCCAGGCTGGGCCCAAGAGCTGCATCTGCGCCTCCTGTGTGGGTGCAGGAGCCATCACTGCTGCCTCCCAGGGCGCACGTGAGCTGGAACCTGGAAGCTGGAAGCAGGAGCAGAGCTGGGGCTCAAGCGCAGGCACCCCCATCTTTCCCTCCAGGGTTTTCCTGTCCTCAGTACTTCCTGTTCCAGACCCCATGGACACTTTCTTTACAGCCCATCCTGTCACCTAAGTCAGCTTGCCTACACTTAGCTTTGTTTGTAATTCTGCTTATGGCTACTTCTTAAAAATTGTATTTATTTGCAAGTCAAGGTTACAGAGAGGCAGAAGCAGAGAGAGGTCTTCATTCCCAGATGACTGCAATGGCCAGAGCGGGGCTAGGCCGAAGCCAGGAGCCAGAAGGGGCCTGAGCACACGGGTGATCCTCTGCTGGCTTCCTGGGCCACAGCAGGCAGCTGAGCAGGATTGGAAGTGGAGCAGCCGGGACTCGAACCCGCTGCAGCACGGTGCTGGCCCCGTAGTTAGTTTTGATAGATGTTATTTGGAAACGTGACTTTTCCTCCTCCAGTCACTCTCCCCTCCTGTCAAATCCTGCACGTCTAACTGCTGCTGGGTTCTGCTGTGTGGCAGCCGTGCAGCAACACAAGCCGTCCGACCTGCCCGCCTCCGGGACGTCCTTTGCTGGTCACTGAACTCGTCCAAGAAAACTTGGGAGTCACGTGGACAAACTTTTTCTGAATACACTACTGGGATTTCGGTTGACCTTAGGGGAACGCCGTCACTCATGCTGGCTGGGCGTTCCAGCCCAGCTGACACCCTGTGGGCCAGGCAGAGGGCACTGTCCATCCTGTGGGGTCCTGGGGAGCCTGGGGAAGCCAAGGTGCTGCCTGAGGGGGTCATCTCAAGCACAGGACCCGCTTCCCTGTTGTCCGAGTGGATCTCGGCGCAGGTGCTTCTGGCGGATCAGTGCCGCGCCCCAGCCTCGTGTTGAGCAGCCCTAGCACAGCTTCTGTGCTTCCAGGCTGGACTGGGCTGTCACGCTTTGGAATAGTGTCACCAGATCACTCCCAGCTAGCTCCAGCCTGCGGTCAGAGCCTAACTCTGTTAGGTGTTGGTATCAGGTTTATAAATAACCCGTTTCCGTCTTGCCATCATGAAAATGCTCAATATTTCTCCTTTGCTTGATTTGCAGCTGATAGTGCTGGACCCCCCGGTGAGTAGCCGGTGCCCTCGGCCCACAGCTCACCCCCTGGGTGGCAGCTGTCATGGCCAGGACACCAGAGCCCCTCCTCTAGCCTCCCTCATAGCGCTGCTGGCTTGGACAGAACAGGACTTCCAAGCGGCCGCACCTAGCGTTGCTGGTGGTCGGTCATCTGCCAGCTCCTGCCCTGTCCCTGAGGTGGCCTGTGCTCCTGCAGGTGGAGGAGGCTGAGAGCCAGTGGCCGGGCCCACACTGCTTCACCATCTACGCAGCTCGGAAGACAATTGTGGTGGCGGCCAGGTGAGGCCCCCGAGTCCCTTCTGAGCTGGGAAGCTGTGGTGAGCTTCACAGGGACATCAGGTCAGACTGTGGAGCCCAAGGGGCAGCTGCCTCCTCGGGGGTGGGGCTGTCGGCTGGCCTATGAGGACTTCCACCACGGCCTCCTGTGTGCCGTGCCCCCTGGAGACACAGGCAGCC
This sequence comes from Sylvilagus floridanus, assembly GCA_949820135.1. Lineage (NCBI taxonomy): Eukaryota > Metazoa > Chordata > Mammalia > Lagomorpha > Leporidae > Sylvilagus > Sylvilagus floridanus. The sequence continues at coordinate 181,574,610 of OX463236.1, forward strand.
CCTCCCACCGGGAGCCAGCCGCCCTGCAGGGACCCTGTTCTGCAGCCTTCCGCTCCACGGCTCATCCCAGGGGACCCCCGGACTCGCGGGTGGGACAGGCACCCTGGGCCAAGAGAGCAGCCCTGCCCTTCCCCCACAGCACCCGGCTGGAAAAGGACAAGTGGATGCAGGACCTCAATGCTGCGATCCAAGCAGCCCAGAGTGGCGGTGGCGACACAGCCCCGGTGCTGCCGGCTGGCACCAAGTGCATTCAAGCATGCCGTGAGTCCTGGCTGGCTCCCCTCCCAGGAGACCCCCACTGCTCCAGGACTTGTCAGCAGCTCAGCTCCCATGAGCCCTCATTCCCTAACGGAGGAGGAAGTGACCGAGTCTGCTGTGCAGCTCCTGGGGGGCAGGGGTGTCTCCCCCAAGCTCCCGGGCATCTGCCACTGGCATTAATAATTGCCGCTCTCCCCCAGGATCGTCTGACGAGGTCTCTGTGGAACACGAGTCACAAGCAGCAACTTGGGGCACTCAGGGCTCTCTGGAGGGGCGGAGCCCACACCGGGCCAACACCACGGTGCACGTGTGCTGGTACCGGAACACAAGCGTGTCCAGAGCCGACCACAGCGCTGCCGTGGAGGTACCACCCCTCTGCCCATGCTGGCTGCTGGGGGGCCTAGGGGCAGGGCAGAACTGAGCTGAGGGGGCTGCCGCCTGCTCTCCCTGCACAGCCGTTGGTGGAAGGGGTGTTTTTCCCTCGGAAGCCCCGGCAGAGGCTGCAACACAGCGCCCTGCCTGCTGCCCCAGGCTGGGCTCTCCCGGCCGTCCAGCTCGTGCCCACCCATCTGCCTGCACAGAACCTCAGCTTCTTTCAGCCTGGTGCCTCCACGTTCCCCTCTGGACCTGCCCTCGCCACTTCCCCACGCCAACGACCCTGCGCAGGGCAGGGCAGAGCGGGGTGCTAGCAGACAGCTGCGACGGGTGGACGCCAGGCGGGGGGGGGGGTGCACCTCCTTCCGCGTCAGCACAGTGGACCGCAGGGCCCCTCGGTGGCACTCGGGGTTGCTGACACAACCAGACGGGGGCCGACGGGAGCTCTGGCTGTTGTAGAACCAGCTCTCGGGGTACCTGCTGCGCAAGTTCAAGAACAGCAGCGGCTGGCAGAAGCTCTGGGTCGTCGTCACGCACTTCTGCCTCTTCTTCTACAAGACTCACCAGGTACAGGCCCTGCTGGGCACGTGGGAGGGGCTTGAGGCTTCTCTCAGCCCCGCACCCCGCGCTGCCGCCCTCTGCACACGCTGACTTCTTACAGGGAGGGCTGGGGGCAGTGGGGACAGGGAGGGGGCCGGTCCCCAGCCCTCCAGACTGTCTCGTGCTGCCCTCAGGACGACCACCCTCTGGCCAGCCTCCCACTCCTGGGCTACAGCGTGAGTATCCCCAGGGAGGCCGATGGCATCCACAAAGACTACGTCTTCAAGCTCCAGTTCAAGTCCCACGTCTACTTCTTCCGAGCCGAGAGCAAGTACACGTTTGAGAGGTAACTTCTCAGCGGGCAGCCCCGGCTGAGCGGTGCCCCTGGGGCCCACTTCCATCCATGCAGCGGAAGGTGGGTTTTCTGGGCGGCTGAGGGACATGGCCCTCGTGCCTCAGGTCACTCGGGAGGCCACCCTCCTGCAGGTGGATGGAGGTGATCGAGAGCGCCAGCAGCTCACCCGGGAGACCCCCGAGCCTCGTGCAGGACAGCCCCACCGTGGTCAGGGAGGCCTGACTGCACCCTGCCTGGACGAGGACGCCTGCAGAGAGGTGCCCATCACACTGAGTCACAGTGAGCACCAACAGCATGGAGGGAGCTCACAGCCACCTCTGGGGAGGCTCTGCCCCACCAAAACCCCCTGGGGCACCGAGAGGACAGCACGGCCCCCCGCCCCGTCCACTCCCCAGGGCAGGCAGCCCCACAGTCCAGCTCCACCCTGCCTCCGACAAGCACTGCACTCAAGCCTGCTGGCCACGGGGCAGGGACTTCTGTCCCTGGGAGGGGCTGAGAGCTCTGCCATTCAGTCCCACGTCAAGCCTGGGCCTGGCTGAGGCAGGGCCTGCACAGAACCCAGAGTGCCCCATGGCCTCCAACCCACTGGCACTCATACCGCTCAGCCACTGGAAGCCGACGTGGACTCCTCTCGCACACGGGACTACAAATAAACGGCCGATCCCAGCTGGCACGTGCCCTCTGCCTGGCTCTGCCCCGCACCGGGCCACGAGTGGCTTCGGGAGGGAGGCTGGGCGCCAGCCGCAGCTGCGATGACCCGGGCGTGTCACCAAGTCAGGTCTTTATTGAAAGCGGCAGTGCCTCTCAATAGTCTACGAAACTATTTAAGGAAACAAGAAAAGTTCAGTTTTCTTAAAAAAACACAGCGTCCTGACGACACGAGAACTCAGGCAGACAGTACCTGATCTGACAGCACGAGGCCCCCGGGCCGGCACCCCTGCTAGGGGACGGCAGAGTGCCTGGTGGCCGCATCTCGTCAGGCCTCAGGGGCCTGAGGGCTGCTCAGTCCACCAGCTGTAGCTTCAGGTCGGGGGACAGGAGGGGACGTGACCCAGCACGCGGGGCCTGCAGGCTGATGTGTCCTTGCAGTCATGACAGCACGGGGGGCTTCTGAGTCAGCATAGTTCGCAGGCACACAGAAGCACGACGGCTTGTCTCCCCCCTGGGAACAGCAGCCTCAGCGGGTAGAGGGCAAGTGGTTTCTGCTGTGTGAGAACCTGCAGGGAAAAGCCCATCACTGCTCGCAGCCCGACCTCCGGGGTGTTGGCAGTCCATGCGGGCCTGGCCCCCGTGCCTGCATGGGCTGGGCTGGGTGTCTCTTCCTGCACAATCCCGGGGACAAGGACCCCTGAGGCTTCAGGGCTGCACCACAGACTGAGCTGCGCAGGTGGAGCAGAGGGCAGCCACACCAGGCTGGGGACGGGGAGAAGCTCCGTGCACAGTGAAGCCACTGTAGAGGGAGGGAACAGCAAGGCAGGCCCCGCTCTCACCTCTGTACACGCTCCACCAGGCGCACCACCAGCTTGTCCGAGATGCCAGGGCAGGCCTCCTCCGCCAGGCTGAAGGCGTTCTCTAGCTCCTCCAGGGCCCCCACGCCCCCGCCACTCTGCGAGTGCTTCTCTTTGAGCTGAGAGGAGAACCACGCCTGACGACAGTGCTCAGCCAGAGGGCAGGGCAGAGGAGCCTTCCAGGAGCTGACCAGTGGCACCACACAAGGCCCTGTGACCCCAACCACTGCTCCTTCTATCACAAGGCTCAAACCCCAAGGCTAGTGCTGTGGTGTAGTGGATAAAGCCTCCGCCCGCAGTGCCAGCATCCCATATGGGCGCCAGTTCAAGTCCTGGCTGCTCCACTTCTGATCCAGCTCGCTGCTATGGCCTGGGAAAGCAGTAGCAGACGGCCCAAGTCCTTGGGCCCCTGCACCTGTGTGGGAGACTTGGAAGAAGCTCCTGGCTCCAGACTGGCCCAGCTCCAGCCATTACAGCCATCTGGGGAGTGAACCAGCAGATGAAAGACCTCCCTCCCTCCCTCCCTTCCTCTCCCTCTCTCTCTCTTTCTGCCTCTCTGTAACTCTGCCTTTCAAATAAATAAATAAATCTTTTTTAAAAAAGAAAAAGGCTCCATCTCTCCTCTGCTTTCTAGGGAAGAGTCTGGGGCCTTGGTTCTGAGGAGGGGACTAGAGGGCCTCCGTCCATGAGATCTAGAAGCACACAGCCCCCGGCATTTGGCCTCCTGGGGAGGAATGTGCCTCTGACCCTGGGAGGCAGTGGTGAGGACTCAGGTGGTCCTTGCCGCCCAGGTGGGAGACCTGGACTGAGCTCCCAGCCCCAGCCCATCCCACACCCGGCCACTGCAGGTGTTTGGGGGAGTGAATCGGCAAACTCCCAAATGCACCACACGGCCAAGCCTTAGCACCATGCTGCTACTGGACACAGGCTGGGGATGGCAGCCACCCTCTGCCCGGACTGCAGGTGCTGCTGCCACACCCGAGGGTAGCCATGGTGCTTCTGCCCAGGGCACGGGGCCCCCAAGTACATCACATCCAGGGACTGATGCAGACCCAGGCACACATCACTTGGCCACCAGGAGTCGCCCTGGGCCCCCTGTCTGGGATGCCCCTCCCACAACCTTGCCTTCTCCCTACAGAAGGATCAGCTGGTGTCTACTCTTGGCGGAAAAGCATGACAGGAAATGAGTTGTTCATGTCAGCCTGGGATGCCAGAGGCCCTTGGCAGGCTGCAGTTCCCGTCCTTCCCCCCAGGAAGCCCAGCCCACAGGTCTAACAGGAGAGACCGCCAGGGGAACCATGTCACAGGCCCAGCCTGCCCTCACCTCTCCAAACACAGGCCGGACGAGCGTGGACAGACACTGGGACCTGGGCTGCCTCTTGACTGGCTCCGCTGGCTGTGAGGGGAAGCCAAGGCACAGGGCAGGTCACCCTCCACGTTTGACAGCTTGGAGTGGCGCGAAGACCACTCAGGCACACACGCCAGGAGTTGGCTCCACACCACAGTGGCCTGAGCTGAGGGCCCTCCTCACCAGTGCTGCTCGGTCAGCTCTGAACAGGCCCCACCCAGGGCTCCATGCCTTCAGCATAGCACCACCCTGGGCCTCAGACCCCCTACTCTGCCCTGAGCTCTTTGTCCAGGCCCCAAGTTGAGGGTCTTCACCCAGCCCATGTCTGCTGCCCATGGGAGCTGAGATGGGCCCAGCCTCCAAGGCCGGGCCAGGACGCACCTTGTGTGAGCCGTGCAGGGCTGTCCCCTTATGCAGCTTGCTGTGAGGGCTTGGCCGGACAGTCGGGGGGAACGTCCAAACGGGGCCCTGCTCTCCATCCTCGGCCTCCCCATCACTGGAAGGGACAAGGAGGGTGGGATTCCCCAGGGCCCAGGGCCCCAGGGCCGGTGGTTTAGTTTCTAGGAGGCTCTTGATGCTGGGGGAGCCCTGACCAGGGTGCAGCATCCAGACGACGCCATGGGTCCCATCCTTTGTCCAGGGGACTAAACCTCGAGGAGGGACCCCACCCGTGCCGGAGAGCCCAGGGCCCCTACATGTCAGAGTCCTCGGAGCTGGACTCCTCGCCGTGACCCTCCGACTTCCAGCGCTTGTAGCGGTCAATGAGCTCGGTGAGGAAGGAGGTCTTCTTGGTGTAGCGCGTGATGAACTTGTGCTTCAGCAGCTCCTTGGCCGTGGGCCGCTATCAGGGTAAGGACACCCGTCAGCAGACACTGCCACACCTGGGCAGTGTGCACACACGACGGGCTGGGCGCTGCCCCAGGGAGGCCACGCACACGACAGGCTGGGCGCTGGGGCCGGGATTCACCTCTGAACCCTGCTGCCCCCTAGGTGAACACCCCCCCATTCTGGGAGCTGTGCAGGCCACAGTCTGCCTGGGTCAGGGGATGAGCGGGCCTTACGAAGCGGGGGTCCTTGTTGAGGCAGGCCTCCACGAACTCCTTGAAGGGCTTGCTGTGGGCACCCTCCAGCGTGGGTGGGTTGTTCTTGGGGATCAGGAACAGGACTCGCATGGGGTGCAGGTCGGAGTTTGGGGGCTCCCCCTTGGCAAGTTCGATGGCTGTGATTCCCAAGGACCAGATGTCGGCCTGCACAGGGTGCCAAGAGGACCACTGCTGCGTGCAGCACCCCGAGGAGGCCACAGCACCCACAGCCCTGGCTGCTGTCGCCCACCTTGAAGTCATAGGCAGACTGCTTGATGACCTCGGGCGCCATCCAGAAGGGCGTGCCCACAAATGTGTTCCTCTTGATCTGCGTGTCCGTGAGCTGCCCGGCCACCCCGAAGTCCGCCAGCTTCACGTCGCCCTGCTCAGACAGCAGCACGTTGGCGGCTGCTCGACACAGGACAGGCGCGCGTCAGCCTCAGCTCCCAGTGCCCCCAGGCAGTCCTGCGCGTGGCTGCCTGGCCCAGCGACCCCCTCCCAGGGACCTAAGCTCTCCTTGGCACACTCAAACCCATGCCGACATGGGCTCCGGGGCATGCCCAGCCAGAGCCCAGCAAGCCGGCCCTGAACTGCCCAGCCTAAGCTCCAGGGCCCTCTGTACCGGCTTTCCCAATATGCCACCAGAGCAGCACCCCACGGGCTCCTGCAGAGCTGACCCTGACCCTGACCCAAGCTGGCCAGGAAGCCCCTTGCTTGGCTGGCTGCATCCCCACAGCCTGGACAAGTCCTTCCCATGGCAGGTGCAGCCTCACGCATACAGTGAGGAGGGGGCCACACGGTATGGTCCCGCAAACCCTCCAAGCTGCACCACTGACAGTACTTCCTGGAAATGGAGTCTCCAGGTGGCCACAGCCCGGCCCCCACCCCCCACCCCCCACGGCAGCACAGCCACAGGGCCCCCACACCCAGGCCCCGTGGCAGCATGGCCACAGCCCAGCCCCCACCCACCATGGCAGCAGGACCACAGGGCCCCCACACCCAGACCCCAGGCAGCAGGGCCACAGCCTGGCCCCCACAGGACCTTTGATGTCCCGATGGATCTTGCGCTCCGAATGCAGGTAGTCCAAGCCCTTCAGGATCTCCCGCAGGATCGTGGCGATGGAGGTTTCTTCCAGGGGGCCGGGCTTCAGCTGCACGGGAAGACGGGACAGCAGGGCCTCGGCTTCCCCACCCCCCACAAGGCCGGGGCCTTGATTCCAGCCCCTCCAAGAGGGGTGCCCTGTGCACACCTGGGGCTCCATGTCCCTCCAGGGCAGGCAAGCCTGCCTGCACCTTCATTGTAAGCCTGGCAGGGGCGGGGCCCAGCTGGACCACCCGCTTGGGCGCACTGCCACCCTCCTCGACAGGGATCAGGATCCCTCTGAACACCAAATCCATTAAAACACCGAAAGAGAGGAGGCCCACGGGAGCTGTGACACCCCCCATAGCAAGCCGCCCACTATTGGGGCCCACACCTTACCAGGTCCAGTGCGGAGCCACCACCAAGGTACTCCATGATAATCCAGAGCTTGGTGCTCTGGAACAGAGAAACCCATTAGCTCTTGGGACCAGCACTGTGGAGGGGCAGGTTAAGCCACTGCCTGCAATGCTAGCACCCCACATGAGCAACCAGTTCAAGTGCAGCCAACTGCTCCACTTGCAACCCAGCTCCCTGCTAATGCACCCGGAAAAGCAGCAGAAGACGGCCCAAGTGCTTGGGCCCCCACATCTTTGTGGGAGACCCAGAGAAAGCTCATAGCTCCTGGCTTTGGCACGGCCCAGCCCAGGCCAGCCCCAGGCACTGTAGCCATCTGGGGAGTGAACCAGCAGATGGAAGATTTCTGCCTTTAAAACAAAAATAAATCTTTTTTAAAAAGAAAGAAAGAAAAGAAACCCATTAGCTCTTGGCTGTGGCCAGGAAGCAGGCCCAGGTGTGGAGTCCAAAGACCCCTCCCAGTGGCAAGCAGGGAGGAGCAAGCCAGGGCTGTCCCCCCGAGGAACCCCAACAGGAAAAGCCCCCAGCAGCCTCCTGGCTCCCCTGGCACCGCACCCCGTGGAGCACTTGGCAGACACGGCCAGTGCTCAGGCAGTCGCCCAGCCCCCCAGCCACCTTCAGGTAGGAGCCGAAGTAGCGGGTGATGTAGGGGCTGTCGCACTGGCTGAGCACAGTGATCTCCTGCTGGATGTCCTCGATCTCATCCTCCGCCTCCTCCAGGTCAATGATCTTGATGGCCACCACCTCCTTGGTGTGGTTGTCGATGCCCTTGTACACCTCCCCGAACGAGCCCTTGCCGATGCGGTCCAGCTTGGTGAACAGCTCCTCGGGGTCCACGCGGGGGTGCTGCGGGGCCCGAGGAACAGGGCGGGCAACGCCAGTCAGGGGCTGGTCAGGCAGAGGCTGCCCGGGGGGGACACACCTCAGGGACCTGCAGCAAGCACGGGGCGGTCCTTTGCTGCTTTTATCTTTTACCTTTTTTGTTCAGAAAACTACAATTCCCTCTCCACGTAAAGCAGCAGCTCCTCAGGGGACAACACAGAGCACCTGGGACAATGTCCGCAGCTGTGCAAGATACCAGCAGGTCAGCGCCCCCAGGAGGTAAGCAGGGATGCAGGGACTCTGTTACCCCAAAACCATTCCTACAAGATGCCATCTAAGGCCTGGCACTGTGGTGCAGCGGGTTAAGCCATCACTTGTGACGCCAGCATCCCCTATGAACACGGGTTCCAGTCCTGACTACTCCAATTCCGATCTAGCTCCCTGCCAACGTGCCTGGAAAAGTAGCGGAAGATGACCCAGGTGCCTGGGCCTCTGCCACCCCGTAAGAGATCTGGATGGAGCTCCTGCTTCCTGGCTTCAGCCTAGCCCAGCCCCAGGCATGGCAGCCATTTGGGGAGTGAACCAGAGGATGGAAGACCCCCGTTTCTCTCCCTCTCTCTGTAACTCTGCCTTTCAAATAAACTCATAGATCTAAAAGCATATTCATATAATCTATTAAGAACAACAGAACACAACCTGTGGTGATGAGACCCTACGTCACAGCCACAGCCCCTGGAGGACTTCCCCACCCCAGAACCAGGGTCACACCAGCAGAGTCCAGCACTGGCCTTTCTCGGAAGCCTGAGTCCAGGTACGCCAGCTCCACAGACGCTGACCGCATGGTCCTCGGGTTTAAGCGGGCAAGACCTCAGGGTCACCATGCTCTGGTGGGGGAGGCGCCAGGTCTGCAGCCCAGGTTGCAGAGGCTGGCAGAGGGATTTGAGCCTGGGCCACCCTAGAGCATCAGAGTGCAGAAAGCAACATCACAGCACCTCCCACGGCCAGGGTCACTCTGGGTGTCCCCCAGCCACTGCCCAAAGACCCTGGACTCCTGAGAACACCATGCTCCGGCCACCAAGCGCTGACCAACCTCAGAAACATGGCTGGCAGAGGGTGAAGGACAGCCCCCAGATCCTAATGGCCTGCTGCCTCACAGGGGGACCTGCAGAGGTGGGAGTGGGGTTAAGGCCCTGAGTGTCATCAAGACAGAGTTTTCCTTTTTTTTTTTAAAGATTTATTTTTATTTATTTGAAAGGCAGAGTTACAGAGAGATCCACAGCTACACTCCCCAAATGCCCACAACGGCCAGTGCTGGGCCAGGCCAAATCTGGAAGCCAGGAGCATCTTCGGGTCTCCAAGCACTTGGGCCACCCTCCACTGTTTTCCCAGGCTATAGCAGGGAGCTGGATACGAAGTGGAGCAGCCAGGACTCAAACTGGCACCCACGTGGGATGCCAGCATTGCAGGCAGTGGCCCCAAGGCAAGCCCGGCCGAGTCTCCGCACCAGGAGGGGCACCATCCCCATGACAGCGACTCAGTGCCCGCTTCTCACCAAGTCCAGAAAACACGGCCAGCCCCCAGGTGAGGGCAGCCAGGGCTGGGCGGGCTCAGCACCTCCTCCCGGGAGCAGAGCACCAGTCGTGGGTGCTGGGCCCGCAGGGAGCTGCTCTAGGCTCACGCCACGTTTCAGCTGAGCCTGAGCGCCCTCCCCAGGGTTTGTAACCACAGGGCAGGAGAGGCGATGGCCCAGGCCTACGAGACCGCCTCACAGTGTCCCTGACCCCGACTGGGAGCCAGGAACTTGAGGACAGCAGAGCTGAGCCCCAGGCGGCGCAGACACAGCAGCCGGGCTGCAAGGACAGGGCAGCATCGGCCACCTAATCCATCGGAACCAGGCCTGGGGTGACAGCCAGAGCAGCTGCCCCAGGCAGGCCAGCTGCAGACCACATACACCCTAACCCAGTTAACTGGCTTGGACACATAAGAAAAAGTGGCCAGAACTGGCAGACGGGTCCCAAGGCCTGTGGCCACGGATGAGCCAGCAGGGGGTGCTCAGGGCCAGCCTGCTGCCAGGAGACCCCAAAGCCAGAGTCTGATCCTGCCCAGGCCAGGCGAGCTGCATTTACCCAGCCTCCCCTCTCCTGCTGACCAGGTTCTAGAAACAAACTGGGAAACTCACTGGTGTGTGGCAAGTCACACCTGCTCCACTGCCCTCAGGTGCTGCAGGCGAGATCCCATCAGAGCCCAGCCCGCCTGACAGGAAAGCCAGAGCAGGTGCTCAAGTCCCGGACACAGCAGCCCTCAGACCACTGAAAGCAGGCGGTCACTCTCCTGTCGCAGAGAGCAGCACGCCCACCTCCACAGGGCTTTGGGGAGACGCGTTCCCCCAAGCTGCCTGGTACAGCCCCATCCTGGTGGCTCAGCAGCTCTGGCTCATGCCGTGAGCTTGCGTCCTCCTGTCAGTCTACAGCCCACTGCATTCGAAGCTGGCCCGAGAAAAGCCCTAGAGGCCCAGCAGCGTCACTGGGTACCACCATCACTCCGCTGACAGCCTGACCAATGCAGTGCCCGACACAGCCCCCAAGCCAGGGAGCTGGGCTGAGCAGGAAGGTGCAAGTCCCCGCCCCCAGGCCCCTCTGGTGTGCCCACTGCCACGGGCAGCCAGCCCGAGCAGCAAGAGCGTGACAAGAACCTGCCACTACAGCCCAGGGACAGCCCACGCCCACCCCCACCCCAGGAAGAGAAACACAGGGGTCCTCTTCGGGAGGGGGATGCGGTGTAGACCACGCAGCCTGGGCCCCCTGCCCCAACGTGTCTGCTGGTCATGCCGCACAACAGAGGCCCGAAGCCCCCGCCACCACCCAGCTGCAGCCTGAGCTCGCACCTCCGCACCGCTCCCGCCCACGGGCCCGGGGGCCACACCAGCCTGGTCAGCCCTGCGGGATGGCAAAGGGGCCCCGAAAAGGCCAAACGACGCCTCCCACCTCGGGGTCCCCTCTCCGCGCCCCCGCCAGCCCTGCTCCTGCGGTCCGAACAAGTGACATCCTCGCCACGTAACCCGCAAACGTCGACGACGAAGCAGGGACCCCGGCCGCCGCCTTCTCCCGAGCGGCTCCCGGCGCGGGCGGACGCGCTTCCTGTCCACCCTCGCCACGGTCAGGCCGGGCTCGCCCCGCGCGGGGCCCTGGGCGAAGCGCTGGCACCTGCGGGTGCGGGAAAGCGCGAAGCAGGCGCGACGGGCGGCCGCACGGTCACCTCCGCAGCGGAGGGCGGGGAGCGCGGCGGGGACACCCGGGGAGGCGGAACGACCCCCGACCGCGCCGCCGCGCCTCACCTGGCTGGCAAATCCCCTCAGGTGCGCCATGGTCCGCGCCGCGCTCCGCCCGGCCGTCGGCGACCCCGGCGCGCTCCCGTCAGTCCCCTGCGGGGACGGCGGCAGTCAGGGCCCCTGGAGCGACGCCCGGCCCCGGCCCCGGCCCCCGCCCCCGCCCCGCCCGGTCCCAACCGCCCGGGCGCGGCCCCGCCCGGCAGCGCGCCCACCTCCGGGGGGCTCCATCCCGGCCTCCCCCGGCCCGCGCCGCAGCGCCCGCGAAGGCTCCCACCCGCAGCCTCCGTCCGCCCGGGAACGCCCGGACTGGCCCGCGTAGCGGCGGCGGTAGCCGAGAAACCCCAGGGGCAGCGGAGGCGGCGGCGACGAGGGCGGCGAGGTCGTCGTGGCCGGCGCGCGGCTCCCTGGGACTCCGAGTCCCGCGGTCCACCCCGCGCCCTGGACCCGCGGGCGCCGGACTACAAGTCCCGGCAGGCCGCGCGACGGGCGGCATCGAGGCGCCGGCACTGGACTACAAGTCCCGGCAGGCCTTGCATCGAGCGGCGTCGAGGCGCTGGTGCGCCGCGGGGCCCGCTGGGACTGCGAGTCCCGCCCGGAGAGCCTCGGGCTGCTTCTCCGGCCAGGCACCCCCGCAGGGCGTGCCTGGGGCGGGCAGGCGGACGCGTGTGCGATCGCCGTGAGGCCGCTACTCTTTTGGTCCCGGTCAGCGTGCGGCGCTGGAGGCTGAGCGCTGCGTTCCGCCACACTGCTCGTGGCCGGGCTGTCCCGGCCCTAGGGCCCTGCATGGGCCCACTGCGCGCCCCCCGCTCCCGCCGGCCCCTCGGGGCGCCCGGCCCTGCCCTCTGCGCAGCCCTTCGCGGGGTCCTGACTTGACGCGGTCCGCGGCGGGCGCTGGGAGGTGGCGTGAGGGGCCGTGTGCCCTTGCCGGTCACTCCTGCTCGTTCAGCAGCACTGGGGGGACCTGTGCGGGCCGGGGTCCTGTCCCGGCCGCCGTCCGGCGGGGTCACGCAGTGGGCTTGAACTTGGCCGCCTCTGTGCTTGTTCTCAGCTCACTGCCTCGGCCGGCTTCTGGTATGTTCCGACGTGTCTGTGGTGAGAAACTGGACCGGCGAGGGCGTGGAGCGGCTGAGAGCCCTGGCAGGGACGTCTGGTCTGGGTTAGGGTCTCAGGTCCAAGCCAAAGAATCTTAACAGAGCAGATTCCAGGGCTGAAAGATTGCAGTCTGGGTGCGAGGCAGCTCTGAGCTCTTCATAAGGAGACCGCAAGGCACCCAGCGCCGAGCGCCAGGACGGTGGGCGAGGCAGATGCGGCCACGGTCAGCGTTTCTCACCGCGGAGCGGGGCCGGATGCAGGAAAAGCCCGACATCCAGGAGCACCCATCGGGGTTAGAGAGAGGGGGCGAGGTCTTCCATCCGCTGGCTCACTCCCCAGTTAGCCACAACGGCCGGAGCTGTGCTGATCCGGAGCCAGGAGCTTTCTCCAGGCCTCCCAGGACGTGGGCCATCTTCCACTGCCTTCCCAGGCTGTAGCAGAGAGCTGGATTGGAAAAGGAGCAGCCGGGACTTGAGCTGGCGCCCACAGGGGATGCTGGCACTGCAGGCGGCAGCTCTACCCACTACACCACAGCACTGGCCACTAGACTATTTATTTAAGGGACAGAAAGCTCCCATCCACTAGTTCATTGCCCAGATACCCACAGCCGCCAGCACTGGGCCAGGCTCAAGGTGGCTGGGAACCGAGAGCTCCGGGCTGCCCATGAGGGTGTCAGGGCCCAACTACGCGAGCATCACCTGCTACCTTCCAAGGCCTCCACTTGCAAGAAGCGAGAGTGGGAAGCAGTCGGGATCTGAATCCAAGCACTGGGCAGAGGATGTGGTTGTCTGCACCACTAGGACAAATGCCTACCCCTGGTGTGTTTTGTTCTAATATTTATTTGCAAGACAGAGGGAGAAGGAGAGACAGAGAAAAGAGAGAGAGGCCTTCCATCCGTTGGTTCACTTCTCAAATGGCAGCAACAGCCAGAGCTGGGCCAGGCTGAAGGCAGGAGCCAGGAGCTTCACTGGGGTCTCCTACATGGGTGGCAGGAGCACAGGTCCTCAGTCGTCATCTGCTGCCTCCTCGCTGCGTGGGAAGGAAGATGGATTGGAAGTGCAGGCGGGAGGCGTCCAGGCAATGGCTTCATCGCTGTGCGGACTGCGTGTCCACTTTTAGATTTTTCTTTTTAAGATTTGTTTGTTTATTTGAAAGGCAGCGTTGGAGCCAGCCTGTGGTGTAGCTGGTAAAGCTGCCACCTGCAGTGCCGGCATCCCATATGGGTGTGGTTCTAGTCCCGGCTGCTCCACTTCCAATCCAGCTCTCTGCTGTGGCCTGGGGAAGCAGTGGAAGATGCCCCAGGTCCTTGGGCCCCTGCATCCACGTGGGAGACCCAGAAGAAGCTCCTGGCTCCTGGCTTCGGATCGGCACAGCTCTGGATGTTGCCACCAATTGGGGAGTGAAGCAGCAAATGGAATACCTCTCTCTCTCTCTCTCTGCCTTTCAAATAAATAAATAAATCTTTAAAAATAAAAGAAAGAGAAAGAAGGAAAGAAGGAAAAAGAAAGAAAAAGAAAAAAAGGCAGAGTGACAGGGAGGAAGAGACAGATCTTCCATCTAACAATCCCCTCCCTAAATGGCCAGGGCTCCTAAGTATGGAACTCCATCCGTGTGTGCCACGTTGGGGCCAGGTACTGGAACTGGCACTCCCATGAGAGATGCTGGCATTGTAAATGGCAGCCTGGCCCACGGTACCACAATGCTGACATTTTGTTTTGTGGGTAAGGAATTTTTTTTTAAAGATTATTTGAAAGGCAGAGTCACAGAGAGACAAAGGCAGAGAGAGAGAGAGAGAGAGAGAGAGAGAGAGAGGTCTTCCATCCACTCATTCACTTCCCAAATGGCAGCAATGGCCAGAGCTGAGCCCATCTGAAGCCAGGAGCCAGGAGCTTCTGGGTCTCCCACATGGGTGCAGGGGCCCAAGGACTTGGGCCATCTTCTACTGCTTTCCCAGGCCACAGCAGAGAGCTGGATCAGAAGTGGAGCAGCAGAGACTCAAACCGGCGCCCATATGGGATGCTGACACTGCAGGTACTGCTTTACCTGCTAGGCCACAATGCTGGCCCCCAAAATTTTTTTAAAAAGCTTGATCTGGGCTGGTGCTGCAGCTCAAAAAGCTAATCCTCCACCTGTGGCACCAGCACCCCAGGTTCTAGTCCCGGTCGGGGTGCCGGATTCTGTCCCGGTTGCTCCTCTTCCAGGCCAGCTCTCTGCTGTGGCCCGGGAGGGAAGTGGAGGATGGCCCAAGTGCTTGGGCCCTGCACCTCATGGGAGACCAGGAGAAGCCCCTGGCTCCTGCCATCGGATCAGCGTGGTGCGCCAGCCTCAGCGCGCCAGCCGTGGCGGCCATTGGAGGGTGAACCATCGGCAGAGAAAGACCTTTCTCTCTCTCTCTCTCTCACTGTCCACTCTGCCTATAAAAAAAAAAAAAAAAAAAAAAAAATGTACCAACAGTACAGCCAAAACTAAACCTCAATTTAAACGCAGCGAAAGGACACACGGTCGAGGACAGAGACAGCATAACAACCAGAGAGAACAGCGTTGACATCAGAGCGACAGCCTGTGCTGAGGGAATAAATGCGCAGAGACCCGAGAGTTTAGACATTTTAGGACAAAGAGGGCGTTCATCCCCCACACCTTTTTATTTTTAATTTTTTAAAGATTTCTTTCTTTCTTTCTTTCTTTCTTTCTTTCTTTCTTTCTTTCTTTCTTTCTTTCTTTCTTTCTTTCTTTCTTTCTTTCTTTCTTTCTTTCTTTCTTTCTTTCTTTCTTTCTTTCTTTCTTTCTTTCTTTCTTTCTTTCTTTCTTTCTTTCTTTCTTTCTTTCTTTCTTTCTTTCTTTCTTTCTTTCTTTCTTTCTTTCTTTCTTTCTTTCTTTCTTTCTTTCTTTTGACAGGCAGAGTGGACAGTAAGAGAGAGAGACAGAGAGAAAGGTCTTCCTTTGCCGTTGGTTCACCCTCCAATGGCCGCCGCGGCCGGCGCACTCTGGCCGGCACACCGCGCTGATCCGAAGGCAGGAGCCAGGGGCTTCTCCTGGTCTCCCATGGGGTGCAGGGCCCAAGAACTTGGGCCATCCTCCACTGCCCTCCCGAGCCACAGCAGAGAGCTGGCCTGGAAGAGGGGCAACCGGGACAGAATCCGGCGCCCTGACCGGGACTAGAACCCAGTGTGCCGGCGCCCCTAGGCGGAGGATTAGCTTTTTGATCCGCGGCGCCAGTGACCAGATTTATTTCTTTGCAAGAGTTACAGAGAAATTTTCCATCTGTTGGTTCACTCCTCAGATGACCACAACGGATGGGGCTGGGCCAGGCAGGAGCCAGGAGCTTCCCCCAGGTCTGGAGGGCCTGGAACCAGTGCTCATATGGGATTCCACAGCGCCAGCTTCAGCTCCCCACACCATCCTGAGAAGTGTTGAGACTTGTATTTTGGTAGGGAGCACAGTGAGCCTAGAGAGAGGGTATCACAAACAGAGAACCAGTCTCCATCAGGTGTGAGGCTTGATGGGTCTTCTGACTGTGGGAAGCCCCTGGACTCAACCCGCAGCTGCAGCTCCTGCATCCAGCTTCCTGCCCGTGCAGACCCTGGGAGGCAGTGGTGAGGGCTCGAGTGGTTGGGTTCCTGCCACTCGTGTGGGAGTCCTGGACTGAGCACCTGACTCCCAGCTCTGGCCCAGCACTGCCACAGCTACTGCAGGCACTGGGGGAGAACCAGTGGACGGGAGCTCAGTGTGTGGACGTGTGTTTCCATATGACTGCCTTGTAGCTCACTATGTAAAGCTTTCTAGAAATAGAATGACCCATTAGGTTTGAATTTCAGGTAAATGACGATTTTATTAGTATGTTCCAAAGTTGCATGAAGTATATTAAATCATGATTCATTGTTTATCTGAAGTTCAGATTTAACTGGATATTTTTCTGGCAATCTTAGAGGAATAATTAGCTCTAAAATAATTAGCTGTTTCTGCCTAACAGACCTTAGAGCCAGAGGTGAACAGATCCCAGTTTCCAAGTCACTTAACTGCATCCAAGAAAGAGGCTCAGAAATGTTTATAGGAAAACAGAGATGCCAAGCGCTCCATGAAGTAAATCACACGATGACGCCCATATAATTGAAGATGGCCAGGCAGGCAGCAGAGCAGGGAGAATCCTGCCCTGAGGAGG
Source organism: Sylvilagus floridanus (assembly GCA_949820135.1). Lineage (NCBI taxonomy): Eukaryota > Metazoa > Chordata > Mammalia > Lagomorpha > Leporidae > Sylvilagus > Sylvilagus floridanus. The sequence goes on from OX463236.1 coordinate 181,590,972, forward strand.
AGAAAAACAGCCGATCAGAAATGAGTCACTGCCTGCATCCCACATGAGGGTGACCGGTCTGAGTGGTACCTGAGTCCAGCTTCCTGCTGGTGCAGACCCGGGGGCAGTGGTGATGGCTCAGGTCATTGGGATTCTGCCTCTCAGGACTGAGTTCCTAGCTCCCAGCTCAGTCCTGGTCATTTTGGGCATCTGAGGAGTGACCCAATGAAGCAGTGAGTCTTCCTCTCTGCCTCTCAAACAAATGGCTAAACTAGAATTAACATCCATGTTAAAGATTGTGGGGAACCACAGGCTGGCCACCTGTGGGGACCTCCTCATTGCACTGCCTCATCCTGCTGAGCATAACAAGGTCAAGGAAGTGCTGAACAAAAGACTTGCAAACAACCTGATGAGATGAGATGCTCCTTGACCAGAGACCATGCGTGCCCTTTGATGGACTACTCGCCCTAGCCCTAGGGGACTGAGAATGGATAAAAGACCGGGATAGGGGCGGGTAGTGGGGCAGCCTCTTCAGTCTTTCTCTTTCTTTCTTTCTCTTGGCTGCTTCCCTCTCTTTCTCTCCTTTCCTTCTTCTATCACTAAAAATAAAAGTTCTTTGAGAACCGATCAAACAGCGGTCGTGTCGTGCGTGAATCCGTGGGTCGGACCCTTGCTGGCGAGGGTTCCCGATAAAAGATTATTATAACTATTCTATATGGAATATAGAATGTCTCTACATAGAAGATATAAAAAGACTCAAATCTAACTTCCTAGCGAGGTAACGTGTCAATCTTCAATAACAACACAGGGCCACGTTGTGGCTCAGCGGGTTGGCAGCACTGTGATGCCAGTAGCCCGTGTAAGTGCCGGCTGCTCCACTTCCGCTCATGCTCCCTGCTGATGCGCCTGGGAAAACAGCAAAGGTGACCCAAGGGTTTGGGCCCTGCCACCCATGTGGGAGACCAGGATGGAGTTCCAGGCTCCTGGCTTCTGCCTGGCACAGCCCCAGCTGCTGCAGCCATTTGGGGAGTGAACCAGTGGATGAAAGAGCTGTCTCTCCCTCTGCCTCTGTAACTCTGCCTTTCAAGCAAATAAAACAATTTTTTAAAAATAACTAAATCTGAGAGACAAGAGCTCCAAAGCAGCCGTCTGTTCAGGAACAGCAAAGGGTGGCACGGGGCGGATGTGGCAGCACGGGTGCCTTGCAAGGGTTAGGGACAGAGGGGAGAGAAAGCCACCTAGCCTTTGTCTGCAGGGCCATGTGGTAGGGTTTGGTAGCTCGTTAGAGGAGCCGGCCACTGATGGGCAAGTGTCCTCTGAGCAGCATTGCTGGAGTCCTCTGCATGGCTTCCACACGGAAAATCACCGTGTGACCCAGAAGCCCCACTCTGGGTGACACTGCCCCCCGTGGTGACACCGAACTCTGTTCCTGGAGCACCGATGGCACGCAGGTCTCTGTCCCACACCCTGGGAGGAGGATTCATTATCATCCCTGGCACAGCCTGGCAGGCTGAGCTGCAGGTGCAGGGTCATAGCCTAGTGAGGTTGGCTGGGACTGGAACCCAGGAGGTCTGGCTGCAGACAAGTGCCCAGCCACCTGATGCTGCCTCTCCACGATCACACTTTGTTCTTTGTGAAGCTGACAGATATTTTTAAATAGCCTCTCTTTGTGGTTTTGAAAAAATCATTTAATGCACATATATATTCTTGTTTATCTTTATAAGATGAGAATTTTGGGGCCAGCATTGTGGCATAGCAGGTAAAGCCACCACCTGCAGTGCCAGCATCCCATATGGGCGCCAGTTCAAGTCCTTGCTGCTCCACTTCTGATCCAGCTCTCTGCTGTGGCCTGGGAAAGCAGGAGAAGATGGCCCAAGCCCTTGGGCCCCTGCACTCATGTGGGAGACCCAGAAGAATCTCCTGGCTTCAGATTAGCCCAGCTCTGGCCATTGCGGCCATTTGGGAAGTAAACCAATGGCTCTCTCGATCTCTCTCTCTCCCCCTCCTCCGCCTCTGCCTCTGCCTCTCTGTAACTCTGCCTTTCACATAAATAAATAAATCTTTAAAAAAGAACTTTTAAAATAAAGCTGCAATACCATTATCACGCTATTAAAAATTAACAAGATGGTTGCAGCTCTAGGTGAGACGGACAGAGCAAGGGGCACCCAGCATTGCAGGGGAAGCCTGGGGAGAATGCACGGGGCAGGGGTCCACTGAGCAGTAGACAGAAGGGGAGGACACTGGCCGGGAGCTGACCCTTCCTGTCCTCTGCTCTCTCCCATCAGACCAAGTGCAACAAGACACACAAGCTGCTTCTGAATGTTGTGTATCCAAACACAACCAGAAAAGGGAACCTAAACTGTTTTGAAAAGGAAGAGCTGGGGCTGGTACTGTGGTGCAGCAGGTTAAACCACCGCCTGCAGTGCCAGCATCCCACAGGGGCACCGGTTCGAGTCCCGGCTGCTCCGCTTCCACTCCAGCTCCCTGTTGTGGCCTGGGAAAGCAGCAGTGATGACCCAAGTCTTGTGCCCCTGCACCCATGTGGGAGACCTGGAGGAAGCTCCTGGCTCCGAATCGGCACAGCTCCAGACGTCGTGGCCATCCGGGGAGTGAACCAGTGGATGGAAGACCTCTCTCTCTGTCTCTGCTGCTGCCTTTCTGTAACTCTGCCTTTTAAATAAATAAATAAATCTCAAGCAAAAGAACATGTGTGCAATAAATTATTTTAAAAAGAAAAGGAAGAGTGAGCTGGAGGGGTCACACTCTGCGGTGTCGAGGCTTACTCTAAGCAGTGTGGCATCCGGCAACCGAATCCAGAAATGGAACCACACGCCTAGGGCTGGCAGGTTCTTGACAAAGGCCAGACGAAAGCACCGTTGTTTCAACAAGGAGCAACGGGACCTCCATATACAGAAGAAAAGAGCTCAGGTCAAAGCACGGCCTCTCACAGGACGGGCCGGGCACTGAGGCGCAGCAGGGCCCGGTGCGGGAGGCCGGCAGACGCGGAGCCGGCTGCTTTGTGGGGACAGTTTCGGTTCTGCAGGATGGAAAGCGCTCTGGAGATACGTTACACAAGTATGAACACACTTGACACCACTGAACTGTGCACTTTAAAATGGTTACGATAGTAATGTTTGTTATGTGCATTTTTTAAAAGATTTATTTATGGGTCCAGCACTGTGACATAGCGGGTAAAGCCTCCGCCTGCAGTACTGACGTCCCATATGGGCACCAGTCCGAGTCCCGGCTGCTCCACTTCTGATCCAGCTCTCTGCTATGGCCTGGGAAAGCAGTAGAAGATGGCCCAAGTCCTTGGGCCCCTGTACCTGTGTGGGAGACCCGGAGGAAGCTCCTGGCTCCTGGCTTTGGATCGGCGCAGCTCCAACTGTTGCAGCCAACTGGGGAGTGAACCAGCAGATTGAAGACCTCCCCCTCTCTCTTCTCTCTGTATAACTCTGCCTTTCAAATAAATAAATAAATCTTTTAAAAAATAAAAAAAAAGATTTATTTATTTATTTGAAAGGCAGAGTTACACACAGAGAGAAGGTGAGAGTCAGAAAGAGAGAGAGAGAAAGGTCTTCTCCGCTGATTGACTCCCCATATGGCACAACAGCCGGAGCTGTGCCGATCCAAAGCCAGGAGCCAGGAGATTCCTCCGGGTCTCCCACATGAGCACAGGGGCCCAAGCATTTGGGCCATTCTCCACTGCTTTCCCAGGCCATTAGCAGAGAGTGGGATTGGAAGTGGAGCATCTGGGACTTGGACTGGTTCCCATATGGGATGTTGGTACTGTAGGCAGCAGCTTTACCCACTACACCACAGCATCGGCCCCTGTTATGTGTATTTTAACACAATTGAAAATAAATAAAATGAAGTCCTGACACCTGCTACAACACAGATTAACACAGAAAACACTATGCTGCATGCAATGATCCAGACCCAAAAGGAAAACTATAGGAAGATCAAGAAAGGGGGAACTGGGGCCGACACGGTGGCACAGGGGGTAAAACTGCTACCTGCGACTCTGACCTCCCATGTGGGCGTCTATTCAAGTCCCTGCTGCCACACTTGTGATCCAGCTCTCTGCTAATGTGCCCAGGAAAGCAGCAGAAGACGGCTGAAATACTTGGGCTCCTGGACCCATGTGCAGATCTGGAAGATCAACACAGCAGAGAGCTGGGCAGGAAGAGGAGCAACTGGGACAGAATTCGGCGCCCCAAATGGGACTAGAACCCAGGGTGCCAGCACCGCAGGCGGAGGATTAGCCAAGTGAGCCATGGCACCGGCCAGTAAAAATCTTTTAAAAAGACAACAACAGATGAAGCTGCAGGGTTGGGGGAGGAGCTGGGGAAGCTGCCCTGACTGACAGCAGCGGCACTTAGAGGGGTTAGTGTCGTGGACTTTATGTTGTGTGTATTTTACCCAGAAAGGGAAGCAGTAATACATTCATCAACATTGTAAAATTTTATTTTAGAAAAATGCTGGTAAGACAGTTGAAGACTGGGATAAAAACACAGATCATGTACACATCTCAGGATGTGTCTTAAGAAGAAAGAATTCTCAAGCTTGACAGAAAAACAACCTAATAAGAAGAAGTTAAGAGGAGACTTGAACAGAGCCCTCATGGAAGAGGACGCACTTGTGGTGATAGCACACGCCAGTCATCAGCATCAGGCACTGCCAGGAAATGCAAGGCAAAGCCCCAGGAGCTCCCTGCCGCACACACCAGCATGGCTGAATCACATTTGAAAACCACTGACAAAGTAGCTGCTGGCAAATGCCTAAGGCAGGCTCGCCAAAGGACCAACAAGATCAGACGCACAGACAGGGTGATAGAGAGCAGGTGGAGACAGAGGCCGGGTAGATGAGCAGAGAGGAAGACACACTGCATAGGCACAGGGACAAACACAGGCAGGCAGACTTCATATGCTATTTTACTTCGTCTGCACGACACTGTCAGAAGGACAAAGGCAGGAGAAGCGCTCGCTGGGCTCCCGGGCAGTGGCAGCCTCCTGCACGTAGCTTCTGGGGCGAGGCTTCCTGACTGTGGAGAGGTGCTGGGGTTACATGAATCCATAAAGCCTTTAACATTTGTAGAACTCAACACCAGCCGGCGCCGTGGCTCAACAGGCTAATCCTCCGCCTTGCGGCGCTGGCACACAGGGTTCTAGTCCCAGTCGGGGCACCGGATTCTGTCCCGGTTGCCCCTCTTCCAGGCCAGCCCTCTGCTGTGGCCCAGGAGTGCAGTGGAGGATGGCCCAAGTGCTTGGGCCCTGCACCCCATGGGAGACCAGGGAAAAGCACCTAGCACCTGGCTCCTGCCATCGGATGAGCGCAGTGCGCCATCCGCGGCAGCCATTGGAGGGTGAACCAACGGCAAAGGAAGACCTTTCTCTCTGTCTCTCTCTCTCACTGTCCACTCTGCCTGTCACAAAAAAAAAAAAAAAAAAAAAAAAAAAAAAAAAAACTCAACACCAAAAAAAGTCCCTTCTACTCTATGTGGACTTAAAAATACAAAACTGGACCAAGCATTTGGCATGGCTGTTAAGACACCATTTGGGACGCCTTCATCCCATTTTGGGGTGGCTGTGTTCCAACCCTGGCCCCTCTACTTCTGCCCCCATTTCTTGCTAATGCACTCTGGGAGGCAGCAGTGATGGCTCAGGTCCTCGCCACCCTCCACTCGTGAGAGACCTGGATGGAGTCCCGGCAGTCACAGGCATTTGAAGAGTGAACCAGCAGAGGGGACACCTCGCTATGTCTATCTGTCTCTATTTCCTTGCCTCTTTACCTTTCAAATAAGAATCTTAAAAAGATAAATTTGAGCCTGGTGCTGTGACATAGTGGGCTAAGCCTCTACCTGCAGTGCTGGCATCCCACATGGGTGCCAGCTCGTGTCCTGGATGCTCCATTGTTGATCCAGCTCTCTGCTATGGCCAGGGAAAGCAGTGGAAGATGCCCCGAGTCCTTGGGCCCCTGCACCTGCATGGGAGACCTGGAAGAAGCTCCTGGCTTTGGATCGGCTCAGCTCTGGCTGTTGCAGCCATTTGGAGAGTGAACCAGCAGATGGAAGGACTCCACCCCCCACCCCCCACCCCCGTCTGTAGTTCTGCCTCTCAAATAAATAACATCTTTTTTTTTTTTTTTAAGATAAGTTTATTTCAGGGGCCAGTGCTGTGGCACAGTAGATTAAAGCCCTGGCCTGAAGCGCCGGCATCCCCAATGGGCACCGGTTCTAATCTGGCTACTCCTCTTCCAATCCAGCTCTCTGCTGTGGCCTGGGAAAGCAGTAGAAAATGGCCCAATTCCTTGGGCCCCTGCATCCACTTGGAGACCCAGAATTAGCTCCTGGCTCCTGGCTTCAGCATGGCTCAACCCTGGCTATTGCAGCCATTTGAGGAGTGGACCAGCAGAAGGTAGATCGCTCTCTCGCGCGCGCTCTGCCTTTGAAATAAATAAAAAGAAAATGTCCAGAACAAATTCCAATGTGAATATTCTTCTGAACTGAGAAGTAGGCCAAAAACGCACAGGGTTCTTCTTATCTATTCAGTGACTGCAGATTTTAAAACCTTTTTATAAGCTTTTAAACATTCCCAGCGAGGCCGGCGCCGCGGCTCATTAGGCGAATCCTCCGCCTAGCGCTTAGCGGTGCCGGCACACCGGGGTTCTAGTCCCAGTCGGGGCGCTGGATTCTGTCCCTGTTGCCCCTCTTCCAGGCCAGCTCTCTGCTGTGGCCAGGGAGGGCAGTGGAGGACGGCCCAAGTGCTTGGGCCCTGCACCCGCATGGGAGACCAGGAGAAGCACCTGGCTCCTGCCATCGGATCAGCGCGGTGAGGGTGAACCAACGGCAAAAGGAAAACTTTTCTGTCTCTCTCTCTCACTGTCCACTCTGCCTGTCAAAAAAAAAAAAAAAAAACATTCTCAGCATACTTCTGTGGCCCAGGATTTGCCGCCGTAGTCACAGAAACACGGCCTGTTAGGCTGCTGGCCGTAGCTCTGAAGCCCCAGAACAGCACCACACCTGTGGGGGCAGCAGGTGCAGAGCTGAGCCTGGCGCGGAGCCCAGCCTCAGGCGTTGGGAGGCGCGGCCCGCAGCGAGGGGCGGGGCATCCAGGAGGGGACGGGGTCTCTGGTGGGCCAGAGGGTGGGGTTTCGGGCAAAGTGCGGGGCCTTCCTAACTCACAGGTGAGAGCGTTCTAGCTCAACGGGGCCGGAACCGGCCGCGGGGACTGCGGGTGGTCCTTGTCCACGCTGGAGGCGTGCAGGGCAGGTGTGGACGCGCTGGGGTCTCCTGCGCCACGAAAGGGTGGGGCAGCCGAGGCTGGAGGTTTTCGAGGGCTCAACCCTTTCCCTGTCCAGGCCCCACCGCTGTCCCTGTCCAGGCTCCACCGCTGTCCCCGTGCTGCCCCCGGGACGGCGAGGTGGCGTTGGCGCCCCCGCCCACGTGCTGCTGTCTCTGGCCTCTCACCGGTAGAAATGTCGAGACATCGGCAGGGAAGCCGCCCCAGGTCCTCCTCCCGAGCCGCTCCCCGCCCCCTCGTCGAGAAGCGACGCGAGACCCACCCGGGACGCCGGCTCTGGCCCAGGACTTGCGCATTCCCGCCTGAGCTCTGAAACGCGGCCGCTCAGCAGGGTTGTCCCGCGGGCGCCTGCGGCCGGGCTCTGCGCTCACCGCGGCCCAGCGCTGCCGCGCGGAGGTCCGTGCACCCCTGCCCACCACCCCTCTCTGCAACCGTGGAGGGCGCACCCAGGGTGGACGCGCCCCGCGAAAAGGGGAGCTTTGCCAGGTGCGGCGGGCGCCGTAGGCGCCGCCTGCGCTCAGCGTGGGATTCTGCAGACCCCGCAGAGCACGGTGGTTTTGGCTCACACTTTTGAGGGCAGCGGCTGGCGGAGGAGTGGGTGTGGGGCGAACAGCGCACCTTCCACGGGCAGCCCCCCCCCCCTTTTCGCGCCCTGCGGCTCTCCCACTCTGCCCGCCTCCTGGGGCCATCAGTTGATGACTTCGAAGCTTCATGTCCCTGAATTCCAGAGCCTGACCTTGCTCAAACCCTAGCTGTAGGGACGTTGCCAGCGGCAAGAAGCCCAGTTTAGAATGGACAAAGCGTTTCCTCCTGGGAGCGCTGCTGAGGACCCCCCCCCCCCCCATGGTGCAGAGGTCTTGGCTCCTGGGCCTCCTGAGTGGGTCCCGCCCTCCTCCGGGGTCCTGAGGTCCCAGGAGGCAGCGGGGCACCAAAGAGGGGGCTCTGGCTGGTGCCCCACACTGCCCACCCAGGCTGTAGCAGGATTGCTGGCTGGAGCCTTGGGGCGGAGAGTTGGGAGGCCAGGGAGGGGGAGAGCGGGCGAGCGAGAGCGCTCCAGCAGTCGGAGGGCTCTGCTGTCAGCACCTGTTCCCAGGATCTGCAGTTGGGACACCCTCCCAGTCCCCCCCACCCCCAGGCCACTCACCCTGTGAGCTGGTCCCAGGGGGTGGGACCCAGTGGAGGAAACCACTGCACAGACAGGCTGTCCAGAGGACCCCTCCCTGCAGGCCCCACAGGCAACAGAATGGGTCCAGCTGGGACTTCCTGCCAGTCAGGGCCAGTGGCTGCCAAGGAGGGAGGGTCCTGGCTGCTGGGAAGTCGCTCTTGTATCTGCACCACGGAAGGGCTTCAGGCCGCAGTGACTGATCCACAGCTGCCTTCCCAGCTGTGCCCAGGGCTGGAGCTGTGTGGCAGGGACGGAGCCAGAGAGGCGAGCCTGGGTGGGACTGAGACGCTGAGTGTGGGTGCCCCTGGGGTCTGCACCCCATCTGTGTCCTCCTCCTGTGGCCTACACAGCAGCCTGTGTGCAGGTTTGTGTGGAAGTCCAGCACCCTCCTGGCCATGCCCCAGAGGACCTCTCCGGTCCTTTCACAAGGGTTCTGTGCACGGATTGCGCCTGGACCACACCCAGGACCAGGCGTGAGGCAGGCCTGACAGCTCCTTCCGCCACTGGTTCAGAGCTGGCACACTGCAGGAGCTGCCCGGAGGACCTGGCAAAGGCTGAATTTGCGGGATGTGGACAGGGAGCTGTGGACCTGCCATGTCCGAGGCGCACAGAGCCAGTGGTGGAAATGCGTGAACAGTGGAACTCTCCCTGAACGTGGGGTCCCTACATTGACAAACTTCCCTATTGTCAAGCCAGTCTGGGCTGCTGTGGATGTGCAGGAGGGCATCTGGTACAGTGGTTAGGGTACTCGGAGTGCTTGGGGCTGAGTCTCTGCTGTGATTCCAGTTCCAGCTCCCTGCCAATGCACACCCTGGGGGCAGCAGGCGAGGGCCTGCATTAGTTAGCCTTTCCTTACTTTAAGTAGAATGCCTGAGAGGCATTCTAAAAGGTTAACTTCAGCTGCCAGTGCGGAAGTTACAGTTCAGGATCTCTGGGAGACTGGCCCAGGTGAAGCTAAGAACAGCGAGTGGAACTGGAACTCAAAGCCTCCTGCAAGAACCATGCTCTGAGGATCGCCCCCAGAGGCCTAGAGACCGCCCACCAGCCACTCTTCTGACACTGACCGCCACTCCATCAACCATTAGCATCAAGACAGCAGAGCTTAACCACCTGCGTGGGTTTTGGGGAGACAAGTCCTACTGGACCCATATCATGGCTCACATGGGAGGCCTGGGTGGAGCTCCTGGCTCCTGGCTTTGGACTGGGCTGGTGTATTTAGGGAGTGAGCCAGCAAATGAGAGACATCTGAGACCTTGGCTTGTGCTCGCTGTCTCTATGTTTCAAATAAAGATGGAGATAAAAAAATATTGTTAATATTATTTTATTTTACCATGGACTGAGTTCCACATAGGGCCAGTCCCAGGGCAGACAGAGCTGAGAGCAAACAGATAATCCTGGCAAAGGGTGACGGAGGGACCCAGGCAAAGCACCGCTTGGGGAGCTGGGGGCTGCGAGGGAGCGGATCTGACCCCAGGCCTCGAGGAGCAGAAAGACCTCCGCTGACTCCAGCAAGACCTGGGCCTTCTTTCTTTCTAAGATTTATTTTATTTTATTTATTTTAAAGAGTTACAGAGAGAGGTAGAGACAGAGACAGAAAGAGGTCTTCCATCTGATGGTTCGCTCCCCAAATGGCCGCAATGACTGTAGCTGAGATGATCCAAAGCCAGGAGCCTGGAGCTTCTTTCACATCTCCCACATGGGTGGAGAGGTCCAAGGACTTGGGCCAACTTCCACTGCTTCCCCAGGTACATTAGCAGAGAGCTGGATCGGAAGCAGAGCATCCAGGACTCAAACCAGTGCCATATGGGATGCCGGTGCTACAGGCCAGGGCTTTAACTCGCTGCGCCACAGCGCTGGCCCCAGAGACTGATTTATTTATTTGAAAGGCAGTGTTACACACACAGAGAGAACCTCCCATTTGCTGGTTCATTCCCCAAATGGCGGCAACCACCAGAGCCAGAGTGGTCTGAGGCCAGGAGCCAGGAGTTTCTTCCGGCTCTCCCACAAGGGTGCAGGGGCCCAAGGACTTGGGCCATCCTCTGCCACTTCCCCAGATGCATTAGCAGTGAGCTGAAGCTGAAGCAGAGCATCCAGGACTCAAACTGGCACTCATGGGATGCTGGCGCCGCAGGCCGTCGCCTTACCCACTGCACCATGGGACTGGCCCCAAGACCTGGGCTGTCTAAGGTCTAGGTAAGGGTGTGTGGTGCTGCAGATTGGTTAATCCTCTGCTGATGGACACTGAGGTCATTCCCAGGTCCTCACTGCTGTCGCTATCTTGTATTGGACATCCTGAGCTTTGGGTCTCACTTGGTTTCCGCAGCCCCTGGACTGAGGGGGCCGTGCCTATCAGTGAAGCCTGGTGATTCACCCTCGACACTTGGGAGTCCAGGGGACAGGAAGCAGACAGGGTGATCTCATCCTGCACAGTAGGAAGCTGAGACCATGAGGGGCGGGAAGTTTCCTGAGGCTGCAGGGTGGCTGCCTGGCTCCTGTCTGCAGGCACAAACCCTGCCCCCGAGCAGGATCCAGGGGTGAAACTGCAAGGCTCAGAGCCTGGCGGTGCCAGGCCCTGCAGGGACCATAGATGCTCCCTCTCTGTAGCCTGTCTTTCTACTCTGAAGCGCAGGGAGCCCCAGGCGGCACGTGCTGCAGAAGCTGCAGGCTGTCTGTGTGGCGTCGATGGAAGCGCAGGCCTACAGCTTCCCTGAGCACTTGCGGACTCCGGCCTTGCCTCTCTGGTCTGCGGAGACCGCCCGGCACCGTTCTCGGAGGCTTTTGGTGTCCATGTCACCTGGCCTCAGAAAATGTGGTGGGAAACAGCCTCCTGCTTCCTAGTCTCTGCACGGGTTTGTGTGAGATTTGTGGTATTTCTCCAAGATACTCTGCTTAGACTTCCTCAATGAAACCATATAAAGTCGGGATTCGCCTTGTGGGAGGAGTCAAATCCGGATGACACTTACTTAACTTACTTAACTTACTTAACTCCAGAACCATCTGGAGTCCCTGTTCCTCGAGCGTAGGTTTTGGCAAATTGTGCTTCATCTACAATCTCAAATGTGCTGTCCCGGGTTCTCCCTTTGAGCACCCTCTTTTTCACTCCGGTCTGGGGTGTGCATTTTCTCTTAATCATTACAAGGTTTACCCGTTCTATGCATCTCTTGAAAATCAACTTTCAGCTTTATTGATTTTCTTTTTTTTTTTTTTTTGGCTTTTTAAAAAATTTCTGCTATTTTAATTTTTTTCTTTCATCTTTGGGTTTCATTATTATTGTCCTTTTTCTAGCTTCTCGAGCTGGAGTTTGGAGCATTACCATGCAAGGTTTTTTCAAACACTAAACATTTTCCTGTGAGCAACGCCTCGGCCGCTTGGCGCCCCGCGCACCTCCCGCCCTCTGTCCGAGAGGACACGCGGCGAGACTCCGGATCTTGCGAGTTTACGGAGGCCGTCCACGGCTGCGCGCGCTCAGGTGTGTCCTCCGTGGCTACCGGCGACTCCCCTTGTCCGCACGGGGACAAAGGGAACGGAGCGCGGGCACGGGCCGTCCGCGCGACACCTCCCCACGCTGGGCTCGCCCACGAGGGCGCCCGTGAGGAGAGCTGCGGGGCCCGCGCCTCCCGCGCCAGTGGGCTGGTGCCGCGTCACGCATTTAAATGCGAACCCCGAAGAATCACGTTCTGACAGAAAACGCCCTAACCTGACGGAAAAGGCGGATAAACCGCACTTGGCCACCTCAGCGAGGTGGAAGATGTCGGCGGCGTCGCCAGACGAGGCCGGGAACGTCGCTGCAGAGTATGGAAAGCCCTACAAATCGACAGAAAAGCACAGAAAACGAAGATCGGGCGGCCGCGCCCCGGCTGCTCCCCGGGCCGGCGGGCGGCGGGCGGCGGGGAGGCTCCGCCCCGGGGCCGCCTTCTCCTTACAAGGCGAAGCCCCAGGCCTCGCCTCCCGCGGGCGGGCAGTCGCGCCCCGCGCCCCGCTCCCCGACGCCACCGGCCGAGACCCCCGCGCGCAGGCGGCGGCGCGGACTCGGCGCCCCGGGCCCGGCGCAGGCGGAGCGCGCTCTCGCGGCTTGGATGCCCGCGTCGAGGGCGGCGGCGGCGCGCAGAGCCTGAGCCAGACCCGCGCCCGCGCCATGCGGCCGCAGAGGTGAGCGCCGTGCGGGGGTCCGCGTGCGGCGTGGCGGGGCCCGACAGCCTGGACTGCGCGGGCCCGGCAGAGCGCCGGCTGCCACGGGTTCGGGGCCGGGCGCAGCGGCCGAGGGGCGCGTCGCCTGTCTCGGCGGCACCTCCCACCGCTCCCCGGCCGCCGCGGAGGTCTTTGTAGTTGGATCCGGATCCGTAAGACCCCGGAGCTCCCGGCTGAGCGCTGTCTGCCCGCAGGTGCGGCGTCCCCCGCCTGCGTGCCCGCCATGGAGGTGCTGCGGCGCTCCTCGGTCCTTGCCGCGGAGATCATGGACGCCTTTGACCGGTCGCCTACCGACAAGGAGCTGGTGGCCCAGGCCAAGGCGCTGGGCCGGGAGTTCGTGCACGCGCGGCTCCTGCGCGCCGGCCTCGCCTGGAGCGCGCCCGAGCGCGCCGCACCGGCCCCCGGAGGCCGCCTGGCCGAGGTGTGCGCCGTGCTGCTGCGCCTGGGTGAGTGCGGGCGGGTCCCCCGGTGCCTGCCCTGGGTCTCCCCCGGCGGAGGAACTGGGCCGCCCGGGAGGTTGCGGTCTGCCGGGGTGGCGGCGCGTGCCGCTGCCTCCCACGCCCTCCCCTTGCCTGCTCCGTCCGGATCCCAGACTCTCAGACAGCTCCAGAGAGAATGTTTCAGAGGTTGGACTCCTGAGTGACCCTTGTCCTCAGCTGGGCCCAGAACGCCTTTGTGGGACCACGTGTCCCGTGTTTGTTTTGGAAGACAGGACCGGAGTCACCAGCTGAGATCCACTGCTTGGAAGCCCCCGAGGGCCCTGCGGTCATTCCACCCTAGTCCCTCGTCCCCCCTCCCCCGTGGCTGCCCTGTGCCTGGGGAGGGGGGGGGGCGCTTGTTTCTGGGGCTGTACACAGCCAGGGAGGAACTGGCCAAAGCCTGACCCTGGCAGCCCCCCTCCCCACAGCCCAGGAGGCCCAGGGCAGTGCCCAGGAGGAGGGGGCAGCAAAGCAGACTCCCTGAGTGGGGGGCTCTCAGGCAAGTGTCGCGAGGCTGGCCTGTGGTTGGGATGGACTCTGGGGCAGCCCCTGGGGTCTGCGCAGACCCAGCCTGCTCGAGAGTGAGTGTCGGGGTGGGGTGGACGGATGCTGTGGGTGCCAGTCAGTGTCCAGCACTCTGGTGACACACCAGAGTGGAAGGAGGACAGACGGAGCCGTTCTGAGGGGGTGGCCAGGTGTCCACAGTCTGATCTGATTGACAGGGCCCCTAAGATCCACTGCCTGCTGCTGTCTCTTCTAGCTGGGCTGTGAGGACCACTGGGTGGGGGGTGGGTGTTCTGGGCCTGTCAGAGCCCCCAGACCCCTGGATGACCAGCAGGAAGTCCTGCCTCAGCCCTGGCCTAAAGCCTCTGTGCCCTCACAGCCACTCTGGACCCACTCTGAGAGCCTGAGGCTTTGCTCTGGGCGGGGGGCAGGGCTGAGTCAGTCCCCTAGAGGGAGACAGCTTGGACCTCCCTCAAGCCTGGTTCACCGCCTTCTGCTTTCACAGCTGCTCCGGGGGAGGCCTGAGTCCCCTGTGGTCCTGCGCTGTCTCCCTTCGGGATCCACCCCCCACCCCCCCGCAGAACGGAAGCAGCCGACAGTTGGTCTCTGGGGGCTGGTCCCAAGTGGCCCCTGAGGTCTGGGATTTTCCGTGCCATGTCCCACCCTGCTGGCCTCGCGGCTCTGTTTTGGTCCCAGATCTTACTGGACTCGATGGAGCACAGCTGGCTCCAGGGTGACACTGGCCCCTTCGCAGCCTGGGGCAGTCTGGTCAGCAGCATTTCCTTGTTGGCTCTGGCTGCAGAAGTGGCCAGGCTGGGGGCACTCAGGCCGAGGCCCATCTTCCCTGGCCTGGGCGGGGGGCGCTTCCTCCGTTGGGGTCAGAGCACATCCACCCACCCCTTGGCACCGGGAGCCCGGGTCGGAGTGTGGGTACTGGTGGCTCAGGGCCTCTTGGAGCCACCCCCAAATGCCACTAGGGCCTGAGCCCCTCTGAGGCAGCCGGGAGGGGGTGCCCACCTGTGTTGTCTTCCCCAGCCCCTCCCCAGGACGGGTTCTGAGTTCTGGCCGCTTGCCTGGTCCCTCCTGCTGCCTGCCGTGAGTCACCGGGCAGGCACGGCCCACCCTCCTCCATAGGATTCCTGCCCCACCGGCCAGGCCAGCTAGGCCCTGGGGGGCTGGCTTGTCAGAAGCAGGGTGGCGCCTGCACACCTCCCTGTTCCCTGTCTCAAGGGCTGAGGTGGGAGAGGGTTAGGTGAGGACGGGGCCAGGGCAGGTGAAATGGGAGGCCAGGCCCGAGTTCAGGTGCATTCATGGCTGGGCCGCGGTGGCTGACGCATCCGTGTGGCACGCAGGGGACGAGTTGGAGCTGATTCGGCCCAGTGTCTACCGCAACGTGGCCCGCCAGCTCCACATCTCCCTGCAGTCCGAGCCCGTGGTGACCGACGCGTTCCTGGCCGTGGCTGGCCACATCTTCTCTGCAGGTAGGCCTGGCACCACCACCCTGAATGGCTTGGGGAGGGGCTGGGGTCTTGGATCATGGCAGGCTCCCAAGACTGGTCCTTGGGCCTCACATGTGCCTTCTTGCTGCTGGGGCTGCCTCTTGATGTCACAGACTGGCTGTGGCTCCCGGGGTCCTGGGCCTCGTGTCTATGGGTGCTGTGGTCCTGCTGGGGGTGCTGTGGCTTCTCACTGTGCGGTGCTGGGTCCCCAGCAGCCAGACTGGGCACTGTAGGCTCTCCACATGTACCCGCAGAGGTCAAGGTCAGTCTACTGATTCTGTTGGTCAAAGGTGAGTCCCAGGCAGGGTGGCTCTCTGGGGTACCTTGGAGAGGTAGCAGCACACCTGTTACCTGTGGCTCTTGGGGTGTGAAGAGCAGGGCACTGAGGTCTGAGGTGGGTGCATCCAACAGCAGGGGCTCTGAGGGGTTGCCGGGTAGGGGGGAGGTGGTAGAGAGGAGTGGGCTTGCAGCTGAGCAGGACCCGGGCATCAGGCTTCAGCTTGGAAAGTTGTTTAAATCTAGTGGCTTTTGTTGGAAGACTGGGGCCTAGCCTGTAACACCCCCTCTCTACCCTCATGGAGGCCCCCACATACATCTGAGGCAGCCTCTACTCAGTCCCTGATGCCACTCGGGTGGCCCAGCCGATGGGGAGCAGGGGCCCCCCACAGGCTGTGTGGCCTTTGATGGCTGCCTTAACTTCTCTGAGCCTCAGAGCCACCAAGAGGGAGCAAGGCAGAGCTGCCTGGGAGAGCAGGGTCCCAGGCCTGCCACTTGGCTCTCAGGCTGCCCCCAACACTCCACCCCAGAGCGCTGCCCTGCTGCCCCGTGGCAGCCAGCGGGGCACACACTGCCCCTCAGGCAGGACCTTCCTCCTGGCTAGGCCCTGGGTATGAGTGTGGCTGCACCAAAGCCACCAGCCTGGACCTCCCTTGGCTGGACCGCTGTGATACAGTCAGGCTCTGGAGTGGCCTCACGGAGACCCCAGCCCCTGGGGCAGAGACAACTGGTGCTGTTTGGGCTTTGGAACTCTTGTGAGTGGAAAACTCATATTTCTTACCTTGATTAAAAGTTGGCAGTTTTCCTTTTCTTCCTTTTTTTTTATATATATATTTTTGACAGGCAGAGTGGACAGTGAGAGAGAGAGACAGAGAGAAAGGTCTTCCTTTTGCCATTGGTTCACTCTCCAATGGCCACCGCGGCCAGCGCGCTACGGCTGGTGCACCGTGCTAATCCAATGGCAGGAGCCAGGTGCTTCTCCTGGTCTCCCATGGGGTGCAGGGCCCAAGCACTTGGGCCATCCTCCACTGCACTCCCGGGCCACAGCAGAGAGCTGTCCTGGAAGAGGGGCAACCGGGACAGAATCCGGTGCCCCGACTGGGACTAGAACCCGGTGTGCCGGCGCCACAAGGGAGGATTAGTCTATTGAGCCGTGGTGCTGGCCGATTTTTTTCCTTCTTATAAGAGGAAAATGTTATTTAGATGTGTATTTATTTTCATCTGCTTGAAGGGCAGAGCGACAGCTAGGGGTTGGGAGAGAAAGATTTTGCATCCACCACTTCACTCCCCAAATGCCTGCAGCAGCCAGGCCTGGGCTGGCTCTCCCCCCCCCCCCCCGAGACTCCCATGTTGGCGGCAGGGGCCCAAGCACTTGGGTCATCAGCTGCTGCCTTCCGGGATGCATTGGCCAGGAGCCGGATCAGAAGCAGAGGAGTTGGGACTGGAACTGGCACTAACGGGCTGTGCCACACGCCTGTCCCACGAGCGAGGTCTGTTGTCACAGGAGAAGAGGAGAAATACGTAAAGAACTCTCATACATAAATATGAACAAGCCAGGCCCCGCTGGACACAGGACGGAATGGACAAGGACAGTGGCCGGTTACCAGCAAGCACACGGGAAGACGTGAGGCCGGCGTCAGGGGGAGGTGCACAGCAAAACCGCTGGACACAGCCACTGGCAGCAGGAGTCAGGCCTCACGGTCACAGTCAGGCCTCACAGTCACTGCCAAGAGGTAGAGCCATTCGCGACACGGACTCCCACGCCAGCGTTCAGGGCCGCGCTACCCAGAGCAGCCGGAAGGTGGAGACAGCCCACGTGTGTGTCAGGCAGCAGGCGGAGCCGCCAGCCTGGAATATCACGCAGCAGGACCAGGGAGGGTGCAGTGTGGACGAACCTTGAAGATGCACAGTGCGATCTTGCTGGGGTGACGCATCCTGAATAGTAAAGTATGCTTTTTACAAATTAACTTTACGGTCACAGACTGTTACCTAAATAAAAAAGAAACCCCAGGGAGCAGGTGTTGGCTCAGTGGTTCTGCCTGGGCCCTTATCCTGTGTTGCAGTGCCTGGCTCAGGTCCCGGCCACTCCACCTGGGTCCAGCCCTGATGTGCACCTTAGGAGTGGCAATAATGGCTGCCACCCATGTGGGAGGCTCGGCTGAGTTCCTTGCTCCTGGCTTTGGCCCAGCCCGTGTGTGGTGGTTGCAGGCATTTGGGGAGTGAGTCAGCAGGTGGAAGGTCTCTCTCCGTCTGGCTCTTTACCTTTCAAAGTCAAAAAGGGGAAAAGTACACCGAGTAGGAAAGGCAGGCATAGACTTAAAAGACACGGGGCGGGTCCTGCGCCTGCTGGGAGCTTGTGTGAGGACATGTATGTGAGGTGCTTCAGAAAGTTCAAGGAAAACAGAGCTGGCAAAGGAACTGCAGAGGAGCTCAAAGAAAACAGGAGGCGCCGAGGGCTCCCTGCTGCAGCCCCCTGCAGCCTTGCCAGGCTCCAGACACCGACATGTGGTCGTCACATGACCCTCAGAACAAGTGTCCACAAGGCCCAGCCAGGAGGGGACCAGCTGCTCCCCTGACCCCACTTGCTGGTCTGGTGGCTTCAGGAGGACCTGGGACAGACCCTCCAGGTGGGAGCCCCTGCAGGTGGGGTGTGGGGCATGGCAGGACGAGGCCTGGGAGGCTGTCAGGGGCCAACTCGGCTGGGATTTCACACATGGATTTAAAACTTTATGATTGACACATAAAAATTGCACAGATTTTAGGGTACCATGTGACGTCTGGATGTGCGTCGGCATCCGTCTACACCAGCAGACTGGTGTGTGTGCTGAGATGGGAATTTTCAGCAAGGGACTTGCAGGGGCTGGCTCCAGGGCTCCTCCCATTTCTTACTGTTAGGTTGAAGTTCATGTAACGCACAACTGTCTTAAAGTGTAAGTCCAGGCCCGGCTAAGACTTGGCTTAGGACGTCTCCTCCCACATCTGCCTGGGCTCGAGTCCCACCCGTTTCCTGCGAGTCTGGGATGGCTTAGGTGCCTGGGTCCTGGCCACCCACGTGGGAGACCAGGATAGAGTTCCCAGTTCCTGGCTTTGGCCTGGTCCAGCCCTGGCTGTTGTGGGCATCTGGGGAGTGAACCAGCAGATGGGAAATCTCTCTCTCTCTGTGCCTCCTCTCTGCCTTCCAAATAAAAATAAATGAGGTGCACAGCCCAGTGACGATCTTTCAGCCCAGAACGCCCTGTCTCCTCAGCAGCCGCCCTCCCGCGGCCCAGCCTCTGGCGACCGTGCTGCCGGCTGCGTACTCTGCCTTTTCTGGACGCGCAGCCGGCAGCGTGGGTGGCCTGTGTCTGGCTTCTTTCACGCTCGCCTGGAGAGCGGTAGCAGCCGGCTGGCTTCATTCCTTCTGCTCCCTGTGCACGGACTGGAGTGAGCCGGCCCCCGGGGAGCACAGAGGGTCTGCCCTGTCGGATCCTGCCCGTCACGGCTGACCGGACCGATGTCGCCTCCGAGGGGCTGTGGCGTGGTGGATCACAGCCCATGCCCAGTCCACCACTCTGACCATCAGCGAGTCGAGCATTTCCCTGTGTGTCTCACGTCTGGGTTTCTTTGGCGAATCGGCACTCTTCTCCCTTTAGGCTTCACCCCGGGGAACTTGCAGGCGCTCTTCCCCAGGCTGCCACTCGCCTGTCTTTTCTTTCGAGGGCCTCCTGCCTCTCTTCCTCCTGTGGCCTCTGCTTTCCTCCTGCTCGTGGACAGCGGGCCCTGCGCTGCTGCCTGCGGGTGTCCAGGACAGTGGACAAGCAGGCGCAGGGGGCTACTCCCTGCTCAGTTTCAGTGGCTCTTGCTGGCCACCGCTTCCTGGTGGGCTCACCCTGGGCTAAGAAGTCCCCTGGGAACTTCCCCAAGGGGTGACCAGCCTGGCACCAGCGTCAGCTGGCTGCACCTGCTGTGGAGTGGGACCCCCATCCTGCTCACATCCGGAGGCTGGGCCCTCCATGGGGGATTCTGCTGACCTGCGGCTCCCCCTCTGCAGGCATCACGTGGGGCAAGGTGGTGTCCCTGTATGCTGTAGCCGCGGGGCTGGCCGTGGACTGCGTGCGGCAGGCCCAGCCCGCCATGGTCCACGCCCTGGTTGACTGCCTGGGGGAGTTTGTGCGGAAGACCCTGGCCACCTGGCTGCGGCGGCGCGGCGGATGGGTGAGCCCCCACCCCCAAGCCCTGCCTGTCCCAACCTCTCCTGTCAGATGCAGGGGGAGCCCAGCCTGGCCTCTCAGAACAGGGCAGACCCCCCCCCCCCCCCGCTTCCCTGCACTGTGAACTGGCGAGCACAGCTGTCTATTGGAGTAGCCGGGGCGGCAGCTGGGGCTCCTCTGCTGGGGCCCTTTGATGCAGGATCCGGCGAGGTTGCAGGCCGCGTAGGTGGGGTCTGTGGCGGCCTCAGCATGGATTCCAAGGCTGCTGTCTGCCCAGCCCCCTGCAGGGAGGTGAATGGGGAACTCTGATCCCATGCTGCGGGCAGACCAGGCCAAGGGACGACGTCATTTCTTAGCAGGAATAGGAAGATGGGAGACCAAGGGGTAGACACCCATTCCTTCTTCCAGAAGACTTCAGATGTCCAGGGAAACCCAGCATGCTCTTGTCCCACGCGAGAGTCAGGCTTTGCCCCTTTGCGGGAGCCCAGCTCTTGGCCTCGCCTCGTGCTTCTCTCCTGGCTGTGGTCTCTGCTTAGCTCACTGTCCCTCTCCCCTCCCAGACCGACGTGCTCAAGTGTGTGGTCAGCACGGACCCTGGCCTCCGCTCCCACTGGCTCCTGGCTGCGCTCTGCAGCCTCGGCCGCTTCCTGAAGGCGGCTGTCTTTGTGCTGTTGCCGGAGAGATGAGGCGCCCAGCTGGACAGCGGCTGCTGCCCAGCCCAGAAGCCCTGCAACACCCGGACAGCATCTCCCCCTCCCCACCGACTGCTCCCCCGCAGACCAGGGCCCTCCAGGAGCATGGCCTGGAGCTGCCTTCCTGCCGCCTGGGCCCTTCCCTTCACATCTCCTGTGAGAAGCCCCAGAGGGGCCCCCTCAGGACACGAGCTGGCCTCGGTCCCTCTGGGCAGCAGGCCCAGCAGATTGTGTGAGACTCGTCTCTGGAAGGAGGACCGAGGCTGTGGGGCCCGCGCGGCATGCCTGACCACAGTGCAGATTGGTCCCCATCTCCCCTATGTGCCCCATCCCGCCCTGCCCATGGACTCTGACACCAGGGAGGCTCAGCTCTGCAGGCTGCCCCGGGCAGGCCCACAGGAGCTGTCCCTGGGGCCTCCAGCCCTTGTGGAGTGGCGCTGGGGACACTGGGGCTGAATGCAGGCCCAGCCCTGCCCTGCTTCCTCCGACGGCCCGTGGGCAATAAAGTCCAAACCATGGTTTTCGCTGTCGATGGCAGTTCTCCAGTGCTCAAGGCTCTGCCCGTGGCATCCTGGGAGGGTGGAATCCCTTGAGAATGGTGTGGGGGCTGGGAGGGGGGAGGGACAGGAGCTGGGCCTCCAGGCTCATGGGATCTGCAGGTGCTCACACGTCTGGAGCCGGCAGGCCCTGCTGGGGAGGAAGCCTCTGGCGTCCTCACGACACTTTAGTCCAACCAAGGACAGTGGGCATGCCTGGGCGGAGGGCCAGGGTGGGCTGAGGTTCCAAGTCCTGGCTCTAAGGGCCCCTAAGTAGCATAAAGTTTTGACCTCAGTCCTGGGGGAGATCTTTGTCTCTGGGACTGCAAGGCCAAGATCTTTGAGGTGCTGGGGACACACAGGGCACTGGCCCCTGGGCTGGGCATATGGAAGGGGCCCAGGAGAGGCGCCCCATCCACAGTGGTCTGGATCTGAGGGGATTAAGCCTGCTTTGTCCGAGGAAACAGCAGTGCAAACCCCAAACCCTATAAGACGGAGCTAAGCTGGTTCTCTGCTTCTGCACCCACAGCCTGATTCAGGCCCAGCCAACCGAGGTCAGGGACACGGCCACAGCCTGATCCGGGCCTGGCCAGCTGAGGTCAGGGATGCGGCCACAGCCTGATCCGGGCCTGGCCAGCTGAGGTCAGCGATGCGGCCACAGCCTGATCCGGGCCCGGCCAGCTGAGATCAGGGACACAGCCGCCCACGAACCGCCTGCTTATCCAGCTCCCAGGGCAGAAACCGGGACTCATGTGGGAGGCATCCTGAGGGTGTGGTACAGCAGTGGGAGGGACGGGAAGTGGGCCTGGTTTGCAGCCGTTTGCTGCGGCTGCAACGTGGCCATGGGGTCTTCCACAGTCCCTGGCTCAGTGCAGAGTGGGGATTTGGGGCTCAAAGACAGACACAACATGGATTTGGCCTCCCTCCAGATACTGCATGACCCAGCCCCGATGCCACACCCCAGGGCCTCTTTCGACCTCAGCAAGGGGGTTCCCTGACCGTCTCCACCCCTCCCAGGGCAGAGGTTTGGCTGAGGAGCCATAGGGAAGTGGCCCAGGAGCAATCCCACAGCCATATCCCTGATACTTCTGCTTTGGACACCTGTCCCTCCTAGATGGGGGCCACCAAGCTTCCCAGAGCCATGTCTGGGTCCTCCTGGCAGATGGGTGTTTCTGAAATCTCCACATGGGCCGCAACAGTGCTCACATGTGCACACGCACAGCTCCCAAGTGCCAGATCACACAGCACCTCGGCTCTCACAGTCCCCTTCCCCATCAGCTTCACCCTCTGTCCCCTGCACAGGGCTCCCAGGCAGGCCCACGGCTGCATCCCTCAGCCTCTCCCTCCTGCTGGTCTCCAGGCGGAGCAAGACCTCCAAATCCAAGGCCTCTGGCCCAGGACCCCTTCCCTGAGCGCCTGCTCCTGCTGTGTCCCCCAACACCAGGAAACATGGAGAGGGGATCCCAGAAGCCTCTGGGCTGTGTCAAGCCTGGCTCAGGGCACATGCCAGCGAGGTGGCCTCAGCTCCACCTGCCTGGGGACAACAGGTGGACAGAAGGGGACAGCGTCCTGTCCTGCAGCCCTGTACTTTGGGCCCAGGTGTTCTGGGACATTCCCAGCATGGAATGTGATGTCACTGGGAGCAACAGCAAGATTTAGGAAAACAGGGACCAGCAGCCTGCATGTGTGTCCAGTTAGTCTCTGTCCTTTTTTAAATATTTATTTGCGAGGAAAAGCTAGAGAGAGGGAGAGGCAGAGAGAGAGAAATGATGAGTGGACTCCACTTCCCACCTTCAGCCTGGGCTGGGGTTTCTGCATCTCCCTCGACCTGGTGCCTCCTGTGTCTTATTTCACATGCGCCGAGGACTTGATATGCATTTGCTATTGGAAACAGACCAGGGGGCCGGTACTGTGGCACAGCAGGTAAGACCACCGCCTGTGGCGCTGGCATCCCATATGTGCACAGGTTCGAGTCCCGGCTGTTCCTCTTCCAATCCAGCTCTCTGCTATGGCTTGGGAAATCAGTGGAAGATGGCCCAGGTGCTTGGGTCCCTGCCGGCTTATGGGAGACTCGGAAGAAGCTCCTGGCTTCCGAACCTGACCTGACAAGGCTGCAGAGTAACAGAGTGCCCAGGCTCAGAGCCTGTCACAGACCCGAGACCCCACTTTGTTCTACTCCCTCCAGTGCAGATGCTCATGGTGGAGGCCCCTCTGGCCAGCATGGCCACGAGCCCTGCGTGGCCACTCACTGTCTGACCATAAGTTCCAGGCACAAGGCCACAAAACCCAGACAGACGATGCTCCTGGAATTCCCCATGACCGAGTTCAGAATCCAGGCCTCCCCCACTCTCTGCTCTGTGCCCAGGCTGGCACCAGAGCAAACAGCCACACGCATGTTGCTCGGGAAACTTGTCGTGTGCCCAACAGCATGCCAGGCCGGGGGTGTGGTGCCTGTGGACAACCATGAGGCAGAACGCAGGTGCTTCCACCCAGCAAGTCTCACACCCAGGCTTCTGATCCCAGTGACAGCAGCAACCACGCGGCCCTCAGAGCTCGAGAGCGCAGTGGAAGTCTCACTGGCTCCAGCTACACCAGCGTAGCAGATGGAAACCAGGAAACACACACCACATGGGAGCGGGCGCTGAGCTGGAGGCCGACGCCGTGCACCGCAGCCGACAGCTGGGTTGGATTCCTGCTGAGGCAGTCCACGGGAGGCGGCAGGGACAGAGCTCCTGGCTCC
This sequence comes from Sylvilagus floridanus, assembly GCA_949820135.1. Lineage (NCBI taxonomy): Eukaryota > Metazoa > Chordata > Mammalia > Lagomorpha > Leporidae > Sylvilagus > Sylvilagus floridanus. Next base: position 181,614,521 of record OX463236.1, read on the forward strand.
TGGCTCCTGGCTCCGGCCAGCCCAGCTCAGCTGTCGTGTCTGGGGAGTGAATCAGGGTTGGGAGCCATCTGTCTGTGTCTAACTCTTAAGTAAATAAAAACAAATGAAATTTTTAAAAGAAGAATTTGTGTGCCAAACTGGTAACTAAGCACACAGAAAAATTAATTATTTCAAATGAAATATCTTTTCACTTTGTATCTTCTATGGCAAAAGCATAAAAAGATGGCAGGGGCTGGTGCTGTGGTGTAGTAGGTTAAGCCTCCATCTGCAGTGCCAGCATCCCATGTGGGTGCCACTTCTAGTCCTGGCTCCTCCTCTTCTGGTCCAGCCCTCTGCTATGGCCTGGAAAGCAGTGGAAGATGGCCCAAGTGCTTGGGCCCCTGCTCCTGACTCCTGGCTTCAGATCAGCCCAGCTCCAGCCACTGTGGCCATTAGGGGAGTGAACTAGTGGATGGAAGATTCTCTCTGTAACGCTTTCAAATAAATAAATCTTAAATAAAAAAGAAATAAAGATGGCAGGAGCCCAAGGACTTGAGCCATCACCTGCTGCCTCCCACGGTGTGCAGGACAAGGTGGACCAGGAGCAGAGCCAGTCCTTGAACCAGGCACTCTGGTATCTGATATGGGGGTCCCAAGCAGCCTTATAAAATACACTTTTAAAAAATATTTATTTACACTATTTGAAAGGCAGAGTTAGAGAGAACCATTCTTCCATTTGCTGGTCCTCTCCCCACATGGCTGCAATGGCTGGGGCTGGGCCAGGCTGAAGCCTGGGGCCTGGAGCTTCTTCCGGGTCTTCCACATGAGTGCAGGGGCTCAAGCACTTGGGCCGTCTTCTGCTGCTTTCCCAGACACATTAGCAGGGAGCTGGATCAAATGTGGAGCAGCTGAGACTCAAACTGCTGCTCTGATAGACACCGGCATTGCAAGCGGTGGCTTAAGCCACTGTGCCACAATGTCAGCCCCACAAGTGGCATTTTAACCTGAGCCAAACACTTGTCCCAAAAGCAACAGTTGTAACGAACTACGACTTAGTGCAAGAGACAAAATCAAAGAATGTAGGTGGAGACATGAGTGTGGACTGAGACTTCCTTTTAGCAAAGTGTACCTACAGCGGTTAGGGCTGACGGGTCACAGCTTCGGCCCAGGGCGAGGTCTGGGAGCTCAGCTCCCGGCTAGACAGAAGCACCACAGGCTCCAGGCCCACAGCCAACACGGGACACCCCAAACACCTTCCTTCTGCAAGGCAGTGGCCTGCAGGGGTGACCGCAAGTACACGAAGCTCAGGAGAGGGGCGGACGGGTGGCATGGGGGGCTCTGTGTGCCGTGCCCTTGGTGGTGTTGCCGCCTCGCTGCTGTAACCTTACTTCAAGGAGAGGAGACGTGGCCTGGCGAGTGCAGGGGTGCTAAGTTCCAGCTCTGAACACAGCCACAGTTGTGGGGCCAGCGCTGCAGCATGGTGGATTAAGCAGCTGCCTGCAACACCAGCATCCTATATGGGCGCTGGTCCCAGGCCCAGCTGCTCCACTTCCAGCCAGCTCCCTGCTGTGGCCTGGGAAAACAGTGGAAGAAGGCCCAAATGCCTGCGCCCCTGCACCTGTGTGGGAGACCTGGAGGAAGCTCCTGGCTTTGGTCTGGCCCAGCCCTGGCTGTTGCGGCCATTTGGGGGTGACCCAGGAGAGGGAAGATCTCTAACTCTGCCTTTCAAATAAAATAAGTCATTAACAGAAGTCGCTCTGCAGCCCGAGGGAGGGGCAGGGTCAGGCATTAGGGGCTAGGCTGCCACAATCCAAGCCGACTAATTTTAGCATCAACAAAGTGGGCCAGCACACGTGAGGCTTCCTGTGTGCTGAGCTGTGGAGAACAAAACGCCCATGCGGGGTGAGCAACAGGACGCCAGGTCCAGCTCGGGACAGCAGCAGGCTCGGCAAGGATGATGTGTTGATCCCAAGTGGGGGCATCCTCTAGGACGACAGGCGTGGGGAGGTGAGAGGGCGTCGCAACACACGGCTGCTGAAAATCCATTCGGGCAAAGGTGTTCCTGACACCAGGCACACGTGAGGCCTGTCCTAACAGTACCAGAACCATGTCTTAGCTACTTCTTGGCAGCTGGCTCCAAACCCCACCTTCACGCTGTGCCCTGGGTGCTGCCCTCTCACAGGCTGGCCAGCAGGTGGGAGGGGGCAGGCTGGACACCCAGGCACTTCCTTCCTGGTTCTGAGAAGCTGACCCCAGGGCCTGTGGTCCTGCAGCTCCCTTACTGGGAGGCTGCTGATACCGTGCAGGGAAAAGGAAGCCTTTGTTTATTCTTGGATGCATGCCAAAGCATGCAGGGGCAGACGGGGAAAACAGCCTGGGAGAGTGCGGGAGCAGTGAGGCTGGGGGCGGGGACCACGCATGGTAAGAGACTCCGAGGCCACGGTGGCATCATGGCACAGCTGTAGCACAGGCCTCACGGGAGGGTGCTGAGCCTCAACCAGTTCTCTTGGGAATGCACTTGGTTCTGAAAGTGACAAAGATAACCACATCCCAGCTGGTCCACCCTTTGTTCTTCACCTTAGGGTTGACCACGCCACTGCAGATGTGTGTGTGTTTTACATCTTGCCAAACTGCAGAAACAGAGAGAAAGCATTGGCCCTTCTCAATTTCTTGGGAAAAGATTTGGGGGAAAAAATTAGGCAGCAGATGAAAAAAATGTAGGCTACACAAGTGATAATATTCAAATCCTCAGCCATAAAAATAAAGGCCTTTTATTTGGTTTTCTACGCCATCACAGGGACATCTGGACAACACTCGGGAGCCAGCAGCCCCCTCCTGAGGGCTCTGGAGCTCCACTCCAGGTCACGGGGTCACCTTCTTGTAGGTGACACGGAGATGCTGAGTCATAGGCTGCGTGGTGGTTGCCATGGAGACCGTCTGCTCAAGTTTGCCTTCAGAATTCAGCCTGAATTTCCGGGTAATCTGAACAGAACAAAACAAGCCACCTTAGTTTTACAATCTTCAGAAATTTCAACAAATGTCTGAGAAGCTGCCGGTGCCAGGCCTGCTTCATGGCTCTGCAGGTGGGCAGTTTCTCACCGTGGATGATGGCAGTGGACACAGAGCCACCCCACGGAGGGCAGGATCAAGGTGTCCTGGCCCCTGGGCCTGTGCCCCAGAGGGGAGCACCTCTGGTGCTTCCACAAAGCACTCGGTTCTCAGGGACTTCCCTCCACTCACCCCAGGCACACACCGCAGCCCAGCCCACGCCACAGTGTGACGGACCCTTGCTGGCGAGGATGAGTGACAGCAGTGTTTCCAACAAGTGCACAGCCTGAGGGCAAAGGCCCGTGTGCCAGGCAAAGGGCAGAGCGTGAGATACACCCAGAGAGGCTGCACTCCGATTCCAGCTTCCTGCTCGTGCACCAAGAGAGGTGGCAGATGACGGGCAGATGACGGCTTGAGGACTTGGGTGCCCGCCACCCGTGTGGGAGACGCAGATTAAGTTCTAGGCTCCTGGCTTCCGCTGGCCTGGCCCCGGCTGCTGCTGGCATTTGGGGAGGTCCAGCTCGGGACAGCAGCAGGCTCGGCCTCTCTCTCTCTCTTTAAAACAAACAAAATGTGTACGTGTGCGCGTGTGGTATGTGCACGTGGTGTGTGCACACTGTGAGCGTACGCTGTGGCACAGTGGCTGAAGCTGCCACTCCAGGGGATAGCGCTGCTGTGCGTACGCGGTGTGTGCACACTGTGTGCCATGGCACAGTGGCTGAAGCTGCCACTCCAGGGGATAGCGCTGCTGTGCACACGCGATGTGTGTGTGTACATGTACACTGTGTGCATGTGTGTGTGCACACTGTGTACGTGTGCTGTGTGCCATGGCACAGTGGCTGAAGCTGCCACTCCAGGGGATAGCGCTGCTGTGCGCACGCGGTGTGTGCACGCGGTGTGCCATGGCACCGTGGCTGAAGCTGCCACTCCAGGGGATAGCGCTGCTGTGCGTACGCGGTGTGTGCACACTGTGTGCCATGGCACAGTAGCTGAAGCTGCCACTCCAGGGGATAGCGCTGCTGTGCGCACGCGGTGTGTGTGTGTACATGTACACTGTGTGCATGTGTGTGTGCACACTGTGTACGTGTGCTGTATGCCATGGCACCGTGGCTGAAGCTGCCACTCCAGGGGATAGCGCTGCTGTGCGCACGCGGTGTGTGCATGCTGTGTGCCATGGCACAGTGGCTGAAGCTGCCACTCCACGGGATAGCACTGCTGTGCGCACAGGCTTCTCTGCTCTGACCCAGCTTCCCATTCATGCATCCTGACAGGCAGGGTGATGGCTCAGACGGTTGGGCCCCAGCTACCCACAGGGGAGACCTGCTCCTGGCTTTGGTCTGGCCTAACCCCAGCTGTTCAAAGCATTTGGGGAGTGAACCAGTGAATATAAGATTCCCCCTGCTCCTTGCCCCCACTGCCCCAGTTGCTCTGCCTTTCAAGTAGATAAAACACACACACACACACACACACACACACACACACACACTCTCTCTCTCTCTCTCTCTCTTTCTATATATATATGTAAACACACATATTAGATACACACATAAACTGTTATATATCTGTTACATACATTACATTGTTACACGTGTATCACACTACACACGTACTACACACCCACACACGTATATCATACTACACACACATATCACACTATGCACATCCACTACACACATCCACACACATGCAGATCACACTATGCACACATTCACACACATATTACACTATACATAACCCCCCACGTGTGTATCACACTATACACACCCACACACGTGTATATTACACTATACACACACCAACACATGCGTATATCACACTATACACACACCCACACAGTGTATATAAAACTACACACACATACATGTGTATATTACTCTACATAAACCCCCACATAAATAGCACTATTCACACACCCACACACGTGTATATTACACTATACACACACCCACGCATGCATATATCACACTATACACACACCCACACATGCATATATCACACTATCTACACACCCACACGTGTATATCACACCATACACACGTGTATATCACACTATACACACACCCACACACGTGTATATTATACTCCACACACCCACACACGTGATCACACTAGACACATCTACTACCACAGGCATTTTTAAGAACACTGAGCAGCGTTGAGGGGCACCGATCATAAGCCACGAGACAGGACTTTTGCCTCGGGCCAGGCCGACTCTTCTGTGACTCACTAACCCTGCTGCTGAGAAGAACCCAGAGAAGCTGGATTTTGAAAAGTCAATCTAAAGGTGCCAGAGCCACGACGCAAGGACCCGGGCCAGCAGCTGCTGCCCCAGAGGAAGGCTATCTCCCCAAGGACCCAGGCCGGGCGTCCTCTCAGGGCGCTCAGCTGCCCGTGAGCCCACCTGACAGGTGCTGAGGCTGACACCAGCTCTTAAGATCTAACGCTAGACCGTGATTTCCCTTCCCAGTGGCTCTGCAGCCTGCAGCCTTATAGCCCTGCGCACGCCTGTACAGGGCTCGGGGCCTCTCTCTCTCTACAGTCTGTGACTACAGCCCTGTGCACGCCTGTACAGGCCTCGGGGCCTCTCTCTCTGCAGTGACTACAGCCCTGTGCACGCCTGTACAGGCCTCGGGGCCTCTCTCTCTGCAGTGACTACAGCCCTGCGCACGCCTGTACAGGGCTCGGGGCCTCTCTCTCTCTGCAGTGACTACAGCCCTGTGCACGCCTGTACAGGCCTCGGGGCCTCTCTCTCTCTGCAGTCTGTGACTACAGCCCTGCGCACGCCTGTACAGGCCTCGGGGCCTCTCTCTCTCTGCAGTGACTACAGCCCTGTGCACGCCTGTACAGGCCTCGGGGTCTCTCTCTCTGCAGTGACTACAGCCCTGTGCACGCCTGTACAGGCCTCGGGGTCTCTCTCTCTCTGCAGTCTGTGACTACAGCCCTGTGCACGCCTGTACAGGCCTCGGGGTCTCTCTCTCTCTGCAGTCTGTGACTACAGCCCTGTGCACGCCTGTACAGGCCTCGGGGCCTCTCTCTCTCTGCAGTGACTACAGCCCTGTGCACGCCTGTACAGGCCTCGGGGCCTCTCTCTCTCTGCAGTGACTACAGCCCTGTGCACGCCTGTACAGGCCTCGGGGTCTCTCTCTCTGCAGTGACTACAGCCCTGCGCACGCCTGGACAGGCCTCGGGGCCTCTCTCTCTCTGCAGTGACTACAGCCCTACGCACGCCTGTACAGGCCTCGGGGCCTCTCTCTCTCTACAGTCTGTGACTACAGCCCTGCGCACGCCTGTACAGGGCTCGGGGTCTCTCTCTCTCTGCAGTGACTACAGCCCTGCGCACGCCTGTACAGGCCTCGGGGTCTCTCTCTCTCTGCAGTGACTACAGCCCTGTGCACGCCTGTACAGGCCTCGGGGTCTCTCTCTCTGCAGTGACTACAGCCCTGCGCACGCCTGGACAGGCCTCGGGGCCTCTCTCTCTCTGCAGTGACTACAGCCCTACGCACGCCTGTACAGGCCTCGGGGCCTCTCTCTCTCTACAGTCTGTGACTACAGCCCTGCGCACGCCTGTACAGGCCTCGGGGCCTCTCTCTCTGCAGTGACTACAGCCCTGTGCACGCCTGGACAGGCCTCGGGGCCTCTCTCTCTCTGCAGTGACTACAGCCCTGTGCACGCCTGTACAGGCCTCGGGGTCTCTCTCTCTGCAGTGACTACAGCCCTGCGCACGCCTGGACAGGCCTCGGGGTCTCTCTCTCTGCAGTGACTACAGCCCTGCGCACGCCTGTACAGGCCTCGGGGCCTCTCTCTCTCTGCAGTGACTACAGCCCTGTGCACGCCTGGACAGGCCTCGGGGCCTCTCTCTCTCTCTGCAGTCTGTGACTACAGCCCTGTGCACGCTTGTACAGGCCTCGGGGCCTCTCTCTCTCTGCAGTGACTACAGCCCTGCGCACGCCTGTACAGGCCTCGGGGTCTCTCTCTCTCTGCAGTGACTACAGCCCTGTGCACGCCTGTACAGGCCTCGGGGTCTCTCTCTACAGTCTGTGACTACAGCCCTGCGCACGCCTGTACAGGCCTCGGGGCCTCTCTCTCTCTGCAGTGACTACAGCCCTGCGCACGCCTGTACAGGCCTCGGGGCCTCTCTCTCTCTGCAGTCGGTGACTACAGCCCTGCGCACGCCTGTACAGGCCTCGGGGCCTCTCTCTCTCTGCAGTTGGTGACTACAGCCCTGTGCACGCCTGTAGAGGGCTCGGGGCCTCTCTCTCTCTGTATCCTGCAGCCTTTCAGCCCTGTGCACGCCTGGACAGGTCTCGGGGCCTCTCTCTGCAGTTGCTCATGTACAGCCGCATGTCCCACAGGGGCCTGCACTCCCCTAGTCTCCGTTCTGCTCTGCTGGTGCCATCGATGCCCTGGACTGCAGTCCTGCTATGGAGGAAGTGGCACGGCAGAAGCAGGCAGACGGGCCCGGGCAGACTCCATAATCACCACCTCCCTCACGGCCCTATTTCTCAATCCCTGGGAGGAAGAACACAGTGACAAGAAAACAGAGCTGGAGCCCGACCTTACACCATGCAAAAACAGCCACGAACCTCAACGTGAAAGGGAAAACTGCCCAGTGCTTAAGAGGATGCAGGTAAAAAATCTCTGAAGACCAGGTTAGGCGAGAGATTTAAGACAGGACACAAAAAGTACCAAGTACAAAAGGAACTAAGACACACACTGTGTGAGAATTGACCTGGCAATCCTGGGTGGCAGCAGTCTCAGCATGCACCCCCAGGGCTCTCCTGCAGGCCAGGGCCTGGACCCCCCTCAGAAAACAGGAAATGCAAGTCGCAAACAAGCTGCGGCAAGGTGGCCACTGTATCAGTCACCAGCAGTGGGCACCGTGTGACACAGCCTGCAGCTACAACCTGGGCCCCCAACTCGGGCAGCCCCCATCCCAGGTGTCACTGTGCACACAGCCCTTGCAGAGGCTCTGTGCAGCCACACTGAACCACACCAGCTCAGAGGACGCAGAGCTGAGAGCGTGGGTGCCGACACAGCAGCAGGAGTGCAGCCTGCAGCCGTGCTCTGGGGACCACAGTGGGGGGCTGCTTTCTGCAGCGATGGGATTGCTCTGTCTCGACTGTGGTGCTCCAAGACCATGCACACTGACCCAAATGTTCACACTAACTGCATGGGACAGCACCACATGGAACCGCACCGCATAGCACCACACAGGACAGCACCACACGTGAGTGCACCGCATGTGACAGCACCACACGTGAATACACTCCACAGGACAGCACCACACTGGATGGCACCACACGTGACAGCACCACACGTGAATACACTCCACAGGACAGCACCACACAGGACAGCACCACACGTGAATACACTCCACAGGACGGCACCACACAGGACAGCACCACACTGGACGGCACCACACGTGACAGCACCACACAGGACAGCACCACACAGGACAGCACCACATTGGATGGCACCACACGTGACAGCACCACACAGGACAGCACCACACGTGACTGCACCACACGTGACTGCACCACACGTGACTGCACCACACGTGACAGCACCGCACAGGACAGCACCACACAGGACACCACTACACGAGACTGTACCACATGTGTGACAGCACCACACGCGACCGCACTGCAGGATGACTGGTTTTGAAACGCAAAGAAAAATTCCATTAAGCCAAAGCAGTTGAGATGGCGCAGTACTGGCAGTGGGACAGGCGCTGGGCCACTCGGAACAGCAGAGAGAAACTGCCCTGAAGGCAGGGTAGGGGCAGAGGTGCAAGTCTGGGAGGGAGCAGGTGGAGGCAGCAGGCCACTTGCCTGGGAACAAGACAGCAGACACAGCACACACACACACAGAGCTCCAGTGGACACAGCACACACACAGCTCCAGGTGGACACACACACACACAGCTCCAGAGTGACCAGGACAGCCAAAGGGAAAGTTTGAGGTGACACAGGAAAACTCCCTTCAAATTATAAAATACCTGTTTTGGACCTTTTTTTTTCCCCCGAAGGAAAAATAAGGCACAGGACAGACAAGGTCCGAGCAGTGGAAAAGGAGCCCAATGTCTCACTGAAGGCAGGGTGGGCAGTGCAAGGAAGTGTCACAAATTTGGAGAAATGGAATTAAAAGTTTTATTTTAGAGGGGGTGTGTACCTGAACCGTGTGTACATGAAGTGTGTGTGTAACATGTGTGAAGTGTGGAGCTGGCATTGTGGTGCAGTGTGACGGCAGCTTCCCATATGAGCGCCAGTTCAAGTCCTGGGTGCTCCACTTCCAATTCAGCTCTCTGGCCTGGGAAAGCAGTGGGAGATGGCCCAAGTGGGTGCCTCCCATGTGGGAGACCAAGAAGAAGTTCTTGGCTTTGATCTGGCCCAGTCCTGGCTGTTGTGGCCATCTGAGTAAAGCAACAGATGGAAGACTTCTCTTTCTGCCTTTCAAATAAATGAATACATCTTTAAAAAAAAAAGAAGTTATGGGGTCCGGCGTTATAGCATAGCGGGTAAAGCCACCACCTGCAGCACTGGCATGCCGGCATCCCATATGGGTGTTGGTTCAAGTCTCAGCTGCCCCGCTTCCGATCCAGCTCTCTGCTATGGCCTGGGAAAGCAGTGAAAGAGGGCCCAAGTCCTTGGGCCCCTGCACCCACACGGGAGACCTGGAAGAAGCTAAGCGTTCTGGCTTCAGATTGGCCCAGCTCCAGGCATTGCGGCCATTTGGGAAGTGAACCAGCAGGTAGAGACCTCTCTCTCTCTGCCTCTCTGTAACTCTGCCTTTCAAATAAACAAATAAATCTTTTTTAAAAAGTTACTTATTAAAAAAAGTTTCATTTTGGTACAAGAAATTTTAAGTCCATGCCATATTTTTGTAAAGCATATTCTCAATTAACTTCTTCCAGACTCCTTGCAGGACACAAGCTCTGAAACTGACAGGTCAAGGAGGAAACCAGTGCCAAAGACAACGTGACCCTACCATGGCGGGAGCTCCGTGCTCGCGGGAAGGCTATTTATTCCATGCTGTGCACTCGGCCCAGGGCCAAAGGGAATTCCACCAGCTGTGCAGGCCCCCTTCTGTCGCCCCACACACAGCCCCTGGCCTCCGGGCGCCGCACTGTGTGATGTGCTTCCCACAGCCCTGGTCCTTCTCCGGCCGCAGTGTGCAGACGCCAGCTTGGTGCCGCACCCCAGGCCCCTCCACATCACCCCTGCCCCCCTCCTTGCACACTCTCTCACTTGTTTAATTAACAAGAGCCAAAAGCCATTCTCCAGAAAACAAACAAAATCCACATAAAACCCTTGGCCAAGCGTGCTCAAGAAAAAGAAAACACGCGCACACAAGCATCCAGCAAATACACGTGACAGAACTGACAGAAAAAACTGTCTACTACCTCTTCCAAAAATCTTGAAAATCTACAAGAAATAGACGTTCTCCCTAGGAATTGTGCACCTGCAGAGCTGGCATCCCACGTGAGCGCAAGTTGGAGTCCCGGCTGCTCCACTTTCAATCCAGCTCCCTGCTAATGGCCGGGGAAAGCGGTGGAAGATGTGCTTGGACCCCCGCCACCCCTGTGGGGGACCCAGACGGAATTCCAGGCTTCTGGCTTTGGCCTGGCCCAGCCTGGACCCTTGTGGCCATCTGGGAAGTAAACCGGTAGATAGAAGGTCTCTCTCTGTCTCTGTCTTTCAAACACAATAAAACAAAAGATAAAAAAAATAAACAAGAAAATTTGGAGAAAAGAATATCAGAAAGTTTGCTTTAGAAATCAAAATGTAACATAAACCTGAGACAATGAGAAGACTGTGTTACTGGTGAAGGAGTGGACAACCAGAGAGACTTCTGAGTTTATGTGGACATCCCAAACCTGTGGGCTCAGGCAGAATTCGTGAAATGGTGTTGGGAACGAGGGCCACCTTCTGGAAAGTGAGACTGACACCAGCCAGCTTCGAGACAGATTAAAGGTGCGGACATGGAGACCATGCTTCTCACTGTGGAGGAACCCACGGTGGACGCTGGGGATCAGAGACCCTGGGGAACTGGAGATGTCACACACAGGGGAGGCACCCATGTCGCAGGGAGCAGACAGCAGATGGACGAGAGGAAAACACCCTCCCTCAGACTGCCCACTAAGCACACACAGCAAGACGTGGCCCAAGCACGAGCCACGGGCTCATCACTCAGACAGCACATTCGAAACAGACGAGACGCCATCAGACTCCAAAGGCAGCTGCAGGCGACCCCACAGCTCCTGTCAGAACGGCACGCACCTCTGTCCTTACAGCCCCACTCACACAAGTGTTGTGACAGGAAACCAGGGACTGGGGACCAAGTGGGCCACACACACAGCTGAGATGACCCTCAGGGCTGGCAAGCTGGGCTCACCTGCTCCACGTGGGGCTCCTTGGCGAAAGAGATCCTGGCAATGGAGTGGGATGCGATGCATAGCTCCTGCCCGTTCACCTCGCCCTCCTCCACCTCCACGATGCCTGCAAGGGAGGCAGGGGCTCTGACTGTGACTCAGGCAACACGGACCCCAGAGACCGAGCTTGGCAGCCACGGCAGTCCGTGTCGCTCCATCCCGACGAGGGCTTCAGGATGGCAAGAAGACAACTCTTCTGACAGCTTGGGGAGGGGCAGCACCCTCTTCAGAAGTGCCCTGGACCCTGCCTCCTACCTCCACCCACGAAGGGCCAGGGAGCTCCACCCCCAGGAAGTCCTGAATGCCCAGGATGGTGGACTCTTTTGGCCAAGTGGACAAGGTGGAGGCCACACACACTGTTTCTGAGTAACTTCTTGGTAAGAAACTGTTGGGGAGTGGTATGTTCTGGGATGACTCCAGGACAGGGCAGAGTAGGCCAGTGCTCCCCTGCGTTACGTCTGCAGCAGCGGCCCAGCTGTGAGGGGCCAGCAAAATAGGCTGCTGCTGTCCCCCATCCCCACCAACATGTGACATGAGCAGGGACGCCGGGAGACCCCCCGAGGCAGCCCCTCCCACGTGAGCAGGGACGCTGGGAGCCCCCCGAGGCAGCGCCTCCCTGCCCTCAGAGCAGTACCTGTGTTCTGTGCGCTGACGAAGGCCACCTTGTTGGTGTCGGGCTTGAGGCGGATGAAACCACACTCCCTGTGCATCGGCTTGCGCGTGTCGGGGTGGAAGGAGTTGAACCTGGACAGGATGCCGAGGAAGTGACGTGGGCGCCGTGTGTGCTGTGCGCTGGCTGCAGCCGCGGGGGCAGGGCTGCCTTGCTCCACCCAGGGGTCGCTCTTGCAGACTCCTGCCCCGCAGGCCCCCACCCCTCCCCATCGCTCTGGCTGCCTCACTCAATTTCAACGATTTCTTGGCTGAAGAGAGGAACTCTTTCTGCCCAGTGCCACACAGGTCTCAGTCCTAAGCACTCTGCAAACGGACACTGGCCAAGAAATCCCACTCCCACTTCCTCTCCCCAGCCCTGTGCTTGGGGAATCGGTCCATATATGTGCCAAGAAACATATCCATGTTTATTATTGCAAGTTCATGATGGAAATAAAAGGTACCTGCGTCCTGAACTCAGCATACAAACCCACGACCTGCAAACTCACTCGCTGATCACTCACCAGCCCAGCAGCTGCTATGGGGCATCTTTCTCTAGGGCTCTGAGAGAGGCCGGAAGCACATATTTCCCCTTTAACATAACCCTAAAATGTGTTTTTTATATCATAATGTAGTAATGCACATGAACACGCACATGACACTCTCCAAACCCAGCTCCTACTCTACTCTGCTCTGTTCTTTGTCTGCTGGTCACAGACAACGTTTGACCCTCTCTCCCCCACACCTCTTCCCGGTTCAAAAAAGGCTGCACTCGCTGCCCTGGGGACCTGGCTCAGACGCCCTGGGGTACCTGGCTCAGACACCCTGGGGGACCTGGTACAGACGCCCCGGGGTACCTGCTACAGACACCCCGGGGGGACCTGACACAGACGCCCTGGGGACCTGACACAGATGCCCCGGGGGACCTGGCACAGATGCCCTGGGGGATCTGGCTCAGTTGCCCTGGGGTACCTGGCTCAGAGCCATTTTACCAACGATGGGCCTCGGATGCTGGCTCAGGGAAGGACACAGATGGACACAGATGGACAGGCTCCTCTGCACTTTCTGCCTGGAGTTTGCCCTTGGTCAATGCGCAGCAGGCACTTACGAGAAGTTCAGCATGGGCTGGCCCACGTGGGAGATGTGCACCTCCTCCAGGTACTGGAAAGGCTGCAGCGTTGGGAAGGTCCCGGCCCCTGGAGGGTCCGACAGCCACGTGCCCAGCATCCAGGACAGCGGCTCCACCACTGGATTCATCTTGGGAGGCTCTGGGGACAAAAGGAGAAGAGTCAGGGCCGCTCCTGACAGGGTCTCATGAGCGACAAGCCCAGTCTGCAGGGACGTTCACCTCAGGCAGCCACGCGCGCCCTGCAGGACCTGCACAGCGGGAAGGAACAGGCTGACCACCAGCAAACATCCTGCTGTGAGGTCCATTTCCAGAGCTCTGCAGTTCCAATGAAGACACAGAACCAAGAGGGCCCCAGGGGGCAAGAGGAAGCAGAGAAGCCTTGCCATGCCGAGCTAGGCTGCCCAGGTGTGGGCTCTGGAGATGGAGATGAGAGAAGACTCCAGGCAGGTAACGGTGAGGACAGGTAGGAGCTGGATGCAAACTGCTGGCTCTGGTCTCTGAGACGTGACCTACAGGGCTGGCTCTCTCGTCCCACCAGGTGTGGGGATGACACTGGAGGCCTGGGACTCCAAGGTCCTGAGGGGAAGGGATGCAGCCAGTGGACAGCGGGCACAGCAAGGCAGGATTGGGACATGTAGCTGACTTGGCTTCCCAGGGTGAGCCCGGGTGACCCCCGTCAGCTGGAGAACGGGGCACTAGAGGAGAGGCTGTGCAAGGTCCATGGCAAGGCGTGCAGCAAGGGTGCTGGGAAAGGCAGTCGGCCTCCCAGAGGCAGCCGAGATTGCCCTTGACCACAACCCGCCTCCCACACCCAACACCTAACGTCCAGGTGCTTTATCCCTGAAGAAGGGACAATGACACCAAAGAGAAGCAGCGGGGAGGGGAGCGCACTGGCCCCACCTATTTGCTGGCTTCACCTGCCAACCCCAAATGGCACGTCCACCAGCTGCCGGGAGGGCAGACGCACTGGCCGGGACAGGAGTCCTCAGGACCAGGCCCGCCTCCTGTGGACAGCCTGGGACCCCCACTGGAAGCCGCTGGGAAAGGACATGGAGGAGGAAAGAAGTGAAAGGGCTGAGGCGAGCCCTGGGCACTGCTGAGGACAGGGAGAGAGACGGGCGTGGACACCCATGCCCTCCCCGCCTGGCCCACCCTGGCGATCTTCCCTTTCCAGCTGCCTGTGAGGAGTCAATCGCTGACACTGCCTGCCCACGGTGACAGCCAGCTCCCTCCACCCACGGCTTCCCTCACTGTGCTAGACAGCAGCAGCTAAGAACGCAGACACCCCTGCCACCCTGTGGGGCATGCGTCCCAGTGAGGGAGCACAGGGCGGCAGATGCAGAGTCCATGGTGCAGGTGGGGACGAGCTGAGAGACATTTTCAGAACCTCCTTAAAAGGGCCAGGGTTGTTCCGTAGCGGGTAAAGCCGCTGCTGTTATCCCGTATGGGCACTGGTTCAAGTCTTGGCTGCTCCACTTCTGATTCAGCTCCCTCCTAATGCTCCTGGGGAAAAAGCAGGAGACGGCCTAAATCCTTGGGCCCCTTCCCCAGGTGGGACACCTGGAAGAAGCTCCTGGCTCTAGGCTTCAGACCAGCCCAGTTCTGGCCATTGGGGAAGTGAACCAGTTGATGGAAGACCTATGTCTCTCTCTGTCTCTGCAACTCTGCCTTTCAAATAAATAAGTCTTTTAAAAAGAAACTGAAGGGGCTGCACTGTGGCTTAGCGGGTAAAGCTATTGCCTGCAGCATCGGCATCCCATATTGGCGCTGGTTCGAGTCCCGACTGCTCCACTTCTGATCAAGCTCTCCGCTATGGCCTGGGAAAGTACTAGAAGATGGCTCAAGTGCTTGGGCCCCTGCACCCATGTGAGAGACTTGGAAGAAACTCTAGGTTCCTGGCATCAGATCAGCCCAGCTCCAGCTGTTGTGGTCATTTGGGGAGTGAACAAGTGGGAGGACCTCTCTCTCTCTCTCTCTCTCTCTCTCTCTCTCTCTCTGTCCTTCTCTGCCTGTCTCTCTCTCTGTAACTCTGCCTTTGAAATACATAAAAAAAAATCACCCTCGAGACCATCCTTGTTGAGAAGGGTGAGAGTGGGTGAGATGTGAGAGCAGACCCGGCAGAAGCGTGGCAGATGTTGGAGCCCTGGGGTGGGCAGAGCTGGCAGGGACTGAGCAACAAGAAGCCCTGGGCAGATCTCTGTGGGGGAGCAGACACAGCTGCAGGAAGCCAGGACGGCAATGGCACAAGTGCTGACGGCAGAGGTGGACATGGTGTCAAGGACCAGAGTTTGGCAAAGGAGCTCCGGAGTGCAGCTGGGCAGATGTGCTGATGGCTTGCACAGGGTGCACGAGAGCAAGTGAATAACTGAGAGACAGGGGCTGGGGGAAGGAGCTGGAGGGCTTGGGCTTTAGCAACTGGAAAGACAGACTGATTTCCAGATAGAAGACTAAGAGACAGCCCCTGCTGCCTCCTCGTCAGCGTCCCGGGACGTTCACCACACAAGCACAGCCAAGGTCACTGCCTGAGTCTACCAAAGCTGAATGTTAGGAGAAGGGGTCCCTCCCATGTGTGGGATGTAGGGGCCGGGGCAAGCCTGGCCAATCTGGCACCCTGGCACAGGAAGTGACGCCTTGCCTACGATCCAGACCAAGGGTCTAGGGTCTGTCCTCAGAGCCGTGGTCTACAACACCCTTGACGCTCCCCTCCACACACACACCTGAGCTCTTTAGCATGGGATTTCACAGGCGCTCCACCCTGCTGCTAGGGCAAACACACCGGCCCTCCCTCTCATGCAGGCCCCCAGCGTAGGGAGGGATGGGGCTCCAGTGGCAGGAAAGCCCGCATGTGTGTACCTGCTCAGGTCTCGCCCTTCCTCACCCAGCCCTATTCTGAGCACACACCTGCAGCGCTGCCAGGAGGCCCAGTCCTTCCTCCGAGGTCCTGCCAGGCTCCTCCTCTCACTCAGCCCTGGCAGCAAGACCAGGAGTGGGGCGAGCCTGCCCCCTAGGGTGGGAGTCCTGGCACTGCAGCTGCTGAGAGCGACAGAGGCGTCCCGAGCAGAGCAGCCTCCCCAGGTGGCAGCGCCACCTGCCCTGCACTGAAGCACAGGGCTCCTTAAAGGCAGAGGAGGGAACGCCGCCACCCTGACCACAGAGAGGCCCTCCGCGAGGCGAGCACGCCTGGGCGCACCACGCTGCCCTTGCTCCACACCTCCCATCCGCCCCACTGGGGAGAGACCCTGTCATCAAGCTCGAGAGGGCCCTCAGATGTCCACGTGGAAATGGTCAGAGGCCCAGCCACAGAGGAAGGCAGAAGTGGACCTGGCCCTTTCTTTCTCACACCAGCTGGGGGTTTTCCTGAGGGTTGGGACTGGGTAAGCCGGCAGGATTCCCTTCTCTGCAGGGAGTGAAACAAACCTTTTCCTGCGGTCACTTCTCAGGGAGACAGACCACAGACACCAACTGGTCACCAAGATCGGTGTGAGGGCTCAAGACACAGCTTGGGGAGTGCAGGGGCGGCTGCAGGTCCCATAGCAGGATAGGGGGCTGGTGGGCAGATGGGAGGGGCGGGAGTGCTGCCCTCAGAGGCCTGGGACGCTCCTTTGACTGACCCCGGATACCCAGAACACCCACCGAGGAGCAGAGAACGGCAAGGCCAGCTTCTGTCCAAGCCTGTATCCAAGCAGGATGTGCCCAGACGTGGCAAGGGGAGCTGCCCCCAGCTGACTCTGCTCCCCGACTTGGGAGGCAGAGGGAAGGCGGTGGACCCCAGGGTGGGGCACACAGGGTGCTGACTCGGACCAGAAACAGGCTACCTGGGAAAGACGCTGTCAGACACAGGCCAGAGCTGCTGCTGAGCTCGCAGAAGCCTGGAAAGAAGTAATGAACAAGAAAGGCGAACTCTCTCCAAGACCCAGGTGAGAATTAACAGAGCACAGGGAGAGGAAGACACTGGGGACCATGTGAGACACAGAAGATGGAGCAGAGTGACAGGTCAGACAGGATTCAAGGGCCCTCCCCCCACTGATTGGAATGTTCATCACATAGCTCCTCCCCCACTGATAGGAATGTCTATCACACAGCTCCTCTCCCACTAATGGGACTGTCCATCACATAGCCCCTTCCTTCCCCCACGGAAGGGACTGCCCATCACACAACCCCTCCCCCACTGATGGGACTGTCCATCACGCAGCCTCCAGGAAGACAGTCTGGATTTCTGCACTAGGAGAGCAGGGAGCAACGACCCAGCGACTCCACTCCTATGGCACACATCTGACCTAGTGGTTAAGGTATCCGAGTGCCCAGCTTAAGACCCAGCTCAGGGCTGGCGCCGTGGCTCACTAGGCTAATCCTCCGCCTGCAGCGCCGGCACACTGGGTTCCAGTCCTGGTTGGGCTGCCGGAGTCTTTCCCGGTTGCTCTTCTTCCAGTCCAGCTCTCTGCTGTGGCCCAGGAGGGCAGTGGATGAGCCCAGGTGCTTGGGCCCTGCACCCGCATGGGAGACCAGGAGAAGCACCTGGCTCCTGGCTTCAGATCAGTGCTGTGCACCGGCCACAGCGGCCATTGGGGGGGTGAACTAACGGTAAAGGAAGACCTTTCTCTCTGTCTCTCTCTCTCTCTCTCACTGTCCACTCTGCCTGTCAAAAAAAAAAAAAAAGACCCAGCTCAGCTCCTGACCCAGCTTCTCTGCGAGGCAGCAGGCAATGGCTCACATAACTGGGTCCCTGCCTCCCAAGTGGAAGAAGCGCATTGAGTTCCCAGCTCCTGCTCTGGCCTGGCCCAGCCTGGCTCTTTGGGAATTTAGGAAGTGAACCAGCAGGTGGAAGATCTTTCTGCCTTTCAAAAAACCAAAACCAGAAAAAACTCCAAGAAAATGGACACACCTGTCCACACAAAAACTAAGCATGAACATTTACAGCAACATCATCCTAGCAGCCAGAACTCAGAGAGAAAGCAAACACCCATGGCGGGCGCACAGCACGCCAGTGGTGTAGACCTGGACGCCACACAGCCACGGAGGAACAGAGCACGTGCTGAGGGCGAGAGCCATACTAAAAAGAGCACAGCCTGGAGTCTGTTTACTTGAAATGTCCATAAGGAGTAAACCCACAGAAAGGAAGTAGACCGTATGGGAGGCTAGGCTCTCACAGCCTGCCCCCGGCCCCACCCCTGCCACTCCCAAACGCATGCCCAGTGGGGCAGGTCAGAGGCCCTTTGAGGCTGAGACCACCTGGGTCTGCAGCTGTATGTTAAGATGATGCTTCAGATGCACTGTTAAAACCAGCTCCTTGCTGCTTCTGTGCTGTTTCGGGTGGCTGTCAGGAAAACTCCTGTGCAGCTCCAGTTCTGACCTCTGGCCACACTGGAGTGGGCAGTGCCCCACACCCAGCTCCAGGGAGCCCTCTCTTACCTTAACCCTGAGGATGGTACAGAGGACAGGCCTGACCACCCAGGGCCTCTCTTCTTCACACTGTCACTGCTGTACACCTTCGGATAGCTCAACAAAAGCCAGAAACATTATTTTGTGCAAAATATCCCGATTTCTAAAGGTATGATCAAATTAAAACAAACAGCACAGCTGTGGCGTGAGCCACACGCCCTCGTCCCCGGCTGAGTCCTGCCCATGACCACTCACAGCCTTGTCCTCCAACACGGAGCGGTGTTGGTGGAACGGAAGCTTCCAGGCCCAGCCTCCCCTCCAGCTGGTATCTCTGTAGCCCCCAGCGGCGTCAGAGAGGAGGTTTCTTGTTGGGACTGCACAGCACGCAGGCTGCTGGGTGCCTCCGTGTGCCATCACGTCACACTGCACACACGCATTGGGGAGGAACTAGCCGCCCAACAAAGATCCCATGGAAGAAAACAACAGATCCTGCTGTAAAATACCCGTGAGAACCGGGGAAGGAGTGGGTAAGGAAACCTGAGACAGCTAGTCCCAAGCAAGACCCGAGCTGTGTGGAGTCCGACTAATACCCACCCCACCGAGGCCCACCAGGTGGGCTAGAAGCCTCTGATCAAGACGGGGAGCACCCCTCCAGAGTAAGCAGTGATGTTCCCACGAGCAATTCTAACAAACTCAGCAAAAGGCCTCACAAGGGAGACAGAGATGAGGCTGCAGAGGCCTGTGAACAGGGAGTTACGTGGGGGCTGTGCTACAGGAGCACCTTCTTGTACAGCAGGAAGGGTGGGGACAGGGGACAGCGGAGAACGTGTGGCAAAGGCCTGGGGGGTGCTGCAGGGGCTGAGGGGCTAACAAAAACCTGTCAGGAGTCAGGCTGCCCCAAGCCCATAGACCACCTGGCACCCTGCCAGCCAGCTCTGGCTGTGCCTGACACCCCAGGCTGCAAGAGAGGGTGGGATGGGGCACATGTCCCTTCTGTGCTGTGACATCAGCCCTGGGCGAGGTCTGCGTGAGGTCTCACTTGACAGCAGCTGTGCTCTGGGGGCTACGCAGGGACACTCAGGTCAAAGGGCTGCCACTGGAAGCGAGAAGTCTGGGAGGGCAGGATGACAGGTGGTCAGGGAGGTGGAGGTGCCCAGAAGGCAGGTCGCAGGAGCCACGGGGGACGGTGAAAGGTGCAGGGCCCATGAGACCAGAGAGTGGACATCCCTTCTGGACAGACAGAAGCTGCAGAGGGCAAAGCCTAGTCTGACAGGGGCACTGGAGCGGAGGACAGGAGGTGCCTGAGAGCAAGTAGGGAGACTGCGGAGTGCCCTCACTTCCTGCCCTTGCTCTTTTTTTTTTTTTTTTAATTTACCAATTTACTTGAAAGGCAGTTAGAGGTAGAGAGAGAGAGAGAGGTTTTCTATCCACTGGTTCACTCCCCAGATGACCACATAGCTGGAGCTATGCCATCTGAAGCCAGGAGCTTCTTCTGGGTCTCCCACATGGGTACAGGAGCCCAAGCACTTGGGCCATCTTCCACTGCTTTCCCAGGTCATAGCAGAGAGCTATATTGGAAGTGGAGCAGCTAGGACTAGAACCGGTGCCCATATGGAATGCCAGCACGGTATGTGGCAGCTTTACCCGCCACGCCATAGCACCAGCCCCTGCTCTCGCTCTTGTACATCGGCTCTTGCAAATCGACTTGGTCAATGTGAGCGAGTTCATGAACTCAAGTCCAGTGGGTCCTTCTAGAGACGGAAGCACAAAGGTGGGTGCCTGGGGGCCCTGCGGTGTTCCTGTGGACAACCTTGGCTTCTATGGACAACCCCGTGCCGCACACACTGGGAGAGGAAAGCAGCAGCAGTTTCAGGGACCACCTGACAAGCACTCAAGGAGGCCTCAGAGGAGACACTGTGAGTGGAAAAGCAGTCTCCATGGGGCCAGCAATGAGGCACAGCAGCACAGCTGCTGCCTGTAGTGCCGGCATCCCATACGGGTGCCAGTTCGTGTCCCGGCTGCTCCACTTCTGATCCAGCTCCCTGTTAATGGGCCTGGGAAAGTAGTAGAGGTAGCCCCAAGTATTTGGGCCCCTGCACCCATATGGGAGACCCAGAAGAAGCTCCTGGCTCCTAGCTTCAGCCTGGCTCAGCCCTGACCATTGCAGCCATCTGGGGTGCAGATAGAAGATTGAACTAACTCTTTCAAATGACTAAATAAGTCTTAAAAAAAAAAAAAAGAAAGAAAGAAAGAAAGAAAGAAAGGTTAGAGCCCTTCATGGAAGATGAAGGGCCATGCAGCTGTCCAAGCACCCAGCTGTGGCCTCTGAAGTGCAGGGCACTGACATGCTCTGAGTCTCTGTGAACTTTTTTTAAAAAGATTTATTTTATTTATTTGAAAGGCAGAGTTAGAGAGAGAGGGCGGAAGAGACAAGAGAAAGGTCTACCATCTGCTGGCTTATTCCCCAAATGCCTGCAACAGCCAGGGCTGAGTCAGGCAGGAGCCAGGAGCCTCATCTGAATGTCTCACGTGGGTGGCAGGGGCCCAAGCACTTGGGCCATCTTAGGCTGCTTTCCCCAGGCAATTTAGTAGGGAGCTAGATTGGAAGAGGAGCAGCCAGGACTCAAACTGGTGCCCGTGTGGGATGTCGGTGTGGTAGGCGGCAGGTTTACCTGCCACATCACAGCACCGGCCCCAGAGTCTCTGAATTTTAACTCGGGTGGTGACCAGGCTGCTCTGGGTCTGGCTCCCTCTGTACTCACCACTACCAGAGATGCTGTGCCAACTTGCCTGCCACTGCCTGGCAGGATCAATTCAGAATCCAGATACAGGTCAAAATCCATTACACCATATCCTCAAGATGTGCATTCTACTTTATGCAGACTGTCCTTAATTAGAAAACCAAAATGAAAGTTAAAATGAAATAAAAATATATTAAGTGTTCTAACCTATCTGCTACTTTTAACCTCTTCAGTTAAATCAGACAGGCTTTTCTATGCATTTTTTTCCTTGATTTCATTTTTCTTTTATTAAGATAACCAAAATGCAGAAGTAAAACTTTAACTTTTACAAGAAATGTAAAGTTTCATTTTTCTGGCCCAAGACATGGAAAGCAGGCTTACCCATCCCTAGTCTCCTAAACTCGACACCGTCAAGGTTCCTCAAGGTTGTTTGCTGCCAACCGGACACGGGAAATGTTTGCACCTGGCCGTGAATGGCCCTGCAGGAAGTGAGCGTTACTTCAGGGTGCATTCTGGGAGCTGTAGTTCTACAAGGAAAGATCACTTCTCAGAAGACAGTGGGAGGCAAAGATGGCCCTGGAGCTCACAGAACTGCACAGCTGGGAGTTTTGGGGAGCCCCTGAATTTTAGGAGTGCAGGTCAGTCCTGTGCAGACTGAGGAGCAGGACTGCCGCCGAAGTCCACCTGCTGAGCGGGACAGGCTGGAGGACCCTGGGACAGTGGCTCTGGCATGAACCTCTCTGCCTGCCTCCTGGGGCTCAGGGACTGTTCTGTCTCTTGGCAAACGGGGCTAGGGAACCTGGGGACAGAATCGTTCCCAGTGTTCCAACTGCACATCACACAGTGGGGCCAGAGTGGGGTTTCCTGCCAGCACACACAGAAAACACTAACTGTACAGCACAAGAGGCGCAGGCGTGCTGCGCCTGCCCAGAGCACAGGACCCGGCTCCACACACTAGGGGAAGGTGTTCTTTCAGATGACCGCGAGGAAGAAAGGCGCACAGGGGAGACAGACACAGAGAACAAACACTTCTACATAAGGGGCTCTGAATGGCAACCATCTGCAGCTGCTTTGTTGGGTAACCGGGTTATGCTTGGTTGCCTTGTTAATCCAAAAGTCCCAACTGAAAAACGATGAACATCAGTAACAGAACTGGATAAAATGGCTCATGACTGAAACTCATGGTTCCCTCATATATTGACAATAGCCAAACTGAAGGTCATAGAAGGGGAGCTTCCAATTCCAACTCTGACACGTACGGACTGCAGGTCCTTCCAAAAAAATTAAGGACAGATTGAAAAGCAAAGACTTTTCTTGGACCCAGCAGAGTAGTCAGGGCATGGACTGCAGCCCCAACACGGAACCATGGCCCAGGTCGGCTCCCCAGAGCAGAGACTGCAGGGCCCGGGAGCTGGGCAGGGGTGAGCAGGCCGAGGCACAGCTGAGAGCATCTCCTGGTGACCACGGCAGGAAGTAGAGCAGGGCTTGACCATGAGAAGCCAAGGGGAAAAGATTTCCTCCCCTCTGACGGGGACGGAGAGCTGGCCATTCTGAAATGAGCCCAGGGCTCTCTCTGAAACAGGCCCGTTCTGTAGAGAGCCAGGGGCTCACCTCGCCTGGGAAGGGGTTGACGCCCACTGTCCCCTCCAGCCTTCCTGGCTCACTCGAGGGGAAATACTTGTGAGTGCCTAGCAGCGCAGGGACACAGGCCATGAAGGGCCACCACGTAGCCACAGCACCTGGAGAAACCAGACATCAGGGAGATGAGGCCATGCTCCTCTCGAGCCAGATCCATCACTGACACACCACACCTTCTCCCAGCAGGAAACTACAGGAGTTCAAACAATAAGAGGCCATTGCTCCGGGCTCCACAGAGCCAGCCATGCTGAAGGCCGACCTTCCCTCTAGGAGGCAGGCGGCAGCAGCATGCCCCCTGCCTCCACCCCACAGAGAGGAACGCGGGGTCAGTCAGTCATTTCCCTGCCCGTCTGTCCCCATCTCGGACACTTGGAAACCACAGATCGCTTTATGTTTCCTTCTGCATGCCCATTGGGTCACTTGCTCCATCTCCCTGACACGTTGCCCACTTCTAGAACCACAAAGCCAAGCCAATCAAGACCTTGCACTGCTCTAATTTTGCCCTCTGACATATGCACAATAAAAAGAAAAACACAGTCTTGAAAGACAGAGACAACATGAGAATCAGACTCCCTGAGGCAGAAATGAGGGAATTATCAGACTGAGAATTTAAAGTGACTATGAGTAAGGGCTCCAACAGAAAAAGTACCCAGAACAAAGAACACACAGGTGCTGCAGGACAGGGGGACAGAGTCATAGAAAATGACACATTGGTGTAGCAGGTAAAGCCACCACCTGAGACTCTGGCATCCCATTTGGCCACTGGTTCAAGTCCCAGGAGCTCCATTTTTGATTGAGCTCTCTGCTAATGTGCCTTGGAGCACACTGAAAGACGGCCCAAGTCCTTGGGCCCCTGCACCCACGTGAGAGACCCGAAAGCAGCTCTGGTTTTGGTCTGGTCCAGCCTAAGCAGTTGCGGTCATTTGGGGAGTGAACCAGCAGAAGGAAGACCTCTCTCTAATTGTGCCTTTCAAATAAACAAATCTTAAACAATCAAAGAACAGAGGGCATTCATTGCCACTGACCTTTCTGCAAGTGACATCATTTAAGTAGCCTTCGGGAGCGTGTGTCAGGCCAGAAACTCCAATCTCTATGCAGAAGAGCGCTGGAGAAGGAACACGCGAAGGTGCAAGGACGCCTTTTCCTCACGTTCTTAACTGACCTAACAGATTTATCTACCAATAATAGCAAGCTTACGGCTCCGTGTGGAAGTGAGACGAGCAGGCAGTCTACAAGGGACAGCGTGGAGCTGTGAACACTGTGCTAAGCCCTGCACTGACCCTGGGCAGGGCAGTGTCGTCTGCTGACACTGTTCCCTGCAAATGCCAGGACAACCCCTGAGGAAGCCTAGAGAATGCATGTAAGTGATAACCTAGAAGAGGTAAGGAAATAAAACCATAGAACACATCCAGTTAAAGCCAGAGCAGGTAGGAAAAGAAAGAAAGAAAATGAAAGCAAAAAGAACAGAGAGCAGTTACAGGCATGGCTGAAACCACCTAGCACATCAATGGCCCATGTGGATACCTGAACTCACCAATCAGAAGAGGCCACCTAGGGCCGGCACTGTGGTGTAGCAGGTAAAGCCACAACCTGCAATGCCGGCATCCCATATGGGCACCGGTTCAAGTCCCAGTTGCTCTACACTTCCAATCCAGCTCTCTGCTGTGACCGGAGTCCTTGGGCCCCTGCACCTGTGTGGGAGACCAGAGGAAGCTCCTGGCTCCTGGCTTCAGATTGGCACAGCTCTGGCCGTTGCGGCCAATTGGGGAGTGAACCAGCGGATGGAAGACCTCTCTCTCTTTCTCTCTCTCTCTGCCTCTCTTCTCTCTCTGTGTAACTCTGACTTTCAGATAAATAAATGTCTTTTTTTTTTGAAAAAAGAAGAGGCCCCCTGAGTAAGCTAACATGAGGTTCAGAAAAATGCAAGATAGAGGCAGAGCTGCATCACACTGCAGCAGGCACAAGAAAAGACGCAAGGCAGAGGTAAAGCTGCGTCACACTGCACCAAGCACGAGAAAGACGCAAGGCGGAGGCAGAGCTGCGTCAAACCGCACCAGGCACGAGTGCCGGGGGCAAGTTTGGACCGCGGTCAGGACTCCCCTAGCCCATATCAAAGTACCTGGTTCAACACCTGCTCCCAGCTTCCTGCTAATGAGACCCCGAGAGGCAGTGGTGATGGCTCAAGTAACTCAGTTCCTGCTACCCATGTGGGAGACGTGATCAGAGAACCAACTAACTCCTGGTCTCAGCTGGCCCAGTCCCAACCTTTGTGGGCATTTGGGGATTGAGCCAGGGGATGGGAGCTCTCTTGTCTGTTTCTCTTTGTCCATTCTCTCTCTGTACCTCCCCCCCCCCCCCCAACAAGAACAGTTATATTAACGTCAAACAAAACCAACATCAGCACAAGAACAGCAATGAGGGATACAGCAGGGCATCGCAGAATAACAAACATTCACCTCCAGGAGAGGTCACAGCCCCACCCACGGCGCATCAGAACATCTGAGACTAGAATACGTGCGTCAGAAGCAGACAGACCAAGAGCAGAAAAGCGGCGG
Organism: Sylvilagus floridanus; assembly: GCA_949820135.1. NCBI lineage: Eukaryota > Metazoa > Chordata > Mammalia > Lagomorpha > Leporidae > Sylvilagus > Sylvilagus floridanus. The sequence continues at coordinate 181,640,069 of OX463236.1, forward strand.
TGACACAGCTACCCCGACAGCAGCATCAGTCAGGGCCGAATGGGCACCTTCAGATGGCTTCATCCAACCAGAGCAGAGCACACATACTTCTCTGGTTCTGAAACACTTCTCAAAGAACAGAAACCATACAAACTGCTCTCAGACAACAGAGTTAATCTAGAAATCAGTAACATCAGGGCAAGCTATGTGGAGGGCCAACAGCCCCAACGCTCTCCCCAGGCAGGGGCTCAGCCCAGCAGGCAGCCCTCTTCCTTTCAGGTGTGTGTATAGTGGCCCTATTGCAGCCTCCGGCCCCTCTCCTCTTCCCAAAGGTTGGGTGTGGAGCTCTCTGGTCCAACCCTCCAATCACAAGACCGGGTCCTCTGGGCACAGTTCCATCTCCAGCAGGCACTCAGGAGCACACAGGCCTATGACAAACCAGGGATGAAAGACGTTCCTGTCACCCCATCACTCAGGAAATCCCACCATGGGTTTTGGGAACTCTAGGCTGGGGCAAAGGCCAAAATGACATTTACGAGGGCACTGCAACAAGACCATGGAAAGGGCCGGCGCTGCGGCACAGCTGGTGAAGCTGCCACATGCCATGCAGCATCCCACATGGGCGCTGGTTTGAGTCCTGGCTGCTCCACTTCTGATCCAGCTCCCTGCTGACGGCCTGGGAAAGCAGAAGTGCTTGGGCCCCTGCACCCATGTAGCAGAACCAGAAGAAGCTTTTGGCTCCTGGCTTCAGACTGGCCCAGGTCCATTGTTGCGGCCATTTGGGGGGTGTGCCAGCAGACAGAAGAGCTCTTTCTCTCTCTGTAACTATGCCTCTCAAGTCAATAAACAAATCTTAAAAAAAAATCATGGAGAATGGAATTAAAAGCATATTTTGGTGGAAAAAATTGGAAATCAATGCATATGAGGGTCTTCAAATAGTTCATGATAAACTCGTACATGTTATGCAGAGACTGCACTTGATCTTAGCCAAAAGGCTGAGAAACGATCATTCTATTATGAAAACACAACGCACGGATTTCCGATTTTTTTGGTAACAAAACAAATTTACCTTTTAATTCCATTTTCCATGAACCTTGTGAGGTTTCCTTGCATTGCATCACAGCATCATAGTACTTCATGGTGAGAAACTGGGTTTCCCACGGATCAAGACCAGACAAGGATGCAGCCTCCGACCACACCGACCAGACCTGTAGGCACCAGCTGACGCAACCCAAGAGGAGGGGATGAGAGCTGATACAGACTGTCTGCACACAATGTGCCTAGACGATTCCAAAGAATCTGCGAAAACACACACACACACACACACATCCCCTCCTAGAAGAAACATGGCAATGAGTGCAAATGGTCAGGAGGCACGCCTGCCACAGCCTGTCCTCCAAGTGTCCAGGCGGAGCAGGCCCGTTTGACCTGGGTGATGTGCATGTTGGGTCTGGTTCATCTTAGCCATCTGGAGCAGTCTTGTGCAATTCTCTGATTTTTGTTTTTGTTTTTTGTTTTCCAGATTCATTTATTTATTTGAGAGGCAGTTACAAAGAGAGAGGGAGAGAAAGAGATAGAGAGGTCTTCCATCCACTGCTTCACTCCTCAGGTGGTCACAATGACTGGAGCTGAGCTGATCTAAAGCCAGGAGCCAGGAGCTTCTTCTGGGTTTACCACACAGGCGCAGAGGCCCAAGCACTTGGATCATCTTCCACTTCTTTCCCAGGCCATCAGCAGAGAGCTGGATCAGAGGTGTAGCAGCTGGGACTTGAACTGGTGCCCACAGGGGATGCCAGCACTGCAGGCGGAGGCTTAGCCCATTACGCCACACACCAGCCCCCAATTCTGTGTTCTGTACCTGCACATTCCTCATCTATTCTGAGAAATGGTCCTTCTTCGGAGCACCTGTCGTCTCTGAGGGTGTACACAGCCAACCGTGTTCTACAGAGAGCGACCTCCAGCCCGTGAGAACTCACCTCTGCTTACCTGAAGTCTCCTTTCCAGCCAAGCCAAAAATGCAGCGAAAAATAAAAATTATCATAGAACATGCACATTTCAACTAGAATTCGATCACTTTGGAACACTTCCCAAGATTCATTGAAAGTTGCTGGGCTTGTGAATCCAGCGCTTGGGTCAGGCTTAGCCTGCCCTGTGAAATCCTTGTATTAGCTTTCTCACAGAAGCTGCTCACTTCTGTGGACAGCAGTTACACCAGCACTGCTGGCCAAGGTTAGATACAAGTGACTTGCTTTTCTATATGCTAGCAACGGGCAATTAGAATTTGAAAAAAAAAAAAATACCAACTTATATTTTGGAGCAAAAAATGAAATATTTAGGTATAAATTGAACAAAATACATATGCATATACATATATGTACAAGTACTGAGGAAAACTATAAAACTCTGATGAGGGGATGGCATTGTGGTGTAGTGGGTGAAGCCACCACCTACAATGCCGGCATCCCATGTGAACACCAGTTTGAGTCCTGGCTGCTTCACTCCAATGCAGCTTCCTGCTAACGTTCCTGAGAAAGAAGTGGAACATGACCTAAGTGCTTGGGTCCCTAAACTCACGTGTGAGACCTGGAAGAAGCTCCTGGTTCCTGGCTTTGGTCTGGCCCAGCCCTGGCCATTGTGGCCATTTGGGGTGGATGGAGGATCTCTGTCTCTCCCTCTGTCTCTGTAACTCTGTCTTTAAAGGAAATGGAAGATTTAATATTGCTAAGATGTCAGTTCTTCCTGACTTGATCAACCAATTCAAAATAACCCCAGTCAAAATCCAGGAAAGCATTTTGTAGACACGAGCTGGCTGCAAACTGTACACGGAAAGGCAGAAGGACCCGGAAAGCCACTACTGCACTGAGGACCACAGCCAAGAGTGCCCCCATGGGGTCTGCTGTGCGCTGTGTGGTCACTAATGGACAAGTCACAGGGTGCAGAACTGGACCCACACAGAAAACAACACGGATTCTGGTTGTGGGTCACGTGTGGGACAAGTATGTTAGAAAGACTGGCTGGAATCTAGACACAGACCTCACACTTGTCACAAAGGTTACTCAGAAGGGATCACAGATGTAAATGTAGAACACAGACTACAAGAAACAACATAACTTAGGTGACCTGGGGTTTGGCAGAGTCTAGAAATAGCACCAAAGCGTGACCCTCATAAGAAGAAACTGGTAAGCCAGACTTCATTAACACTGAAACCATGGGCTTGTGCTGTAGCACAGTGGGTGAAGCCACCGCCTGCAGTGTCAGCATCCCATATGGGTGCCAGTTCGAGTCCCGGCTGCTCTACTTCCAATCCAGCTCTCTGCTATGGCCTGGGAAAGCAGAACATGGCCCAAGTCCTTGGGCCCTTGCAACCGCGTGGGAAGAAGCTCCTGGCTCCTGGCTATGGATCAGCACAGCTCCAGCTGTTGTGGCCAATCCGGGGAGTGAACCATTGGATGGAAGACTTCTCTCTCTCTCTGCATCTCCTTCTCTCTCTGTGTAACTCTTTCAAGTAAATAAATAAAACTTAAAAAAACCTGAGACCTTCTGCTCTGCCAAAGACACTGTTAACAAAATATAAACAGACAAGCCACAGACCTGGAGAAAACATTTGCAAAACACACAGGATTTGTATGCAAAGTAACAAGGAATTTTTAAAACCTGACAACAAGAAAACAATCTAACTCTAAGTGGGCCAAAGATCCCAACACCTCACCTCAGAAGATACACAAGTGGCAAAGAACCAGCAAGATGCTCCCTGCACGCGTCACTGGAGAATGGCAATGAGAGCTCCACGTACCCACAGCCGTGGCCGAGACAGAACACTGGTGCCGAGGGGCGTCAAGCCACGGGAACTCCCACTCGGTGCCGGTGCATGTGCAGGACAGCACCGGCACTCCGGAAGACGGCTTGACAGTTTCCTACAAAGCTAAACACCTCCTCGGAACTTACCTTCTTGTGAATCTGCACGGCGGCTTTAGTCACAAAAAGCAACCGAGGCCTCCCTCAACAGGGAAGTGGCCACACTGAGTGTACCCACAGTGCACTGCTGTCTGTCCAGAGGAAACGAGGGGAGGGCACTGAGGCAGTGGTGGAGACCCTGCTTGGGATGCCCACACCCCCTAATGGAGTGCCTGGGTTCGAGTCCAAGCTCTGTTTCTGATTCCAGCTTTCTGCAAATGTGCACCCTGGGAGCAGCAGGTGATGGCTCAGGTACTTAACTCCCTGCCACCCCTGTGGAAAATCCCAAGTGGATTCATGGCTCCTGGCTTCAGACTGGTCCGGCGCTGACTTTTGTAGGCATTTGCAGACTGAACCAATGAATGAAGATCTCTGTCTTCTTCTTAAAAACGTCTTTTTATTTAATGTGAAAAGCAGACAGGGAGAGAGAAACAGATGTTCTATATGCTAATTTACTCCCCCAATGCTCCAAATAGCTGGGGCTGGGTCAGGTCAAAGCCAGGCTGGGAACTCAATCTGGTCTCCCACACTGGCAGCAGGGACTGGAGGACTTGAGCTACCACCGCTGACTCCCAGAGTGAACATTAGCAGAAAGGTGGACTCAGAAGCAGAGCCAGGGGCCGGAGTGTGGCGTAGCAGGTTAAACCCCCACCTGCAGCACCAGCACCGCATATGGGCACTAGTTCGAGTCCTGGCTGCTCCACTTCCAATGCAGCAACCTGCTAATGCACCTGGGAAAGTAGTGGAAGATGGCCCAAGTGCTTAGACCCTGAACCAACGTGGGAGAGCCGGAAGAAGTTCCTGGCTTTTCGTATAGGCCCAGCTCCAGCCATTTGGGGGAGTGAACCAGTAAATGGAAGACCTCTCTTTCATTCTCTTCCAATCCTCTCTCTCTGTAACTCTGCCTTTCAAATAAATAAATAAATTTTAAAACAAAAACAAAAAGCCAGGCCAGGACTCTGAATGCAGACGTCAAATGCCACGCCAAATCTCAGCCTGTGTCTTTCAAATTAAAAGCAAACAAAATTAACGAAAACCAGAAACTACATTCTTAAAAAAAAAAAGAAATGAGCCTGGGGTAGGCATTTAGCTCTGCGTTCCCGACGCCAGTTATGGCTGTTAAGAGCTGAACTGGCAGCCATGCAGCCGTGCCAGTGACAGGGAGAGCGTGCACGCAGTGTCCCCCATTCTGCTGTCTGCAGGATGAGGGGTGCTTCAGACAAAACAAGCCTAGGAAGGGTCCTGGAGAAATTCAGCCTGCAGTGAACAAAGCCAAGAGAGACCTCGGAATAACTCGTGGCCACACCGGGAAGCTCTGATAGAGCCCAGACGAGTCTAGGACCCAGGGGTAGGGACTCTCCCTTCTGCTGTGTGGCGTCATCAGCCAGTTACGCACAGACGAGCTGCGATTCTTACAGCACTAAAATGCAATGTTTACGCCTTGACTGTCAAATTGACAAGCCCACTTTCCCAGGATTGCCATCTCACCAGAGAGCAGGACGCAAGGTAAGACCTTACCCCGCTTGCTTATCCAGTTAAGGTACCACCTCTACTTCACTGAAGAGAGAGGAAGAGAATGCTGGGGAGAGGCCTCCTTACCACAGATACGGTGCGCTCGCTCGCACTCGCTCCCGCAGACAGTCCTCTGGGCCACTCATGAGGGGCAGCCCACACTCACGCTTCAGTGTGTGCTTATCCTCACTTGTAAAGAAATCCTGTTTTCACACAATGTAACACACACACAGATGCCTCTGCTTTGCATGCTTCTCTCTCTGGGGCCAGTGGCCTGGATCCGAAACTAAGACACACAGGTTCGAGTCAGGTTCAGGTCAGAACATAGAGCTGGAGCTCGCTCGCACACTGTGTCCCTGGCTTCCTCTCCACTCCCCGCTGTCCTGCTGCGGATCAACACTGGCACACGACATTCCAGACTCGGCTTCTTGGTCCTTCACAACAAACAGAACTGTCTTCATAAGCTTTCACATCAGGAAAAAGAAGAAGCCGATTAAGACGCCTGCCCCCACGACAGAGTGCTCAGGCAACGTCCTGACTGGCTCCCGACACCCCAGGAAGCAGTGGCAACAGCTCAAGTCACCAGGCTCATGCCAGCTCCCAGCTCCTGGCTTTGGCCTAACCCACTCCCAGCAGTTGTGAGCATTTGAGCCAGCAGACAGGAATTCTCTTTGCTTATCTCTCGTGCTTGCCATCCCTCAAAAAAAAAAAAAAAAAAAGCTATTAAACTATGAGAAGGCAGGGAGGAGAGAAAGAAGCCAGAGTGAACAGGCGGCCTAGTGTGCTCCCTGGAGTTCTGCAAAGGGAAACCTAGACAGTAGCAACGTCAGGAGCTGCTGTGGGCTGTGGGGAGCAGGAGGGAGGAGGACAGGGGGTTCCTAGGCAGGGACACCACTGCAGTGGGACACAGCATCTGCTGCTATCGGAATTTAAGCACAAGGTGAACCTGAGTAATGAAGTGGCCATACTGCTTCAGTTTGTGAGAAATGTATCACACAAGGCAAGATTTGCTTTTGGGAGGAAGCAGGAGTAAAGAAAAGTTCTTCGTATTATCTGAATTTTTCTGCTAATCTAAAACTGTCCTAAAAATCTACTAATTAAAAAGATAATGTGGGGCCTGTGTTGTGGCACAGGGAGAGAAACTGCTGCCTGCAACACTGCCATCCCATATTGGAGTGCTGGTTTGAGTCCCAACTGCTCCGCTTCTGATCCAACTCTCTACAACTGTGCCTGGGAAGGCAGAAGATGGCCCAAGTACTTGGGCCTTGACATTCATGCAGGGGACCTGGATGGAGCTCCTGGTTCTTGGCTTTGGCCTCACCCAGCCCTAGCTGTTGCAGCCATTTGGGGAATCAGCAGAAGGAGGCCTCCCCGCTCCCCCACCCCACCCCCGGCTGTGTCTCTCCTCATTCTGTCACTGTCTTTATTTCAAATAAGTCTTTTAAAAACAATAAAAAGAGCCGGCGCCGTGGCTCAACAGGCTAATCCTCCGCCTTGTGGCACCGGCACACCGGGTTCTAGTCCCGGTCGGGGCGCCGGATTCTGTCCTGGTTGCCCCTCTTCCAGGCCAGCCCTCTGCTGTGGCCTGGGAGTGCAGTGGAGGATGGCCCAAGTGCTTGGGCCCTGCACCCCATGGGAAACCAGGAAAAAGCACCTAGCGCCTGGCTCCTGCCATCGGATGAGCGCGGTGCGCTCATGCGCCGGCCACAGCGCGCCATCCGCGGCAGCCATTGGAGGGTGAACCAACGGCAAAGGAAGACCTTTCTCTCTGTCTCTCTCTCTCACTGTCCACTCTGCCTGTCACACACACACACACACACACACACACAAAAAAAAAAACAATAAAAAGTTGAGGGGTTAGTAGAAGTGCAGATGAAACAAAAGTGGCACCATGCTGATGTATCCCAAAGTCGGGACATGTGTGGGGGGACAGGTGTATGGGGATAGGTGTGTGGGGATAGGTGGGTGGGCAAGTATGAGGGGCAGGTGTATGGGAGGCAGGTGTGGAGGGGAAGGTGTGAGGGGGGGCAGATGTGTGGAGACAGGTGTGCAGGTGTGTGGGGGGCCCACTATGATGCTCTGTGTGGCTTGTATATCCTCAAGACTTCACAATGAAAAGGTTTTTTTAATTTTTAAAAAGACATATTTATACGAAAGGCAAAGTGATGGAGAGGAAGAGGAAGAGGTAGATCTTCCATCTCCCATCTGGGGTTCACTCCCCAAATGGCTGCAACAGCCAGGGCCAGGCCAGGCTGCAGCCAGCAGCCAAGAGCCCCATCCCTCTCTCCTGCAGGGGTGGCAGAGACCCAAGTCCTTGATCCATCATCTGCTGCCTCCCAGGCACATAAGCAGGGAGCTGGACCTGAAGCAGAGTAGCAGGGACTTGAACCCACAACCCCTCTTGGGATGTGGGATTCTAAATAAGTCGCTTAACCTGCTGTGCCATAATGCCTGCCCAGTAGAAAGCTTTTACAAGCCCACATGTGCATGACCACTCTATAAAGGAGAAGCAAATACAAACTTTGAAGCTAGTGTGAAATCCTTATTGAGAGAAATAGTCGACTCCTCTGTGACCCACGAGCAAGGGGCACAGTGGGCAGTCAAGGAGCGAGCAGCTGAGCAGTGAGCCCCTCCAGGAGCTGGTCTGGGTGTGACAGCAGCACCCTGAGGCCCATGGCCAGAGGGCTCAGGGAGAAGAGCAATGCATCCCGAGGGCGCTCAGCTGCTGCATCTTGAGGAACTCGTCCAAAACTGAAGTAAATGGACTGAAGAACATCATACGGTCCTTTTCACAGAAATCCCCGACTGACAACCACAAAGTCCCCACGCTGAAGAACCCTCAGCACGGCAGACCCGTGAGGGACGCCTGAGACAGCGCCTGGCTCTCACGGCTCCTGGCCACACCCTCCCAGCTGGGGCGCAGAACTGTCACTGAGCAGCCACCGCTTCTGTCCCCAGATCCTGCTGCCCTCTGCTCCCTTCGCAGCTCAACTTCCTAGGCAGAGCACCTCCTTCTGGAGCCCCCCTCCCATAGGGCCTTGGGCCCAGCCAGCCTGTCTCCATTCTGACCACATCCAGGTCCTACACAGCCGAGTGCCCCTCCTTTTCAGAATGCTCCCTCTCCCCTGGCTGCCATCACTCCACACACACCCCTACAGTCTCCTCTCCCAGATCTGCCCAGTGGCACCTCCACAAACATGGCCTGCTGCTGGGTGTGGTGCCACAGCCCAGTCTAGAACCTCACTCAATCCCATGGTTTCAAACCCTGGACCTCACCCTGCCACTCCAGACTCCAACGCCCAACTTTAGGAGGTTCTGTGGGCCATGTTGTGGCATAGGTGAAGATGCTGGCTGCAACAATGGCATCCCATATGGATGCCACTTGAGCACTGAGGATGGTCCAAGTGCTTGGGCCCCAGCCACCCAACTGGGAGACCTGGATGAAGCTCCAAGCTCCTGGCTTTAGACTGGTCCAGCCCTGGCTATTGCAGTCTTTTGGGGAGTGAACCAGGGAATGTATGTGTGTGTGTGTGTGTGTCCTCCTCTCTCTGTAAGTGCCTTTCAAAGAAATTTTAAAAAGAAAAAAAAAAAAAAAGGATTTTGTACCTGTTCAAATCTGGCCCTAGTCCCTCATGGCACCTCCAACTCAATTCCTGCCCCACGTTAGGAAACCCTCACAGCAGGTGCTCAACCCCGGACCTGGCACATGGGACCTGGCAGTGCCTGCATCGGCCAGATTGGCATCTCCATCCTCACGGCCACTATCTACCCTGGGGCCACAGCTGCAGATACCAGCGCCCACTGCAAAATCTACAAGCCACAGGGTCCCTCCCTGCTAAAGCCACTCTATCAATTCCCAATAGCCCAGGAAGAAAACGATTCAGGAAACAGAAGACTGTCCACACCTCAGGTCAGAAAGTTCCACCAAGGGGGTTAGCACTGTGGTATGGTGGGTAAAGCTATCATCTACATGCCGGCATCCCACATAGGTGCCAATTTGAGTCCTGGCTGTTCCATTTCTGATCCAGCTCCCTGTTAATGTGCCTGGGAAAGCAGCAGAAGATGGTCACTGTTCTCGGTTGGGCCTCTGTACCCACATGGGAGACCTGGAAGGAGCTCCAGGCTCCTGGCTTTGGTCTGGCCCAGTCCAGGCTGTTACAGCCACTTGGGGACTGAACCAGTGCTTGGAAGATCTCTAACTGTGCCTTTCAAATAAAATAAATATCACCAAAAAAAGGGGGCGAAGCCCACAGGGGGACAAAGTAACAAGATCCACATCAGACACAGTGATGACACTGGCACAGGCACTCCAGGGACAAAATGCAACAGCATCCATCTAGCAGGTCACCCTACAAGGAAACCAGGTTCTGACTGGCATCGGACAGTGGGGCCGCAGAGAGGGTGACTGATCCCTGTGAGGTGGACATCTGGTGTAGTGGTCAAGATGCCGCGTGGAGCATCCACATCAGAGGGCCAGCTCCGAGTCTGGCTCCACTTCCAATTCCAGCCTCCCACTAATGCACACCCCAGGAGGCAGCAGGTGGTGGTTTCAACTTGTTGGGTTCCCACCATCTGTACAAGAGACACAGACTTGAGTACCAGGCCCTTGGCTTTAGCCTGGTACAGTCCTGGCTTTTATAGATGTTTGGGGAGTAAACCTGCAGAAAACTCTCTGTCTTGTCTAATAAGTAAAAATAAATAAACAAAAACCCCCCAAAATTGATTCTTCTGGTTCAGACAGAAAAGAACATGGATATCTAGAGGAAAGATGTTTCTCTGTGCTCAAGGCCAGGAACACTGACAGCACACAACACTTTCCTGGAACTTTACTAGAGCATAAATTCTCAAGGACAATCATCAGACATTTCCAAACAAAGGAGAATGCCTCTGGATACGACGGACAGTGCACAGAGGCAGGCACTGAGACGCCCTATCCCGTATCAGTGCTGGGTTCAAGTCCTGCCTCCACTTCCAATCCAGCTTCCCCCAAATGCACGCTCTGGGAAGCAGAACGTGGTGCTTGAAGCACTTGAGTCTCACACACCCACATGGGAGACTGAAGCTCCTGGCTGTGCCCTGGTCCAACCCCAGCTGCTGCAGGTGTTTGGAAAGTGAACTAGTAGATGGAAGGTCTCCTTCTCTCTGCTTTTCAAAAAAACTAAAATTTCTTTTTAAATGGTAAAAAAAAGGTAACCAGTAAAATCTAAATTAGGGTTGCTTCATGCGGGAAAAGTAAGAATACGGGAACTTGGACCTGGGAAGCACAGCACAGGGGAAATGACTGACGCTAACCACTGACAGGGTGGGCGTCGGCCTGGCGCTGAGTCGCCAGTCAGCCCCCATCCATCAGGAAGCAACATGGTGTGAACTGGGATCGGGCCCTGACTGCAGCTTCCAGCTAACACAGACCCCGGAAGCCAGCAGGTGACAGCAGGTAACTGGGTTCCTGTCACCCAAGGAAGACCGGGGCTGGGGCCAGCACTGTGGTGTAGCGGGTAAAGCCGCTGCCTGCAGTGTAGGCATCCCATACGGGCACTGGTTTGAGACCAGCTGCTCCGCTTCCGATCCAGCTCTCTGCTGTGCCCTGGGAAAGTGGTAGAAGATGGCTCAAGTCCTTGGGGCCCTGCAAGAAGCTCCTGGCTTCAGATTGGCGCAGCTCTGGCCGTTGCAGCCGACTGGAGATTGAACCAGCAGATGGAAGACCTCTCTCTCCCTCTCTCTGCCTGTCCTCTTCTGTGTAACTCTTTCAAATAAATAAACCTTATGAAAAAAAAAAAAAAAACACAAACAGACGACGACCAGGGCTGAGGTCCTGGCCCTTGATCCAGCCTCAGGCCAGTCCCGGCCACTTGCTGCAGGCATCTGGGGAGTGAGTCAGCTGGTGGGGCAGGGAGCTTTCTCCCTCTGTTTCTCTTTCTCACTGTCTAAAAACAAACAAACATATAAACATTTACAGGAAAATGGGCTTAATGTCAGTTTCTAACAATGACAGATATCTACTAGAAGAACAGAAACAAGAAAGCACCATAAACTCAGAAATAAAAAGATATGTAAAAATGCCAGAGCCCCCCACGTACAGCTACAAGTCACAGCTGACAGCCCAGAGCCCCCCACGCACAGCTGCTACCACTGGACCTCAGTGCATTACAGGAAATGGAGCTCCCTTGCCCCAGCAGTCCACTCCAAACACTGTCCACACCTTTCTAGGCAATTCCAGGGTTCAAAAGATTCCAACAGCAACGGGGCAGCATGGGTGTATAGCCAGGCGGAGAGGACAGAGGCCCAGGCGCAGGCTTCAGGAACGACAAAACAAAACCAAAGCAAGTAGACACAGGTGGGATGCCAGTGACAGAAACACAGCGGAGGGAAGGGCTGGGTGCGGGCAGAACTGAAGCAGGGCCTTCAGAGCAGTCCTGGAAAACACACGATGAAAAATGTTGTGCACGGATTTCAAAAACTTTTGCACCAAAAAAAACCTAATTTTTAAAAAGATTTGGGGCCGGCGCTGTGGAGTAGTGGGTAAAGCTGTTGCCTGCAGTGCTGGCATCCCATATGGGCACTAGTTTGACTCCTGGTTGCTCCACTTCCAGTCCAGCTCTCTGCTATGGCCTGGGAAAGCAGTAAGCAGACGGCCCAAGTCCTTGGGCCCCTGCACCCACGTGAGAGACCTGGAAGAGGCTCCTGGCTCCTGGCTTCACATTGGCCCAGCTCTGGCTGTTGCGGCCATTTGGGGAGTGAACCAGTGGATGGAAGACTTTCTCTCTCTCTGCCTCTGCCTCTCTGTAACTCTCTGCCTTCCAAATAAATAAATCTTTATTAAAAAAAAAGATTTAGTTATTTATTTGTATGGCAGAGTGACGATGACAGAGAGAGTGTGTGTGAGCGCATTATCACTAAAAAGGTATCCTCCACCTGCTGATTCACTCCCCACGTGGCCCAGACTAGGCCAGGCCGAAGCCAGGAGCCAAGAACTCCATCTGGTCTTGCACATGGGTGCCAGGGGCCCAAATACGTGGAACATTATCTGCTACCATCAAAGGTGCATTAGCAAGGAGCTGCAGTTGGACTGGGAGTAGAGCAACCAGGACTGGAATCAGCACCGATATGGGATGCCGGCATCCAAGCAGCAACTGAACCCACTGTGCCACAACTGTGGCCCCAAGCTAATCGCTGAACACTGCTTTCTCATGAACTTTCTGAAGGCATCCCGGTACCAGTGAGAAACCTGAAGAAATGTGGCCAAGAGGGAAAGAAAGGCACCACAAACAATCTCAGGTCGGAGAAACCAGGAAAGAGGTTACAATTCTAGGCCAGTCGCCTCCCGTTACCCAGCGTGTCTGAGGAGCCCGACGCAGCGAATGCACAGGTGAGAAGCGGGCATCTCAGCCCCACTCAGCCCACAGCCAGCTGCGGGGCCCTTCTGCTCCCACGAGGCAATGTGCTGTGCTAGAACAGGCGCTACAAGGGCAGCCACTCAGGTTCACACCGACTCTACCCAGGAACAGTCCCCGAAACAGGAGTGGGGACAGTCTCCCAGACAATGTCGCCTTGCCCTGCTTCACAGCCAGCTCCTCCGCTCTCCGGCTGCCTCTCCCGGACCATGTGAACACCACGCACGGAGGCAGCACACACTGGGCCCGAGCCCATCCCAGCAGGGCACGACGCTGCCTTTCTCAGCCACAAACCCAATGTGTGCAGAGGCCTCTCCCGTGACCAGAACCCACCAAGGTCTGCTCCCGAGCCTGGGTCCCCTGTGCACAGGTGCAGCCACCAGCAGGGGCCCCCAAGGACACCCCTGGCTGGGGGGAGACAAGGACGCGGGGCGCTCATACTGACCACGGCTGGGGGGCGGCAGGCCGCTCAGGTAGGGCAGGCTCAGTCTCCGCAGCTCGTCCAGCTTCTCCCGCAGCTGGCGCACCTGGCTGTCGGAGCGGCTGACCCGCTGGCGCAGGCTCTTCAGCTCGCCATTCTTCTTCTCCACCTGCTCGCGCAGGCAGCACACCTGGCTCTTGTTCTGGCGGGAGGAGAAGCAGTAGGAGTGCAGCGAGTCGATGAGCTTGCAGGCCCCTGACGCGGACAGGATGACCTCATTGATGGACATGGGGCTGGCATCGCTGAGCTCACCCTTCACAGCTTCTGTGGCTGGCTTCGGGGGGACGTCGGCGGGAGGGGAGGAGGGGCCCTGGGAAGGCTTCTGGGGCGTCGCCGTGAGCGACGAGCCTGGGGGGCTCTGGGCCATACCCTTGTCGGGGCCCAGGCTGTTCCCACTGCAGCTCGGCTCCACCTCTCTCCTCGGCCTCTTGCGGTCGATGGGCTCCCGTGGGACGGACGGCCTCTCTCGAGTGTGCCTGGAGGAGAAACTGTAGGAATGCAGGGAGCCGATGAACTTGCAGGCCCCAGATCCCGGCGGGGAGAAGTCCTCCACGGAGATGCCGCTCTTGTCAGCGCAGGGAGGGTTCCTGTCACAGGCCTCGGAGGCAGGCCCTTCTCTCGCTCCCTGGCTGCCTCCCGCCACAGGGGCCAGTCCAGCTCCAGGAGTTCTTTGCAGAGACGGCGGGGTCTGCTCTTGCCCGGCAGCCTCCTCTGGGCCCCTGGCTGCAGCTTCACCCTGCAGAGCAGCGCGCTTCAGCCTGCGCGCCTCGGGCTTGGCCATCAAGGTCTCACTGGAGGATGATGAGCCCGCGGCTCCTCTACTGGCCGCTGTGCTCCCGTGCCCGCTCACGCCTGCCTTGGCCTTGCTGGCCTCCTTCCTCCTGGTGCGGCCATGCCCTGCAGGCCCCCGCTGCTTCTCCGTCAGGTGGAAGATGGAGGGCACGGCTGTGGGCTTGAGCAGGCGGTGCTGGTCCTCCAGCCTTTTGGAGAAGCTGTCTTTGGTGAAGTGCTCACTGCAGAGGAACGAGTATTTGGTGGGGGTCCAGTTGTCCCTCTGAACGGCTTTTAACCACTGGATCAAGCGTTTCGAGTCCTTGAGAGGGAACCTGTGGGATAAAAGACAGAGCAATTAGAATAACTACCAGTGTCTCCCTGTCGACTACAAAAGCAAAACGAGTGTTCCTGTTCCTGCAAACACCGAAGTGTTAAAGAAGACTTGAACCAACGACGGAGGACACCTTGTACTTGCAAGTTATCGCTGGACAGAAACACAAAGACCCCACTCTGCGCCTTCCACAGCGTCTGCCCCGAAGCACACACAGGACACGGGGCACCGGGGGAAGTGCCTGCAAGGCGGGACTCTGGGCAGTACATCCATTGGCAGGGTCGAGGTCTGTGTGGGAAGAGGCGGGAGCACAGGCCAGGAGGGCTGCCAGGTCCCCCGTAACGAGCGGGCACCGCCTGTGGCTCGCACAGCCGTGGGCTGCCCCAGAGGCAGGTGCGGGGGCTGTGGTTGTGTTGTGACCGAACTTCCACTTCCAGAAGTAAAACTCTCCTTTAGAAGTCGGCCAGCCCAGCCACTCTGCGACCCCCCTCGCAGGAAAGCCTGGGGCGCCAGGACCACCCACACAGACGGTGGTCAGGGCCTCACGGTGCCTTTTAGCTTCCCAAGTTCAGAAAGATCCGGGAGACAGGCGCCAGCGACGGCACAACACGGGGAGAGCTCCGTGCACTTTACCATAGAAAAAAATCCTTCCTGAAAACCACTGAGGGAATAAGACTCCTGGTAACCACCTCTTTGTTAGAGCGCAGTCTGCACGCGCTAAGCGCACCCGAGGGCGGGGGCCGACCTCTGACCTGGGCGGCCGGGACCACCGCCGGGCGGGAGTCTACCCCACGAAGCCCACCACGAAGGCCGCGCACCCTCTCCAGCTGTCAGCTGCCACCGACACGACCCGGGAGGGCACCTGCCGCGCTCCCACAGACGGTCCACCGCACAGGTGCTCCGCTGGGCGCCCGGCTGAGGGGCGCAGCGAGGAGGCCCCCAGATCCCCGCCGGCAAGGAGGGACCCCGGCACGAGGCTCTCCGGAGGGCCTGCCTTGGCACGCGTACGGGGACGCGTCGCCCACGGAAAGACCCTTCCCAGCACAAGCCACTTCTGGACACCCGCAGCGCACCGCGGGCCAGGGGGCGGCGGCGAGGTGCGAGGCGGCCGGCGGTGGCCGCCGAGTGGCCTCCCCGACTGCCCAGCGGCGCCCGGCCCAGAGACGGCGGCCCGGGCCAAGGTCACACAGCGTCCGCGCCCCCTGCCCGCGCCGCGCCGCCCGCGGGGCCCCGGGCGGCCGAGCCCTGCGCCCTCCGGGGCCCCTCGCCCCAGGGCCGGCCTCGCGGCCTCAGTTTCCCCGCGGGGCCGAGCCGGGCCGGGCGGGGGCGTGGCGGCCGGGCCGCGTACCTGTGGAAGGAGACGGCGCGCTTCTCGCCCTTGCCCTGCCGGTTGGAGCAGTTCACGGCCGCGCAGCAGATCACCATCGCGGGCCTCGGCCGGCCGCGCCGCCAGGCCCCGGCCCTCGCCGCCCGCCCTCCGCCCGCGGACCGCCCGAGGGAGGGAGCGAGCGAGCGAGCGAGCGAGCGAGGGGCGCGGGCGGCGACGCGGCTCGGGGCGTGGGCGCGGCCGCCGTACGCCAAGATGGCGGCGCAGGGGCTCGGACAGACAGGCGCCCAGGCGTCTCGGGGCGGCGGACGCTTCTGGCCGTTGGAGCGTCAGCGAGAGGGCGGACGGATGGCGGTGGCCGAGGCGGCGGCAGCGGCGGCGGCTGCGGGTGGGGAGCGAGCCGGCGGGGCGGGACGTGCAGCGACATGGCGCTCGGACCGTCCGTAAAGCAAGATGGCCGCGCCGGCTTGACCACGCGTGCCCCTCCCGCCTCAGCGGGCCGCTCGGGACCTTCCGAGGGAGAGAGCGCGGTGCGTGGCGCGAAGGGTCCGGCCAGGCAGCAGGGTAAACGGCCGGCCGCACCCTCCGCGCGCCGCCTTGGGGCTCGCGGCAGCCACCGTACGCCAAGATGGCGGCCCCCGCGCTTCCGCCCGCGCTTCCGCCCGCTTGCGATTGGCCCTCGCGCCGCCCCGTCGTCGCGTCGCGCTGCGAGCCCGTCGGGCTCCGCGCGGGTCAGTCGGCGACCGGACCGGGAAGATGGACGCAGGTGAGGGGCGCGGGCCCGGGGCCTCCCCGCAAGGCGAACCGGCTTCGCTCTGCCTCCTGTTCGCTCCGGCCCGCCGCGATCCGCTGGGCGCACGCCGCGGCGGCCTGGGCTGGGCGAGGTGCGGGGAGCGGGCAGCGTCCGCCGACCGGGGGCGCGCGGAGACGACGCCGCGCCGCGCCCCCGGCCGCCTGTCCCAGTCACGCCGGGGCCGCCGGCGCTCTGCGGTCCCGCTGGGGCGCGGACTTTGCGGCCCGAAGTCGAAGGCCTGGGGGCGGGCGCTCCGGGCGGCACGGCTGGTCCTCCGCGCCGAGACTGCGAAGTGACCGGCAGGCCGGAGGCCGGGAGCTCCTCTGGGTGCCTGTCCAGCTCGCCGGGTTGTGTGTGGTGCGGGTGCGTGCGGCGGGGTCCGAGCTTGTTGGCGATGCGAGGCCATGTTTGCCGCGTTTCCCTAGGGAGGGGACGATGCCTTCGCCGTTGCTGGCGACGCGTCGCGGAGCTCTCGGTCGGCCCCGCAGTTTGCAGGCTTCCGCACGGAAAGCAGCTTCTTTGCGCCCTAGGATCCCTGCAGGCGTGGAAGGCCCGGGCGGCTGTCCCTGCCCGAACGCGCTGCTGCGACGGTGGCCGGGGAAGGTCCCGGCGCGCGCGGAGCCGACGCGGGTCGGGGGTGGGGGAGCCCCGCTTCCCGGCGGAGTCGTGGCCCGCGCGTCCTCCCTGTGCGGTTTGCGTGTGGACAGCGAGCGTCCGACGTGGTCGCCCGCAGGTCGGAGCTGAGCGCGGGGAGGAACGGGGCTCCCCTTTGGGACGCCCTCACGTGCGCGGGGGTGACACTGCCGCTTGCAGGAACAGAGGAGGTGTTAGCGTGTGGCGCGGAAGCCTGGGCAGTGCCCGTGTGGCGGCTGAGCTTCCCCGGAAACCGCATCCATTAGTGAGGACACGGCCCAGACCCTGTGACTTAGAGGAGAGGATGGAAAACCCTGGTTCTGGCACAGCTGACGTGCTGGACGGGAGGCCCGGTTAGCAGCAGCTGGAGGGGGACACGTGCCCTGAGGTTGTGTTCTGGCTGGGACCCACGGCTGTGCAGCAAGTGCAGGGAGGCCGAGGGCGAGTGAGACAGGCCCTCGCGAGGACATGGGCGTTTGCTCGGAGCAGGATGGCGACCCCTGGGGAGGTTTGTGCAGGGAGCCCGATCGGCCAACTCGCTGCGGTGTGTGCTGAGCAGACAGGGGAGGCAAGGGGGGGTGGCGCAGGTCTAGGTCGGCATGAATACTGGACGGGCTCCGAAGCTTGGGCCCCAGGAGTGGATGTGGGGAGGCAAGAGAGGGGTTAAGTGTGGCGCCAAGAGGCTAGGGGGGCCTCCGGCGGGCAGCCGTCTGAGTTGGGTGTTGTGCCGCGATGCCCAGGGGCCTTGTGGATTCGGAGCTGAGAGACACGGCCTGGGCTGGAGATGGGTGGGGGGTCGCAGGGGCTGGGACTGGTTAGGAGGAGCAGGTGGGCCCTGTTTGCTTTTGCTCTTCCCGCTGCTCCTGGCTGCAGGAACTGGCCGGGCCAGCACCGCAGCGGCCACTCTGCCCATGCCTGGAGGACAGGCTCTGTCTCGGGCCCACACTTCTCGTGCGTCTCATGTCTGGCTGGAGGTTGGCAGTCGAGGGACCAGCACTTGAGTCAGCAACTTACGCAGACACCTGCTTCGAGGATTTGCAGGGTGGGCCTGTGGCACAGGGGTTACGACACCGACTCCAACTCCCGCATCCCACACCAGAGCACTGGGTTAGCGTTCAGACTCCATTCCCGCTTCCTGCTAAGGCACGTCCTGGGAGGCAGCCCTCCACTCATGTGAGAGAGCTCGCTGGAGCTCCGTGCGCATGGCTTCAGCCTGGCCTGGCCCTGGCTGTTGTGGGCATCTGAGAAGTGAACCAGCAGGTGGAAGACCATCTTTCTCTTGTCTTTCTCTCTCTGCCTTTCAAAGAAAAACCAAGAATTTCAGGGGCTGGCGCTGTGGCACAGCAGGTAAAGCTGCCATCTGCAGTGCCAGCATCCCATGTGGGTGCCAGTTTGAGACCGGCTGCTCCACTTTTGATCCAGCTCTCTGCTAATGGCCTGGAAAAGTAGTGGAAGATGCCCCAAGTCCTTGGGCCCCTGTACCTGAATGGGAGACCTGGGAGAAGCGCCTGGCTCCTGGTTTCAGATCGGACCAGCTTCAGCCATTGTGGCCATTTAGGGAGTGACACCCCCCCCCCCACCTCTACTTCTTTGTAACTCCACTTTCCAAGTAAATAAATAAATAAATCTTTAAAAAAAAACAAATTGAGTTCGTAGAGTTTGTGTGTGAGGTAAAGGGTGTACACTGGAGATGCCTAAGAAGGAGCAGTGGTTTTAAGGTGGACATCCTGTGAGCAGTGGTTTTCATTTTTTATTCTTTTTGACAGGCGGAGTGGACAGTGAGAGAGAGAGAGAGACAGAGAGAAAGGTCTTCCTTTGCCATTGGTTCACCCTCCAATGGCCACTGCGGCCGGTGCACTGCGCTGATCCGATGGCAGGAGCCAGGTGCTTCTTCTGGTCTCCCATGGGGTGCAGGGCCCAAGCACTTGGGCCATCCTCCACTGCACTCCCTGGCCACAGCAGAGAGCTGGCCTGGAAGAGGGGCAACTGGGACAGAGTCCGGTGCCCCGACCGGGACTAGAACCCGTTGTGCGGGCGCCGCAAGACGGAGGATTAGCCTAGTGAGCCGAGGCGCCGGCCGAGCAGTGGTTTTAAGGTGGACATCCTGTGTGTGGTGCTTGCTGGGGCCGTGTCCCCTGTGCATCTGATGGAGCTGGGACCTGGGCTGCTTGCTTTGTCTCTCTTTTCTTCCTCCCTTTCTTAGCTGAGCCGTTGAGCCAGTGTCTTCATATAAACTCTTTGGGATTAAAAGAAATAACCACACTCACGTTGTTACTGTAAACATGAGAGCTTTCTACGGGAAAAGGAGAGGCTTTCTGTTGAGTTTATTTATCAAGTTTAATCTTCCAGAATATGTAGGTGTTCAGGGAAGTATTTTCAAAATGAGATACTTTACAGTCAGCTCTAAGAGAAATTTGTTGCTTATGGTTTTTGTGTTTCTTCCTGGTTAATTAGTGTAATTGGAGCTAAGTGGAGAAAGCCTGGTAAAACTCACTGAGCCTGGTCTTTTTTCTGCCTGCTGCATTAATAGTATTTAGTCATATCTTCTTTTCAAAATAAAATCATCCCCTGGAGACTGGCACTCATTTTGAGGCACAGCTCGCTCGCTCGCTTGCTTTTTTTCTTTCTCTCTTCTTTTTTTTCTTAAAGATTTATTTACTTATTTGAAAGGCATAGTGACAGTTTCCATCTGTTGGTCACTCCCCAGATGGCCACGATGGCCAGGGCTGGGCCAGTCTGACGCCAGGAGCCAGGAGCTCCACCCAGGTCTCCTATGGAGGTGGGAGGGGTGTGGGTGGCAGGGGCCCAAGCACTTGGGCCATCTTCCACTGCTTTTCCCAGGCCATTGGATCCGAAGTGGAGCAGCTGGGACATGAACTGGCACCCATGTGGGAAGCTGGCATAGCAGATAGAAGCTTTACCTGCTACACCGCAACACTGGCCCTGAGGCACACCTCTTATCCCAGCAGCTGTATGGCGCACTTCATAAATGGCCTGCTGTGGTGCGTGAGGGTGCTGAGGTTATGTGTGAGGTGATGAGGTCGGTGATGGTGCTGAGGTCACGTGAGGGTGCTGAGGTTACACGTGCAGGTGCCGAGGTCACGGCATGAGGGTGCTGAGGTCACATGTGAGGTGCGAGGTCACGGGTGAGGGTGCTGAGGTCACAGCTTGAGGGTGCTGAGGTCACACGTGTGGGTGCTGAGGTCACGTGTGAGGTGCGAGGTCACTGAGGGTGCTGAGGTCACACATGAGGGTGCTGAGGTCATGTGTGAGGTGCTGAGGTTGCGGTGTGAGGGTGCTGAGGTCCATGTGAGGTGCTGGGGTCACAGCCAGGGTCGTGAGAAAAGCCAGCCCTTCCATGGAGAATGCCCGAGTGGAGCTCACCTGTGAGTGGCCGGCAGCCCTGGCAAGTGGAGTTGGTGACGGCCAGCCCGTGCAGCTGCCAGTGACTGTGAGCTTTCCTCGCGGGATTTGTCCTTTTCCTGGGCCCTTATGCTGCTGGCAGAGCTGGCCACCTTGCCCATCTGTGGGCCTGGTGAGGTTCAGATGTGTGTCACTCAGTGCACATGTGGGCTGTCATTCTCCACAGACGTCAGAAGGGAGTGGTCGGGAGCCCATGATCCGTGCATGGTGCTGCAGCGGCGACTGGGAGGGTGTGCAGGCGAGGCGGGTCCGCTGGGGGCTGCCATCACAAGGTGCAGAACCTTTTGTTGCAAGCGTAGTAACGACCCCAAGGCTGTGCTGGTTCCAATAAGGACTTCGTTATGCATTCTGATTCACACAGCTCACTGGGCAAACCGACCACCCTGGGTTCCCAAAGTACCTCCGGTGCTCCTCACAACGTGTCTTAGCCTCGGAGGGTGGATTCTCACAGCATTCACATGGGTGGTAGCTCTGGGCTGGTGAGTGTAGGTCTTGAAGGGCGAGCAGGGCCTTGGTGTTGGGCAGGCACAGGGCCCCATCATCGGGTGAGCTCAGGGCCCTGTTGTCGTGGGGCGGGCTCAGGGCCTTGGTGTCAGGCCCCGGCGTCGGGCAGGTACAGAGCTGGCTGGGAAAACACTCTCATGGGAAGGTCAGAGTGCGGTGGGTCAACCTGGAGCTCTCCCTTTGCCGCTCAGAAGAGGCTGTTCAGGGAGTCTCTGTGGGCCTCTTCAGCCTGCAGTTTATGTGCGCTTTTGGGGGTCAGTGTGGAGCTGATAAGGTCTCAGGAGGGTGTGTGCGGGCCGTGGGTGATTCCTATCAAGTCCGTGCAGATCTGCAGGCAGTGTAGCTGGTGCTTATTCCTTGTTGATAGTGTGGTGGAGCTGTTTCGCTCCTGCTCCTCACACCACTGCAGTTCGACGAGGACTCAGATGTGAGGGCCTTCCTGTACTCCCTGGGGTCCACCATGCCTGTCCTGCAGCCTGCGTGCGGAGGACCCCGGGAGCCAGCCACGAAGGCTTCTGCATTCAGTTCTAGTAAAGAAATTCACATATTTTGTTCAGTTTATATTGTGCTTGGGACTGCAGCTAGTCTGGGGACAGAATTGGATGCTGTGTGTGCCCATCTCACCGTCAGGGACTGGAGAAAGCGCTCCCGTTTCCCCCTTACCCAGTTCTGTGAGGGGGGCAGAATGTGACAGAGCTGAGGCACAGAAAGGTTCCCAGCTGGATGGTAGTGGCTCAGACCTCTGACTGCTCGTGGTGGGGCTTGTGCCGGCCAGTGTGACGCATGGATGCCCCCCTTGCTGTGTCATCCAGGTGTCGAGAAGAGGGGACACTGTGGTGTGGCTCACATCCTGCACAGGGGAGGTTCTGGGAGGGGCCTGGGCGCATCC